>OU343222.1:189286641-189373361 GCA_910596185.1 Chrysanthemum makinoi | reverse complement strand
CCTACATGGATGACACCTATTACGGACTTCCTAAACAAAGGATGTTACCCAACAAGAACAAGGATCCCGCAGGATATACGGCGCACGGCGCAAAGATTTGAACTTCGAGACAACATACTGTACCGACGATCTTTCCTTTCATTCAACATGGCTCCGTGTGTAGGCCACACTACAAGCAAATTACGTGCGTGAGAAATCCATGAAGGTTCATGCGGCATGCACTCAAGACCACGGTCCGTTGTAGCGCGGGCCATGCGTCAGGTATTACTGGCCAACCATGCACGCGATGCGCGGGACTTAATAGAGTGCAGCGACGCCAAGTACATCATCACACCCTCGCCTGAGGCGGAAACACGAGGTGTAATGGGAAGGGAACATAAGCACAAGATATAACATACCAACGTAAATATTTAAAAGAAGAGTACACCATTACAATACCACGCATTAGCAGCCGTCATCGGCAAATATCTTACAAAGTTTAGATTCCAAAATATTTCGTTCTATTACATAACGATTTGTAGTGACAAGTGAAAACTTCATTATGCAAGACCCGATAGAAAACTTACTAACGATCACCGAAATGCATGAGAGCAAAACGGTCAACTATGAAAAAATAGTTGGGTGAGTATACCACGTTTGTAAAATAAGAAAAAAAAACTCATAAGAAATATTCAAAGCTTTCGGTCATCGAAAATAGTCCACAAAGCAAAGGCATTGTAAATCCACTCAGTTCCCAGTTCGCCCATACAAAACTGCAACCTGTGTGTTCCCAACCCATTGCACAAAATATAGCGTCTAGTTTATGCTCATGCACACGTTGCCAAATGAGGTCACAAAGCAAAGGCATTGTAAATCCACTCGGTTCCAAGTTCGCCCATAACAACTTGCAACCTGTGTGTTCACAACCCATGCCAAATAGTAATGTATAATGGTCAAATATAAGCGGTCATAATAGTTCACAATATAGTACCACTAATATAATAATTCAGGGATGCTCCAAACATGGGAGACTTTGCAGTGATGCTCCGAACAAGGGAGACTTTGTAGTGATGTTCGATAAAGCCATCTATTATTGCCGGGTGCCACTACCCAAAGTTATACTAGGTGCCTCTTCCCAAAGATATACTGGGTGCCTCTTCCCAAAGATATACTGGGTGCCTCTTCCCAAAGATAACGGGTGCCTCTTCCCAAAGACACGCTCCGAACACGGGAGACTTTATAGTGATGCTCCGAACATAGGAGACTTTATAGTGATGCTCCGGAACATAGGAGACTTTATAGTGATGCTCCGAACATGGAGACTTTATATGATGCTCCAACATGGGAGACTTTGAGACAAGGTCATAACATGTACGGTTCAATAAGTTCAAATAAGGCATTATTTCATAATTAAGTTCAAGGATTTGTTTCAAGTTCACAAGTTCTAGTCAAACTAGATAATAAAAGTAGTAAACAATTTAGCTCAAGAACGTTCATGCATTTTAGCCAAAATATAGTAAAAACGGTAAAAGGGGGTGTGATTACTCACTTGATGAATCGGTATGATGACAAGAGTGAGTACACCGAGGTATAGAGAAACTTTAATCTTGACCTATGATGAATGTTATGATATGTAATGAGTTATGATGTAATGATATGCATGCACTTCGTATGTTATTTATACCATTTGTGAGTTTTTGAAAATAATCTTATCTCGAAAAATACTCTTTTGAAGTCTTGACCATTCAAAAATTACTTTACAAGTATTTACGTCAAAATGTCATTACGATAGTTTCTTAATGATTTATTGTGAAATTTTCACTTTTGTCGTAAACATGTCGTCGGAAATTTCATGAAAGTGATAAAATGGCTTGAAAAGCTAGTCGTAAAATGGTGTACTTCGAACGTTGGAAACGAACTCGACGGTTTTGGAAAGCTTGTATCAAAATCTAGAAGTTTCAGTACATGAGTTTTCGTCATAGAGGTCTCGAATATAAAGATAATAGAGGTTAAGGATGGTGATTTTGTCTAAAATGTTGTGTAAAAGTGAGTTTCGGCAAAGTTTAAGCGACCGTAATTAATTTACTACAACTCCGCTATACAAACGGTTGGTCCTTTAGAAAATATGCTTGGTGATCCTCGATTTTATTAGAAGACATTTCGTACAAAAAGTTCTACATCCTAGTTAAAACGAGCCTTCAACATGGTTATTTTAGTTACCGTAACACTTGTCTCGTAAAATAATATAGTTTTTCTGAAAATAATAGTTACGGCAATTTTTATGAAAACGTGTATATCTTAGTCGTTTCAAATCCGTTTTCTCGTATTATACTCCTTAGCTTCGTATCACAGTATACTAATATATTTTTGATAAGTCGAAATAATTTATAAAGCTTAAGACTCGTTTTTGACTCGTACAAAAAAAAAACATGTTGCTGAAATTTTCAGAAAATATATATTTCTTCGTCAACTTGAAAATTCATAACTTCTTCGTTATAACTCGTTTTAATCCGTTTCAGCGGCCCACGGATTCTTTTAAAAGTATATTTTCTAACTATCAAGGCCAAAAATTCGTGCCTACTGTCGGATTTTCCAGAAAATCAAAACAAGATCAGACCACTATATATACTTGTGATAGTTTTTCTCGTACTACACCTATTCCAATCCCTTCAAATCAACTCCAAAGCTATTCTAATCCTACCATACACCTTCTTAGGGTGTCATGGGTTCCTAATCATCATCAAGACCAAAATATAACAAGGGAATAATTATAGGATGACTTTATATGTATAAAACTCTAAAAATCAATGAATAAATGGTATAATCAACACAAGTCTTGCATGTTTGCACAAAATATGAAGAAATAAATATGAAATGAAGATGAAAGATATAAAATGAAAGAAATATGCTTACAAGCTACTATGATGAGGTGCAAAGAACAAAGGTTTAACCTAAACACCCTAGGTTTTTATTTCAAAACCTTAATAAGAGTGTAATTCTAGATTGTAATAAACTTGATCTTGTAAAAATTTTGTGATCCCTTGTAACACTCTTGAAGAACCGGTTTGATGGAGGAAGAACCAAGGAGAGAAAAATAATTTTTACTACTTGAATTATTAGGAGATGAATGAATGAAATGGTTTACTTGGAGTATAGATATATCCCATTGAAAAAACTTACCAACATTAAATGCATACTCCCCCCATAGGGCCGGTTTTTAGGGGGAGGTGTTTCCCAATTATATATTTTTTTTTAAAAAATGTATTATGTATAAAATGTGTAAGTAAAATGTAGTTAAGTATAAGTTTGTTGTAACTTGTGTACACATTTGTGCAATAGGATAGTTTTAGCTAATAAATTTTAATTGGTCAAAGTAAAATATATTGAGTCATAAAAATTGTAAAAATATATTTCTTGCATAATTTGAGTGATATAATAATTATCGTGTAGTTTTTGAGAAAAACGTCGTAATAATATAAATATAACGATTTATATACAAAATAATTTATAACACTAGGTAAACTCAAAATATTGTTTTTATAAACTAAATGTAAGTATAAAAATATGTCGGGATCATTTTTGGAAGTATTGGATTAAATGTTCTAAATAATAACTTACGCGATAGCGTTTATTTAATATGAAATTATACGTTTAACGTGAAATGAAAATTCATGCATGAACTAATATGATGAATATTGAGTTTAAGAAATGACCGGAAATTGAGAATTGTGACAACATCGACCTGTCCCGCGCAAACCACAGCACGAGCTAACACCAATCACATCCCCATGGCCATTCTATAAGTGGGGTATTGACATTGCAGGACCTTTTCCAGTCGCTGCGGGAGGATTAAAATTCCTCATAGTCGCCATACACTACTTCACTAAGTGGATCGAAGCGAAAGCAGTGGTAACAATCACTGGCAACCAAGTAAAAACGCTTCGTCTGGAAAACATCGATGTCGCTTCGGTTTACCCGGCGAAATCATCTCAGATAACGGGAAACAGTTCTGCGACAACCCTTTCAAAGATTGGTGCGAAAAGTTGAACATCACACAACACTTCGCATCAGTTAAACACCCACAAACCAATGGCTTAGTCGAGCGCGCAAATCGCAGCCTGGCGAGGAATTAAAGCGCGCTGGACAGACCCAAAGGAAGATGGGTGGAAGAGGCTCTCGCTTGTTTTTGGGCACACCGCACCTCCATAAAAACTAGCACGGGAGACACCCCTTTTTCACTAGTCTATGGGACAGAAGCCGTCATACCGGCAGAAATTGGAATGCCAACCATTCGTACCGCTGAGGTTAACATGGCAACTAATGACGACGAACGCCGTCTTGATTTGGACCTATTGGAAGAAAGGCGCGAACGCGCATCTATAAGGGATGAGAAATCAAAATCACGAATGAAGCATTACTATGACGCCAAGGTACGCAGGCGTCTCCCTTCGACCAGTGATTTGCGTCTACCGCGCTAATGATGCAAGCCACGCAGAAGACATGGGCAAGCTCGGACCAAAATGGGAAGGACCTTACACGAGGTTACTTGAAGCATCGGGTACGGGCTCATACAAGCTACGAGGCTTGGATGGCCGTGAGCTGCCACGCACATGGAACATCTCAACCTCCAGAGGTGCCTACGTAGGAATGGCTACGGCCCAGCGCACAGACGCTCTCGCACTTTCAGTGCCCAATAAACATCTGTGTAGTCACTCTTTCTTTTACTTAGTATAATTGTCTTATTTACTTCTCATCAAAAATTGCAAGTATCAATAAAACGCCGCGGTTTCTAGCTAACTCCGCGACATATTCTAATTTGTTATTTCCATATACTGTATGTCTTAACAATCTTTTATTTTTTTGCCCACGATGGCGTGCATGCACCGTAATAAACACCCACGATGGTAAAATGATAAGTTAACCTACTAAACAACTTGTTGAGTAAGAAGGTTGCAAACCCATCAACACTGGATCACGCATCCTTGTTAAACACCTTGTTCTCAAGACGTTGGAATAAGTCCTGTGTGCATCCCACGGCGGTGCGCAACATCGCACATGTGCACGTTAACACTTTGGAACCAAGATACTTGCTTCCTTAATCTCATATTTACTACTGCTGAATATTATTAGCATACACGACTATGATAATACTTGAAATCTTTGGGTTCTTCATACACGATTATGGCTTTCCTGCATTATTCACACGTGCATATACATGTAACAATGAATACGTCTTTGACGTAAAGACAAACAAATTTCGTACCACAAGTTGCAACAAATATCCACGGAACTCCAAGAGATGATTTTATTCAATAACCACGAGTTATTACAACAAGATTGTTATATTGCAACACATAAACCTACCAGCTATTACAACGCTCAATAGATGAGCCACCCACGCGGTTCGAGGATCCTCTAGCCTCGTCAATGCTTCACAACATATCTGAGTCCCCCAGCCGCGACACAGTGGCAACACTTACCGGCACCCCCATCAGACCTCGGTTGGTGCGCTGGTGCGCCAATCCCGCACAAGACTGCTTTCCCCTTGATACCTTTCTTTTGGGCAAGTCTGGTCGCATGCGCTTCTAGTACCTCCTTCAAGGGCACTTCTTTCTCTAAAGCAAATGGATTCAAAATATCCTTTGGACGCATGAAAACAGGTACCTGAAGCTGTGATTCATGGGGTCTCAAGTTATAATCTGGCTGGGCTTCTGCACCTTCAGCACGATGACGCGCAAGAGTCAACCCTGCCATGATGACGTCTATAGGATAATCCTATCATCGCTCAGATCGCAATCATAGGGATTTCTAATCTTTCATCCTTTTGCTTGCAGCAACCAGTGCTCATACGCTTTAGCGTCATAATTTGGTACTTCATTAACAGGTACCTTCGCAGTCCGATTCATGCAAAGCCTCCACAGCTTCTCCTTGTCGCGCTCAGAGCGCACATGACTAACTTCTCCCCGAGGCATTACGCACTTCTGGTGACTCCAGGGTATTAAGGGCGGCAAGACGAAGACCGTGCCCTACAGCCACCTGCGGCTCAGCTATAGTTGACATCTGCTGAGGATACAACTCCTCGTCGTACTCAATGCTAAGTTTGCGCAGTTTTGCCTCTTGCACCTCCGGTGCTTCTTTCACAGTGGCACAGAATCCCTCAAGTTGGGAGGTCATCGCATCTTTGCCCTTCTCAAGATATTTAAGTACCCAGTGGCACGCAGACTTGTACCCGGCAGCATCTGCACGCTCTTGATTTATTTGGCACATTAGCGCCATTTTGTCTTCGGCTTTGTTTTTGAGCGAACGCGCTCAGATCCTTTGCTCCGCTTGGCGCTATCCAGTTGCGCCCGGTGTTCCAGTTGCGCCTCCACAAAGCTATTGTTTGGTCCTTTTGAATCTTGATTCTCCCCACCAGATACTCGGGTCTTTCACTTCAAAATTAGCAAGCTGATGTGCGGAGACTGCACCAATTCTTCAACCAATTGCTCCATGGGCACATCGCTCAACAGGTCTTCATTGTTCTGACTCTGTGACTCAGAATGCGCTGACCGTACAGGACTAGCCTTGGGGGGTGACTCTATAACCTGTTCCACCTGCGTAATGTTCACCAGAGAAATGTTAGATTCACAACTGGCACATCAAGCAACAAAGGAAATTATACATATACGGCTTTACTTACTGCGTCCCGCGGCAACATCAGCAAAGGGTGCGAAGACGCTTCAATCGAGTGGATGATAATTCCACAGTCTGGATCACAGGGCGTTTTTCTTTGATGTGCCTGCACCATCATCCCTTCGGTCCTTTTGCGATGAGCCCAATTCTTCTTCTTCCTATTCCTCCATAGGGTGAGCCACAGCTACGGGCGGTGGCTGCGCCACAAGAGAAGGTACTTCGGGATTAGGACGGCTTTGCAGGGGTGTTGCCTCCACTGCGACGGAGGAACGGTCCCGTGTATCCCCCGCAGTCATCTCTATGACGCCCTGCTTAGCGTCCGCTAGAATCGCTCCTCATTCTCCTTCAAGGGCCGTGCTCCTGTCCTTACCTCTACGGGCTTTGTTAGCTGTACTACGGTAAAGAGATCCATCTCTGCGCACCACAAAACAACATATACACACAGGTATATAATGCGCAAGTATAAGGAAGAATGCTTCTTACATTATTTACACACAGAGGTACGGAGGAATAAGTACCCACCCTGGCCATGTGCGTCTAAGAAGATTGGGATCTCATCTTCGGGACCAAAATAATTACGGCTGATTCCCATGTGCACCAAAAATCCTTCAGGATAGGCACTAATGGGGATGCGGTTAGCATTTATCAGTTCCGCATCCTCGGCGACATAAGACCCAGGCAACGGGCACTCATCCTTCTCTAATGTACCCCGGGTATAAAAATCATAATTCCAGGGAAAGCATGTATCATCTACCCAAGAAATACTCCCCTCAATTCCTAAGTGAATCTAATTTATCCGTATAACACTGCAGTCTACCAGCGCGCTTCGCAAAGGACACCCACCCATGGCCCCATGTAGTGTGATAAAAGGCGGCGGAATAGGTGGATGTGGGGTTGATCGCCAACAACGGCAATTTACCTCAAAATTGATAATTTTGGCCGCACCAATCATGCAACTGCGATATGTGTAGATTATAATAATTTAACACATCGCACAGAAAGCGTGACAGGGGCACACGTTGATTCGCGAATTCGAATAATCGTGTATACACCCACTCCCCTTCGGGAAATCCGCAATAGTTGCTCGCGGCCCCGGAACAACGGATGCACACCCAGAGAATGAAGTACTCCGAAGTGAATTCCATCGATCGCTCCGGTGAGGTCGGAGGTAAAGTCACAAACCGCTTAACCATAGTGTTATTATTTTTGATAAAGCGCACGCGTGGTACCTTTGTGATTGGCTAATTTCTGGATTGCAACTATCAAAAATGCTTTCACAATGGTGGATGGAATTTTACTGTGAGGGAGACGGTGAAAATGGAACGATAGGTTGTATAGTTTTTCTCATCCACACGATAAGCGACACGTGGACTCCACCAATCTTAATTGTGTGGTTGAGATCGCTTGATGGGACATAGGTGCAGTAACTTTCCCCCGGTTACGAGGCGCCATTTTTAAATTTGCGGCTGGATACAATGTATCTAGCGTCTATTTCTTTGGCTTCTTTGTTACGTTTGGTCTATTTTTCATTGACACGGTTATTAGTCTAGCATCCGCAGTTACGCACTGCGCATACTAGACTGGGGTGACATGACGCATAGTATACATCCGGGTCACGAACCCGCTAAAGTCCAACATTCACTTAGCCGGTCACGAGTGGGCTATACCAATTAGAGGGTTGGGCTCACGAAGGCCCAAGCCCAAAGCTATTCACGGAATAGATATCCGATATCTTCTAAATAAGAAGATTATCATTCCCAACCGACTTAGGCGGGATACGCCGAAGTTGAGGAACACGAACCAACAAGGATTCCGTGCATATATAAGGGAATCATACCCTCGTTTTAAGGTACGAGCTTAAACCCTAATTCTCCTTAAACCCTAAAACCGATTACTTACTCTCACGCCAGAGGATAATCGTGGGAGACAATCCCACGGTAAGCCTAACGGTGTCTTTTGTCTCTTAGTGCGCAGCTCAAGCAGCAATTCTCAATTGGTACGAGAACCGGAGCTCCAAACCAGGAACGCCCAACTTTTGTATCAACAGTGAATGATACTATTCTTAGCCCAGCGTATGTATTTCTGTTACTACTTATTTATTGTGAAAATTTTGGTATATTTACATTGATAATATTATGGTGATTAGGAGTTATGGTGTCTTTATCACTGGGGCTAATGACATTTATGTCACCATATGAAATGCTCCAAGCAAAAAGAGAGTATGTGAGGTACGTGAGCTAAAATTTTAAGTATTACTATCTTTTTGTATTTTTGTTTTCGAATGTGTTTTAAAACCTATCAAAACTCACGAATTGTGTCATTCTAATATGATAATGAATGGAAATAATTCTAAGGGGTTGTTTGGTTGTGTTTTGATATGGTTTGGTATCTTTGTTATAAGAGTATAGGTTTTTAGGAAGTATAGGTTTTTAGAAAGATGGTCGAGGCAAAAAAAAATTAGATATCCCCCGCCATAACAAGGGCAGCGTTTAAAATTTTATAGTTCCATACCTATTTCCTTTGCCTTACGGAAGGTGTTCCTTCACAACAACAACTGGATTCTGATCACACTAGCTATATCTCAAATAGATTAGCATGATACAGTTTGAAAAGTTGGTTACTTTATTGCAGTGGCATGCGATCTACTAAATGATATTACAACTATAAGCTTTTTGTGTCACACAATACTTGAAAGTGTCAAAAAAATATTTATGTATTTATTTTATCTATTGTTATTATTTTTAGATAATCGATGTACAAATCTTTGTATCAGGTTTGTCACCGCCCTTCAATATGTTTTGCTCGGGTTAAGAATGAACATTATGTATATAATATCTCTTTAAAGGTGAAGACCAAGTTTCTTGAAAACTCGCTTGATATATATCCTGCCGAAAGGTATTTTTTTTCATTTTTCACTAACTGGTACGTTGACCTTAATGTTGATTTAATAAAATGTATATGTGTAGGGAGGTTATACTGTAAAGCATGAATGGTGGTGAAGGTATCAAAAAATGTGGTGTGAGTATCAATTCCCATATGTGTATTATTTGTGGATTGTAACTTTTAAGAGTAAGGATGCACTCCAGCTAAATGAAAGTAATTGGCCTTATCTTTGCTACTAAGCCTTCTAAGCTTAAGATAAATTGATTACTTCTATCAAGTGTGGTAATTATATAAACTGATTAATAAAATATAGATCAATTGATATCGTACTCCCAAACTCTCTGGATCCTCTAATAGTTCCTCTCATATTTGTGATCTACTATTAAATAATCAAAGGTAAGTTGTTCGTATAAAGTATGCACATTGGCACATGATTGAACCACTTATGCAACAATGATTTTTTACTTATGAACATTTTCTCTTTAAATGCATGTCTGAACTATTTATGGGTGTGTAGGTTAACTTAGGCCATCTTTCATCTCAAACGTGCTGAATTGAAAACTTTAGTTAAAAGGGGAATATGTCGAATGGACTTTGTAGGGTGAAAGTGGCTCATATTTTACCTTTGCATGCATCTCCTAATACTTACAGTTTAATTTTAGAATACCATTTCTTCATTTGTGTGTTAAACTCATTGTAAAATGGTTCAATAAATGGAAATATATTGATTTGTTCTTGCCTAAGCATTTTTGTCATGTTACCCGACCGGTGTATATAAGCATCTTGCATGTATATCTTTTATCTTTCTTTGCGTATCTGACTTAGTTAATAAAAAGTTGTGTGGATGCAGAGCCTAACAATGTATATATCATGGGAGATACCATCATGGAAACCATTACAATGCTTTTGTGGATCCACGTCAACTAATATATCGGTGTTGGGTTGGATTAATCGTTGTTTTCTTTGAGACATTTTTATAAAGATCAAGTTAAATGCAACAATAAAACTCAACAAGATCAACAAATTGATGAAGTAACCACAAACAACCATTTATGTTCTTTTGATAATGTGGTATTAACTTTAGATCATATTGTAACTGACATATGAACAACCTCTCTTGGCGAAGGCACAATTTTGCAAAGTTGTGGAGCTAACTGAGAAAGAAATCAACTTTATGGTTTTGGAAACTTCCCAGGATGATTTCATAGCCAATGATAAGTATAACCACCAGCTTGGTCGAAGAGAACCTTCAACATTTGAAGCTATACCATTGTATCTTGGAGGCAGTAGGTATCCTTTTTTCCATCTAATATCATGTCTTATGTACTGTGAGTGAGTACATATTGGCGTCATTCAAAAAGATTGTTTTTGTGGTTGGACAGTGAAATTGATTTTATGTACATTGCGTTCTTGGCACACCAGATTGGATACTTTTTTTGAAGCAAGGAATGTTGCTCGATAAATGAATATACGTTCTTGGCACACCAAATTGGATACTTTCTTTTAAGTTACGGAATCAAGTCTCCTTGAATCCTTTACCATATAATTAGTGTGAGATGCATTTGCGACACTAATATGATTTTAAGAAATATGTCTTACTGAAGTAGTTTGTTTGCATTAAATGTAAGCGCAAATTCTTATAGAATGTCAATGTAAGAGATGAACCCAAAATGCAGAAAGCCGGTCGACAGGCTATTGAAAATCAATTCAGGAAAATGGGCTACAATTTGGAAATCTTTGTTCAATAAAAGGAGAAACCTTTTACAAGCGATATTCATGCATGTGATTAGGAAAATACTGTTATAACTAAGAAAGTTTGTGTATAAATGGTACTTCAAAATTTTGTTAATGGTTCATGGCTATATGAAAATTACATAATCGCAGGTTTTGAAATAAACTAATTGTAAATAAACTTCCTATTGCATATTCGTTGTCCTTATGCAACCTCCCTACTAAAATAACTTGTGATACTAAATATGTATTGCGGAACCCGCACTCCTAATCTTTTAGTGAAAACGAGTGAGGAAAACCCGCGCGTTGCAGCGGGATTGCTTTTGTAGACGTGAATTTGGAACTGATGAATGACCGGAAAATTTGTTTGGACCGGCTTTGCAAATACAATTAAAACCTTAGGACTATTTTAGCTACAAAGGACTTACTTTGTAACGACACTTAAACCTTAGGGACTATTTTTGCCAAATTGCAACAAATAGCAATTAATGCTAAAGGACTTACTTTGCAGCGATACTTAAACCTCAGGGGCTGTTTTTGCCAAGTTTTCAAAGATAACTAATGCTAAAGGACTTGCTTTGCAACGACACTTGAACCTCAGGGGCTGTTTTTGCCAAGTTGTGAAAGTTAGCAATTAATGATGCAGGACTAATTTTGCAGCGCCACTTAAACCTCAGGGGCTGTTTTTGCCAATTTGAGAAACATTGCATTTAATGTTTGGTGGTTACTGTTTTCTTCCCTTGTAATTAGTATATCTTTACTACATAAAATAGAAAAATGGTCAAAGGTGAAAGTGAAAATTGAAAGTTGAAAGTTGAAAGTCAAAGGTGAGAGAAATGTATAATGTAATTAATACTCTTATTAAAACACCACATTACTTAAAAGTACATTGATTTATTCATATTGTACAACCAACTAAAAACATATCCACCAAATTAAATATAAACAATTAAAACACCCCATACTAAAAAGTATAATAAAATTTTCACAATATACAATTTAAACAAGCTTCAACAAAATCCAGAATATAAAATAATTATTTCAAAAGGAAACTATTAATACACATCGAAAACCGGGTTGACACGGGCGCTTCAAACCAATACGGGTTGACCCGGTTTAATTTCACCCGTGTTCAACCCAACCCGTCGGGTTGACCCGATTTAAATCGACCCGTTTTTTAACCACCCGGTCTATCCGGGTTTCAAAATATTATGTTTAATACCCAAATCTTCAAACTTTTATTATTTTTCGTTTATAACCATAAACATTTTTTATCACTAAACGATATGTCGCTATAAAATCCGTTGTTATGCGGGTACTTTTCGTTTTTAACTATATGTATATATAATTACCATTAAAATTCAAACTAATATTAAATGGCCCGATCTGCATATTCAATGTTGGAAAGTCGATACAACTTTTTTTTATTATTATTATTATACATACAAAGCATGTATCCATGTTTTTGAAACTTAAAAAGTGAGTAATGTTAAATTTCTAAAATTCCTTTAAAACTAAAATTTCTACATAAAAGTTCAAAGAATTTGTCCTTAATGAAGTAGCTACCATAACAATTCACACCTAAAATTTCAAAGAAATGTATGACAAATTTTGACAACTTTTACTAATGTAATTTTTCAAAAATATATATATATATATATATATATATATATATATATATATATATAATTTTATTTAATCTTAACACTAATAATTTCTAAAAGTTTATCAATATTTTTTATTTTATAAGGCACCATATTACAACTTATTTTTTATTGTTATGTTACTTTATAGTGTGTGTATCATATGCGATTTAGGTTATTAAATATTGAAATGTGTGCAATGACCATATGATTTTTAAAATATTGTTTTGACATTTATATATAGTTGAAATTGCAAAGATATTGTTGTGAATAACTTGAATGTTTACAATCACAAAACATTGTATCGATTTATTATATAGTCACGGCGTTCATTTTTTTGTTCTTGTTCTTGCGCATTAAATACGCTAAATACAAATCTGTTTCCAAATATTGCTATAATGATGGTGATTGATTGGTGCTTTAATTGTTGATTGTTCCGGCGCATTAATTTCAAAGATATACAAATTTTCTACGAAATAATTTGGTCAAAATACATTATACAACCGTGTATATATTTTGTTAAGTTTATTAGGTTTGAAGATTTTTTGATTGAGTCAAATACCATGCCTTGATGGATGATAACTACAAAGTGAAGCCAGTCAAAGAGTTCGGTCAAAGAGGATTCAACGCACCTCATATATTAAGTGTACTAAGAAATTTTACAGACAGTAACGTGCATTGTTAGTTATCTCATAACAGATGTAATGTTTTATTTTCAGTTTCAATAAATATTTTTATATGTTCTTTGATACATGTTAAGATTTTTTGCTTCAGTTGAATTATCGCATGTTACGAAACATTTGCTACAATATCGCATATTGTTAATTATCTGCCGCTAGAAACCGCTGCCACTAGGCGCGGGTACTCGTCTAGTATATATAATGACATCTCCTATGCTGACTTTTGATTCCAACTGTCAAATATTTTCATTAATATAAAGTTTGATCTACTGTAAAAATGAAAAATAATGTGTCTTGAAGGTTAACATTCAACTTATCAGTCAACGAATTATGTGTCGAACACGACTTTAAGTTATTAGATTAATAATAACGATTGAGGCAAAAATAATAAGCGAGCGCATTTTGGAAGAGCGGTGATCATTTTGAGGTTGAGAATTACTCTTTTCGATAGCGTTTACCCTAAATTGCAAGAAAAAAATATCTTGTGGCGTTTCATTTTGCTATGACAATAAACAAGAGCTAGGGTCAATCTCTTTTAAATGTTGGTTGTATATATCACTTTAAGTTTTCGCACATGGCCAATTATACGTTTTTGTTTGAAGGGTAAAAAGCAAACGAGGTTTGAATGTTGTCATTTGTGATAAATATGGTAATATATCTAAAAGTACTACAAACGTTGTCTACAAAGAAGTACTTCATGGTCTTCGATCAATGTTCAACAGGTATGCACAACTATATAAATGACATGTTTTATACCATTTTGTAACTTATCTTATCGCCAATTTCCTTTTAATTGACTTTTGCTTCTTAAAAACTTTTAAGTGTTCACGGAATGAACATGGTCTACTCGAGTGTTTGATGTCGACTACATACTTTGCCCTTTCAATGCTATCTACCAGTTGAAAATGACGATACATGCAAATTCATTAGTTTATTATTAATAAACCAAATTGTTTATCGTTTCATTCAAATATTATACTTATTATCCCTTTATAAAATAATAGAACTTATTTGCGATCGTTGTTGTTTGTTACTGTATTCGTGCACCTAACTCCTTAATGAATATGTTTTTAAAAAAATTATCGTGATTCCACGGGTCTATAAAGAAGTGCTTCAAGGTCTTTGATCAATATTCAAGAGGTATCTACAATAGACGCATTACATCATTTATAACATTTCTTAAATTTACATGTATTATAAATCACAATGTCCTTTTTATTTACACTTTTAATATTTTTTAAACTTATTAGGTGTTGATGGAATGAATATTGGCTTATCACTTCATTAATGCTCGCTACGTACATTTGCCTGTGATGATCATCAAATTTGGAGACGACTATGCATGGACGTCTATTATATTAATAGTTACAAACGCAATTATTTATGGGACCGTTGGCTTATTTTTTATTATTCCTTTAAAAAATAATGGAAGTTATACCGTTCGTTGTTGTTTATTACTTTATTCACACACTCAATTTTTTAATTTAATGAATAATTTCTTTAAAAACCCCGTGAATCCACGGGTCTATAAGCTATACATTATATAAGAGGAGACATGCCACATATAATTTCACTTGGCATCCCATAATGCCACGTCATAATTCCATGTCATCACAAGTTAATGCCACCTAAGCATTTAATGAAAGAGCTAAAATTCGGAATTAATTAAATCTTAGAAAGACATTAGAGAGAATCGAACTTGAGGTGTTTGTAACACTAACAAACATCATAACCACTAGACCAACACATTTTTTGGAATATATCTTGCAAGTCCAAATCTATAAACCTATGCAACTAATAATTAACTAATTTAATTTAATGAGATAACTATGAAAATACCTGTAAGGAAACTCAATATCTATTCCCTAATTATTTACCGATTCATTCATTATACCATTTTTTTTACTCAGAACCCTAATATCATTCGGTTCTACAACTTTTCTCTTTTTATTTCTCAAAAAACAATATGTTTGTTAAGATCAAGATATGTATGCATGTAGCTTAGTCCACTAATATTTGTATGTTTTTTGTTGCATGTTTAGATCCCTATTATATACATTACTGTATATAATTATTTTTAACTTTGCTCCTTTTAAGTGTTCACATGTTGTTTTTTTATCTATAAACTGTGATATTTGTTGTATAAAGGCTAATCTACTTTATCGTTTGGTTTATTGATTTTTGGTAGTTGCTACGCAACAAGGTAAATGCTTTTAAATCTTTGTTTTTGATATTATGTCTGATTTTTAGGTTCAAGAAAAATGGAACTTGGTCTTGGAATTGTAAGTATGGTTTTCCTTTTACGTCACCAAAGTATTATTGTACATTGCAATTCCTAATGAGCATATTCTCAATGATTTTAGTAAGTTTGCCACTGTATCTCAAGCTCATCTGGTGGTTGATAAAGATACAAAGCGATTAAAGGGAATTGTTTATATTTCTTATGTACAGACATAATCTGCAGCTAGGTTTGAATATTTCTTAGCCCCATAGTTTTACCTCGGTTAAGGGTGTTAATGTGGTAACTGATAGGCTTACATGTATATTGGTTGTTGTTGCTTACTATATTTAACAAGAGAGGAGCTGTAGACTCTTTAGAATGTGGAAAGGACCGAAGATGTTCTGTTTAATGTGGCGTCAGAGAGTGGAGACCTTAAGAAACAAGTCTAATATCTATAAAATTTAGTCAGCTAGAACATGAAAAACAAAGATATAAGAAACTACAAATGTATTCTTTGTTAATCGCTTAATCCATCTTATTCTGGTTACAGGCTTGTGCAATATAGTCCGAGGATTTGCCTATGTGTGTATAACTTCTTGTGCAACAATAACAACTGCATCATAGAGCTCGACGTCAAGATCAATAGAGAAACAATCCAGGCCAGGTCTGGTGTTAATATATGAGTATGGTCTGTTTTTTGTGAAAAGCTTGACTATCCTGTTAAATTTTAAATCGCATATCGCCCTTATATAGATTCCTAATTGTCATTCATGGAGAATATCAGATGTATCACTTTAATAACTATTTTCGACGAAAGGGATATGACTAGAATTAGATAATTTTGAGCTTCACCAAAGTATTACCAAAAGGTTTTAAAATCGACCAAGAGGTTAAACCATCACTAACTTGTTGCGTCTGATCTCAGATCAAGAAATAACTAAAGGTGAATCATATTGCCACTATGCAACGTTGATGGTTGACCATATCTTAGGTTTACAAAAGAACTAAAACAAAAACACCAGTAATTATAAAAGTACCAAGTACTGCACATGTGGTCGAACTTAGTGTATCAGCATGTCATTGAAGCGACCCTTGGAGCAGCACGCGAGCTTAAAACAACGGCTTTGGAAAATTTAAAATGGGGTGAAACAGAATGACTTTCACCTTCTCGATGGGAGCAAAGTTCAAGTGCCATTCATGAGCAACAAGCTTGTTTTTGTTCGTGGGTGTCGTTCTACGCGTAACCTGTTTAGCCGTTTTTACTCATCAAGTTTCACACTTTTGTGTTATTTTGGTGATCTTGAAGCTATTCCATAACAAAAATCTGGTTTAGAAACAACTTTGGGCAAAATCAGTTTTACGAGTAAGCTACGCGTAACTAAAACCCTATTTTTACGCGTAACTTTATCCGTGGTTTGATCTTGTTTCGTGGTTTTACTCCGTGTTTTCTTGCTTGGATAAGCCTGAAAGTACGTCGACTTTGGATATCTTTTGCACTGTGATAGTGTAAAGATCATTTGGGATAAAACCCTAAACTTACGCATAAGCATAAAGCTTACGGGTAGAAATCCTACGCATAAGATTAATCTTACGCCTAAGCCTTGTCTTACGCATAAGGTAATCCTACGCATAAGTTTCTACGCCTAACTTTGTGTCTACGCATAACTTTAGTGCCTTTACCCTACTTACGCGTAAGCTAAATCTACGCGTAACTCTTGATTGTTACTCGTAACTTTGGTGTTTTACGCATAAGTTCTACTTGGTTTCTTGTGATTTCTACGCCTAAGGATACTTCATCAACAAAGGTTCATTCGACTACAAAGATCCATTTTTACCAACACAAGTTTTCAACATGTCACAACCACCATACTCTAACTATTTCCCTTACACTTATTTTCAATGTCAACAACAACTAAGTCCACAACATCAACAATGGAATAAACAACAAGCAATTTATTAACAACAATTTAATCAACAACATACTCCACAACTTGGAGCAATTCCTCCAACCACAAATGGTTCAAAAACCACCAAGTCTTCAAGTTCAACCCTACACAAACGATTTCAATCAACATCCATCAAGGAACACTATGAAGGAACCCACTTGGTTTGCAAAGATGTGTGAAGCTTTTAGCAGCCAACAATCAATTCATGAGGTTGGATCACTTGATAGACCTCCAATGCTCACTCCAGGAAACTACGATCAATGGGTAATAAGGTTCTTTAGGTTTTGTGATCTGAAGAAGCCACATGGAAAGTTCTTAAAGAAGGTTATCTTGGAAGGTCCATTTTAGATGCCTACTGTCATTGTACCCGCCGATCCAAATGCTAATCCACCAAGAGATGAACAATCCAACATTGCTACTGTTGCCGACCTAAATGCAGAGGAACTTCTACACTATGAAGCTGATGAGCTTGCAATGCAATATATCCTTTTAGGATTACCTAACCCAATTCTTCGAAGTGTTGATGCTCAAAAGACTGCAAAGGAAATGTGGGAACATATTCATCTTCTTATGGTAGAACTGCACTCAATCAGGAGGATATGGAATCCAAAATTTACTTGGCTTATGAACACTTCATGATTGAACCTGGAGAGACACTTGAGTCTTATCATCATCGATTCTCAGACATCATGAATGATTTGGATAAAAACAACATCATCATGCCAAGAATTGCCGTTAATACTAAGTTCCTGAGTAGTCTTGGTCCTGAATGGGAGAAATATGTCATTTTTCTCCGTCAAGCGAAGAACATGCATCATTCTACATACGGATTGTTGTACGATTACTTGAAGCCTCATGAAAAGGAAGTTGATAGAGAAAGGATTCTCCGTGCTCAAATGTCTTCACCTTCACAACCGGAAACTCAACAACTTGCCTTGTATGCTCAAAACAGTTATTCTCCTCAACCAACTGCTACAATCACACCATATGATCCTTCACAGCCTCAATCTCAACAAACTCAATTGGTTCCATACAACAACAACAATGCTCAAGCACTTGTCGGTGAAGCTAATGAGGAATCTGATCCATTCGAAGCATTGCAACAAGGATTTGCTATGATTGCTAATGCTTTTAGCCGTTATACTAACAAATCCAACAATCGTATTCGTTCCTCATCTAACACAAGGAATCAAGCTGTTGTGAACAATGGACGAGTTGAAGTTCAGAATCGTGGTTATGGTGTCGGATGGGCGGTGGTCAAGGGTTTAATGCTGTGGGTAGGAATAACAATAGAGCTCAAGTGGTGGAACAGGGAATGCTGAAATGGGTTGAATGGTCTTCGATGCTACAACTGCAATGAGAAGGGACACTGGCTAATGCATGCCCAAAGCCAGGACAAGGGCAATGCTTATCACAAAGAGGCTCTTCTTTTGGCTCTTAAGGATGAGGCTGGTGGAACTCTCACAGACAAAGAACAGAGCTTTATGGCAAATGCGATTCGGATGATGATATGGAGGATTTGCAGGCCAATGCATTTGTTATGTTGATGGCTAATATGCATGAGTTACACATGAGTGACACAGGCCCAGTGTATGACAGTGATGGCTTGTCTCAGTACGAACAAACCATGTTTATCTCTGATCTCATATCTCCGCCAACATCTGAATCCGGCAAGGCTCGAAATGTTCAAAATGAGTCGTCCACATCTCATTCCGACGATTTTCAAATAGACCCGTAGTTACATTTGGCGATCAAGATGACATTATGGTGTTCCCTTGATACTCAAATTAACTTCGTGGTTATACTTGAGGATCTAAGTAATGATCATGTTGTGACTCATGTTGAACTGCCGAACTTTGCCTCATCCAGATTTTGCTCGTTTAATACAAGACCAACAAACCATAGTGGAAGAATGTCGTGCAATTAATCGATTTGAAAAGTAAAAATATACTGTTAACCAAGGATTTTGAATGTTTACAAAAGCAACTCAACTTTTTCAAAACTCAAGAAAAGCGTGAAAAAGGTTTTGAAGCAGCCTTTGCTAAATCTCATCAAAATGAAAAATATTTAGAGAGACAGATCATTGATCTAGCAGCGAAGAATGCTTTGTTGTCAGAAATAGAACAACTGAAACATGAACATAAAAAGCAAATTAACGCTCTCACCTTGGAAAATCAAAAGCTAAGGCTGAGTTGTTAACTTGTCAAAAACAGTTCTCTGCATACAAAAGCATTCAACGAAACGAATAGATGATCATCTTGAAGAAATCATCGGCTTGCAAAACAAACTTAAAGAGTTTAAAACTGTTGTTTACAAACATGGTGAGTCGGTCACAGCTATTGAAAAGTTTACTTTAAAACCAAATCCAAATGGCTATGGACCAAATCTTGCGGATTACAAACCTAAGCTTTCAACCAAAGCATTCAAACCAAATCCCGAAGTTTCCAGTGCAGAATATAAAATTGATAATTACATTTATGAGTGTTGTTGAATATCATCGTCAAGAGGAATTAGATGCAGAAGGCGAGAGTCGATCAAAATTAGAAAATGTTGTTTACAACAAACCTTTTAACTATTCAAAAGCGGTCACTTTCGTCACACCAACGGATTCTTCTAACACACCAAGGATTATCATAAAACGTCTGAGTCTTCTAATGTTAATCCCAAACCAGATTATGCACAAACTTATGGTCCTTTACCTTCCATCGGTGAAGTAAACTCAAAACGAAAATCGCAAAAATTCTTAGATATTTTGACCTTTTCATAGGTGACCTCAAAACTTTACAACATGAGATAGAATATCATTCTGAAATCAAAGTTCAACATTTTCAATCGCCTCTGCACGAGAACAAAGAGATGTTTTTTAGAAAAATCTTTTACCAAATGTTAAAAATTTGAAAAGTTGTGCATTGTCTTGGGAAAGGGACTTTCATAAGGAACTTGGATTGATGAAGGTCGTTTTCGAGAAAAGAGAAACATCTATTTCTAATACTAAACGTAAAAGAAAATGTTGAGAAAAGATGTTGATCGACTCTTGGAAGATGTCATCTGTGCTGATGTCCATAATGTTGTGCTATTGAATTCTTTGTCATATGCATTTGATTATATCTCTGCGATACTGTTGATTACGTGGTAAATGTTGAGAACACGATAATGTGCTTGGTCGAGTCCTTAAAAGTTGAAAATAAGCGATTGTCAAACGAACTTTCAAATGCAATACGTCGTCTTAATTGGTGTCAAAAAGATATTCACGATCAACAACTTGCTTTTCAACACAAAATCGCCGATTCGTGACAAAACTTCGATCCAAAATTGAGCAAGCTGGATGATCAAAACTTGTCTTTTAAGTGTCAAATCTCAAAATATGAACAAGAACTTGTAAAAGTTAAAAGGAATATGGTGTCATATTTGATTTACTCAAAAGACTCGTGATGAAGCATCAAATGAACTTGATCATTATCTTGCACACACTAAAGAAGTTATGCATTTTCTTTGGAAATATTCGGTCTAAAAATCAAGATCTGATTCACACTATCTTCAAGTTAAGAGAAATGTTAGGAAAGTATGAACAACTTCCGCCTACCGTGATTAAGAGAATAGCCCCAGTAACACTTAGTAATCGTGAACCTAGAATCACTACTTCCAAATCACAAGTTGCTAACGTGCTTCCTTCTACTGAAACAGGAATAGTTGCGTCTTTTCCAAACGTCCGCACTTCACGGCCTAGGAGCACTACATCGAAGAATAGGAAGTTGCGACCTAAGAAAAGATCAATAAAGAATGCTAAAGTAGAAGAACACCCTAGGACTATGAATAAGACTCATGTTGCTTCCACTATAGATATTGCGTCTGGCAAATGTAATAGAAATAGTGATGTAACGAATGCTAAACCTTTAAGCACTTTTGATATTCATCGATGCACCTTGTGTTATTTGGCGTAAAAGTATGAATTCCGATTGTCATGATAAATGTGTTGCTAAAGCTATCATCTCTCGTTTAAGGAATCCTAAGAACGGGAATACCTCTAGGCCCACTAATCTTTCTAAGTCATTGCTTGGTAGACCGCCTCTTTAGATTCTAAGAAGCGCATTCTTTGTCCCTGTAGCTCCAGTATCACCTCCTAGGAATGTAGTACCACCTAGTGCATTCACTAAGACTAAAGCAAATACTAGTTGGAGATGGCGGAAATGGATATATAACACACTAGGATTTAAATGGATACCTAAAGCTATTGATGTGTGTATGTCTACTATAAGCTGCTCGGAACCCTCTAACATTTCGGGTTCCACATCTACTTCTATTCCATCGTGTAGATGCATTGTAATGCAGGTGTCTGAGATCATTCTCTGGATAGTTGATAGCGGATGTTCCCGACACATGACAGGCAACCTTAAACTGTTATCAAACTTTATTGCAAAGTTCATTGGCACTGTCGGATTCGGGAATGATCACTTCGCGGCTATCATGGGCTACGGAGACTATATCAATGGGAACATCGAAATTAGCAGGGTTTATTATGTGGAAGGCCTCGGTCACAATCTGTTTTTAGTAGGTCAGTTTTGTGATGGAGATTTGGAGGTTGCTTTCAGGGAGAAATCTTGTTTCATTCGTGATCTACAAGGAAACGACCTTATGTCGGCTCGTAATTCCAGTCTTTACCCTATCTCTATGCAAGACATGGTTGCTTCATCTCCCATTTGCTTACTTTCAAAGGCAACATCAACAAAATCCTGGCTATGGCACCGTCGTCTCTCACATCTAAACTTTCAAACCATCACCAACCTTGCTCGACACAAACTAGTTGAAGGACTCCCACGATTTCGGTATTCAAAAGATCACCTTTCCTCAGCTTGTGAACAAGGCAAAAGCACTCGTGCTCATTTTCCTTCAAAGGTGGAACCTGACTCTCGGCATGTGCTTCATCTTCTTCACATGGATTTGTGTGGCCCGATCGCGGCGTGCAAGCGATCAATGGCAAACGCTACATCTTAGTAATTGTTGATGACTATTCACGCTGGACTTGGGTCTACTTTCTTGTAAGCAAAGATCAAGCTCCACAGATGATCATCACCTTTCTCACGAAAATACAAGTTCAGCTACGAAACACGTTCGACAAATCGAACGAAGAGGCACTGAATTTGTTAACCAAACTCTTCGTGAATTTTATGAGAAAGTGGGAATTGACATCGGACATCTATTGCACGCACACGAGAACAAAGCGGAGTTGTTGAAGAGCGAAACCGAGCGTTAGTGGAAGCTGCAAGAACAATGTTAATCAATGCTAAACTTCCAGGATTACTTATGGGCGAAGCTGTATCTCTTTTGCATGCTATACTCAAAACCGGTCTATGATTACAAAACGCATACAACAAAACACCTTTTGAGCTTGTCCACATCAGAAAACCGAATCTCAAACACTTTCATGTATTTGGATCTCTTTGCTATCCGAATAATGATCGTGATGACTTTGGAAAGCTCAAAGCCAAAGTTGACATTGGAGTCTTTATTGGATATTGTGATAATTCTAAAGGTTTCTGAATCTGGAATCGTCGAACAAAGGAGGTTATGGAAGCGATTCATGCTCATTTTGATGAACTTACGGAAATGGCTTCTGAGTATAAAGCTTGGAACCGGTCACAACCGCTTAAACTTCCCCAAACCCCATCATCAATGAACAAAGCCCCGACTCACTCGTCAACAAATGGAAAGGTTATTTGCTCCACTGTTCGTGGCGATATTGATGAGCGTGCTCGGTGTATCCGCTATTTCCGCTGCTCAACGATAATACTCATATACGTGATACACGCACAACTACTAATGTTGAAGAAGCACCACCAGTTGACTCCACCACAACAATTGAACAAACCGCTTCCAACAATGATGAACCGGTGATGATGTTCGAATGAAGTACCCCCCACCTGCAGATTTTGATCCAAATGCATTCTTTAACCCGTTTGCTAATGAAGCTGCACACGATGTCGCGGAATCATCAACAAGCCATTTGAATCCTCAGAATCTGCATAATGTATACCAACATCAACCCTCTACACATAGATGGACAAAAGACCATCCTCTGGAAAATATTATTGGCAACCCGAATCTAGCCGGTCGTTCACGAGACAACGTCTTCACACAGATGGTGAACATTGCATTTATGCACTCACTGTCTGCCAAACTGAACCTAAAAACATTAAGGATGCAATGACAAAAGATAACTGGATTGAATCCATGCAAGAAGAACTCAACCAATTCAAGCGTCTTGAAGTATGGGAACTGGTTGAAAGACCAACAGGAGTCTACGTCATTGGTCTCAAATGGATTTGGAAAAACAAATTGGATCTTTGAAGGAAGCGTAATCGAAATAAGTCACGTCGGTGGCTAAGGGTTATCGTCGGAAGAGGGTATACTTTGAAGAATCTTTTGCTCCGGTTGCTCGTCTTGAGGTTGTTAGGATTTTTCTGGCATTTGCGGCTCACATGAACATCACGGTCTTTTAGATGGATGTCAAAACTGCTTTTCTCAATGGACAACTGAAAGAAACGGTTTATGTTAGTCGGCCGGAAGGATTCATTGATCTATAGTTCCCTAATCATGTCTACAAACTGAAGAAAGCTCTCTACGGTCTCAAACAAGCCCCTCGGGCATGGTATGATAAGCTATCATCATTCCTCATTGCCAATCACTTTACCAAAGGTTCGGTCGACCCAACTCTTTTCATACAATATCACGGGGAACATATTTTAATTGTTCAAATTTATGTGGATGACATCATTTTTGGGTCAACTCATAAAAAGTACTCAATCGCTTTTGCAAAACTAATGAAGAAACATTTTGAAATGTCCATGATGGGTGAACTTACGTTCTTTCTAGGACTACAAGTTCATCAATCACCCCGTGGTATTTTCTTGAGTCAGTCCAAATATGCCCTTGAATTGTTACACAAATTTGGAATGCAAACCTGTGACACCTATGCCACACCAATGGCTCATACCAAGAAGCTAGATGTTGATTTACATGGGAAATTGGTGGACCCTACAAAATACCGTAGTATTATTGGGTCTCTCATGTATCTAACGACTAGCGGACTGATATTGTCTTTCTTTGTATATCTTTGCTCCGTTATCGATCGCGACCAAGCTGAAACCCACCTCTTTGAGGCTAAAAGAATCATCCGATACATCAAGGGAACCATTAATTTGGGAATCTGGTATCCGAAGGATTCGGGTTTTGAACTAATCGCTTTTGACCTGACCACGTAGGATGCTTAGATTCACGGAAAAGCACTTTCGGAGCTTTACAATTTCTTGGTGACAAACTGGTGTCATGGCAATCGAAGAAGCAGGATTGTACATCGCTGTCCTCAACGAAGCAGAATATGTAGCCATGTCGGCATGTTGTGCTCAAGTCATTTGGATGAGAACACAACTCAAAGACTATGGTTACGTATTTGACGAGAATCGATGTGCTGCGACAATCGGAGTGCCATTGCGATCTCGTGCAACTCAGGTTCAACACTTTCGAAATCAAAGCACATCGATCTTGGATATCATTTCATCAAGGATCACGTGGAGCGAGTACAGTTGAATTATATTTTGTGGAGTCGAGAATACCAATTGGCAGATCTTCTCACCAAAGCCTTGCCTCCGCTAGGTTTAATGAGTTGGTCCACCGGATTGGTATGAGGTGTTTGACTCAAGAGGAATTGGATGACCTCCTAAAACAGTCTTAAAAACCTGTCAAACACCAAAACATCTTTTGTAAATAAATTTTCAAAAACAAAATACAAAAATATAAAACCTGGTAAAACAACAAAAATATTCTTCTATCTATTTCTTCTTTCAACATTGCAAGTACCTTTATTCCGTCAGCACTATAATCTTTCAAAATTAAGTATTGTTCCGATCAAGTGTTGAGGGGGAGAAAATAAACACTTAACTGTTTCAAAACATTTGTGTACTTGCATGTTACCAAATCATGGTTGTTTATTTTATCAATGGTGGTAAAGTTTTTCTGGTTCAACTGACACTCCTCGGACTAAAATTTATAACCTTTCTTTATTTTCTTAAGTCAAGGGGGAGTGTCGTCAAAGTTATTTCTTAAAAATCTTTTGCTTGGTAACCAAAATGGAAGTTAAATGGCTCTTGGATGAAAAAGGAAAAGGTGGGGGGACTAAAACTGCCAAAATCTCAAAGTCATTTTAATATAAACATCTCCACCTAACTTATCCTTCACATTTATTACTAACACCTAAAAACATCCTACGCCTAAGATTCGCTCATCAAATATGTGTTTTGGATCGTCATTTTGTAAGTTGTTTCATAATCTTAACGTGTTTTTAAACATTGGTTTTGATTTTTACATGAATCCAACGGTCAAAACGTTGAATAATCTTGTTTTTGTGTTCTACGCGTATGTGTATGAACACATGATCAAGATTGTGTGTTTATGGTTAAAAGGACAGTGTCAAAACGTATCTAATACATCAATGATACCGTTTTAATCATCAAAACTCACCCATAATCACGAATTGAATGATTTGTGAAATTAGGGTTTATGCGTGGTTTTGGGTATTTTCAAATGTGAACGTTTGGAGTCAAAAAGAGTGTTGTGTGATGATGCTCTTATGATGAATTGACCATATCTATGCTTTAAAACGACCCAGAAACACTAATTGATGATAAATTAGTAACTAGGGTTTAATGTTCTTTAGTTTTGAGTATTATTGATTCTCTGCGAATTAAATGTTAAAACTTGGTTAACACTTTCACATAACATCTAAGAACTACCAGAAAACGTTTGGTGCAATTTCCATGGCTAGAATTGTTAAGCGTAATTCTTGAATTTAGGGTTTAAGTTTTCGCGTAAGCCTTTCTCGCGTAAAGCTGTTTGAGAGTATTTTATGCCATGATCTGTTATATAATGAATGATAATGTTGAAATTGATGCTATGATAATGTTATTTCAGGTTTGCTACTCATAACATTCAGAATCAAGGTTGTTAGTACTTCTACGCATAAGGATCACCTTACGCGTAGAAAGTTATGCGTAAGAGAAATCTTACGCGTAACTGTCACGCGTAAGGTTCTACAAAGGGACTACGCGTATCTGTGAAGGATATGCGTAAGCGATGACCTCTACGCATAAGGACTACTCTTACGAGTAAGCCTTACGCGTAAGGTTTATATACGCCTACGCGTAAGTTTTACGCATAAGGTCCTCCTGTTCCTACGCGTAATATTTCTTACGCGTAAGTCAGGATCCTATGCATAAGCTTACGTCTACGCGTATACTTATCTTGTTTACGCATAAGCTACCATTCCTACGCATAAGCCTTGATCAAACCTTCGTTATGAATTGTTACGCGTGCAAACTTGTAAATAAATAAATCATAACGTCACGAAACCAATACCGTCACTAATAAGCTTAAATGTATAATGTGTTGTGAAAATATGTGATAACATAAACTTTAAAAGTTAAAGTTAACTAACTCACGAAACGTTTCACGACGTCATTGAACTATTGGACATACAAGTGACTTAGGACTCGTAACAATCATTGACACAGTACATTCAATAATTAGACAATAAAACCTTCTGTTGACTAACATTATGTCTTTCGATATGTTGGTTCTTTTGGCTAATGTTATTTGAGATCACGCGACATGGTACGCTCAAATGAATGTGGATGCACCGAGAGGTTCTCACAATTGCTAACATCTTCCCTAATGGCTATCCAAGAAAGATTGTAAAGAACAATCTCAGAGTGGACTTTGAAACCCTCACATGCTCAGAATCTTCTTGCTTGATTCTTTGTGGATATTCTAAAGAATCATCCCTACGAGAACATGCTCTCACACTCTGCTTTCTGATGCAGAGATCTACATACAACAATTCGGAATTCAATGCAAAGGATCAAAGGTCAAAGTCGCGGTGGCGGTGACGTTAAATCACAAACAAATCACCATCACACATGCGGAGTTTACGGGCGTTCTTCTTATTCACGATATCGAGCCAACCGACTTCTATGCCACACCTCTTTGAAGAGCAGTTCGCAATTCGATGGATATTGGCTATGATGAAGCTTCGGGAATTATCACTAAGCATTCTCATGTGGAGCTTAAGAACATTCCTCAACCGTGGAGAACCCTCTACATCATCATCACCAAGTCGGTCTCTAGTCGTGGCGGTGGCTATGAGCATCCCAAGCTCATGGAACTGCAAATATTTTGTTCATTAATCAACAAGAAGGACATCGAAATTGAAGCTCTGATATGGGATGACATGATGTCATTTCTCAAAAAACTTGGCTCAAAGATTCCCTATGTCAGATACACAAAGCTGTTGATCTAGAGAGCACTTGGACTTCATCCTGATATTCCCAAGAGGCTCAATGACCTCGACAATCACGACATGTTGGTGAACCCATCCTATCGGTCAGAATCAAGGAATCGTCAACAAAGCAGGTCTTTGTGTTGCACGATCACCTTCGACTCTGAAATCAAAAAGCTCGAGACATACAAAAGGTATCGGGTAGCGATAAGAAGGCAAAGTTGGTCATCTCGATGAGAAGTCTTCGGAACACCTATATGGAGAACCGAGAAGAGGCAATGCGAGGAAGTCTTTGCAAGTCTTGAAAGTCAAGGATAATCCCAAGAGGAATCCTCCACGAAAAAGGACTGTTCCGGCTAAGGAAGCTACTCTATTCCTATTCAGTCTGAGCTGAACCGCAAAGAGAGCCGTGGACGAAAGCTCGAAGATACACAATCAGGGCGAAGAGATCTTCTACTCTGAATCGCAGCGAAGCACCTCCCCGTGACTAAACCTCCAAGTCCACCAGGTGACAAAGGAAAAGGGAAGACTCCTGTACTTGTGCCTTATGAAGAAAGCTCGGATGAAGAAGAAGAGCAACTGGATACTTCATACGGGAAGAAGTTCAAATTCCTTAGACTCCAACACGTGGCAAAAGAATTTTCAAAAGATCAAATGGGTGGCCCCGGAGGGTCAAGTGGTGCGACTCAACCTTCACCGGATCACGATGCGGTTAATCACCCGATAAGGGATCGGTGCCACCACTGGAGCAACAACAAAAGACCGTGGAAGAAACTATTGAGCATGACTTTGAGGAACCTGATAAAGAAAAGTCCGAGAAAGATGAGGGTGACAAAGAAAAGACTGAGACAGAAAAGACTGAAGAGAAAGAAAAGTCTGGAGATGATACTGATTATAATAAGTTTCGCTAGACAGTCACTGCTCGCTCGAAGGAGAAAACCTCTGCACCTCCAAAGGATCAAGAGTCTCCTCATGTCTCTTCATCATCAGATTCGTCTTCTCATTCTTCACCACCACCATAAAAAAGATCAACCAAATCATCATCGGTCGGTGAAGAAGCCAACTCCATCTTGGATCTCTCAATCAAAGAATCGAATCGTTAAAGCGTAAAGCGAGTCGAAAGAAAAGGCGTGCTCTTCAAGAAAATGAATTTCTTGACGATCGGATCTGATATCTTCATGATGAGCAAGACAAGATGAAAGTTGAAAGGGAGTATGTACAGAAGCTTATGAAGGATGATCTTCAAGGGAGCATGGGCGAGATGATAAAAGGATACACTCACAAGTTCTTAATGGAGGTCGTTCGAAGCTGACAAAGGAGATGTATACCAGACAACTTTATCTCTTACATTTAGCCAAGCAAGCCATGAAATCAACTCCAATGAATTTGAGCATCAATCCAGTTGAAACTACAATCTTCTCGGATGATGAATTGGTGAACCGGCTAGTAGCCCAAATGTCGAATCTGCAACGTTTGCCTCCCACGAAGCTAAGTTGTTTGAAGCATTCTTTGGAATACCAACTCAAGTCATCATTGAGAGAAGAAGGCTGTAAGGCCTAAAAGTTCAAGAGATGACGAAGACAAAGATCAAGATAAGGATAAGGAGCCTAAAAGCACAAAGAAGTCTGGTGAATCATCTTCCATTCGATTACTCAATGCAACCTCCACCACAAAGGACTCCTGCTCAACAAAGAACCCTCCTCCCTCTTCTGCAGATAAACCTCGGGGATTCTGAGGACACCACCCGACTCGAGAAAACCGGTGACCACTTTGAGTATCGGGTGGTGGCGATGAGAATACCATGAGCCCCAACAACAACCCGCCTCTACCGACAAAGTACAGAAACCAGAATCCTCATCTAGGCCTAAGAAAAGAAGAAGAAGCCCAAGGCGGCGTCCTATCATGGCTAGTTGAAGATAACACAGAGGAATTTGAATGGTTTTCTACACTTGTTAATTCCACTCCTACCCGGTGAAGGTCAAGAGGTTACAGAATGTAGTACATTGGAGCATGCGAAATTTCTACAAGAAAATTTCCGTGTGAAGAAGATGACGAAATCCGAGTTGAAGCGAATCAAGAATGAAGCATTTCAACTTCTAAAAGACAGCTCGAAAAGTGCCATTGAGGTCGAATATCACCTTGATAATATTGCACAAGCCATGTCTAACAACATGGATTGGCTCAACCCAGAAGCAAACATCGACTTCACTCAACGGGACAATCCTCCATATTACGGTGGTCTAAACCTCTCCTTACAATTGGCCAACTGATCAGCCTAGGATTCCATTCGGATATTTCTTCAACAAAGACTTGGAATTTCTTCTACCGCGGTGGCGATGGTTCAAGGAAATATGCTACATCTTGACACTTCCATTCGGCGAATACTCAAAGCTGCATAGCCATCGAGGAACAAGCTAACCACATGTTTTCCAACAACATGGCTGAGTATGACCGTGATGCAATGTATGGGATTCACCATTGGCGAATCTTTGAAGAATCTACTCTGAAGCTGCCGGTCGAAGTCTCAACATGCGGTGTTTAGTACTAAAAGTATCGTTGCCATCAAACACGTTGATCTTTCGTCCAAATGGGACTACACGTTTCTCAAGAATATTGTGGTCAAAAGACAAGGCGAAAGATTATGCATTCTCTGAAGCTGACTTTGAGAATTTTCTATCAGCGACATTGAAGACATGTACCTTGCCAAAGTACAGGGTCGCATGAGACAATTTTCAACCGAAGTACAACGTGAATTCATCAAGTCATTGCTCATCTTCATCAGACGCATAGTCATCAAAGAGCGTGTAGAAGATCTCCGACTTGCGGTTGAATCATATCGGACCGTGTCAACTTCACTCCACCTCAGCTTGAGCTTCCTGACATCAACCAGCTTTCACAATATACACTCATCAGCAAACCATTCGGCATCGTTTACCGCAGTGAACTTCAAAGAAATTGCTTGATGGCGTGTAGAGATCTTCACAAGTTTGGGGATCACACTTTGAAGATGGTTAGGGACGGATTGGCTTACAGGTTGAAGGATATACGTCAAAAGATTGGGTCTCCTAAGCGATGGAATTCTCAGGATCAAAGGGATGTGAGGAGGATCATCACAATGATTGATGAACGGTTGTATCGAAGGGATCAGTTCAGAAGATTGGAAAGCTTTGTTGGTGGTCGACCCAGGATTAATATCACCGGCTTTCAACGCCCGATTCACACTCACAGCAACATCTGCGGACTACGGTACCCCTTGAACTGCTTATTTCATTATACTTTTGGATGTATGATTTATTATGTGAATGACTTGTGCACACATTACAGTGTACAACCCGCACTTGTAAATAAAGGACCATGTGGTACGCTTCAGTGCCACAATCCTTATAAAAGGAGCGAAAGCTTTTACTTTTGAGTAAAACCTATCAAACCTTTCACTTTTCAAGGTTTTGCTCAAAAGAACAAGTACTTTCCCTTATGATTTTCAAAAACCTCAACCGTTTATATCACTCGTTGAGGGGGAGTACTTGAATAAAATCTTTGTTCAACTAATTGTTCTCAGTGGTCATTCTTCCCGCAACACTCGAAATGGTCATATTTATTCTCAACTTTTCAAAAATAACATTTTATATGCCATTTTTGAGGGGAGAAAAATACGTGATAAGAAATATGTTGTGTTTTGCTATATGAACTCTCGTGTAAAAATACTTCAACCCAAGAATTGGCGAGATCTTAAGCTGTCAGTAACTTCGAAAAGACTTGTCAGGGGCGGGTAATAATTTCAAGCTAGTTAGCTAGTGATGTAAGCGTGTCTCGCAAAGGACTTGTCCGAGTAGAATGTACCATTCGAGAAACTCTTGGTAGACATGAACCTTGGCGGGTTTGACAACCTTTCGGGGTTGTCCACACCTTCAAGATAGTTATTAGAGCTAGTTGTTACCTAAAAGTTGACAATGCAACTCTTTAACTATGCCACGTAACCATGTCTCGCAGGGGATTGTCTATCTTGAGTCGATCAATTCAAAAGTGCGCACTCTTTCCTCAGCATGTGATTTCGTAAAACTCTTAAGCACATGTGGAGGGGAGTATTTCTGAAAGATAAAACTCTCATGATGGTTCAAACATGTTTTAATTTACAAACCCTTTGAGAGATTTTCTTGAAAATGGTTTTATGGCAATGGAGCTATAAGGAGATTAAGGTTAGGAATAATCGTCCTATGATCCTTGCCAGCGGAGGAGGATCTACCCAAGGACACTACCAATAGTTAGAATTTAGAAGTCCTTAGGTATGATTATAAAAGGAGAAAATGAGAATCGGAGAAAGAAGGAGTTGAAGAATTAAAAAAATGCAAAGAAAAGGGTGAAAAGAAATAGCCCTCCAGATTATTCAACTTAGAGGCACACCAGGGTTCAATTCATATACTATTGGTTGTCACTAGATGACACCGGTATTGAAGATTAAAAGTCGTCATGGACCCAGTGACGCATGCACTAAACCTTCTTAGCCACTCAAGTTTCTCTCAACAGAAGCTTGTTTCATTCTCACAGGGAACCCTACGTAAACTATCGACTTTCTCTTAGAGATAGCTGATATTGAAGAAGGAGACCCTCTCCCTAGTCTCCGCTCAAGAAACCAAAACGTACTATTGAGTCTAGAGCCACGAGATTCATCAAAGATCTCTTAGGTACACTTGACATTCAACAATAAGAATTTCAGTGGTACATTATCGAGTCCTTCACGATCTTAGCAATGCTGCGAGAACATTTATGAGAGGTTCACATTTGTGATCCTCGGTGATTGAATGGAAACTCTGCCGCGGGTCTACATCAAACGCCGACACGGCAGTCGCCGGCAACTCCAGTGGATTGCGCTTAGTGGTCTCAAGCGGTCTGATCGTGAGGTGATGCTTGATTGTACCTCGTGACTCATCTGAATCGTAGGTGTACTTCGGTACATCGTGTTATCTCACTTGTGGGACTCGATTCAGGAGCGGCCTTTGTAAGAATTAGAGTTGTGTTTTCACACTATTTTGTTAACACTCTCGAAGTTCAAACTTGTAAGTGCCGGAATCCGCTTATTACTAACCGTTTTAATGTTTACTTCTTATGGAAGCTCGGGCGGAATGATCGTCTGATTCTCTCATGCTCACGCCAACATCATCACTAATGGAAGTTCTATCCAAAAGCAACACAACAAGTCAGAATGATTCTTCGTCAAATCAAAGAATTTACAAAGTTAAAGACTTAAAGAACTTCATCGATCTTGAATTCCAACGTCAAAAGGCGTGTGAGCATGTTGAAGAATGGCGTGGAGACCTTTGGAGCGGAAGCAACTGAGGCGGACTTGATCGAGATAACAACATACTATTACTTTCATCACAAAGAACAATGATCAAAGAACAAAGTTAAAGATGGCGTCAAAGCATAACTGTTCAAAGAAAACTATCTCTCTACCTTTGGGAAGATTTTGAATCAAGGCACTTTTTCTCACAAGAAAGAAGAATGTCAGAAGACGTCAAAGCTTCTATTACATCAACGCCTTCACCGTTTTCATCACTAACACTTAGGGGGAGATTGTTGGAATCACTCCTAAACCATAATCAAGTGTTAGTAATATATAGGTAATAGTTAGCTTAATTATGGCCTTTATGTTTGTTATTAGCCTTAAGCTTATGTAGAAGGCCCATGAGCTTAGGCCCATGTCCAATAAGGAAAGGATGGGAACTAGGAGTGTTGCCCTAGCTTCCCTCCTATAAATACCCCTTGTAAACCTTCATTTGAAGGTTGGTTGTTCAAGTTATTCTCTTTCACTCACCTCTACGCATAACCGTTTACATTTATACGCGTGTGTGTGTTTGGATAATTGTTCAATCGCCTCTCTATCTTTCTATTAAGCTTGTGTTGTAATTCTAGTGACCTAACAATTATCCTGATGGTGTTTATACTTGTGAAACAAGAATGTAGGACAGAATATGATGCATTCATTATCTGTGATCTGGCACTACAGCCTCTATAAAGTGGGTCCAAAAAGTCTTGGGAATTGCTAAGAAATGGACCCCGAGTAGGAAGGATACTAAAATTTTTAGTCAAAGTATTACATTTAATCGATAACGACATATGGATTATCAAGTCAGGGGAGATGTGATTCGTCTTACTGTGTTTCTATAGTGATGTTTTGACCAGTCTTTGTGTGGGCCACATTAATAATATATCTTAAATGGGGGGCAGAAACGATGTCGTATTTAGGCTTAAGGCATGAATAGATCAGGTAATCTCCTAAATTTAGCCTTCACATATACATCATTTTCATATTCATGTGCGTTGCTATAGGTAGGAAGCCTTACAAATGCACTATGTTGATATAGCTTTTGGGTTTCATTTAGTGTTCCTAAAATACCAGAATTGCTGAGAATATTGATAGATTATAAGGGTCTAAGCTGGACAAAATCATGGGAAATCACTCAAAAGTAATGTTTTATTGTAATATGAACATATTCTATTTTTTTATGTATTTGCCTCATTTATTTTATTTATATACTTGTGTCAGAACTGTAGCATGTACCAATCACATTGTTCTACCTGAGGCTTTAGAGAAGTGGAGTTTGAATCTTCTTCAACAACTACTTCCTCGACACGTTAAGTTAATAGAAATGATTGACAAAGAGGTATCGTTAACCTATTTATATATCTATCACTTTGAGGGGTGTGTGGGATTTTGTGTTATATTTTTCACAAATCAGCCACATATTGCTTATAAATCAATACCTTCTTTAAAGCATCAATCGTTAGAGGAAAATGATCACCCGTTAGAAATTCAACATTCCCAACAAGTGGATACTCAACCTTCACATCCGATCTCACCGGTGGACCACCACGAATATTCTCATCACTAACAGTTCTCCGTGGTAGTGATCCCCCATCCAACGGCTTCCTCTCATCTTCATCAAAGTTCCGCCCAATCTACACATTATGACCTAGAAACAGCTTCTTATCGTCATAAGTCCTTACTCCACTAGCTGAACCTGGACGCAACCTGTGATCTTGCCTTCTAATAGGATTCGTCCATGCATTGTTTCTATCCAATCCAGTATGATTCAATGGCCTCACAGTCTTATAGCCACATCCACAAACACAAAAAAATACTATTAAACAAAACACCAGATCTATTTTCACCTTTATAATCTTCGACTCTTCGTTTTAACTTTTCATCACACTCTTCTTTCATTTTCATCTCGATACATGTAGTTGATGCTTGCACACTAGAAAAAAGTTGATTAGTTTTAGCCATTTCATTTTATTTAGTCTAAGACAAGGGATGTTTTTGTAATGAATGCGACTTTGAACATGTAGTTGAATTCAGTTTGGTAATAAAATAGTTTGCTTAAAGCAGTTTTGTTGTTATTTTAATTATTGCTTATTTCTTAATTTTCTATAACGTCCACATATGCAGTTCACGTGGAACCATTGCCGATTGCAATTAGAGTGTGCTATAATATTGATCTTAACAGGTAAATATAACTCATTACTTATCTGATGGTATATTCCGCTTTGGTAAATTGTATTTTATTTTTTATTTTAGGCCTCTCGGTCGACTCTGAAGGTACGGAAGGATGCAACTTAGACCCACCAGCTGTGCCAACACTATAAACTTGTTGAACTTGAAACCCGTCATTATGTACCGTAGTCCCCCTTTCTTTTTAGTACGATGGCACCTCACGTGCAGTCACTGGCATCCCATCATTTATGGCCAAACTCCTACCAGCATGTCTGGCCAAAGCATCATCATGAACATTCATCGGTCCGTGAGAAAACGTGGTATATGTATTTCCTTTTCTTTGCACTTCAGCTTCTTTCTAAAAAATCTGTTGTCCCCAAGTCCCACACAGGTGTGGCTTCAATTGTCGCGGTTATGCCAGAATAAGGAACCTCAAGTCTACACATCCTACCCATCGGATTCTCCATTAAAGGTAGCTCTCATTTTACGAATTAACATTACAGTCATTACTTGAGAAAAATATCAAGTGCTTTATAATATTCAAAGGCTACCCGATTCATGGTGAATACGCAAAAAATGTTTAGTGAGCTCAATCCCATTTACTGGGATTTTTTTTTAATTTTTGGTGAATACGCAGGCCTTTACACGGGCATTGTGTGTAATGTAATGGTTGGGCTTCTAGAGGATCACCTCTTTTCCTATCTATCCATTTGCTTGGTGACCAAAATTTACTATCCAAATATTTTTTTCGCGTAAGTACGCTCTTTCGTCACAAAGTAGCTGTTCTTGAAGAAGAAGTCCCGCATTTAGAGGAATAAATTGTTAATTGTAAGCAAGGTTTGTATTAGGCAGTTCGTGTATATATGAATTGTGTAAAAATCATATCCTAAGTTGTTACAAAGAACTTTGTGTATTTTTGTTGTTCTAGAAATGTTAACATTTATTTATTTCCATTGTTAATGCATTCTACATAAAAATTTATACCTCTTATTTTTCGTTAACTTATTTAACCATAAATCCATTCACAGATAATTCAAATTCGTCAAAATCATCTAAATTTGATAAAATAACAGCTGTAAGCACCTATATACAATAACTAAATAAACATAATTAACAAAAACAAAATAATGATAATAATAAATGTTAATAATATTATCAAATGTAAAAGATGTTAATGATTAATATTGTTTAAAACAAAATGTTAGAAAGTAGTTACCTACTTTTAGCCGTTTTATGGATTATGGTAACAACAATTATACTTATTAACCATTTAATTTAACTTTTAATAACTTTTAACTATATATTTGTTCTACTAAATCCTAAAAATAAAAACCGTAAATCAAAATACTTACCTGCTTTTAGCCGTTTTATGGATTATGGTAACATCAATTATAGATCTTAACCGTTTCATTTACCTTTTAATTACTTTTTATTATATATTTGTTCTACTAAATCATAAAAATAAAAACCACAACTCATACCCTTCCATCGAACGGGTTTTACCACTAGTGTATATATATATATATATATATATATATATATATATATATATATATATATATATATATATATATATTATCAATCTCTAGTTCGTTTTCATAACAACAAAAACATATTCTCGATTCTTAATCTGAGTTTTATCTGATTTGAGATTTCGATAGAACCATCGAAATACTTCAATCTGAAAGTGTTTACACGACTCTCAGATATCTGTGATCATAAATTTATAACACTTGGATCTTTTTTTGGGGGGAGGATATAATGGTGCTTAACATGTATAGGGCAATGGAGTAGGTGGTTTCACGGCCTCGTGTCATACGTTTACTTTTGGTGCAGATATATGGGATATGAAAATGATTGAAGGGGTGAATGTTGGGGTCAAATTGTAGAATTGGGTTGAATCTGGAGTGGATATGGGGTGTATTTGAAAACCCTATGTTTGCCCTGGGTGTGTGTGTATGTGAGTCCTTGTTTGTGTGTAAGGGCGAGCAAATTAATGGTCTTCTGGGTGTTTGGAAGCTTTTGAATTGATCACTGCTGAAAGTTATATGTGTTTTGGATATAGTTTGGTCTTTTTTTTGAACGGATATAGTTTGGTCTTTATTCTACCCAAGGAATCCAAAAATGGGTACAAATTTGATCTTTAAATTAATCATTGCTCATTGAGTCATGCCCTTTTTCGTCATTACTATTATATGTTAAGCCAAAAAATCAAACATATCAGCTAATAGAGATAAGCTAATCCAAAATTCATCATAGGCTTAGGAGCTTAATATTCACAAGCCATAAGCTATAAGCTTAAGCCAAAATCATAAGCTTAGACAAACACCCCTTTTTCGATTACCTTTTCAAAACATTGTTTCCCTTTCACAAATATATCCTCCATGCTCATCTCTCTCCAAACTTTATCCTTTCCACATACTTGACCTTCGGCCATCCTACTACCGACCACTTACCTACTGATCTACACCCCATCGCAACCACCATCCTACCACTGGTTAAATTGTTGACGCAACCACCGCTAACCGTCTGTCACCCCGTCACATGCATCTGTAGGATTAAAAATGTTGAATATTAATTTGTTGATTTTTTATTTGAATAGTTATATTGTAGAATATAGGAACTCGAATTTGCACAGGTCTGATACTTCCAAGATCGTGTATGATATCAAACAAGCATCATGTATGTATCAACCATTCAAAGAATCAATAATGACACAAAGAAGATGGGGGTTGAACCCTTCTATAAATCTGGATATATATAACTTGGAAGGGTTAACATAAACTGTTTACATGTACATATATCTATACTAAACAAATGGGTGTGTTTGAAAGGATGTGGTGGTTCAAAGAAACCTGTTCACATAACAGTTGTGTCCCTTCAATTTATAACTTCCATTCTAACTAATAACTAACTTATCTACACCTATGTTGGGTCTGTTGGCATGCTGCCCAAACCAGCATTAATACTAACGAATCTGCATCCTTATTAAGTACAATTACATGGCTGCAACTTTACAAAAAAATAAATAATAATGTTCATAGTAAATATTAAGGTTAAATTGATCTTAAATCTTCCAACATTCTCCCCTTTAAGATCAATAACCCTTAATCTATTTTGTCTTCACTTCTTCTTGTTCCTTGATGCCTTCTTGTTCTTGCTTTCTTCAATCTTGATTTCTTCATTCTTTAAAATTGATGTATTCATGTCTTTTAACTTCTATCTATTATCGAGGTTCAGTCACTTGATCTTTTGACCAAATTGGTGACTTTTTTAGGCAGGTACTCTTAGCCCTCATCTACAAACTTGTAGGAATTTTTGAACCGAATTTTGTTCATATGTTTGGCACCCTGGTAGTCTTTGTTATAGCACCATTGAAACTCTCTTATGACTGTCGCGAATTTTCTCTTTTCTCTGTGGTTAACCGCCGATGTTGATGGTAACCGATTCTCTACTTCTTCTTTTCTCTTTAACTGGCATTCATCGTTGCATTTCTTAAAGAAGGCATGTTTGATTCTTGATTGGTGATTGATCATGAATTGTTGTGTTGTTTGATTCCTTGCTCTAATACCACTGTAGAATATAGGAACTCGAATTTGCACAGGTTTGATACTTCCAGGATCGTATATGATATCAAACAAGCATCATGTATGTATCAACCATTCAAAGAATCAATAAGGACACAAAGAAGATGTGGGTTGAACCCTTCTATAAATCTGGATATATATAACTTGGAAGGGTTAACATAAACTGTTTACATGTACATATATTATACTAAACGAATGGGTGTGTTTGAAAGGATGTGATGGTTCAAAGGAACCTGTTCACATAAAAATTGTGTCTCTTCAATTTATAACTTCCATTCTAACTAATAACCAACTTATCTACACCTATGTTGGGTCTGTTGGCATGCTGCCCAGACCATCATTAATACTAATGAATCTGTAGCCTTATTAAGTACAATTACATGTCTACAACTTTACAAATAAATACATAATAATGTTCATAATAAAGATTAAGGTTGAATTGATCTTAAATCTTCCAACATATATAGTTTAAGGTGTTTGCCTTTTGTGTTTGATAAATCCTTAATGTGTTTTCAGAAAGATGTTGAAGGTTAGATTTGTGCTTGATAAGATTTTGATAAATCCTTAGGGTGTTGTAGGAAAGATGTTGAATGAATAATTTTTATTGATTTTGAAATGTTTGATTGTCTTAAGAAAGTTCCTATTATGTTTTTGTGATTTAGAACATGTTGAGTATGTACAAGAAAGATGGAAAATGTTTCAGAGTTATTTGAATCACAAAACAGTTTTTCACTTGCAGATTCATACTTCACATCCACATCTACTCCTGCATACATGGTTTTGGATATCAGATCATAATATCTAAAAAACAGGCAACACCCTTATTGAGATAGAAACTCGAGTCTCGTGACTTTGCGATAATTTAGCTAACCTGCTAGTCTTCTGGTTGTTACGCTTTTCATTATCTTGATTGAGACTCATATGGAAACATTGGTGTATTTCTATGATGCTGTCAAGCCTACCTGTTCCAACTACAATGTCAAGATCATATGTTCTTTGATGAAGAAACTGAAATATACATGATGCTTACAAGGAACTTCTTCATCCTCTTTGAATAAAAACGTTGAAACCTGCATGCCATTTTTCAAGGTACTTATTTGCATCATTTTGAATAAGCATGTTAAGTGCATTTTATGCTCATGTGTGATTACTTCTTGTCGATATCAATCACCGTTTATATTTTAAGCTCTACGTGATGGTCATACCTGTGATATATCTTATATAGAAAATATACTTCAAAATAAGATTTTGGAGAGAAAATGTTTACTGCATTACATAATATGTAACAGTAGTGAAGGGGATTGCACCTGGCTTTAGAATTCTAATTAACCCTTCAACTTGAAAACTTGAGCGTTGTTGGTCCAGCTTTTACAATCGAAAAGGTTGTATCTGAAAGTTAAAGTCAAGTACAAATGTTCAGGTTTTTCAAGTGTATTGTATATGCATCATATGTTTACTGTAATGTCAGTTAAAAGCAAATGATTTGTCTTATCATATCATATTTCGTGTAACATTTTAAGCTTTTACCACATTGTAATTGAGTAGTCATATCCATGTCAGTATAAGAAAATGATTTGTCCAATCATGTCATATTTCGTGTAAAATTTTGAGCTTTCACGTAATTGTCATTGAGTAGTCATATCTATTTCAGTACTTAAAAATTGAATTGTCATGTTGTGCAAATTGTTTAAATTTTTTACACACTATAAATGTTACCCTCTTTTAATCAATTCTCACACAACTCTATCTACAAAAAGCACATATTGTTTATCAAAACCACATTCTCTATACCCAAAAATCTAATGGCTTGTTCTCTCTCACACACTGTCGAAGAAATCAAAGCGTATGTTTGGAAACAATGTGAAGAAGAGGATGCCGCTCGTCTGGAAGCTATTATTGAAGTAACCAAGTTGTTTGACCAAGCAAGGGCGGTTAAAGAAGATCTGAGGAAAGCATATGCGGAATACAAAGACATTCCGCAAGAAAAACGTGCTGTGATTGACAAGTTTTTGGAAGATGAATGTTGGAAAGATTACGAGATTAATAGTAAGTTGTGAAAATGTGTTAAAAAAAATTCAAGATACTATCAGTCACAAAGTCAGATGGATGCATAAAGAGAACAAATAAGACGTTTGCGTTTATCTTTTCATGTAATGTGTTGTAGTTTCAGTATTGTTGTATAAGTTTTTTTTTTTTAATGTACCTTGTATTTTAATTTGCAAGAATGAAATTAGTTTTTCATGAAATAATAGAAATAAAATAAAAAAAGGTGGGTCCTAAAAGTGGACATTTGCGTGACTTTCTGATGTGGTGCTTGATTAGATATTATGTTGTTATTTGGTTAGATTTATCATACACAATAACACAAAATTCATTCAAACGTTGTTTACATTTATCTTATAAAGAACACAATCTTAAGCATACACGACTCTTATTGAGTGATATCATTGTTAATACATACGGTTCTTAAATAATCATTTTTGCAACTCATTTTGTGATTCAAGTGACTCACTTTAAGACAAGATATCTCATTCATATTAACTCTATTAAGGACGTTCTAAAATTCGTTGAGAATGCCAATTTACAGAGAAGGGAAATACACTAAAAAACACAAACATATATAAAATATATATATATAAAACAGTGTACAAAGTTGACAAATAGACGTTTTTTCAACAAAAACCGTAAAATATCAAACCAAATTAAATAGGAACACAATCCTATGCCACTAGCGGGAATTAATTAACCCACTTAACTAGTGAAAATATTTACACGAGTTGCATGTTGTGGGTCCATTCTTTGTCTATTTTTTGTTCAAATGATTGTTAGCCATACACGTGTAACTCGTTAAATTCGGTAGCAATGTTTCACGAGTTGTAAGGCCAATTTTGTAAAGTTAAAAAATGTGGTCCTTATTTAATCAATGACTTAGTCACCAACTTGGTAATTTTCGCAAAAATTAATGGTGTGTTTGTTATGAGGTGTTGGCTCTTGGAAAGTATGTTAGTATTTAGGTCTTTAACCCTTTTTTGTTTTGTATATTTGTCATTTTACAACTTGTCAAACATTATATTTTATATTTTCTAATTTTTATCAATAGTTTACTCACTTTATTAACATGAAAAACACTTTTTTTTTTTATCGTTTTCGGCTATGTATTTTTTGTATTTTACTACTTTGGACTTATCAATTTTTTTTTTTTTTTTTTTCAAAATCTTTTATTTCCCATTTCCCAATTTTATGATAAAAAGAAATTAATAATAATAATAATAAATAAATAAATTTAAGGAAGCCATTGGTATCACTTTCGAAAATGTACCAATAACCAATCTCTTATTGAATTCATTGATCTGCTAAACAAACATGATCATGTATCAATACGAAATTATAAGCACAACACATTGGACTAGATGCCATCTATATATTCTTTATTCAAACCAAATCTCAGAAAAGCCTAAACTTGATAATTAAATGGGTCCATTAAAGGAAACCAACTGCCTAAATTTCTGCCAAGGCTTGTCCCAAACAACAGCCTCATAATTGTTCTCGACAGTACCGTCTGCCGCCTTGATCGTTAGGTTGTACTTGGTTCCAGCCACCACTTGGCTCTCTCCTTTGACTACTTTTATAAACTTGAGAGATGCCTTCTCCTCCTTGTTGTGCTCAGTCACGGCAAACTTCCCGATGTCAATAGCTTCTGGGTCACTTGGTTTAATAGGCTTCCAACCGCCCACGAGAACTTGTCGGCCTAACGCTACATAGGAGTTACAAGCGAAGAAAGATAGGGAGAAGATGAGGATTGGGACAAAGAGAATTTTCATTTTGGAAGGATGGAGAGTTGTGTGGTTGCTTCCGTAATATATAAGGAAGATATATATAGGAAATGATGTTATAGTCGATAAATGTACATTTAATGGATTGATTGTCTGTATTATTGGGTAATAAATGAGTATTTGATCTTTATCAATTTAGTACGCGTAAGAAAAGGTACATTAGGATCCACCACATTAAAGCACAAACAAATATACTTTTAGGCGAATGATACATAGACTTAAACTTAAACATAAAATCACTTGTCATTATTTTAATGGTTGCAAAGACTCACTTATTTTACAACCAATCAGGATGATGTCAGTTTGTTTTAGGTCTAAGTTTAAGCCTAAGTTTATGTCCATGTATCATTTCTCATACTTTTATGTAGGATTTCGTGTACTTGTGTACTTTTTTGTTTTACTTAACTTGTGCTGTTAAAGCATACGTTAAAAAAACCCAAATTAAAATAATAATAATGAAAAGATTTTTTATTATATTATATAAACTACGATATAAATTATTTATGACATTATTAAAATGAAAAGCTTAAAAATTAAGATTAACATTTGATTATAATGATAAATTTTAATAAATATATTTATAATAACATTAGTCTGAACACTTTAAATCACTTTTATAAACATTTTTTTAAATACAAATTAATTTAATATAAGAAAAAAAAAAATGTGTATAACAATAATTACCTAATAAATGTTATTTTTAAAACACCCATAATATGAAACATACTTGTTATTATACATATTGTACAAACTACTAAAATAAACAAAACTTCATACAATTTATATGTAAATAAGATGATGGTACATATGATTTTAGAAAACAGACCGGAACAACGGGTTCAATCGAGAACATGAGTCACCACCGGTTCGGCTAGCCCATAAAAGTCGTCCGAAAATGATATTATTAAATCAGTAGAGTTTCAAAATGCATTTTAAATTACAATGTTCAAAAAATATTATTAAACCGTAAGAGTGCTTCGAGAACCAACATTTACACCTTTAGGATTTTTTTTTATAAAACTTACCGTAAAAATTAAAAACTTTGTTTTATAAAAGTCGGACGGTTTTTTCAAAGCAAAGGGTGAAAAAGTGCAAAGTGCTAAATGCTAATTATATAATTAATATTTATTATATATATATATTTGTATATATATATATATATATATATATATATATATATATATATATTTGTATAATAGTAATTATACTCTTTAAAGTAACTCACATGACTTCTTGAATATTTAGTTTTTCTTTATTTCTATAAATACTATTTTACTTGTATCATCCATATAAATATAACAAACATTGTTTTTGGAGAAGTAAATTTTCTTAGTATAAAGTAAGTGGTTTTTATTTAATAATAACTTGCGATTACGGGCCATCGTAAACTCTTTTAACCTCATACTTTTACAATATATCAGCTACCAACTAAATATTGTCATACGTGGATAATCTACAATTTTTGTATGAAAAATATTGTTATTGCATAAATTATTCAAAACTAAAATTGTCATCATCCATATATCTATTGTGTCGTAAAATATAGAACTAAAAATATTTTTCGCTGAATGTTTTTAATTGCATGGTACCCGTCGCTGCAACGCGCGAGTACCCTGCTAGTACTATATAACATTCATTGAAGTAAGTTGGGAGCCGGTACTGTTTTAAAACCATCGGCTTAAAAGACTGTGGCGGTTTGGGTGCACTGTGAATCCGCGACTCGAGCCGGCACTGTTGATGCTCAAAGGGATTAAAAAAAATGTTTAGTGGGTTTCCCACTTAGCTGCCACTTAATTTTGTGTTTCGCTTCATGTTGTAAATATGTTTTCCATTATCGGTTTTCATTGTCAATGTAAAGCCCTAAAATTCGGTCTACATTTTTTTAATTTTATTTTGAAGATGCCCGAAAAAAATTTGAAAAAAAAAACTATAGATTAAAATAAAAATAAAAATAAAAATAAATAAATTGCGTAATATAAAACGTAACCTAATTTTTATATTAATCGACATCCATTTATTCTCATATTTTCGTGTTTCTTTGATACTTTTGGAACCACAAGATCCTTTCGTTTATACCCGATTAACGACACACTTCTTACTATTAATGTCGAAAGTAAATACGTTTTTCCCATATACACGCTTTCTTATCTCATATACACGTTTTCTTATTTCATTCTTTGAACCCAAAGTAAATGCATGAAATCCATTTATTCTCATCATACTCGTTCTTATTTACCTTCGTTGGACCCAAAATAAAACGCGTAAGTCAATGGTAGCCCAAACTTGTTTTAATACCCAAGCCCAAGCGCATGCATGAACCTTAAAAGCTCACCCGCCTCTTTACTTGTAAAACCCTAAACTGCTATTGTACTCATCTTTCATAACCAAACCCTAAAGCTTCAAAACAAAGTAGCGGCTCCATTTTTTTTCAAGAGATCCGAAGGCGAGAGAGTAGCAACTAGGAACTCGAATTCGAGGGTGATCGTTGGTGTTTATCTCGGGTTTCGAATCGTTTAGTCTTGGGTCGTTGCATTATATTCGTGGGTCTTGTTCCTCTCGTTTGGTCTCGATATTTTGCTACAGAGGTATTCATTTTTCCCTTGCTTCTTTCACTAAGATCGACATACATGCGGTTATATAAATCCGGTTCTAAGCATGTTGTGTGCTCGTTTTAAGAATGAAACTAATATGATTTTATTACATGTACTAAAACACGGAATAAACCAATAAATTAAAAGAGGGTTTGCATGCTTTCATTCGTGACCAAGACCCTGTTGGGCGATCTCATGAGTTAATTATAGGGTCTTGGTAATTACTCTCCGGTTCGTGTTTCGGTCCGTTTGTTATCATCCCAAAGATGGTTAGTGATCGTGGTATGGTATAGTCTCATGCGTGTTTTAGAGTTAACTGGTGCATGGTCATATGTGTGTCGAAACAAGGCTACTTTTGGTTGTTTGAGTGTGTACGTCGGGTTGTACGAGTGTCAAATATAAATCGAAAACATGTTCTCGCTCGAAAGTGGAGTTGTACCGAGTTGGTCTATTCAAAGGTCTACCTTGGTCGTAAAATCCTTTTACATTTCAAACTTGAACCGAATTTTGATTTGAGAAGATGAAAGAATATTATCCGTAAATATATCTATTTGGCATAGTAATATGTATGTGTGAGTATGGATGGATACTAGCGAGTACATGCATGGGTTTGAGTTAGAGTGGTCATAAAATTTGTGTACAAAAGGGTAGGCGTAGGGTCAGTTGCCTTATTAAATCATGTGTGATCATGTAGGACTATTAGCATACGTGTGAGTGTGTATCATTTTTATTATTGTCGAGTTATATATCTTGGTGTGAGTTAACAGATGTCAAATGTGGTTTGAATGTGTAACATGTGAGTGTGGTCATGAAGTGTTGTATGCATGCGTTTGTGCGTCATTTTAAAACATAATAAAAAGTAGTGTGCATTATATATATTCCGAAATTGGTCCGAGCCCGTCATTTGTCAAAACACTATTCGAATATCGTTTAAAAAGTACATTATTATTTTATAACATAAGACACTAAAATATGTTAAGTATGTACACCGGATATTAAAAGACCGTTTCGACATTTGTGGAATTATAAATAATATGTATAATTATTAATTCATGTAGATCGTGTGAAGAAGGAGTAGCTTCAGTTTTCTGTGTGCTTCCGATTATTTTGCCTTGCTTTGCATAAGGTACAGATATTCTATCCCTTTTCAGTAGGGATTTCTCATGACTTTTTGATCCTTCGACTTTGTTCGCTTATGATATTTCTTTGCTATTTGACCATTGCTATTGAACCATTGCTATTGAATCTTTGCTTTGACCCCTCTGTTATTGAACCACTGTTACCGAACTTCCAATATTGAACCCATTGCTACTAAATTGCTGCTATTGAATATGTGCTATTGAATCTGTGCTATTGAACCTTTCATATTGAACTATTGCTACTGAATCTTTGATATTGAACTATTGCTATGAACCTCTGAATTGGGAGCCATTTATATTGAACCTTTGATTATGAAGACTTATATATTGCTACACTTTGGACCTTTTGTTTTGACCTGTCAGTTTGATACCCGAGCCATTAACTAGGCATGGGGGTTCCATGTCCGTGTCATTGATGCACCAATGGCATGACTCCAGTGTGCACGAGTGATGTTGCACACCGTCCCCATATTTGTATTGATTATGCGCGCTTTGGATATATTGTATGGCCACTATTTGTTTTGCGGGGCTATGGATGCATCCTATATTTGTATTGTATTGATATTGATATATTGTTTTGGTGATGTGGTGCGTGTGTGCAATACACCCCCTCACATTTTGGGAGCTAGCTACTCCAATCGGTTACTTGAGGTCTCCCCTCCTATTGGTTTGGTATTCCGAGGTCACTCCTCCGAATACAATGGTTACTATTGGATACTTGGTCGCTATTGCCACTATTGATATTGGTTTGTTTTGTTGGCTCGGGATGGATTTCTGCACCTTACACTATTGATATAACCATATTATACCTTCAGTATTTCCCAACGCACCATATTCTGTATTAATTGTTCATTACTCAGTACCCTTATGTGACTCACTCTACTACCATGTTATATATACTCCATTTCATTGATCGTCATACTGTTCCTTACTTCACCATCGTTCCATTCACGTACCGGGTTATTATATGATTATTGAATTTGATTGTGCTATTGCATGTCTTATGTGACTACTGTTTACCCCGCTACTATATGATTAGTACGCGATTTTATGAGCCACCTGTTGTCATCGATTACATGTTATTCTCGTTATGTGACCCCTTTGATTTGTCTGGTGACCATACTAGTATGTAAATAATTGTTTTGACGGTTTATCATGTAAACTTCGTTCTGTTAACCTCGTGGACTACGAATATCTGTTAGTATCCTTATCTGCTCATTTTTGATCTGCCATGTGTACATTGCTATTTAGGCTACTGTCCAATTGGATAAATGGTTCAACTTGTGACGTCTAGCTTGTTAACTTGTTTAATTGCCCTGCTATGTTTTTAAATCATTTAATTATAGTGTTCATACTGTATTCCTACTTGCTACGTATGACTGCCATGTTTTGACTGCTGCTATGATACTTGTTATGTTTTTTAACTGTGGGTTATTTGACCTGTGTGATTGCCATGCTCACTTAATAATTAATTGCTTCCGCTTGCCTTTAGATTTTGGTTTGACTTGTATGTCTTCACTTCTGAATTGATTGTATGCCATATATATGTTGTGTGGTTGCGACGTCTTCCATGATGGCTTATGTTTCAAAGATTTGTACGCTTGGTTTGTATGTGCTTGTATTTATGTCATCGATGCTTTGCTTTGCTTTGTTCTCCTTGTTATATGTTCTTTTTGATATCTCGTATAATTACGCTCTCGCACGCTCCTCTTTGACTCATTGTTCTCTTTCGCGCGACTTTGTTATCCGTTTCCTTTCTTTCATCTTGCATTTCGTGATTTTATTTAGCTTTTGTTTTGTTATATCTGCTCCTGGGCTTTTAAGCTCACCGCATTTCTTTTCTGGCGGGTTTTAGATTTGAAGCTGGGCTTTGATGGGCTGAGAGTTGGATTATCTGAGTGGACCAACCCTAGTTACCTTTCTAGTTGGACTTATTTTGGCGGGCTATTGTTTTGAAATTTTGGTTTATTTAGACATTTGGATTTTGTAATTTCCTTGTAAATCTTTTATTTAAATGACTTGGTACGTTATTCTTTGAGACTTCCGCTTTTAATTGTATGTTCTGATATGACACCAGAATGTGACACTTCTACCCTTGTCGGGTTGGGGTGTTACAATTATGGTATCATGAGCGTTTCGTCTTGTTGACCTTAGGATTGACCTGTGAGGACTTGGGTAGACACTAGGCTTCTGTCTGTTCTGATCTCTTTCGATATCCTTTTGATTGTCGTTCAGATTTGGCTCCGATATTCTTTTGTCTTCGCCGATTTGACCTTCTCCTTTTCGCATTTGATTTTGTTTGTTTACCTTCGCGCATCCGTTTGTCGATCGTTAGATGGAGACTACCCGTGGAGCCGAAGATAATGGTGCCGAACTCGTGTTGCCAAATCTCGAAATGGAGAAGTTCGTGAAGCAGAAGCCACACCCGACTGCCGTCTTTGTTGGAGACATCAGGATGCTGCTGGAGGAAGCTGGACGAATCAACCAAAGACGCAACGACGAAGACAAGATTCAACCAGTGGCCGAGAAGGTTCATCTACTTCATATGATTTGGGCGCGACTTATGTTACTCCGATTAGTTTGTCATACGTTTTGAGGTGGTTTGATATTTTGTTAAGTGATTTTGATTGGTATTGCTTTTCTTTGATTTGTTCAGAACTCGGTTTGAATCGTGAAGTTTTATCGTTTAGCATTTTGGTCATATCTCAGTTTTCTTTTGGACCGTCAGTAATGAGTCATGAGGAACCGTTTCGAACAAGGTGGTGGCCTCCTTTCATTGTGATATGGTAAGTTGTTTGATGTAGTTTATGCTATATGTGTGTGTATCTGGTCTGCTTTGGTATGTTGCTTGCTACCTGTGTGTTATATGTTTTGGGGTGATATTGGTTATGTGGTTTGTCATGACCCGAGGCAAAATATGATGACAATAAGGACTTGTTATGTGATGCAAGTATTATAACGCCTGATCAACGTGATAATACCGAGATCATATAATTTGAACTTATTGAAGTCATACGACGTCTTGGGAAATGCGTGGGGTAGGTACGTGAATGGACTATGACCTATATCCGTTAATTGTTACTCCTCATGTTCGTTTGGAATTCTGTACCTCTTGGCGAGATTCTCACCGACATCTGTTACGTATATGTTTTGTGCGCTTTGGAACCGAAATCGTTATGATCTGTGTTAGACTATGGACTGCTACATCTGCCTTGAACTTGTACGTCTCTGTGTACCTCGGCGACTTCAATTTTCGAGGACGAAAATTTTCGTTTAGAGGGGAAGAATTGTAAAGCCCTAAAATTCGGTCTACATTTTTTTTTTATTTTGAAGATGCCCGAAGAAATTTGAAAAAAAAAACTATAGATTAAAATAAAAATAAAAATAAAAATAAATAAATTGCGTAATATAAAACGTAACCTAATTTTTATATTAATCGACATCCATTTATTCTCATATTTTCGTGTTTCTTTGATACTTTTGGAACCACAAGATCCTTTCGTTTATACCCGATTAACGACACACTTCTTACTATTAATGTCGAAAGTAAATACGTTTTTCCCATATACACGCTTTCTTATCTCATATACACGTTTTCTTATTTCATTCTTTGAACCCAAAGTAAATGCATGAAATCCATTTATTCTCATCATACTCGTTCTTATTTACCTTCGTTGGACCCAAAATAAAACGCGTAAGTCAATGGTAGCCCAAACTTGTTTTAATACCCAAGCCCAAGCGCATGCATGAACCTTAAAAGCTCACCCGCCTCTTTACTTGTAAAACCCTAAACTGCTATTGTACTCATCTTTCATAACCAAACCCTAAAGCTTCAAAACAAAGTAGCGGCTCCATTTTTTTTCAAGAGATCCGGCGGAGAGTAGCAACTAGGAACTCGAATTCGAGGGTGATCGTTGGTGTTTATCTCGGGTTTCGAATCGTTTAGTCTTGGGTCGTTGCATTATATTCGTGGGTCTTGTTCCTCTCGTTTGGTCTCGATATTTTGCTACAGAGGTATTCATTTTTCCCTTGCTTCTTTCACTAAGATCGACATACATGCGGTTATATAAATCCGGTTCTAAGCATGTTGTGTGCTCGTTTTAAGAATGAAACTAATATGATTTTATTACATGTACTAAAACCTGGAATAAACCAATAAATTAAAAGAGGGTTTGCATGCTTTCATTCGTGACCAAGACCTGTTGGGCGCGATCTCATGAGTTAAATATAGGGTCTTGGTAATTACTCTCCGGTTCGTGTTTCGGTCCGTTTGTTATCATCCCAAAGATGGTTAGTGATCGTGGTATGGTATAGTCTCATGCGTGTTTTAGAGTTAACTGGTGCATGGTCATATGTGTGTCGAAACAAGGCTACTTTTGGTTGTTTGAGTGTGTACGTCGGGTTGTATGCAGTGTCAAATATAAATCGAAAACATGTTCTCGTTCGAGTGGAGTTGTACCGAGTTGGTCTATTCGAAAGGTCTACCTTGGTCGTAAAATCCTTTTACATTTCACTTGAACCGGAATTTTGATTTGAGAAGATGAAAGAATATTATCCGTAAATATATCTATTTGGCATAGTAATATGTATGTGTGAGTATGGATGGATACTAGCGAGTACATGCATGGGTTTGAGTTAGAGTGGTCATAAAATTTGTGTACAAAAGGGTAGGCGTAGGGTCAGTTGCCTTATTAAATCATGTGTGATCATGTAGGACTATTAGCATACGTGTGAGTGTGTATCATTTTTATTATTGTCGAGTTATATATACTGGTGTGAGTTATAATAGATGTCAAATGTGGTTTGAATGTGTAACATGTGAGTGTGGTCATGAAGTGTTGTATGCATGCGTTTGTGTGTCATTCTAAAACATAATAAAGTAGTGTGCATTATGTATATTCCGAAATTGGTCCGAGCCCGTCATTTGTCAAAACACTATTCGAATATCGTTTAAAAAGTACATTATTATTTTATAACATAAGACACTAAAATATGTTAAGTATGTACACCGGATATTAAAAGACCGTTTCGACATTTGTGGAATTATAAATAATATGTATAATTATTAATTCATGTAGATCGTGTGAAGAAGGAGTAGCTTCAGTTTTCGTGTGCTTCGATTATTTTGCCTTGCTTTGCATAAGGTACAGATATTCTATCCCTTTTCAAGAGGGATTTCTCATGACTTTTTGATCCTTCGACTTTGTTCGCTTATGATATTTCTTTGCTATTTGACCATTGCTATTGAACCATTGCTATTGAATCTTTGCTTTGACCCCTCTGTTATTGAACCACTGTTACCGAACTTCCAATATTGAACCCATTGCTACTAAATTGCTGCTATTGAATATGTGCTATTGAATCTGTGCTATTGAACCTTTCATATTGAACTATTGCTACTGAATCTTTGATATTGAACTATTGCTATGAACCTCTGAATTGGGAGCCATTTATATTGAACCTTTGATTATGAAGACTTATATATTGCTACACTTTGGACCTTTTGTTTTGACCTCAGGTTTGATACCCGAGCCATTATACTAGGCATGGGGTTCCATGTCCGTGTCATTGATGCACCAATGGCATGACTCCAAGTGCACGAGTGATGTTGCACACCGCCCCATATTTGTATTGATTATGCGCTTTGGATATATTGTATGGCCACTATTTGTTTTATGGGGCGTATGGATGCATCCTAGATTTGTATTGTATTGATATTGATATATTGTTTTGGTGATGTGGTGCGTGTGTGCAATACACCCCCTCACATTTTGGGAGCTAGCTACTCCACTGGTTACTTGAGGTCTCCCCTCCTATTGGTTTGGTATTCCGAGGTCACCCCTCCGAATACAATGGTTACTATTGGATACTTGGCTGCTATTGCCACTATTGATATTGGTTTGTTTTGTTGGCTCGGGATGGATTTCTGACAGACCTTACACTATTGATATAACCATATTATACCTTCTGTATTTCCCAACGCACCATATTCTGTATTAATTGTTCATTACTCAGTACCCTTATGTGACTCACTCTACTACCATGTTATATATACTCCATTTCATTGATCTGTCATACTGGTTCCGTTACTTGCACCATCGTTCCATTCACGCATCGGGTTATTATATGATTATTGAATTTGTTTGTGCTATTGCATGTCTTATGTGACTACTGTTTACCACCTCACGATATGATTAGTACGCGATTTTATGAGCCACTGTTGTCATCCGATTACATGTTATTCTCTTGTTATGTGACCCCTTTGATTTGTCCGGTGACCATACTAGTATGTAAATAATTGTTTTGATGGTTTATCATGTAAACTTCGCTCGTTAACCTCGTGGACTACGAATATCTGTTAGTATCCTTATCTGCTCATTTTTGATCTGCCATGTGTACATTGCTATTTAGGCTACTGTCCAATTGGATAAATGGTTCAACTTGTGACGTCTAGCTTGTTAACTTGTTTAATTGCCCTGCTATGTTTTTAAATCATTTAATTATAGTGTTCATACTGTATTCCTACTTGCTACGTATGACTGCCATGTTTTGACTGCTGCTATGATACTTGTTATGTTTTTAACTGTGGGTTATTTGACCTGTGTGATTGCCATGCTCACTTAATAATTAATTGCTTCCGCTTGCCTTTAGATTTTGGTTTGACTTGTATGTCTTCGACTTCTGAATTGATTGTATGCCATATATATGTTGTGTGGTTGCGACGTCTTCCATGATGGCTTATGTTTCAGTACTTGTACGCTTGGTTTGTATGTGCTTGTATTTATGTCATCGATGCTTTGCTTTGCTTTGTTCTCCTTGTTATATGTTCTTTTGATATCTCAGATAATTACGTTCGCACGTTCCTCTTTGACTAATTGTTCTCTTTTCGCTGCGACTTTGTTATCCGTTTCCTTTCTTTCATCTTGCATTTCAGATTTTATTTAGCTTTTGTTTTGTTATATCCGTTCATTTTTTTAAGCTCAGCATTTCTTTTCCTCGGCGGTTTTAGATTTGAAGATGGGCTTTGATGGGCTGAGAGTTGGATTATCCGAGTGGACCAACCCTAGTTACCTTTCTAGTTGGACTTATTTTGGCGGGCTATTGTTTTGAAATTTTGGTTTATTTAGACATTTGGATTTTGTAATTTCCTTGTAAATCTTTTATTTAAATGACTTGGTACGTTATTCTTTGAGACTTCCGCTTTTAATTGTATGTTCTGATATGACACCAGAATGTGACACTTCTACCCTTGTCGGGTTGGGGTGTTACAGTCAAAATCTAGAGGTTCGCAGCATGTTGTACACATGTTTTTCATTGTTGTTTTTAGACCATTTACATAAGTAATCGATGCTTCATTTGTTTGGTTTTTATACACATGCTCGCACACACGAGATAGGTGCGGGTAAAAAGAATCGAGCCGTTTATTTATTTTTGCTAAAAAGACGAAATTGTTTTAGGGGTTTTGGTGGGAACGATGAGGAAAATACTTGATTAAGTTCAATTTAACTGATTTAAAGTTTAGGAATGTAATTTTTTGAACTTGTTGTTTATAGTTTGATTAGTATTGGAAATTGACCAACTTTACTTTAAATGTTTGATGTTTTGAGGTGTTTTCTAATGTTTGTTGTTGTTTTAGGGTTTGGGTGTTTGATGTTTTGGAATGTTTCTGATGTGAATGTTCAATGCATGGTTGTTTCAAGATCTGGGTTTGCTGAAGTGATATTGGCACCCGTAGTTTTGGCTTGGCGAAAACCATACAGTATAAAATGCAATTTTGTGAGATTGGTGATGTGGGTTCCACTTTCCAACGTTAGTCTTAAGTAATATAATTTCTTTCATGTTTCATTCGCCGCTTTTGTAAATCTATCTTAGATAGTTGTTCCTTGGTTATGTTTTAGTCTGCAAAAAACTGTAAACCACAAAATTGAATCGTACTTTGTACCCAATAAGATATCTGAGCCGAGCCATTATAGTCTTTGTGCAATTAATAATACATTATTCTCTTTTGTATTCGGACTATGCAATATATGTTAAATGGACATAATAATGTTCGGGTGAGTGGTATGGAAAAAATCGATATAAAGTTTGTGTATGACGTTTGGAGGAGAGTTTTCATTTCAAGTTAATGATTTTGTTTATGTATGCTATTTATTGCTTTTGTTTCATTTTAATGCTATCGGCAATACTTTAAAGCTCCAACCATTAGTCTAGGGTGATATGTTTTGCATTGATTGCATCGGTTATTTTCGTATGTTTGATTTGGATAACAGTTGTTTGGCTATGATTATTTGGTTACCGATGTGTCTTAATTTTGGCATGGCAACTACTGGGAGGCACAAAATGGTTTGTAGTCAGCAAAATTTTGAGCCAAGGCATAAATATTTTGTCTCCAATCACTGAGATATTGTTCATTTTTCTATTGGGGCTATCCATGATATGCCAAATGGACATATTAATGTTGGAGTAAGGGAGTGGGAGAAATCGATGTAATTGTTATTTATGATGCTTGCATAGAGAAGTTGAATATCACAACCCGCAAATTTTACAAGTCATTAAAGAAAATAAACTCGAATCAATGCCGATTTTGGTACTATGAATTTTTTTTTCTATGAATCACGATTCTACAAGCCACAATGTAAAACGTAAACTCGAACTATTCCTAAAACCGACCCATAGATAGTATGGTTAGTCTAATAAACACATTTTTGAACCAATATTGACGTTTTATAATTATTTTATAAAAACACACTCACAAACATATTTTACACGTTAACAAATTTTCAATGTGTAACCAAAATATCCCGACTCACGTTTAAACCAAAACGGGACACGTAAAATATTAAGAGAATTCACGTTTTAACTTCTCACTTTTTCCTAAACTACTTGTGTCGCCAATTTAGCAAATCAAACACGACAAACATCATACGGATATATTTTTAGTGTCTATATTTGATTTTTGGAACGAACCACATTCGAAATCAAAACAAAATAAAGTCATTTGAGTTTGTTAACCCCATTTGATCACGCTAATAACTTTGTTATGTCGAGTTTCATTTTAAACAACCCATGAACTTGCATAAAAACACAACAAATATATATAAGTTTACACAACTTGTATACACTAACTTTTGTCTATACTAAAAGTCTTTGAACTTTGACCACACTTTATTAAAACAATGATCACCCATTCGTCTATGGTACAAAGGAGGAAACCAAGTCATGCTCTTTTCCTTTTCTTTTGCTTACTGCTCGAACAAGCAACACCAACATTTCAAGTAAATCTCATTTGATAAGAAACAAGTACAAGTGATATAAAACTTTTACAAACTTAGAACACTAGGTGTCAAAACGAGCTTAAGGTTCGTCGTCGTGCCACCTCAGCACCACATCAGCATCTCATTTTTCCACAATTAATCACAACAAACCCCCTCCTCACTCATAACAAACCTCAACCTCTTCATTTGGGACCCACCACTACCACTTTATTTTTTTTATTCAATTTTCATTTTCAAATAAACTAAATAAATTCATTTCATTCAAATTAAAAATACAATACATAACATATTAATATTTATTTCATTCAAATAATACAAATAACATTTTTTATAAAACAAAGTTCAAAAAAATAAAAACATAACTCCATTGGCCCAAATTTTAAAAAGTCTAACAATAATTAAGTAAAAGTAACCCACTTGTCCATTGGCCCAAATTTGACTGAGAAAAAGAAAATAATAATAATAATAAAAAAATATCACATTTCTTCTTCTTCTTCACTTCCTGCGTATACACACACACTTACACACACTTGAAAATCAAAAAAAGAAAAAAGAAGAAAAAATGAAACCGTTTATATATCAATTAGGTCCCACTTTTGTCAGAACATTTGCTCGTTGTCATCACGATGAGCTAGGTGAAAGGTTTTATGGATATTTAAATATATGTATGTCCGGATTCGAACTCGAGACTTCGGGATTGCACACATTACGTATGAGAATTGATGTAAATAATTAATATAAATAAAACGTTATTATTATTAATTATTAGTCACGAAATAAAACATAACGATAGTTAAATAATTAACGAAGTTTGGTTAACGGTCGTTAAATATTAACTAAAAGGCCTAGAGATGAAATTACAGATTCGGGAAAGTTCTTGAATCCCTTTGGGATTATGTTTGGCCGATCGGTTGGGTTCCAAACCCAATCACACACAAACTTGGTCACCAAGTTAAGTTACCTATAAATACAAACCCTTGTATTCATTGATAACTTAATCTTGGATCACCAATATACCTAATTTCTCTTCTCCTCTCTCCCTTTTGTGTCAGATACCCTCACCACAAGGGTGTTCGATTTTGCTTAACTCAAAGAAACAAGTATTTGGTTTTATTTGTGATTCAAGGAACTAGCCTTCCACATCAAATCGGTATAGTACGTGTTAAGAACGAAGGACAAGCACACTTGAGCTTGTAATCTTGGTGGTCGATTCTTTGTTTGGATCGAATTACATAAACCCTATAATTAGGGTTTTGGGTTTTGTTCTTGTTCAATCATCATTTGATTCTTGAATTGCTAAAAGGTACGCACTTTCTTGTTCGGTTAATTATTTACATATATTATTCCTATTTACTTCCGCTGCATGCTTTGATGATGTTATTTGATTTATATAATTGTTATGAGTATTAAATCCCAACACTAGGCAACGACGAACGACGGCGAGACACCACGGTGTCAAAATGAGCCACGGCGAACTTCCAGCGTGGACGGTGAAGGGAGACGACGAGGGGACACCGGGTGCTCTTAGCAAGCAAACATTTTTTTTATCTTTCCTATATAAACAAACACTCACACACATAGTATATCACTTTTCACTTGCAAAACTCACTCAAAGTTACAAACACTCACTCACTTGCCTTGACAGTCGACCAAAGGAAAGAAAACAAGAGTTTTTGGGTATAAAACTAAGTGTAAAAGATTATATTGGGTATACATAGTTACTGGATACGTTATGGAAGTTTTCGGGTGACTAGTCGTGTTCCCTTGGTCTCATTTCTTGTCCTCCGTTCTTTCCCACCCTTGTGGTGTCGTAAGTGAAACTCTCCTTTTTCCATACGTAGCATGAGATCTCTACATAAAAAATAGGTATGACACATTAGAGATGTTGCATGAACCTTTACATTCGACCTTATTTATAAAAACACACGTAGCATGTTGTGAGATATATTTTGTTATCGTTTATAAATCGTGTGGGATATAAACACTTGTTTTGGTCGACACTTACATATAGCTCGCATATATAAACTTACCTTGTTTCCTTGTCTAATTTATAAAACCAAACGTTGCCATTTATATTTTTTTAAAACCAAACGCGACCTTGTTTATCATCACAAACCAAACGTACCCGTGTATTAGTCTCCAAACCAAATGCCACTAATGGGGCCATACCGCCCAATCGGTGTCATTCACGCACGACCCACAAGCCATGTTCAATAAGCTGATTTTAAGCTGTTTATAAGTTTTGAAGTTCACTTTTAAACGTGCCAAAACATGAGCCACAAGCCGCGATTCATTTTAAACTAAACGGGCCCTTAATAGGCCATACGACCCATTAACCTTATACGTACGACCCAATATAAAATAAGCAATCCAATAAGCTTATAATTAGCTAAAGAACTTATTTGGTTTAAAAGAAATCCATTTTTACAAAACTTTAGTTTTTGGACTAAAAACGCAAATATTTTGACCTTAGGGGTAAAAATTGCCAATATGGAAACTGATAGGTTTAAATAGAAAAATATAACATTTGCATAGGGTAGAAACTGTAACTTTTGGAAATTATATGTTTTAAGTTGAAAATGTCATCTTGGACTAGTTTTGCAAATGTTTTGAACCGTAGGTGTATAAAGGGTAAAACTGATATTTTTGGACTAAAACTAAAAAAACGTTTTTGTATAAAGGTTATAAAATGTAAAAACAGAAAGTTTTAGGTAAAAAGATATAAATATGTGTTTAAGTACTAGAATTGCAAAAATATTCACGTAAGGGTATAACTTGTAACTTTTTGAACTTATGAGTTAAAAGTTTAATTTTTGAAAAACTTATATACTCTCGATAAATTATGCCAAATTAATGTAAAAATTACATTTACGACTATTACGATATCTAAAAAAAATATATGAGCATATTTTCTGAAAACTACATATATATTTACTTATATAAACTTATATACTTCAAACGACTTACTGATAAGGATTTAAAACATACGTTTTTAGAGGGTCATTTAAGCTTTAAATCGACACATTTTATATCCGTTACTGCTTAAAATCGTTCCTTTTCACTTTTTAGGTCTTTTGGAAGCAAAATGCTAAAATGCTGGAATGAAGCATATTTGGACGAAAAGGAGCGAAAACATGAAGAAAATGGAAAAGTCAAGGTCAAAGGCCATCCAGTACACTTGACGGCGTCCCAAACAAAGGGCGACGCCGTCCCTATATTGAAGACTTGATCAAAAGTGCACGCGACGGCTCAGCGGAATTTCTGGTCCTAAAGCCTGACTACGTCACGCTTTAATTCTGGAATGCGTCACTCACAAAAACTAAACCAGACGCCCAAGATCCAAGATTCAGACGATGTCCCTATTAAAGACTGACGGTGTCACACAACTCAAATGACGCCGTCCCAACGATAACTTGGCCCAAACGAAACCCTAATGACGGGGACCTGACGGCGTCACTAGCAAAAGGTGACGCCGTCGCGATTGTAAATCTATATATATAATTCGATTTTTCTGTATTTTAAGAGGTAGAATTTTGGAGAGCAAACCCTAAATCAGTTGTAGTCCGAAGTTGTAGTCCGACTTGGACAGTATTCTAGGGTCCCATACCCTATTTTACATTGCAAGATAAGTTTTTTTTATCCAATTTATCATTATGTCTACCCCATGTTCAATTGATTGTATGTATGCTTGCTTGTTTAACATGTCTAGCTAAATTATTCTTGTGTTTTCTTAGATAGTTATTGATTGTTGTTAGGTTGTCTCTTGTCTTAATTGGTAGACACTAGATTAAGGAAAACTGCCTTCTTCTTTCATTATTGCGAGCTTTGACGTCCTAAATAGCAAAAGGCCATAGGAGTGCACCAAGGCCATCGTTGTGTTTATTGCGTAAATTGTAGCTTTAGGATAGTAGTGTATTCGGGGGAGATGCTATTGCACTTGCCGATCCCGGATATTCTAAAGGAAAGTTACAAATCATAGAACTAGGGGATTAGGCACCGCCCTACGACTAATCGGAATACAACGCACCAATTAAGATAAATGAAGTGACAATTCAACCGACCAATAAAAGATAACTAGGGAGTAATAGTATCTAAGTGAACACATCTTTAATCATCATACGAGCACACCTCAATTAGCATAAACTATCCGTAGTTAATTAGATAATTAGTTGAAGTAGTGAAATCGGTAGAAGTACCACCCCCCAATCATATACCCCGAGATTTTACCTCTGCTTTCTAAAAAACCATAAAAAGAATAAAAAGAATCATCCTCAACCCTACCTTCTCGTCATAAATCTCTTTCTAGCATTCATATTCTCCTAGAGAACGAAATAAATCCCCGAGGCTTACCCCATACTACACTACAACGATTAGGTTCACTGCCTAGAGGGTTGAAAAGCTTGCTCGTAGAAAAGGAGGTTTTCTCGACTCCGAACCATGCTTATCACTTACGTTTCTAAATACATGTAATCATATTTCCTGAAAACGATTATATAAACAAAATACATTTATAACTCGTCATACTTTGACATGAAATATTTAAAACAAATATTTATCAACTCTTATACTAGATGAGAGTAATGCATGCGTCGACAATTAAAGGAATTATTAATTATTTATATAAGCACGGCTTTTAAAATGGTAAATAACCCTGAATGGTCTTCAAAAGCTTTTGTTTTTCAACTTTAAGCATTTCCACACAAATAGAAATGATACAAGTGTCTCACAATTAAATCATTTTCCAAACATACAATTTGAGGACGTAAACCTAATTTATCGAAATCTGATACTTGTTATATCATATCTAGGTTTCGGGTAGAAGTCATTACCATTACGTACTTGATACTATTGTACATAGCTTACTCAATCACCGAGGTGAGTTCGTAGCCCCACTTTTACTCTTTTAACTGTTTTATAAACTTCTTGGGGGAAGATACATGCTACTACTACTACTTTTTATGATCACAATTGCTTGAAAACTGTTTGTTTATCCAACTGTGTTATTGCCTAAGTGCCAGCTTTGCCAAAAGACCCTCATGTCATGAGCCATTAGTCACTTTCAAGTGAACGATAATATTGTGGATAGATCTATTGGGGCTGACAACCCCGTTTGTGTTGCTGGTTTAGGCAGATAAACGCATTATATTTGAGAACACTAGGTAGACCGTTAAGCTACCTATAAGGAGGGCACTATTTATTTTACATCATATCAATGATGTACAGTTAAGTTTTGCCTGTCATGAGCTTAGAACAATAACAACTACTTTCTAGGCGTATACCATTGTAGCCACTATTTTACTTAAACTTGGAATCTTGTGATTAACTGCTTTGCTATTAAACCTATGGATTCACTCAACCTTTGTATTGACTTTTTAGCATGTATTTTCAAGATAAAAGGCGGTAGCTAAACTTTGGTGGCGCTTGGGCATTGTCATGACATGGTCATAGACGACTCTGATAATTTATTTGGGACCACTTTACTTTTTATGGGCTTATATTTCGCATTATATTTTGAAAAATATAAACATAAATCTTTGTGAAATAAGATTTCACAAGTTAAACTGTTGATCTATATATTGTGTTGTGATATTAATCGAGAAGCACCCTAGTAACATTTTCTTCCGCTTCAAACCATTTTTGGGGGTGTTACATTGAGTCATGAGGAAACCATTATATGAGCTTCTTCATGGCAAAAAACCTCCGTACATACTCAATAAAAAAAATTGTTTCGATTTCTCCCATCCTTCTTACCTCAATGTTAGTATGCTCATTTTTCACATCGTGCATATTCTAAATAGATAATGAACAATGTGTCAGGTGACATGTCTGTTGGGTCGACCAACCTAATTACGCCAGGTTCACATATAAAAGGCACCTCTGAAGTTAGGCTTTGTCCATCTGACATCGAGAAATGGAAAGTCATGAAGATCTTCCTGGTAAACATGGTTTTGTAAGTTTTTATCTTTCGCGTATTTCTATAACTCTAGCTGGATAAATTTATGTAGTGTGAAACCAACAATATAATATATGGTGCCATTTTCAAATATTTATTTGACTATTTATGATTTAGAGCTTGAAATTAGCGATTTACGATTTTGTAGGTATAATAATGTTGCCCACTTTCTAATGGAAACAATGGAGAATATGGATATGTATGATTCAACGACGATCGAGCAATTTAGGTTGCTTGCACTTACAGACTCAAAGCAGATATTCCGGATTATATCAACAGCAAATCAGCAAGAGCTGAAACCACGAAGAAATAAAATTTTTGTGTGACTTTATATGTATCTTGCTTACAAAAAATGAAACCAAGAAGAAACGAAAATGATTTTGTGTAAATTTATATGTATTTTACTTACAAAAGCAAAAATAGTTGTTTCTTCTTCTACTTTTCCATTGGCTACATATTTTCATTCATGTTTAGTGTTTTACTTCTAATGGATTAAAAAGGTTGTTACTTTGTTTACGATTGGTGCACTTCCTAAAAACAGTTCATAATTAACAATTTCCGATTAACTCATAGAGTTGTGAGCGTTCCGTGATTTCATTATATATATCTTACAATGATTCATAATAAAGCACAAGCTAGTTCTAAAAGGTTATATAGCCATCATTTTCTCAAACCATGTGTAACTGTATAACTATTGAACAAAGATTATTAGCATTGCTATCATTCTTCATTAGACAAGCTCAACACTTTTTATTTAGTGGGAAGTGAGGAAAGCTTCTGAGGAGAAAAACCCGTATGGGAGCGAAAAAAGATTTTTAATTTTTAATTTTTTATTATTATTATTTTTTTATTTTTATTTTTTTATTTTCTCTCTCTCCGGTAATTAAAAGTCGGTTCCATAGTATTTAGACGTTGTAGCAAAAGATAGTAAAAAATGTGGATCCGATACTTTTCTAAAACCGCCAATTCATAAGCCAAGCTAAAGGTATCTCCACTAAGCTTTTCTCTTCCCGTCAAAAATTTGGTCTTCCAACGCAATACTATTGTATACAAACGCCTGTCAAAATGCGCGGGGTGAAATCCTCGTTTTAGAAAAGGAGGAGAAATTTAGAGGAGATACATCTACTGTTGTAGATGAATCTAAAATTTGTATTGTGGTTTTTTCTCACTCTCTTTTATTTCTCATTTGATCTTAAAACATCATAATGATCAGTTGGTTTGTTTTGCAAACATTTTGTGATAAAATTATAACATAACTAGCTTAAAGAAATCATTTTAAAAATAACTTGTATCATTCAAACGAATGAACGATAGGTTATTTGTTTGAAAAAACGTATTACTTCATCATTTACATGTTGCCTAGCAAATTTTACACAAAACATGCATTTCACATGCACCCTCTCCATGTTCCTTATATATTACACGACTCGTACCATCTATTTCACTACACATCTACATCTTTTCTTGTTTCACTTGATCATCTTTCCAATATGCCCAATCTCTTCATCGTAGTCATCCTATTCTTCCTACCATTTTTATTATGCAACTCCTCTATGGCGTTAGGAGGAGAAGTTCTCACTCGTGGTTGGAAGCCTATTCAGAATGTGAATGACCCTATTGTTGTTGACATCGGGAAGTTTGCTGTGGACGAGCACAACAAGGAAGAGCATATGTCTCTTAAGTTTGAAAAAGTAGTTAAAGGAGAAACTCAAGTGGTGGCCGGAACCAAGTATAGTCTGACGATCATGGCAGCGGACAACAATGTCGAGCATAATTATGTTGTTGTTGTTTGGGATAAGCCTTGGCAGAAATTTAGGCAGTTGAGTTCCTTCAAAGGACCCATTTAAGTAATGATATTAAGGGTTTATTCTTGGAGTATCCTAATACTAAAAGGTTGTTAAACACTTGATCAATATAACAAATTATTAATCTTACTCATTTTGGTTTGTAATGTGTGACAAACTTTTTTAAAGCCTTATACTTGTGTTATAACATTAAATTATAAATTTTTTTGTTTTATAAACTTATCTACGCTATGTATAAAACTTTTAAGGTTTTATAAACATCTCACATAATCAAATGCATTAAATTATGAAAATGTTCAATATCATAAACATCTTCATGACACACAAGCTTGAATGTGTGTTCATTATGGCTTTCAAGTTCTTAAACCTCTTCATCATTTTATAAACCTTTTCATAAAGCACCATAGTCGATGTATAGAGAAACTCAAAAAAATCTTGCAAAAGGTTGTTATGTAGCAAACATTTTAAGTAAAACCTAGAGGTTTATCAAGTAATTGTCTAGAAAACCTTTTATCTCTAATGGCCAAAAAAATTCACTGGTTTTTTTAATAGTGAAAAAGATTAGACAAATTTTACATTGAAAGATCTTTCATGTAAAATTTTATGACTCATGCTTTGAAAGTCGATTATATTAGAGAATGGAGATGACTCTATGTTACAATTATATGTGCAGAAATTTGAACAATATTCTATGTTTCTATGTCTTTCTTATGTAATAATTTGATTTAGTACGTACATTGCAATTTTCTATTACATGTAGATAAATAGTAATTACAATTATGTGTTACTGAATAGAGGATTTCACGGGATAAGATCTTAAACGCCGGGTGAGGACACATTTAATTCATTGTATTTTTGTGATTGTAATTCAGATTCTTCGTAGTGAACTTCAAAAATCGAATCATGAAGTAGTACCTCCTTGATATAAATTTTGGTAAATTAACAATTATGCTATTGTTTAAGATTTATGAGGTGATTGTTATTCGGAGTTTTGTATATTTCCAACTGCATATTATTTGCATTAGAATAATAATCTTCTTGTGTTGATTCACACTTATTCTTTTGCTGGTATTTAAACAGGTCATATCAAAATGAGTCGTTTTAGGCTGTATTCTATCTCGAATAGGCGACAAGGGCCAAGTCTATTTTCATCTGCTTTGAGAAGCTCCCAACTCAATTTGTTTGACCCATTACCCAACCTCTATTACTCAACCTGCCCAACCAGTTCATTTTTCCTTGTCTGCTATTTATTTTGCTGTTTGGTTCAACTATTCTTTCATGGAAATGGTAGCAATTATGTTGAATGTGGCTTTTAATGCATGTCTTGTGCAGATAGCCAGAGTAACAGACCCACCCCACATGTTTTTGTTAGGTTCAATAATCATTTTTGACACATCTGAAGTTCTAAGAGCACCCGGTGTGGGCTCGTCGTGCCCCTTCGTCGTCCACCCTGGCACTCCGCCGTGCCTCCTTTTGACACCGGGGTTGCTCGTCGTTGTTCGCCGTTGTTGAGCAAGTCGTGGTGACGACGAGAGAAAAAGCCTGACACAAAGCATAAAACGTATATATATATCCGTTATATGTGTGTATGTGTGTAATATATGTGTGTGTGTAAATATGTGTGAATCTGAGGTGTGTTTTGTGTGTGTGTAGTGTGTGTGTGTATTTTGGGAAGTAGAAGGGAAGAAGAAGAAGGGTTGGTCGGTTTTGTTTTTTTTTTGTTTTTTTTTAATTTATAACTTTTTTTTAGTATATATTGTATTTTTATTTTTAATAAAATGAATTTAGTTTATTTGGAAATTGAATAAAAAAAATAAAATGGTAGTGGTGGGCCCCAAATGAAGAGGTTGAGGTTTGTTATAAGTGAGGAGGGGGTTTGTTGTGGTTAGTTGTGGAAAAATGAGATGCTGATGTGGCGCTGAGGTGGCACGACGACGAGCCTAAGACTCGTTTTGACACCTAGTGCTCTAATGGTAACTAATTTTAAAAAACTAAAAATGTTGAATGTGGCTTTAATGCATGTCTTGTGTCGAGAAAAACCTAGTAAAATTGGAATGAACCATTAAACTTTATTTAATTGAACTAGCATGAACCATTAAAATATTACATTACTTAAATGGGTCCTGTGAAGGAAATCAACTGCCTAAATTTTTGCCAAGGCTTGTCCCAAACAACAGCTTGATAATTATTCTCAACAGTGTCGTCATTTGCCCTGATCATTAAATTGTACTTCGTTCCCTCCACCACTTGACTCTCTCCCTTCATAATCTTTTCGTACTTAAGAGACCCCTGCGCCTCCTTGTTGTGCTCAGCAACAGCAAACTTTCCTATTTCAATGACCAAAGGGTCACTCGAGTTTATAGGCGCCCAAACACCCGGAAGAACTTTTCGGCCTAACACTATGTTGGAATTACAAAATAAGAATGATAAGGAGAAGATGATGATTGGGGCAAAGAGATTGTTCATTTTGGAAGGATGAGTTTATGTGAAGTGAGAAAATATGTTTTGAAAGAGATGCAGACTACTATGTGGTATTACTGGTATATATAGGGCAGGCAATACAAAGTGCATGTGTTAGCTTTATTAGACAATAAATAAATACCTAGTGACTTGATAGTTGATAGTGTCGCGTTTTTTAATGTGTTAATTAAGCAAAATATCAGTATATGAGCTAATTTTGTAGCTTTTTTGCGGGACTTATTAGAGAAGTATAAGTATTTGAACATGGTATGGTTTAATATATATATACTTCTATTATACCGATTCCTGTTTACATTTATAAAGATTTTTTTTCCTTTCATCTACTATCTATATAAAGCATAGTGTTCCAAAAACGATCTCTTCCCCAAAAAACTTTAAAAGTCGACATCTCGCATTTCTTGTGATCTAACGGTTCTGAAGCATTTTTGTTTTCTAAAGAGTAAATGCATCAAAAAATGGGCGGTATCTCTGACTTCTAAGCTGAAAGTCTCCAACTCTTAGTCTGATAACTAATCCTCTTATCCATAAAGTAACTGCTGCAGCAAGAGTCTTCTTGTCAAGGGGGGGGGGGTAGATGATCTAGATGGCCTTGGAGGTTCAACAAATAAAGATCTTCAAAATCATTGGGATACAAGTTCTTGAAGTCGTTATCCTCTATAACGTGTTCTTTCTGATCAGATCCGCGGAGGACAATTTTCTTCAAGTAGTCGTATCCGTACATAGGAAAGATCTCCACACTAACCACACTCAAGATACGCATGTACGTTCGAACAACCCTACGACTCTTTTCAGCACCGTGTCTGTCAATGTAGAAGCGCTTTTTGTGAAACCACCAGTGTGAGATTCCATACGAAGCAGCGATATCGTACTCATACTCCTTATCAGCCCAAAATAGATCTGGAACCATATGTTCTAACCCTGCATCAGGATAATTTGCAGCCTTCATTTTGGAGATTGAGAGTGCAGGCCTGCTATCCTTGTTACCGACGCGCATATATTCCAAATCTTTGTTGAAGAAGAAGTCGGATTGAATAGTAACTTGACCAGGTGGACCTCCTAGTTGGAGTGGTTTGCTGACATCGAAATTGATCACATTGTTGTCCACTTGATCTGTCAACAGCTTGTAACACTCCTCCATCTGATACTGCAAGTGAGCCACGTCCGGATGAAAGACCTTGACAATATCATAAGAAGGGCCCTCCAAGTCCTTTGGTATAAGCTTCTTGATCCCTTGCTTCTTGTAGTACCATTTTATGAAGCTTCTCATATCCCCGGTGATGTTCAGCAGTGAGTCCTCTAGTGGGGCAACATGGTTGGCGACAATGGCACTTGCCCAGTTGTGGTCCAGAGTGTTCAGATCAGATGAAGGAATAGTCCAAGTAGGTTCTGGAGTTGCAGGTCATTCTTCCTTCCACCAATCTTTAGTCATTGTTGTGGTAGGAGTAGACCAAGTTGACTTAGAACTTTCAGCATCATCTTCTCCCATGAATGTTTTCCACCAATCGTTATTCCGATTCACCTTTGGAATATGTCTGGTGGAAATATCCTCTTCGTCTGAATTAGAATCCTGACTAAGAGTCGATTCCTCATTCATTTCGTGATCTTCAAGAATTAGAGAGAATGCCGGTGTGAATCTCGAGTTAAATGTTGTCCAGGCAGCATGAGCTAAAGTTTTGGCTGACTTGTGAGAACCTTGGCCAGCTGAGGATCCTGGTTGACCTGATGATGGTGGAGGAGGAGGTGGTGGATTAGTCTTTGTACTATCCGAAGTATCCGACGTTCTACCGGTTCCTGAATAACCTGCACCACCGGAAGGTGGAGGAGGAGGTGGCGGTGGAGGAGCCCCAGATGGTGGTTTTGGCAAATCATATCTCCTCTTCTTCTTTTGCTTACCTTCTCCGATATCCTTCAAGTACTGAACATAGTTATCACGATCCATGGATTTCTGAAGAGCATCGTATAGCAGTGCATGGTCTTCATGCTCCTTGTATTCATCAGTCTCATACATACGTTGCTGGAGAATGTCTTTCATGTCTGATGTAGGGGGATCTCTGAATCTTGTATACAGAGGATCTTTCATTGCCCATCCGACCACATCTTTAACTTGATCTTCTATCGCATTAATCACCTCATGGTCGAAGTTAAGATGTTCCAGCTTTGACAAGCGAAGATCGTGGTGTTTAACTTTGTTCGGCAGTTTTTACTTTTCGAGGGCTTCAAGACATTTCAAAGCATCTTCCAGTTGCAACTCTATGTTACTTCTTGTAGGTGGTGGTGGTGGGAGTGCGGTTGTTGTAGTAGCCGAGGTTGTGACGGGAGGTGTGATAAGGATTTAAAATGTACGCTTTTAGAGGGACATTTAAGCCCTTAATCGACCACTTTTATATCCGTTACTGCTTAATTTCATTCATTTTCACTTTTTAGGTCTCTTGGAAGCAAAATGCTGGAATGATGCACATTTGGACGAAAAGGAGTGAATACATGAAGAAAATGGCAAAGTCAAGATCGAAGCCACTCAAGCTGCTCAAAATGAACCTGACAGCGTCCCAATCAAAGGGCGACGTCGTCCCTCTATACATACTTGATAAAAACATGCACCAGACCGCCAGTGAAATTTTGCTTGTATAACCCGACGTCACGGGCTTTGAAGAAGAAGGGTGTCACTCGACTTTTTTCATCTCAGCGGCCTGATCCGAACCAAGACGATGTCCCACTTGAAGACTGACGGCGTCACATCTTTAAGGTGACGCCGTCCCATCGATGACTTGGCCAAGACGAAAACCCTAATGACGGTGAGCTGACGGCGTCCCACCTATAAGGATTGTAGATGTTATCGATACCAGAAGACATGCCTTTGAAACTATTTTTGGAATTTTCAGATTTTTCAAATTTTTTATGGGTTTTTGTTGGTTTTATAATTTTGTATTTTGTTTTTTTTATTTGAAAAATATTTATAAAAAAATAAGATATGTACGACGTGGAAAAACTGTATAGAATACACCAGTGATGGATATATTCTTAAGAGAGGTTTGTGAAAGCACGAGTCCTGAGCTGAAGTGATCAGGAATCATAGTACATGCTCATCAATTCTGACATTCCGGAACTCCTGATGTCACACCCCCAAAATACCTGTTTTGCAGCGGAATGGAATTCCGGGAGTCGATCATTTATAGCATCATAGTTACAAATATATTGAACGACCTAAAGTGTCGTTTGAAAAATACATCGTTTGATTTAATAAAATAATCAGAGTTTACAAAGTATAGGTCCCAAATGAAATTAGACATGTGCGTAATAAATTTGTTACAATCATAACGATGTTTTAAAGTTCATAAAACCCAAGTGAGACGCGTCGTCACCACGAATCTATGATATGTCCACATGCATGCATTGAAGTGAATGCCTTAGATACCTGAGATAAAACATGCTAAAAAGTGTCAACACAAAGGTTGAGTGAGTTCATAGAGTTTGAGTTGAAATGTAAAGCCTTTCAAAATCGTTTATGTAGCAAAGGCATTGTAAATTCACTCAGTTCCAAGTTCCGCCCATACAAAACTTGCAACCTGTGTGTTCACAACCTACTGCCAAAAATGTGTATAGTTTATGTTCAAGCACATGATGTCAAATGAATTCACAATAGTATCTAACTCGACATAGAATAATAACACATAATCAATAGCACATGACTTAATGTATCAAGTAGTCAATGACATAGAACTTTATACGACATAGAACTATAGCACATAATCAATAGTACATGACCCAATGTTTCAAAGAGTCAACCTGATTTAGAACTTTTATACGACGTAGAACTGTACCACTCAAACAAGAACAATTAATATAGTACAACATTCGGTTTTTGAAACAATGGTGATCATGATAGAAATTATCTTTAAAATCTAAAGTACTTGTGAAAAGTATTTAAGCATGTATCTCCCCCAAAATAGTTCAAAACATATAAAAGTAGGGGCTACGAAACTCACCTGTTGCAATGATTATAATGACAAAAGTGGATACACCGAAATGTAGCGTGAATCTCTAAACTTGACCTATTATGAATGATATGATATGTAATAAGTCATGATGTAATGTTATGCATGCAATTCGGATGATATCTATACCACTTATGAATTTTTGAAAATAATATTTCTCGTCGAGAAATAATCTCTTAACGTCTTGACCATTTTTAAATTATTCCAAATGTATTTACATTGTAATGATATCCTACGATAATCATTAGTGATTTATTATGAAATTATAACTTTTTGTCGTAAAATAATGTCGTTGAAATTTGCATGACAGTGACTAAAACGGCCTCGAAAAGCTAGTCGTAAAATGGTGTACGTCGAGTATTAAGAAACAAACTCAACGGTTTTGGGAAGCTTGTATCATTATCTCAAAGTTTTAATGTTTAAGTTTTCATCCTAGAGGTCTCGATCACGGAGAAAAATATAGATAAAGTATGGTACTTTTGTCCAAAATATAGTTTTAAGGATGGTTTTCGGCAAAAATTTAAGTGACCGTATCTTATTCGTTACAACTCCGCTTGACAAATGGTTTGACATTTTGAAAAATATGCTAGGCGAACTTACTTTTACTAGAAGACATCACTTTGTAAAAAGTACTACATCCGTGTTAAAAACGACCCTCAACATGGTCCTTGGTGGCCGTAGTATGTGTTTAATAGAAAATATGTTAATTTTTGCTAATAGAATAAAGTTACGGCAACTTTTTAAAATGTGAATAACTTAGTCGTTATAAGTCCGTTTTCTACGTTCTTTATATCCACGTAATCGTGATAACATATACTAATATATTTTTGATAAGTCGACACATTTAACAACGCTTAAGACTTATTTTTGACTCGTAAAAAGTCGAGACAGCATGCTGAATTTTCTGGAATTAATAGTTTTCGTCGTCAAACTTCAAAAATTCATAACTTCTTCGTTATAGCTCCGTTTTAACCCGTTCAAGCGGCCACATTTTCGTTTTAAAATATATTTTCCAAATATCTAGCCCAAAATATTTTGCTTACTGTCGAAAATTCCAGAATTTCAAAATAAGGACAGACCCTTAATTAGACTTGTCGAAATGAGTTTTTCTCGCGCAAAACCTATTCTAACCAATTCAAAACAACTCCGAAGCTATTCTAATCCTACCATACACCTTCTTAGGGTGTCATGGGTTCCTAGGCATCACCAAGAGTGATATATAGCAAGGAGTAATTATAGGATGACATAAATATATAGAACTCTTAAAATCAATGAAAAAGTGGTATAAACATCATGAGACTTGCATGTTTTCTCAAATAAAATGAAATGACCATAAAAATAAATATGAAATATGATGATGAATATGAATGCTTACTAGTAACTTGATGAGGTTTATGGACAATGGATTTTTCCTAATCACCATAGGTTTTTATTGCAAAACCTTAATAACAAGTGATACTAGAGTGTTAAAAACCTTGTCTTGAAATTTTTTGATGAAATCCTTCTTGGTCTTGTGGTGTGGCCGGTTTTAGAGAGAAAGAGAGGAAGCAAGTATGTTTTCACCTTGATATTATGTTTGAGTATGTGTTTGTTTAATTGTATAATACATTACTAGAAGAGATATTTTGCAAATTAATACATGACTCACCCCTTGTGTCGACAAGGGGTGTTAGTCATCCACTTTGTTATGTTTTTTTTTCTTAAATATGTATAAGAGTAATAACATGTAAGTAAATTGAGGATATGTGGTAAGTTAAATACACATTTGAGTATTTAGGGTAGCATTAGATAAAAATAAATTTTAACGGGTCAAGATAAAATATTTTGAGATCATAAAAATTATAAAAATACATTTCTTGCAAAATTTGAGTGAAATAATAATTATCGTGTAGTATTTAAGAAAAACGTCGTAATTATATAAATATAACAATTTAGATACAAAATAAATTTAAAACACTGGGTAAACTCATAATATTATTTTTATAAACTTAATATGAGTATAAAAATATATTGGAATAATTTTTTGAAAGTAATGGATCAATTGTTCAAAATAATTAATTACGCGATAGCGTTTATTTAATATGAAATTATACGTTTAATGAAAAATGCAAATCCATGCATGAACTAATATGATGATGATGATGCTAATGAAATGTAGACTAAACCTAGTCTATATGAAATGTCCATGATGATATGTTTATGAATTCACAGCTAAACCATTACGGTTACGTGAATTTGATGCTCGTAAACCTAGTTTACGATAAATGATAAATGATGAAGCATGAGTAATGTTTTGAAATATGACCTGAAAATACGAGTTGTCACACCTGAACCAGGAGGCTTCTGTTCCTTAGGCACCCAGACCATGAGTCTTTTCTTGATAGAATTGATCAATGTACTTGCAAATGAGTGAGGAACACCTGCACTAACATCACAAGTATGATTGAATTTATGTGGGTTAGCAGAAACGGTATCCAAACTTTTGGGAATTTCACAATCAACCTTAGTGTTGCCATTGGTGGTCAATTTGCTGGTAGGAATCCATATGAGTCCAACATTCTTAAAAAGTCTACCAGTTGGTATCCACTTAAGGCAGGATCTAGGAGTGTTTGACTTCTTGGGCACAGTAGAAGATGTATCCTTATTCCTAGTTTTGATGCTTTATCGTTAAGTGCTTTCCTAGGAGAGGGATTAGTTTTATGAGACCTTTTCTGGGCACTAGAAGACTTTTTCTTAATCCTAGACTTAGAAGGTTGAACCTTAGCCTGAGCATTTTCTTTCACTTTCTTGGGATTTTGTGAAGTGACTGGTTTTGACAAAAATTTGATCTCATCAACTTGGAAGGCAAACCTTGTTTTTAATGATTTTGGTATTTTGGATATAAACGCAGTAGGCTGTCTCGCAACAGACCGGTCTCTATTGGGATGTGAAACTGCTTCCCCAAGGTTGATGGTTTTGTAAACTTAGCGTTCACACTTTTCCCTACAATTTTCCTAAGCTCATTCTTTAAGGCTACTATTGCGAAACTCTTATCCTGAAGTTGAGCTTTAAGTTCATCATTTTTGGCCATCAAAGAGTTTGTTTGTTCCAAGGACTTAGTTATAGCTTCTTTGACTGAGTCACATAGGTCTATGTGATGCCTTTTCAAAGTCTCATTTTCCTTAAGTAATCTAGCCACACAAAGTTCCAATTCGATATTTCTTGATTTAATTACATCTATGTCATGTCTAGCCTTGACTATATTACTTTTCTCATTCAGGACAGAAATATGTTTCTTCAGATTGTAAATGGTCGAGTCTTTGTCTTGAAGCTGAGCTTTCAAAGTGGTAATTTCAAAAAGTTCACGGAATTCAGGAAGTTCCAGGTTTTTACATGGTTTGTTAAATTGAAAACTTTCTTCTTTACTTTGTATCGCAATTTCAAATGAAATGCAATGTTTTTCAAGTTGTAAAAATCTGTTTGAAAGTTCATCATAAATTTTCTTTTGAACCACATCATTTGTCTTGAAACACTTTATCACAGACTCAACCTCAGTCACAAAACATTTATCAAAATCATGTTCAGTATCGTGATCAGTTTGTACAAGTATATTGGTTAATGCATCATGTTGAACAGTTAAGAATACCTCGGCATGTGACACCTGTTCATTTATCGGTCTGATAGCTGCATCCACCACTTGTTTGATAGGAGTCACAGAACAGTTGGTTGTATCAATTATGTCTGTCTCTGATCCTCTGACTTCAGCAACCCCTGATCCTTCAACTGAAAACAATACCCGACTCAACACTAATACCTCTCGATTGCACCCGACACTCATTCATCTTGTCATCATTCTGTGCTCCTTCCTCAATATACTTCTTTACATTATCCATAAGTTGGATTAATGTTTCTTTGAACACATCTGCTTCCATCCAAGTATGATTCGTGAAGCACCTTTCAGTCATATATTCGTCGTAATCCAAAGTGTATTCACCATTGAAGAATGATTGAAATTGTTTGTTGATCACTTGTAGTGCAGCTTTAGTTCCGGCTTCTTGAACCTTTTCTCTGTCAAGTTGTTGTTCTAGTTGTTCTAAGTTTAAGAACAATGTGCCCGTGAACGTTGATACATCTTGACGGAAAAGTGCATTAAATGCTCGTTCAATTCCCATTGTGAATCTGTCTTCAGTTAGAAGTAACTTGAGGTGTGAATGAAGTTGTCGAAAAGGTTCAATGAACTCTTCTTTGCAAGAACATACTGTGGCTGTACCTGGTGCACTTCTCTCTCTTCTAAATCCGAGCACGAAGATCTCACATCATCATTGACTGATTCAATCATATTTAATCGTTCAGTGTTGTTAAGACTCTTATGGTTGTCAACAACATCGTATAGTTTAAGTACTTCATCTATCACTGAATCAGGAGTGTAAGACATGATGTTGTTGTTAATTTGAACGTGTTATGATAACAGTTGAAGTACCACAAATTTCTAAATAAAAACTAAAAAAGAAGCTGAAGTACCATACGTTTTCGATAACAATTGCATGTGTACCAATACATGCAGATCTATAAAACAAATACTCAACACCACCGCATCATAAAAAAACTCGAAACCACTGTGTGTTTCACAGTAGAGGGTGCGATGAAAGAAACTGTGTGTGAGACAGTGGTTTGAGAGAGAGAGAAACTGTGTGTGTGAAATTGTGTGCACGGTGGTAAATATGAACACTATCTAGCACACACAAAAGAGAGCAAAACGTCGTCGTTTTAACTCAAAATTATTTCAAAACATGAAACGGCGTCATTCCCACCCAACCAAAGAATTAAAAAGATAAAAGAAAATAAATAAATAAAAAAAAAAGAAAAAATTACACGTTTGGTCCTTGTGGCTTACCCCAAATAACAGGTTTAGTCCTTAAGTCGTTTTAATTACATCACACATACTTATTTTTGAAACCTGTTGCCCATTTAGTCCCTATTTTAAAAAATAGGGATCATTTGTGTAATTATTTACAGTATTTTTTATTACACAGATAGTCCCTATTATATAATAGGGACTTAATGGGCAACATGTTTAAAAAATAGGTATGTGTGGTGTAATTAAAATGATTTAGGGACTAAACCTGTTATTTGGGGTAAACCACAGGGACCAAACGTGTAATTTATTCAAAATAAAATAAAAAACCGTTGTTTTGAAGCCTCTTTAAACAGCGTCGTTTTCCATATAAATGTATAGTAGAGTAATAAGAGAGATCGAATTTGCGTTTGACCTTTCTATAGAGGCTAATTAAAAAGTGATTTCCACAAAATAGTTTTTGCTTAGTATATAAAAGATTTCACAGATTAAAAAAGCTTACAAACTGTAGACAACTTTAGTACTGATAAGTACATAACTAAAAACATCAATAACCTAAGGGTTAATTTTGCAACATACATCAAACTTAAAGTTTTAAAACAAAATAAGTTGGTAATTATCAATTTTTTGTCCCAAAAAAAAAAAAAAAAAAAAAGAAAGGAAAAAAACTGAAAGTTTTAATTTTTCTCCTTTCATTTTTGAAATATTGTTGGGGCTTTGATTGTGAAGGTATTTACTGAGGTGAAAATCGAATTGGTGTGTAGCTTTAATGGGTATGTGTTCTTTCTTTAAACTTTGTTGTTGTCAATTTTGTGATACAATTTTTTTTCCCTTTCTAATTCAGTTTCATGATTTTTATAAAGGGGTGTTTGGGTATAGCTAATAAACATTCCTGAGGCTTTGTACAGAGCCAAACACCTTATGGTTAAGCTGATTGGATAAGCTGATAAGCAAATGGAATCGGTATGTCCAACATTGTGTTTTCATACAATGTTAGATAAGCTTTCCAAAGGGGTGTTTGTGTTGTCTTATTCACCGGGCTTAGGAGCTTATGTATATTTGGAAAAGCTCGTAAGCTCGCTCTTTTCGGTTTGTAAGCTTATCAAGTTTAGCTTATGACCTTACATAAGCTATAATGTTAACTTGATAAGCCCATAAGCCGAAAAAAGTGGGCTTACGAGCTTTTCCAAATTTACATAAGCTCATAAGCGGGGTAAAAATAAGCTAACAAACACCCTGTACGTTTGTGTTTTGTTAAACATAGAGATATGGTTAAATGTGTAGCGTGGTTCGTGTTTTGTTAAACCATTGGCACACACACTCAGTGATAATGATTGTTTGGTCACTTTATATGACTTCTCGATTTTAGTTATGAAAGAGCCTGATACGGGAATGTTGGTGGATTGGTTATCTTGCTGTCAAGCGTATCCACTTCAACAAGAATGATGCTCTCGAGGTAACTATTTGGCGTCCTTTTGATAAAGAATTTGAGAATTTGTTATTCCTGTTTTATGCTCACTTGTTATGACTAGCTGTCTACATAGTACGCCATTTTTACTTTGAGCTCTAGTTTTTGCAAGAAATGCTTCAACTAGGAGATGCATCCTAGTCTAAGATCCCGGTGATTAGTTTAGAGTCAATTGTGTGCTTTTTGCCTTTTTAAATGTCAAAACTTGGTTAGATTACTTAACAAAACTGAACGTCAGGTTTGATCCTATAAGATTTGGAGGATATAAAGATAGAATGCATTAGAAACATATATAACAATATTAATCTCTTATTCTATTATTATCTAACGTACATTACTAATTTCATATCTAACAATACCTTTAATAACTTTTTAAGCTATTAGAGAAACAAATTGTAGCACCCCGAGTGGAAAGTGATAGGCTAGCCCAATAATTTCGCAACTTTACCTTAAAATCTTGACGAGAGTTATAAGTAAGATACAACTTAAGGGTTATAAGGGTGTTAAAACTTCTTTTTTTCCGAACGACTAATGGTACTAAAACTTCTACTTTAATGGTTTTTGACCCTTTTCGCTTAATAATCCTTGTGGCTTGAGTCCACAAAGAGTCAAGCCGGGTAAAGCCCTCCCATTCAGGGAGGTTACCAAGCATGGTTCGAACTTGAGTCATTTCACATTTTCGTCATGATAGACACACGCATTTGCCAACTCGGGCACCCCTAGCGGTTTACTTCTAACAATTTATAAATTGAAAATTATATACCACTTCCCCTCTACCCTAAAATTGAACCCTTTTACATGATTTTACTTGACACGAAAGTATGTTAATGTCACATGAATATTAAAAGCAACCAATATATATGTTAAATCTAATTAAACATACACTATAACTGAATTTGAAGACCTTAAAAAACTTGCACACTTAATATTCACTTGCTTCATTATTATCCTATCTGATTACAACCCAAGAAAGTGTGAACATATAGTTTTATGACATAGTAGCATAAATTTAACACGAATCAAAATAAAGGAAAATGGATTGGGGATCCATAATCAAATTATTAAGAAATCGATCATTTAACACGCATATCTTCACTATCTAAATGAATTGATTGCACAACTAGTTCACTAAAACCATCAATTGCTTGAGAAATGTAGACATAAAATGTTGCATTGGATTTTGGTAGAAGACAAGAGAAAGGGTATAAGAATCTCGAACATAAATATCCATGTTATTTTCAAGGTTGCAAAAATCGCTAGGTGTAGTCGGGTCGTTGACCACCTTCTAGCTAGTAATCGCTCTAGTTCACATAGTTGTAACTTTAAAGATCAAACACAAACAGTAAAACATAACAAAAGAAGAACAAGAAGTTCAAAGTTAGCATAGTTTAAAGTTCTTGTGATGTCTGCATTTGGACTGAACCAAACAAAAGAGGAACACAAAAAACCCCGAATTTTGAGAAAATAAAAGGTTGACTTTTTTTACTGAGGTTGACTATTCGATCGACTTTGACTGATTAACGCCGATTAATCGGCCTCCTAGGCCGATTTTTACAGCACGAGTTATCTTAATGCTTGATTGTACATATATGTAATGTTTGAAGTTTAACAACTGGTGTATGCAATACTCCCTAAATCCTTTGTCTCAAACTGTGTAGCCATGTAGACACTTTACTGGCCTTGGAAACCTCCTACCATTATACTAACTTGACATTAGCACTCTCAAGTACAAAATGTTTAGGTTTTAAATCACTACCATTTATACAACATTTTTTTTTCTAGTTAGAGTAAATTGCAAAAACCGTCCCTTTGGTTTCTAGGCACAACCCCTACAACTTTGAAAGTGCAGACACAGTCCCATTGAGAGGCTTTATGGGTTTAAAATGCTATTGCTAAAAGTTTTGAAATGGGTATGGGGTTATCAACAAACGACTGACCATAAGGATATTACAACCTCCTTACAAACTTGGATTAGCTCTTTCTCTTTAGACTAAAGTTGCTTTTCTCGTAGTTTTGTTAACATTGTTGAAAGCTCATTACTTATTTAAGTAGGCCTTCCTTTTTGGAGCTGCTCCTGGCTCACACTATGGTGCAGCCAATTAGAAGATTCTATGTATTCTCGAAAGATGATTGGACAGTCTTGCCCGTTGGCTTTTAGAACTTTGGTGTGAGATTTTCGTCCGTGGCGTGAGAACATATAAACTTCTAAAGTGCAGGTACTACAGTCCCTTACGGGACAATAATTGCAAACCCAAGTTCCCTCCCTACACGGACTATGCCTAAACTTTTGAAGTTACAGGGAGAGTGCATGTTATTTTTCCATTTACTCGTCTAGTTATAATTGTATTAGATTATGTAACTCAAGTTACAAGTTTTCATATATTCACTTGACAAGAAAACCTGACCTTATTGCTAGCACATGACTATAAGTTATTAATCGGACCATAGTCGTTTGGCAAATGGTATGTGAATGGCCCATCAACCATGAGGTTGTGGGTTCAAGTCTCATTGGAGACATATATGAGATAGTATTTGTGAGATAGGTGGTGTAAAAATTTGACATTAAAAAAATAATTAATTGGATCCAACTTTTGGAACTATAAGGAATTTCAAGTTATTGAATTGAAGATTTTATCTTAGTTTAACATTTATGTGCATGCATTGGATTAGATGAACTTATAGTTACACATATATACCAAAAAAGGAGTTGGAGACCAATTTATTATAGCAAAATATTAGGGATAAAGCCAGTGGCGGTGATTAGCATGTGCAATTGGGGCAGCCACATAGGGCCACCATTTGTGAGGGGCCTCCGATTTAGTATATAGGACAAGGATCCTCTCAAGTTGGGCCATTATGAGCCATTGGATTTGATCCAATGGCTCATATTGCCCCAACTTGAGTCAAGTAACTTGAGAGGATCCCATCCCTAGTATACATCCATTAGTATTTATACATGTCTAACTTGAATTTTTATAGCCCTTTTTAAATATTATGTGAGGGGGCCTCCGATTTAGTATATGTCCATTATTAGTATTTATACATGTCTAAGTATATGATGCTTTGAATTTTCCATAATAGTTAAGCTTTTCGTGATTTACGGGGCGTCGGGGCCTCATTCGTAGTTTCGCATCGGGCCACCCAAATCAATGGGACGGCCCTGGATAAAGCCATCCAATAATCTTTTTTTGGATGATTCATGATCCCATTAATGCTATTAAGTATCACCTAATAATATATAAATGACCTACCCCAATTGCTTAGGATCATCAAAGCCGCGGTTTTGTGGTCACTATACATATAAAAACCCTAAAATAACAATAACGAGCCGCCGCCGCATCACCATAGACAATGGCAGTAGGTAACAGATCCCTGATTGAGCTACCAGATCTCAGTCTTGAATGTATCCTGTTAAATCTGCCGTTGTTTTCTCTTCTTGTGTGCTGCTCGGTTTCCAAGTCGTTGTTCGATCTCATTTTAAAAAATTCAAAGTTTGCAGAAAATCACTTCGCAAAATCAGAACCCCATTTAATGATTTATTCCCCATGGAAATCAACTTTTCATTTACTCGACATGAATACTGATGTGATGCCAGCACTGGGTGAACGGGTTGACGTTAAGCCTATATTTTTTCTCCCGTTAAAAGGGTATAGTGTTACACATTCGTGTAACGGATTTGTTCTTATGGAGTATGAAAATATAGTTCATGGTATTCACAAGTGCATCGTATCGAATCCTGTTAAAGGTGAGTATACGAAACTACCTGAAACAGAACATCTTTATAGACATGCGAAGTGTGCGTTTTTTTACAATCCTGATGATAATCAGTTAAAGATTTTGCGCCTTTTCATTAGTTTATTCCGTTATGCTCCAGATCCAGATAAGTCATCTGATTCAGAAAAGCTTTTGCCAGAATCTCCAGATAATGAATTTGCATTAGCATATTCAGAAGAAGACCGAATGGGAGAATTATTTGTAGCGGGTTCTGATTCTTGGGAGTCTCTCGACACTTTCCCCTTTTGTCCCAATACTATTTACTCTCCTTGCCTTTTGGATAAAATTACTCATTGGCTATGTGGTGATGATAAGGATGAAAATTTCATTGTTTTCTTCAATTTTGAGAGCCATACATTTGGGAATCTTACTGGCCCGGCCAACATGGTCAAACCTTATCTAAGTGAATGTTATGAGATGGTTTTGGTTCATGGGAGTCTATCAGTAATTGATTCTGGCGCAAACATAGGAGAGTTTAAAATATGGAGAATGAATGAATATGGCAATGAAGACTCATGGACTCTCAGCTATGTGATTGACACTAATGTCTGGAATGTCGTGCATGAGCCCTGTACGTGTGATGAGAGTTTTATATGCCTAAACAATGGGGATATAGTGATGACTTGTTCAGATGGTCGTGTGTTGTTCTATAATTTGGTAAACAGGACCAGCAGACTAGTGAATCATCCAGCAATTCAGCTTCCATCCGTTGTAATTGTTCATACTCCGAGCTTGATCTCGTTGAACACTGCTGTGGGAGATGGCAACTTGGAAGTGCTGAAAGTGCCACCAAGGTACAAGTATTTACATGTGTATTTCTTCATGTTTATTAAAGAAAGTGACAATATAAAAGTATAAATGTTACTGACATTATTGATTTTTCATTGTAGGTCTGCTCAGACAGGGTTATTCGCAAATAACTACATAAAATTATTAGCAGCTTTCTCCGGATAGCCAGAGTAAAACTTGATGCAACATGCGGGAAGCTTTTGGAAACCATTAGACATCAATATTATTGTATTCTGTTAGTTGTACTTGAAATTGTGGCTGTGATGTAGCAGTTCCGTTTAAGACAGTAGTTGATTTGGTCAAGAATGTTTTCTTTGGTTAATGTCATTTTGGTTAGAAAGAGTTTCGGGAATTTGTTGTTTCACTTTCATACAACGTGCTCAGATGTTCATCCTAAACAACCTATTAGTATCATGGTTTAGGTGGTGTTTGTTTAAGCTTATGAAATATAAGCCGAACAAAGAAAGCTTAAACAAACACCCCTTTGGTTAAGACACTGACCAGATAATGTAACTGTTAGCGACTCGCATAAGGGGCAATCTTGGCGTTTACAAAGTTCCTGCCATACGTTTAATTATTTGCGTTTCAATCACTAGTTATAAAAAAACTTGATATGGGAGATTTAAATTTCATATCCTATCAAATTTCCACGAGACCAAACTCGACCATTATGAACACCACGCTCAAATACAAGCTCAATATTACCAACGAGAACCGAACCGCAGGCAACCTTCTTTCAAAGCACCTGCGTAGTACAACCCGGTTTCCAGCAGTGAAATCCTACCGTATTACGGGTCGATTTATAATTTTCTCGCTACCTAGTATAACATCAATATAAGTTCAGGGTTGATTTTGAAAGAAGCATAAAACTTGAGGGTTCTGAATTAAAAATAAGTAGAAACATCAAATATCCTTTTTTTTGTGTTGATAGAACAGAACAGAACAGAACAGGGTTTAGCTTCCTCGACCACTTGTGTCTTTTTAAGGTAACCAAAACATTTTAGGGTTTATCTTAAATTTGTGTTTTTTTTATTGTTAAGGTAATTTCTGAGGTGAAATCTTTGTTCTATTGGTGTGTGTTCTGTTTTGTTGGTGTTTACTTCTGTGATATGAGAAATGGGGGTTTATTAATTTCATGTTACTCACTTGGTAACTAAATGTTTTGTTTGGTTATATTTATGTAACATCTTATCAGCAATAAGCTTATTGCGTATTGATATCAATAAGCAATTTATATAATTTTAGACAGTAAGATGTTTTGGACCAACTTTATTGAAATGGCTTCTGCTAATTTGAAATAAGATGTTAAGTTGTGTTTCTGCAAATAAATGTAACATTTTCTAATAGGCTTTCCCAAACACCTCTTAAGCGTGTAACTCCAACTTGAGTACTATATTATTCGTGAAGGATTCAAAATCTTCAAACATATAGTAGATATTCATTGGTTGGATAGACCGTTGGCACACACACTCTGAAATATCACAACCTTAACTCATTGTGTGGTCACTTCATATAGAAAATTACTAGTACTTTTTAAATTTAGTTATGGGGATATTCTAAACCATTTCCAATATATATGCTCTTAACTACATGTTTTTGTTTATAGAGATCTTTATAGTTTGAGTTATGTGATTCGATTTGTGTTGGATTTTTATGTTTGTTAAAGTGGGGCATACCTCATTTGCAACCCTCGACCTATAATCCTTATTCCTTAGCTGTATGTTTAAATCCTTTTTTAGGCATATCAGTTTATTAGTTTGTCGAGGTTAATACTTAATACTACATCAGTTTACTTCTATGTTTTATGTAATTTTGTTGATTATTGATGCATATAAACCTCCTTAAACAAATTGAGCCAGGCTTGAAAGTACATATATGGATTAATTTCAGTGGGCTGGTCTAAATCTTTGTATTTCAACATTTAACACCAACACTTTGAATCCATTGTTTTGTGGTCGAAAGATTTGTTTCTTGTGTAGCTCGAAATTGATGCAGGTTGTTGTGGCCTTAAGGGTATGTATGATATATTTTTGGACAATACAAGGCCTATGAATGTAACGTTCTTATGTCAATATAGACATACGAGCCGTGTTAAATCTGGATCTGAAAATGCTTTGTTTGACCATAAAAGTTATAATGCATATTGATTATGCAGCTATTGACCTTTTCAACCGATAGTACCTAAACATTTCTTTCTAAAAATGAAATTATAACACTTCATCTCAAAGTACAGATCAACTTTTTTGACGTCATGGAAATGAAAATGTTCCGTTAAAGCATTTTTCTGAAGTCTCTTTTTCTTGTACTATCTTTTGTTTGTCTTGCATGTGTAATGTACTAATGTGCTTCTTTTATAGGTTTTGCTACTATGAATGGATATTTAAATCAATAATTCAAAGAACATCTTGGAAAGATGGCAGCTTTAGTAGCAACTCGTGTTCGTTTTCTTGTTGGAGATACTCTTTCAATTAAAAAGCTGCCAAAGATTACTAGAGCAGTTTCATTTCACAGAACTGCATACTTATTGAACCCATTCAGTACCAAAAATGGTCCGTTAACTCTTAAAAGCCTCGGATTCAGGGATGTGAGTGACACAATAACAAAGTTTGAGAAAAGTAACGGTAGACAAGTAGTTTCAACTCTGCAAGTTATCCAAGATCAAGTCGAAGAAGTCAAACCCAAGAGAGTCAAAGTCAAAACAAAAGCTGTTGCTGTTGAAAACCCGATTGATGTTGACTTAGCACCATTTTCTGCAAAATCTTTTTCTGAACTCGGTCTTCCTCCGTCGTTGATCCAGGCACTAGAGAGAGAAGGTTTCAATGTTCCAACTGATGTACAGTCTGCAGCCATCCCAACTATCCTTAAAAACCACGATGCTGTGATTCAATCCTACACGGGTTCTGGAAAGACATTAGCATATGTTCTTCCAGTACTCTCAAAAGTGGGCCCACTCAGCGGTTCACCCGATAGCAACAAAGAAGATAAAAAGAAAGCCGACATAGAAGCAGTGATTATCGCACCTTCAAGAGAACTTGGTATGCAGATTGTTAGAGAAATTGAGAAGTTACTGGGACCCGAAAACAAAAGATTCGTTCAACAACTTGTCGGTGGCGCAAACAGGTCAAGGCAAGAAGAAGCTTTAAAGAAAAACAAGCCCGTCATCGTTGTTGGGACACCTGGAAGAATTGCGGAAATCAGCTCTGCCGGAAAGCTTCACACTCATGGCTGCAGGTACCTAATTCTAGATGAAATTGATCAGCTTTTATCTTTTAATTTCCGTGAAGATATGCATAGAATAATCGAACACGTGGGTAAAAAAGCCGATTCTGGCCCGACCCAGAACTCAGAAACCCAAACCAAGAAACGGGTCGAGAGACAAATGGTCATGGTATCTGCAACAGTTCCATTTGCAGTAATAAGAGCAGCCAGGAGTTGGGGTCGTGACCCGATACTCGTGCAAGCCAAAAAAGTGGCCCCACTAGAATCCATCCCTCGTCCAGCTGGACCCGTTAACTTAACCCCAGGACCTAGTTCCAGCTCAAACGCCGGGTCAGATTTGCAGCAGACTAACGCGGTTTCTGAAAGTCTACCACCATCTTTAAAGCACTACTACTGTGTTTCAAGGCTGCAACATAAAGTCGATACTGTAAGAAGATGTGTACATGCTCTTGATGCAAAAACCGTTATAGTTTTCATGAATCACACCCGGCAACTAAAAGATGCTGTTTTCAAGCTGCAAGCACGCGGGTTAGTAGCAGAAGAATTACATGGTGATCTTGGCAAGCTTTCAAGATCAACAATCTTGAAAAAGTTCAAGAAAGGTGAAATACGAGTACTAGTGACAAACGAGTTATCTGCTAGAGGTTTAGATGTATCAAACTGTGATCTTGTTGTTAATGTGGACTTACCTACTGACTCGGTTCACTATGCACATCGAGCTGGAAGAACGGGCCGGCTAGGCCGAAAGGGTTCCGTTGTAACGATTTGGAGGAGCGGAGTTTTTTTGTTGTCAGGAAGCTTCAGAGGCAACTTGGTGTTCCGATTCAATCTTGTGAGTTTGCGGAGGGTAAACTTGTTATGCAGGAAGCAAAGTAGAGGCTCTTTTGTTTTAGACATTTTTATTAGCCTTTTAATATGATTACTTTATAAAAAGCCTCTAATATAGTCTTTGTTTATCTATTACAAATGTTGGTAGTATTTTGACTAGTTATCCAAGTTGTTTTTGCTTACACTATGTACGAGTTAAATGCAGTTTATTTGAAAAGGGTAGTACAGTTTGATATTAAACTGATACCAAAATCAAATATTTTTAGTTTACCAAGTCATGTGTTCTTGTTGAAAGAAAAGAGATTTATGACATGAATTAAGCAATCATCCAATGATTTAGAGTGTTTGGATACATTATGGGGATATATTCAAAGGATGTGTTTGGGACAGCGTTTTTGGTAGATTATCCGAGTACAGCGTTTCCAAGACGCATCAGAAAATAATCTTTAGACAAGTATTTGAAAAGTTTATGATGATAGCTTGGTAAACTTCAAGTTTTGCTAAAAGCTTTTCGTTCTCTCTCAATCTTATATTATCATACTGTTACAAGTCAAAGCTAATAAGGACCAGTTGTGACAATTACTAAAAGTCAGAGGACTGAAGATGGCAACTTTCATAGTAGTTTTAGTTGGCTCCAAAAGTCAAGTTACTCTTCCTTCCATTGCTTCCTTCCTCCCATCTATATAAATACCTTTTCCATTTCATTTGTAATGCATTCTTGATTTCGCTACAACTTTCTCTCTCAATTCTTGTAATCATTGTGTAAACTCATCTTACTAATAACAAACCCATTTCGAATCTATATTTTGTTAGTAGGTTTCTAATGTGTTGTTGCAATTGTTGATCACGTTTTCATTTCTTGTTGATTTCTAAACCGGTGTACAATTGGTATCGAGCGATCCTGACCACCATTAATGGTCAATTCGTTAGGATTCAGCTTATTCCGTAGCATTGCTACACGATTGAAGATCTTGATCTTTTGATCACCCATCACACATACATAAACTCCGGTCAAACTAGACCAACCGTTAATCACAAATACGTCTTTATTAATTGTCCGCTTCCATTTCCAAAAACGTTAGTTAGGAAACGGTGTGGGGTTTATTGTCTGGGTGAATGAATCATGGTGGTTAAGACAGAGAGAGAATATGGTGGAGACAAGATCTGGCTATTAATGGTGCTTCTCGCCAAGAAGGTCCATAACAATAAAGGAACACAATCATGGAGGGAGTATTGCTACTCAACTTGCAACATTAATGGGGCTGTGGCTCCTCCTCATCGATATGAGGCCATGCAAACAAAGATTGAATGGGGATGAAGGCACAAGCCAAAGAGGGATGTTCTGGAAGTCAAATGGTGCGAACAATGGTCAAAATGGAGGGCCGTATGGAAGATTGTCTAAGATTGAGTCCCTAAGTTTGATGGGGATGATGTTCAGGGTGGTTGTATAGGGTGCGATGTTCTTGAGATGGATCAAATTGTGAATGATGAACAAAAGATTAGGTTGGTTTCTATGCATGTGTTGAAAAGCTCTGTTGGCATACTGCGGTTTATGAAGAGGTTGGAGAGGTGATGACT
>OU343222.1:189180551-189286541 GCA_910596185.1 Chrysanthemum makinoi | reverse complement strand
TTGTTAGGAATTAGAAATTCCAGGTATTAAAGAGTCGGTCACCTCAAGTATATGTAATCGTTAGAAAGCTCGTAGTCGTAGTTATTTTAAGTTAAGTAGTATTTAGTTAAGTAACACCGTGGAGGACGGACGGGTCTTTACCCACTGTATGCCTGATCCACAGCCCGATGTGTGGCGTTTTATGTAAGACTATAAATACTCTCTACCTCCCAAGGTAGAGAGTTGGAGCTCATAATAATAATTTCACTTTCTCTCACTAAGTTCCCTAAACCTCTAACTTTCTCTCTCTAGAATTCCATCTTAACCGCCACCTTGTGTTATGGTTTGATGTATGAAAAGTTAATATCTATCAATTGGTATCAAGAGCCATGGTTAGATCATATCTTACACATCTTTGGATTTCTAGTGGTTTTTAGTGGTTTTAAGTTTGAAAAAGTTTAGTGGTTTTTACATCATTTGATTGATTTCTAGTGTTAAAGTTTCGATTTTGGTTGTACTTTTATGTTTAGAATCATCAAAAGTGTTTAGGTTTTCATTTGGTAGGCTTGAATCATCTTGGTTGGGTTGTTTTTGGATTGAAAAGTGAGGTTTATATGGTTTTCTCAAGCTAGCGACTTAGCTCACGGAATAGTTTCTTGGTAGCGACTTGCTTCACATTTGTGTAGCGACTTCTGATGTTGGAACTAGCGAGTTAGACCTAGCGAGTTAAAGTACAAGTAGTGGATTCTCCACTACGGTAGCGACTTTAATGGTAGCGACAGTCGATGCTTGAGTTGCTCTTTAGCGACTTGTGTCTCTAGCGACTTGTGTAGCGAATTCTTTGCCAAAATTTGGTTAGCGACTTGGTGCGTTAGCGAGTTACTACTTAGCGACTTGCATTTCTGTTAGCGACTTGGGACTCTAGCGACTTAGGGGTGTAGCGAATTAAGGGGTAGCGACTTAGTGCATTAATTTCTAGCGACTTAGTGAACTAATTTCTAGCGACTTAGTGCATTATCTTCTAGCGATTTAGTATTTTATCATCGAGAGTCTTGAGTGATTGTTTACGGTTTTCTCTTGATTGGTAAAATCCGTGAAAGAATCCATTTCGGTTTAATCATAGAGCTATAAAATCCCATTATAATCTGTTAACATGTCTACCAACGTTCCCCGTTATCTCCACATTCGAAGATGTTCAAGCGGTGGATCGGATACTCGTCCACCCATGCTTACGAAGCTGACTATGACTCTTGGGCTCAGCGATTAAGCGTATTGCCTTGGAAATGAAAATGGTGTCAACATTCTCAAATCCATTGATGAAGGACCATATCGAGTTGAGGCGACTAGAGACATACTTGATACTAATGCAGATGGTACTCTGTTCTGAATTGCCGGACCTAAGATGTATGATGAGCTTGATGATAAAGATAAAGAGATTTGATCAGATATCGGGCTTCAAACATTGTTCTTCAAGGTCTTCCTAAAGACATCTAGTGATCAATCATAACAGGATGCTAAAGGCGGTTTGGGACAATGTTAAGATGCTTCTCTCGAGGTTAGAATTAACTATGGAAGGCAGAGAGAATCCCACTCTATGGACAATTTGAACACTTCAAAATGAAACCAGATGAGAGTGTCTATGAGTACTATGTGAGATTTCATAAGTTGGTGAATGACATGAGGAACATCAGAATGACTATGCCTGACATTCAGCTGAACCCAAAATTTGTGAACAACATGAATCCCGAATGGCACAAGTTTGTTACATCTGTGAAGCTCACTAAAGGATTGAAGAATACAAACTATGAGCAACTCTATGCCTTCCTCCTTGAGAATGAGAGACATGCTATGTTTGAAAAATTAATTCTCAATGGGTTCAAAACCAACGAGGAGAGACAAGCTCGTCTAATGACTCTCTGACTTTCTACTCAAACATCCGAATCACAACCAAAGCTTCACAAGTCATACCCTTGGGTAATGGTAATCACAAACTCATTCTTGATCCTATGTACAAACAGGCGTCTTGATACTCACATGGGTAGCTTCATTAATCAACTAGCTCTTCTCATCAGTCAAAACATGAATACTCTCCTGAACCAACAACAACCTCGAGCGCATCTAACCCACACAATCAAGCCACTATTAAAGATGGAAGGATCGTGGTGCAACGATCTGAGGAAAGACAATATGATGGGGACGAGGTGGGTGGGAGAGGTTATGTTGGAAACGAGAATCGAGGAAGGAATGGTAACCAAGGTCAAACTAAGCTCATCAAATGTTATAAGCTGTGGTGGAGGGACACATTGCAAGGAAGCGTACATCTCCAGCCCACGAATCTGATTACTTGGAGAGAAGATCTTCTTTGGCTCAAGCTCGGGACAATGGTGCTACTCTGAATGAAGAGATTGCTATTTCTTCTTGAGGGCAATGCCAAGACCTATGATCGAGATGTGGATGGCAGACCTATTAGAGATAGGTCACAATCATCGGAATGCCTTTCAAGTCGTGGCTGTGATGCATACGACTCGATGTGGATGATGGACCTACGGCACATACAATTTTTATGGTTAGCATTTCTCCAATGGTTTCTCCCAAAGTCTCCTCTACATCACTAGGTAGGCCATCCCATGACAAGCTCATCTCGGAGGTATTAAAACTATCGATGATCTTGATGTGCACCAGATGCATGACAAAGTACAATCAACTGAAACTATTGAATCAAATATTGAAAATATGGGTAATATCAATATTGTCCCATATGATCAATACGTGAAACAAAGTGAAAGTGAAGTTGTACCAAGTGATGCATCTTCTGCGGTCAACAATGACTATGTTTGTGATGAATACCTTTGCATGCTTTGATGATTCCATTATCTAGAACTAAATGCCTATAAAGAACAAATTGCTATTTATGAACAACGTGCTAAGTTTGAGTTGACCACTTCGTGGCGAGGAAATGGATAACCAAGGAAGTACAGTAATTAGAAAAAGTAAGTTTAGAGAAGAAATATTGAAACAAGAATTAAATTCCTTGCAAGAAAAACTCTCTAAAACATCTAAGCAAAAACAAGAACTTCAAGAAAATGTGAAAATGCTTAAGCAAGAATTTAATGCAAAGGAATCAAAACTCTTGAGAGATTTTTCTAATCTGAAAACTTTGAAAAACAAACTTGAGAACAAGTTGTACATACAAAGGAAACACCATTCAGGCTGCTCACATGGTCACTAACTGCTCAGTCTTAAGCGATAAGCATAGCATTCCCCTTGTTGAGGAACGAATCGAAGGTAATTAAAGGCTAGAAATGCTCATAAGGTGCTTTATGATGGTAATGAAATTCTTAAGCCTAAGCAGAAACCTAGTTCGTTGAGTGCGAGGAAGATAAGAAATCAGATGAAGTCACTAGTGAAAGGATGAACAAAAAACTAGATGACCCGAAATGCAAAGAGAAAAAGATTATTATCACTCCCCATGACTACAAGAAGAAAAACTGGATTTCCTTGAACATGTTTAAGCCTCAAACATTCTGACCCACGAACAAGTGTTACGGAAAAGGATATGGATTTGCAAAAATTTGAAAATCTTGTTGAAAAGAATCCCCTTGTAGGAAATTCCCTAAAAGCGTTTGTATCCTCCAAACACACCAATGCACTTAGTTCCTAGAACTATTGCCACTAAGAGCAAGACCTTAATCAGTCAATATGTTATTCTTCAACTATTTACGGATTTTGAGAAAACTTGTAAGAAAAGGATCACACCATTTGGGATAAGCGGAAGGGAAAGGGGTTTGAGCAAATGAAAGAATGTTATTTAGCTGAGGTCATGCCTTTCTTTAAACAACTAAAAGATCATTTTGAGAGTCTTAAAGCGGGGACAAAATCAGATATTAAAGAAATGGAAAAGGAATTTGATGCAATGGTAGTTGAAGTTAGTGATTATGAGCGTGCACTAAAATATAATGAGATTGAGAGGAAGAACTTGCATACCTTAAATGAGACTCTTATTCCTGAATGTGTTGCTCAAGATATCTTTTTCACTGCTTCAAATTGCTCTATTAATGCTTCCAAATTTCATGAACTATATGTGGCACTGAAAGTCTCCCATGATCGTGTCATTGAGCTTGAAAAAACTAATTCAGAACTAAACGAGAAAATTGAACTGGATGATCACAACAATTTGGTTAAACATTTTCTAAACTGGAAGTTGAGCATTTTAATTTACAACTAAAATATCAACATCTTAAAGAAAATGTTAAAACTTCAAATGTCAAGACATCGTCGGATGCTCGAGTTTGATCACGGTTTTCAAATTAACAAGCGTGATGAGCGATTCAAGCTCGGTCAACTTGATCAAAAATTGAAAACCCAAATCTCTCAATTAAAGGGTCAAGCGAACAATAAAAGGCGAGCTCCCAAATCCCTCTTCCTTTAGATTCTCAGAATTCTCAAACTTTTCATCTTCAAAACTTAGTTGATGCCTTACAAAAGGAAAGCGAGAGTTTTCTAGAAGAAAATGAAAAAGTTAAGCGACATTTTAAAGAGTTATATGATTCAATGAAAGTCACCCGTGACCAAAACAACGAAAATATAACGTCTTTACAAAAGGAAATTGAGAATCTAAGAAGTCGGGAAATGGGAAGCCCACTTGTTTTCAATAAGAATGTTGTCTCAAAGTCACCCTTGGACCAAATACACTGTGTGATTAAATATATTCCTCCTCATCTTAGGAATAATGAACATGCTTTTCATGAATACTTTGCTCACCTTAAGGATAGTCTAGAATGTCTCAGTGAGATTGTCGAAGAGGATTTCATTAATAAACCTCTTGATAGTGAAATTAGGTTTGCTTGCCTCCAGGCCAAACGATCTCAAGAGTTGCTAGAATGTGTAATTGCCACATGCCCAAAATCCTTAACCTTAGGTGAAAAAGGCAAAGCTGTGATGCCTTGTTCTATGCCTAGTGCCAGCGAAATCCGTTCTATGCCGGTCTTAAAGAAACACTAATGTGCCTTCAAGTAGCTTCAGTTCGGATATGTTAGTGCTAAGAAGTGAACTTTAGTGTGCACTGCAAAAGCTCAAATCACGGTCTTAAAGTATACACTAATGTGCCTTCTAGTTCGGATCCTTGCACATCAAGTTAGGGAATGCAAAATTAGATCAACCAACTAATGTTCCCATTCCCTCTGAGGAGTAATCGGTGACTTTAAAGCGGCGGGTCAAAGTCTCAAGAAAATACAAGGAATGATAGGACCTTGCAAGCTAAGAATGTGCACTGGAAGAGAGTAGAAGACCAATCTAGGAACGTTAGGCTTGAGTTGAATAAAGCGAATCGTGTTGATTCTAGTATTAGCCTTAAACGTCTTGTAATTATAATTACGATACTATCTGCAAACCTTGTATCTTTGTGCTTGATACATTTGCTAATCATGAATGTGGTGTGAATGCTTTGTCTAATCTTTGTCAAATGCCAGTTAAAATTGCTAATGCTTATAATCGGTGCTATTAAGGCAAAAGGCAAAAGCGAAGGCGTTAGAAAAGCATTGGAAACCCACAGGAAAAAATTTTATAAAGATAGGTTATTATTGGATACCTTTTGGCCATAAGAATAATCGGTTTGTTCTCCACCTTGCTAAGATTGCCCACTAGAAAATGGATGCCTACTTGGTAGAACTATTCCTTAAGAAGTAAACATACTTTGAATAGGGTAATCTGAACACCGACATTGCATCTATTCCCAATGATTCCATTGCTTCTACTTGATATGGATGTTTAGATTAGATGTGGGTGTTCCAAATCATTACTAACCAAATGGAACCCATTCTTGCATGGGGATCCCAATTATCCAGTTATCCATTTTTGTATGCGTGTTCAGCTGCAGTCGTTCAAATCGATTACGTGGTACACGGACTCAGTACATTCCAAGCATATATTTGGAGACCGGTCGCGGCTCATGAACTTCGTGAGCAAGTTCATCGGGGCTGTTAGATTTGGTAATGATCATTTGATTGCTATTATGGGTTATGGAGATTATGTGGTTGGTGATAGTGTCATCTCGAGAGTCTACTATGTTGAAGGATTGGGTCATAATCTGTTCTCCGTTGGTCAATTCTGTGACTCTGATCTAGAAGTTGCATTGAAAAATACACCTTTGTTAGAGATCTTAATGGTAAGGAACTGTTAAAAGGAACTCGTGGCTCAAACCTTTACACCATCTCTATCGATGACATGATGAGGGCTTCTCAATCGCTTGTTATCAAAGGCTTCAAAACAAAGTCATGGTTATGTTGCCGTCGTCTCAATCACTTGAACCGGCACCATCAAGCGATCTTTCGAAAGGACCTAGTTGTAGGTTTACCTAGACTAAAGTATGAAAAGGATCATCTTTGTTCGGCATGTCAATTGGGAAAAGCAAAATATGCCCATAAACCCAAACCTACTAACTTCTGTCACGAAGTCCTTCAAATGATTCATATGGACTTATGTGGACCAATGAAGGTACAAAATATCTTTGGGAAGAAATATGTGTTAGTGGTGGTTGATGATTACTCTAGATTCACATGGGTCAAGTTCATAAGGACAAAGGATGAAACTCCTGATATCATCATCAAACTCATTAAGCATTTCAGGGTTCGACTTAACAAAACCGTCGAGAATTGTGAGCAGACAATGGGCGAGTTTGTCAACAAACAACTTAATGAATTCTATGAAAGCGTTGGAATCGGTCATCAAAGAAGTATTTCACGAACTCCTCAGAGCGGTGTAGTTGAAAGGCGAATCGAACTCTGGTTGAAGCGCTAGAACAATGTTGATTTACTCAAAGGTTCCAATGTTTTCTGGGCTGAGGCAATGCACTTGCATGCTATACACACAATCGTTCCCTAATCCACTCCGTACATGGAAAAACTCCATATGAACTTGTCCACAACAGAAAACCTAATCTCTCTCCTTACGTGTGTTTGGTGCATTGTGCTATCCAACTAATGAGGGTCAAGACTTAGGAAACTAAGGGCTAAAAGTGACATTGGGTATTTGTAGGATCACGCACCAAACAAAAGGGATACGAATCTATAACAAAAGAACCGAAATATCATGGAAACCATTCACGTTACGTTTGATGGTGACGGTCAAATGGCTCTGGACAATCAGCTCGGGACCCGCACTTCAAGACAGTCCCATTGGTTCATCTCTTGTTCCAAACTCTACTCAGAAACTCCATATGTTCCTCCATCTGAAGATGATGTAAAGAAATTGTTTGATCCTATGTTTGATGAACTGTATGATTCAAACACTAATGAGGTAATGATTCACAGCGAGAGGATGCTCATATTCACGTGAATGAAGTCAATCCTTGATCTCAATATCTTTAAGTCGAAGCACTGCTGCTGATCCTTCAGTCTCATCAACAAATCATCATTCTTCAAATCTACATCATGGAAATGTTTATGGCATCAATGATGAAGTTAATCCCTTTGCTACTCCTGAGGATGCTCCATTTGAAAACATATTTGCTACTCTGAATCATCATCGAACCATCTTCTTCGAGACATCGACTCGGCTACCTCAGTTCCTCAACAACTGCCACATGAACACCTTAAAAATGGACTCACGATCATCCATTAGACAACATCATTGGAAATCCCTCTCGTCTGTATCAACCGGAAACAACTTGCAACCGATGCCTTATGGTGCTTCTTCAACTCCGTACTCTAAGATCGAACCAAAAGATGTTAAAACCGCCATGAATGAAGACAATTGGTTCAATGCCATGCAAGATGAAATTCATGAGTTTGATCGACTTGATGTATGGGAGTTAGTACACTCCAGGCTGTGCTATGATTATAGCTCTCAAATGGATCTTCAAAGTAAAACTTGATGAGCATGGTGATGTGTTGAAAAACAAGGCTCGTTTAGTTGCTAAAGGATATCGTCAAGAGGAGGGTATAGACTTTGAAGAATCTTTTGCTCACATTTGCTCGAATCGAGGCAATCAGAATCTTTTGGCTACTTATTTGCTAGTAAGAACATGGTAGTGTATCGGATGGATGTAAAGGCGGCATTCGAGCGGAGATCTTAAAGAAGTCGTCTACGTCGACCAACTGAAGGATTTGTGAATCAAGAGCATCCTACTCACGTTTATCGTCCGAAGAAGGCTCTCTACGGTTTAAAGCAAGCCCAGGGGCATGGTATGATACTTTGTCAAAGTTTCTTCTATCATCGGATTGATAAAGGAGCGTTGATCCTACATTGTTCACGAAGTCGAGGCAAACATTTAACTCATGTTCAAATTTATGTTGATGATATTATTTTGCCTCGACTGACCCAATGGAATGTGATCATTTTCTAATGAAATGAGTTCTAAGTTTCAAATGTCAATGATGGGACAAATGTCGGTTTTCTTGGGATTACAAATTTCACAAAGTCCCGGAGGCATTTTCATAAATCAATCTAAATATGCATATGAGATTTTAAAGAAATTTGGATTTGATTCATGTGACCTGTTGACACTCCCATGATTGATCGAACCAAACTAGATGAGGACCACTCGGGGATCATGATTGACCAAACAAAATATCGTAGTATGATTGGATCCCTGATGTACCTCACTGCTAGTAGACGGACATCTTGTTACATTTGTTTGCATGTGTGCTAGATACCGAGCTAAGCCTACTAAGAAGAACCTTGAAGCGGTTAAACGGGTCTTTCGGTATCTCCAAGGAACCATCAATATGGGACTATGGTACCCGAAGGACACCGTTATGTCACTAACCTATCTGGAATCTTTGATCATGCAGGTTGTCAAGATACGTGTGAGAAGTACATGCGGAGGTGCTCAGTTTTTGGGTGATAAGCTTGTGGTTGGTCTTCAAAAGCAAATGAGTACTTCTATTTCCTCTGAGAGGTTGAATACATAGCCATTTCATCTTGTTGTGCTCAAGTCTTATGGATGAGATCTCAATTATCTGACTATGGCTTTGAATTCAACAAAATCCTACATCTTGTGATAATAAAAGTGATATTGCTCTCTCATGCAACAACGTTCAACACTCAAGAGCAAAGCATATCGACATTCGACATCATTTCATCGGGAAACAAGTGGAAAAAGGTGTGGTGGAACTATATTTTGTGAGGTCTGAATATCGGTTAGCGGACATCTTCACAAAGCTCTTCCAAAGAGCGTTTTGAGTTTATTCTTCCGTCTTGGTTGAAGCCTTCAACCCGAATACTCTCAAAGCGTCTTGAGGAGGAAGGCGAGGAGTAAGGTCTATCTTCATCTATCTCTTTGTATATATTTATTAAAAAAAAAAAAAAATTTTAATTTATTATTGTCATTTGTCGTAACAGTTTGGGTATACGGTCTTGAACATTCCAGGCTTGGGACTTTTTAGATGTTGTTGAATTTAAAAAAAAATCAAAAATTATTTTTGGGAGAAGAGAAACAATGGTTTATTGTCATTTTAGGCAATAACCGGTTTAAAAGAAAGAAACGAGCCATGTTTTACCATGTTTTCAAATTCCATGCTCGATTCTATAAACATTTATCTGGCGAAAACTAAATGCTTTGAAAAATAACTCGGTCTCTATTTTTGATAATCATCAGGACTTATCTATCAAAATCTCTATCGCTCAATCAACAACCTATGTCATTGATTGAGGGGAGAATGATTTCAATTAAATTAAAAGTTATTTGGCATTAAATTGTTTTCAAAAGATGTACATTCATGTTTAACCAATGGAGTTTAAAATCTCAACATCAGATCCTTATCGGTTAAAGCGCTTTTCATAATCAAGTCACAATTCTCCTTAAAGCTTTCCAAATCAATTTAAATCTCTGAGAGATCACAAATCTCAAATGTTTTAATTGTGATCGGGGAAAGTTGTGATTTAAATAGGATTAAAGCTGATAATTGATAAATGGTTTCTTAAGTGATTAGCATGTTTGCCTCCCCGTAAGTGACAAGCGATTTCAAATTTTCCATGCACACTTTGAGGGGGAGCATCTATCTCAAACCTATAATTTGAAACGTGATCATTTATCTCAATGTGCGGGTTCCCTCTAGTATGTGTAAAACTCCTTTCAAACCTAGAAGCACATATTGAGGGGAGCAAAATCATGAAAATCTCATCCTTCCCCAAAATGCTTTATCTACTTGATTAGATTTGGGAAGTGATGTTGATATCTTTTAGAAAATGGTAATCAAAGAAGTTAATTCTTTCTCTTGTCTCCGTGTGCAAAACATTTTCAAATACTTGATGCACATGTTGAGGGGAGTTCTCGTTCTAAAAATATCAAAAACAATTCAGGTACAAATGCTTTGATAATATATCACAAGTATCTGAATTGATTTTCAAATGGTTTTCAATTGGTTCCAATGGCGGATGAACAATACCAAATAGACCGACCAACTTTACTTTATGTACGGTGATATAAGGATGATAAGGTTAGGTATTGGTTCCCATGATCCCTTGAGAACGGGAGGATCTACCGGGGACTATCCACTAGTTAGTGTAGAGCTCTTAGGTATGATAATAAAAGGAGAAAATGAGGAATGGGAAGAGTCTTGACTGAGGCTGAGCTAATGCTGGAATAAACCCAACAAGGTTCTAGCTATGAAGTCTCGGTTGCTTGAAGGGTTGAAGAATTAAAAAGAATTGAATGAGAAAAGGGTGAAAACAAATAGCCCTCCATTTATTCAACCTTAGAAAGGCAGGGTTCAATTCATATACTCTTGATGGTAACATGGTATTGAAGACAAAGCGTCATGGACCCAGTGGCGCCTTTGCACTTCAACTTCCGAAACCACTCAAGTTCCTCTTAAAAGGACTTGTTTCATTCTCACGAGGAACCGACATTATCTATCGACTTTCTCTTAGAGATTGTTGATATTGAAGAAGGAGACCCTCTCCCTAGTCTCAGGTATAGGATCCAAAAATGCACAAATTGAGTCTAGAGCCACGAGATCATCAATAAATCTCATTAGGACACTTTCAATGAAGACTCTCTGTTTCACACAATGTGGAAAGAGATTATATCTTGAGTCTCGCATTATCCTTGTGGTATTGCGAACATCAGAGTGATGTGTTTACATATTCACTTTGTGAAGATGGAAAGCCTTACGGAGCCAACATCTAACAAGCTCACGGTAGGTGGCATGTGAGATCTATTATCTGAGATCAACCATGTGACATGAGCGAAACAATGGAAGCGATTCAATCTTTTGATCAATCTTGATTCGGTTATGGATTGGCGGATACCTTTGAAAAACCGGTCTTTGTGCTTTACTCTTTTCATTGCTTACGCGTCGACCGTGTACTAATTTTTAAAATCAAAAGGTGTTTTATGATTGATAATTGATTTTCATTAAAACCTTCTTTGTATTGCAAAACAATTTCTATTGAGCAATACTCGATTGTTTTCAAATATCTTTTCATCAATCGATTGGACTCAAATTATTTGGTTCACTCACTCCGTGTTGTCTTCTTTGAGATGTTCGGTTTGAGAACGGCTAGAAGCATTCTGAAAACCACATCGAAATTCTTGAATTATACGATCACAGGCGGTACTTATGCGATCAACGGAGGAACCGTGGGCGTGTACCTCAATTCATGAGTGATCAAAGACACTTTCGTGCGATTTATTCTACTTGTTGTATGCAGTACGCCCGGCGTTCTGTTGTTGATGAAGCGGTCAATCCATAGCCGCATGCTCACAACACATTCATCTCGAAATCATGATTAGTGCATCAATGACTACGATATTTTCACTCCATGCTTACGCTGCGCTAGCTGCTAAATATCATGATTCAACAAATGCTTCAGCTACTCGATGAGAAGATATCATGATCGGAATGTGAGCATGTCGGTCCTAAAGTCACATCATCATAATACCAACACCACAAAGGATGTATGATTTTCTACTAGTGATGATCTCAAGGCGGCTCAACATTATTATCCGTGGATCGATAAAAGACCTCCACTTGAAGTAACCAAACATGCAATGTGATGAATCAATGACTCTGAGCTTAGGAACAAGGACTACATCAAGAATGCAAGAACAATTGTTAATGTCATATGTTTATTCTGTAATTTTAGTGCATGATTGGTGACCTCCCTTGGGGAGATTGTTAGGAATTACAAATTCCAGGTATTAAAGATTCGGTCACCTCAAGTATATGTAATCGTTAGAAAGCTCGTAGTAAGTAGTTATTTTTAAGTTAAGTAGTATTTAGTTAAGTAACACCGTGGAGGACGGACGGTCTTTACCCATTTGTATGCACGATCCACGGATGTGTGGCGTTTTATGTAAGACTATAAATACTCTCTACCTCCCAAGGTAGAGGTTGGAGCTCATAATACTAATTTCACTTTCTCTCACTAAGTTCCCTAAACCTCTAACTTTCTCTCTCTAGAATTCCATCTTAAACGCCACCTTGTGTTATGGTTTGATGTGTATGTGAAAAGTTAATATCTATCAGAACTAGGTACTTAGCCTAGTACCTTATAAAGGTGGCGGCGTTGTGAAGGTGTAGTTCACCTAAGGTGTGAAAGAACTAGGTACTTAGCCTAGTACCTTATAAAAAGGGTGGCTGACGTTGTTGTAGGTGTGGTTCACCTTGGGTGAAAAAGAACTTGGAGTGGTTAGCCTAGTACCGGGAAAAAAGAGTAGGCTGACTGTGAAGGCTTCTCCGCCATAAGGAGATTGGTGTAGTGATTCTGAACTCAGTAGGTGACTTCGGGGTGGAGTAGGGCAAGGAAGGTGACCTTGTAGCGAACCACTATAAATACTCGTGTTGTGGTTTGTGCTTCTTACTCTTATCTTTTCATTACTTACCTTTATATGTTTGTTTATCAACATCCAACACATAAAATAGATTGACATAAGACGATCTAAATAAATTAAAATGAAGTTTTAATTGGTAAAACTATTCAACCCCCTTCTAGTTTTTCACAATTGGCATCAGAGCTTCGTTACCAAGGTTCTTGAAGTATATTGTACTTTAAAAACTTGTTACGATCCATGGTTAATTAGAAAACTACAAGAAAGGTTTTTCATAAAAGCAAACACCATGTTGTTCAAAACTATATGTTTGGATGTTGAAGTTGATAACAACATTTTTTTTCTTTTTATTTTTTTATTTTAATTACTTTAATCTTCTTTGTCATGTTGATTAGTCAAAGCTCATACCCATAAGCTTTAGGGTAGCTTGGTAACAAGAATACCTTCCTTAAGAGGTATCTTAATATAAAGGAAGCGGGAATCGTCTAAGTGACATTTGTTGTGTCATTTGTAAAGACATTCCTAAGTGTGCTAGGGTATGATTCTCCTTTTACTGTGCTTGATAATTAAATATGCCTATTTAGGTATTTATATGATTATCTTTTTTGTGCTCATACATGTTTTTCATGAAGCTTAGGTAGAGGAAGCCTTTTTTTCTTCATCACGTGTTATATTTCTCATCTATGGTCATAGTATATAAAACTTATGTTTTATTTCTTTTAATCCTATAATAAAACAAAAACACGAATTTCAAAAATTCCTCCTTCCTATTAATAATCCCCTTTCGGCGCCAATTTCTATCCAATCCTCACTTTTCAAATTCCTGATTTCAAAAATTCCTCTCATTCAAAAAAAAAACTTCATCTTCCTCCTCATTTCATCTCATCCAAAACCAAGAAGATCCGTCATCAACATGGTTTACATCGCTTTTCGTTAACTCATCGCTTCTAACACTCATAAGCACTTGTGTTCCTATATGATGAAGTTCACATCTTGAACATTTACTTTGTTTTGTTAATCTACATTGGGATCATATACCCAATCCTTTGTATCATCCTTAGTATTGAAATGCAATATTACTAATGATCTAGTTTATCTAGGTTATTGTTATCATAATGTGTTTGTCATTTCTTTTGATTTATATGTTTTATTTTTTCTTTTAGAGTGATACATTAGAAGTCATGTGTGCATGCTAAAGAAAATGTAGGACAAAACATATTTAGTGGTATAAAAATTTGTAAAACCTATTTCTTTATCAAAAGCGTTTGTTACTCTGAGATCCACGGATCCCGGAAGGATATACTAGCTGGATCCCTTTTGTAAAGGAAGTGGGATCCGTATTCTTGGAAAACTTGAGTTTTCATGCAAGATTAAAAACCACTATCTTTCTAAACCTAATCCACTAGAAATTCAAAACAGTTAAGTGTCATTGTTGTTAAAAACCATTGTTAATAAAAATCTAGTAAAAACATTAGATATATAAGTTGACCCAAACATCTCCTTTTATTAACTTGTCATTTCCTATAGGTTCAACTATGGCCATGAATATGAGTTTGATTATTCTCACTGCAGCGTCTACACTCGAACATCTCTCTCGAACCCAACACACACGGCAATCATGTCCGTGGGTTCAATAATCTCTTTGTCACTTCATGAAGGGCGTATTGTAGTACCTCTCTACAATTGAAGAAGTATCAATACCTCCTTCTGATCCATAGGACTAGAATGTCTTCTTGAAATCAACGAGAAGATATGTCCAAGGTTCATAATGGAATTCTTAGTTAAGTCGAACTTGTTAGTAACGAGGATAACTCTCTCTATCTATTTGGTTTTATATCAAAAACCAAAAGTTCACTCTAACCCTTGGGCATTTTGCTCACATCCTCGGATTCAAATCATGGACAATGTGCCTTCACCGAAGATTGGTCTCTTGATTCTCTCTTCAACTTTAAATGAAGAAATAGTCCATATTGTTCACACATACCCTCTCAGGAAGATTTAAAAGCATAATATGCAAACCCTCGACCATATTACTCCGATCCAAACATTATCTTTACAAGGGATATCGGAGAAGAGTACAAGCCTCTTGCACTCATCCTACGTGAAAATGTTTGGAGTCTTAGGGAAATGAAATCCTCTTGTTGTGCTCACATGTTTGTCTTGTTTGCTAACACAACAACCATACAATCTCGCCTATACTTCTTACAAGGCGATTGCAAATCTTCAAGGATCCAAGAATAAACTCATCCCTTATGGAATGTTCTTGACAAGCCTCTATCATAATGTTATGCACTTCCATCCTCATTTCAAAGTCCGGTTATGCGTACTTGTGAACAAGATGATGGAACAGCTAAACATATCCTCATGAAGACTTTCTTTTCTATTCCACCAACACTCATCAATCACTAATGATCCTCCTAGCGAAAACACTCAGGAAACTAATAGTATTCCAAAATAGGATCAAATCACTTGTACTCGTGCTTTATCAATGTAATCCAATTTCCTTCATGAAATAAAACATTTTATATTTGATATCTTTGGTATTAGAACTTTCTTTAGACTATCCTTGAGATATAATGCATTGTAGAATCATTGCATACCTTTAGTAAAAGGTCTGATAGCGGTCAGAGATCCCAAAAGTTACACTAGGCGGATCCTATCTTAGGGAACCGTGGGATCCGTCGAACAGGAAATGCAATTACAAGCATTGTGTTTCAAAGACATTCTTAGAACACCTCACACTAAGCTAAACATAGTGTCTTAAGGCAAATTAAGTCCTTATCAAGATAGGTTAATCTTTCCCATTCATACATAACTCCTTGAGGTGACACTCTAAAAAGCGGCTTGAGTCTACCATTGGTTTTAATCCATTACTCTTCAAGCTCTTAAACTCACACCTATTTTCTACTTGATCCACCATCTAGTCTTAGAAATCTTTCAATTATGGCAAAAATTGGTCATAAATCATCCTCATCTCCAAATTGATCAAAATCTAATTTTCTCATCTCAAAGCTTCTAGGATATTTTCCAAAAAACACTATCCTAAGACACAACCTGATCTCTAGGATCATCTAGCTTCAATTGACATTCTAAATCTTTAGTGTCATCCTTGTCCATCCATTGGTACTCTTGAAAGTTCCAAAATCTTCCACAAAAGACAATCATTAGCTACATCATTCATTACCTTCAAGTACTCAAGCATCCCTTCATTTAAAACAGGAGGAATTTGAAACACTCAAGATGATATAGGTCTTAGATCTTAGAAACATCATTTCCAATCTTTCATAGCTGGCGAGAGCGGATCCTAGGATTAGCCTAAGCGGATCCCTCACAGGGAGAACCGTGGGATCCGATATGACGGTTTATGTCAATTCTTGCAAAAACAATCATTTCAACTTATCTTCCTAACTCAAACACTCCATCTCATCTTAAATAAGTTCCTAGATAAGTGCATCCTCTGAAGTTGACTCTTGCATGTCAAATCATCATTTCAATGAATCTTAGTGGCTTAAGGCTTAAATGCACTTGCCAAATCTCTTGGTTTATAAACCACCTTATTAGGACCTCAATAGTCATCACTTTCATCCTAACTTTCAGCTCTTGCAAACTCTTGAAATCATCTCATCATGAGGAAAACCCCAAGTAATAACTTATCCACCAAAGAACCACCCATGAAAAAGAGCTAGGTGTTACTACGAAATTTCCTCAACGAATCATCTCGGTCAAGCCAACAAATGATAGAATCCTTCATCATCCAATCAAACCAATTCCTAAAGGATAGTACCCACAAAATACCTTTCCAAACACCACCATACCTCTAGGCCAACAATATCATCTCCACTTCAAACCATCACCATTGGTTCCTAGAGCTATTTCATTTACATCCTTTATCCCACTCTACAATTTGAGGACTTGCCTCCTAGGCCGTCTCATCCGCTTCCACCGAAAACATTCTCCTCATTAGGAGGAATAATGGTTCAAAATCAAGGTGTTGAGTCAAACTTGCCCGCTTCCTTCTTCGTTTTCATCATATAATCCCATTTGGATTATGACAAATCACAAAGTCAACCACACCGACCATATGGAAGCTGACACTTCTCTACCACCACCATCATTCTTGGTTGAGTCATTCTTAAATGCACCTCCACCAATCCTTCCATCGTTTGAAGCTCCATTGCCGCCACACCTTGATCCTTTCAAGCCATTTCATTTCATCCACCACCACTACCTAGCCATAACAAAGATTACTATCATTGTCAACATGTTGAAAGTTTGATACATGAAAGTACCGGAAGACCAACGTTTATGTTCTATCATCTCCTCAAACGTTTCGACGAGATTAAACCTAAACAAAACTTGAGCTAGAAGATTATAGTGGTGTCTTAGCTTCAAGCGTTAGGTGATCTAGAAATTCCTAGTCATGTATTGTCTATTGTCTTGTTTTTCGAGTCATGTATATCATAACTCTTGTTTATTAAATGGAATTACATGCTACTTGCTATATTTCTAAGTATGTGAGTATACTATATAATCCATATCTCTTTTCAAGATAACATTTCTTGTTATACCAATCTTTGTCGACTTTTATTCATCACCCGCATCGATCCTCGATTTGCCTAGACGTATCCCTACTAGGAGGGAACCGCGGATCCGTGAGACGAAAGCTTTCTTTCTACTAACTTGGACAACATTTAAGAAATTGTGAATTATACTTGCTTTCTAACCTTTGTTTTGTAGTTATTCAATTTACATATAAAGACTTTGACATCCTAAAGCTAGGGGGAGCTTTATGTCAAAGCAATACATTGCAAATTACTTGCAATACTAGGTTTATATTTCGTGACACCCCATTGCAACATTGCAATATCCAAGGGGGAGCACGTTCTCGTCACTTAGACGAACCATTTGCAAACTTAATTGCAAACACAATTAGTTTATTTTAAGTTATGTCCTTGACGCCCTTACATAGGGATGGACTCGTCAAGGGGAGTTAAGACAGTACCATTCCACACTTGCTCTTTACATCTTTTTTTTCTTATAAAAATTGTGTTAGTTTCTTTTAACACTTTTTGTTTCGACAAAAAGGAGAAGAAGAAAGTAAAAACTACAAATTCAAATTTTTACGAATTTTACATTTTTCCTTAAAATAATTTTATGTTTTGTCATCAACAAAAAGGGGGAGATTGTTAATACAAATAAGCCGTAAAACGTTTATTTATATTTTACGATCTTCTAATGTTTTGTCGATAACAAAAGTAAAAATCATTTTAACGAACAAATAAAATAATGAAATGGTTTGGACTAATATTTTTCTAACACACTTACACTTTCACATAAAACACTAAAACAAGTATAAGTGATTTTATGATACATATGTACAACAACTAGTGTTTACATATTGGGTTAAACATATACTTAAACTAACTATACTAAAATGGGTAAAAACTAAGTATATGCTAAAATGGGTAAATACAAGTATATACTAAACGGGTAAATACTAGCAAATGGTTTTGACCCACAACCCATGGTTTTATATATACCACTTAACCAAGTTCATTGTATCCTTAAGATACATTGTACCTAGAAAGAAAACCATGGATCAACCCATAACCCATGACCCATGACCCATAACCAAAAATACCCATGGGCAAAGAGGAGCTGCACCACGGATCCCTAGTTTTGTGCAGCCGGATCCTGTGGAAGGGATCCGGATCCGGAACAAGAGAGGTTTTTCCTCTATAAATAGTGAGCCATTTCTTCATTGTTTCTCACCCCTTTAAAATATACTTTCTCCCCTGAGTTTAATCTCACTAACTTTAGATCCAAGAGATCTATGTTTGTAGTTTTGTTTTTGTGTGATATTTTAGGTTCCTCTTAAAGGCAAGATCACCACCTTTGAAGTCGAGCAAGCTCAAGTCCATGAGTTGCCATGCTTCCTCATCATCAAGGCAACTGAAGTCTTCTTGTTGATGATTCCTTTCTTTCTTCAAAGAAGTGTAGTGTTGAAGACATTAGTGAAAGATGTCTTAAAGAGTCAAGACGAAGATATTAGTGAAGGGTATCTATCGTCTATAGGATAAAGCACTTGTGGTAGGTGCTTGGAAGTCAAGACAAAGAAGCATTAGTGAAAGGTGCTTAGAAGTCAAGACAAAGAAGCATTAGTGAAAGGTGCTTAGAATAACTACACAAGACATTAGTGATGGGTGTCTTGTAGATCTAGTCAAAGGCATTAGTGAAAGGTGCCTTAGATGTATATTCGATATGGTGTGTTTCGATGTACAAGATAGACTAGTATTAGATCCAAGGATATTGATATCCTTGATGATGTTGTAAAGGGTAGATCTCCTTAGGGATTAGTAGTTGGTGTAGTGTGGTAGTAGTTTCTCCATTGCAATGGAACTAGGTGCTTAGCCTAGTACCTAATAAAGGGTAGGCGACGTTGTGAAGGTGTAGTTCACCTAAGGTGTGAAAGAACTAGGTACTTAGCCTAGTACCTTATAAAGGGTAGGCGACGTTGTGAAGGTGTAGTTCACCTAAGGTGTGAAAGAACTAGGTACTTAGCCTAGTACCTTATAAAGGGTAGGCAACGTTGTGTAGGTGTGGTTCACCTTGGAGTGAAAGAAACGGTGGTTAGCCTAGTACCGAAAAAGAGTGGCGACGCTGTGAAGGCTTCACCATAAGGAGATTGGTGTAGTGATTACGAACTCGAAAGTAGGTGACTCGGGAGTGGAGTAGGCAAGGAAGGTGACCTTGTAGCGAACCACTATAAATACTCACGTTGTGGTTTTGTGCTTCTTACTCTTATCTTTTCATTACTTACCTTTATATGTTTGTTTATCAACATCCAACACACACATCTAAATAGATTGACATAAGTCGATCTAAATAAATTAAAATGAAGTTTTAATTGGTAAAACTATTCAACCCCCCCCCCCTTCTAGTTTTCCACAGTAACTATATCTTGTGTTGACAAATGAAGAAACGGAGCTTAATTGGACTTCTTTGGAGAGTTGGCATGGAAAAATGCAACGTAAGAAGTCTCAACATCACAGTGGTTTTCTTCATCAAAGAAATGAAGAAACGGAGCTTAATTTGACCTCGCTTGGCATTAAAATGCAACGATGAAGTCTCACTGCATCGTAGACGGTTTTCTTCCAAGCCCTACAGAAAAAACAAAAGCTTCTCAACCACCTAACGTATCTTTGTGCAGGAAATTTGATACCATTTTTAAACAATTTTCAAATAATATTGTTTTAAAAATGGAAAAATATTGGTTTGAAAATAACCTGGACTAAATTTTGAAAATCATCGGACTTCATTTTATCAAAACTATAAGTCACTCAATCATCGACTACGGTCATCGATTGAGGGGGAGAGTGATTTAAAATAATTATTTTCAAACAATATTTCTTCATAAAAGTCCGGTTTGTAAAAAATAATAAGTGGTGATCTAAAGATTTAATGTTATGTCATGGTATGATTTTATTTAAAACTCAAAGATCTTTCAAAATGAAATTTTTTCTGTTCTTGTTTGATTGTGAAATTGTTTTATTTTACCTTAAGATCTCTTAAAATAATCATACCCCATTAACTAACAATCTTTAATGTCTAAATCTGTTCCTTATCTGTCAATTTCAAAATTAAATCTTGCCACGTCTTTCCCCAAACTTTTCTAAATGATTTAAATCAGTTGAGATCACAAATCTCAAATGGTTTAAAATTTTTGATCGGGGGAGAGATCGTGATTTAAATCTCAAATCTGTTTTAGTCCTTTAAAGGCACACCTGCCTCCATGTGCCAAACAATTTCAATATATGATGCACATGATTGAGGAGGAGCATTTATCCAAAAACAAGTTGAGTATTTAAAACCAGGCCACATTTTCTCCCATGTTTTTCCAAACCGTATTAAATCACCTGGGATCCAAAATCTCAAAGGGTTTGATATTTTTTATCGGGGGAGAATTTGTGATTTAATAATGAAATTTGATAAATGGTGATCGTTTTGATTCGATGTGCAAGTTCTCTCTAATATGTGCTAAACTCTTTCCCGTATTCTCGAAACACATATTGAGGGGGAGCATTTCAAAAGACAATAAACTTTCAAAGTACAAAGATTTCTAAGTTTCAATATAAAGTACCTTGATTGATTATCTAAATGGTTTCTTAGTGGCTTTTTGTAATCGTGGATGCACTTCAAAAGAACTCTTACCTCTATGTGATAAAATGATTTCAAAAATCCTATGCACATATTGAGGGGGAGAATTTATCAAAGAAATCAAATGGCTTTTTCCATGGAAATTGTGATCAAGAAATTATTTCAAAGAACTCTTGCCTCCATGTGCTAAACAATTTCAAGATCATATGCACATGTTGAGGGGGATCATTTCTAAATGATCAAAACTATTAAGGTACAAAATGCTTTGATCTCGTATCACAAGTACCTTGATTGATTTTTCCAAATGATTTTTCAATTGGTTTTATGGAAGAATGAACTGTACCAAAAGACCGACCATTTTACTTTATGCATGTAGTTATAAGGATGGTAAGGTTAGGTATTAGTTCCCACGATCCAACAGAACCGGAAGGATCTACCCAGGGACAATCCACTAGATAGTGTAGAGTCCTTAGGTATGATGAAAAAAGGAGAAAAGTGAGATATGGGAAGAGTGCGACCTGAGACTGCGCTAGTACTGGAATAAACCCAACAAGGTTCTAGTTATGATGTCTCGGTAAGAACTGAAGGGGTTGAAGAATGAAAAAGAATTGAATGTGAAAAGGGGTGAAAAGAAATAGCCCTCCAATAATTCAACCTTAGGCGTAAACCGGGTTCAATACATATGCTACTTGGTTGTTACCAAGGTAACACCGTATTGAAGACAAGACGTCATGGACCCAGTGACCGTTGCACTAAACTTCCCATGCCACTCAAGTTCCTCTTAAAAGGGCTTGTTTCATTCTCACGGGGAACCGACATAATCTATCGACTTTCTCTTAGAGATTGTTGATATTGAAGAAGGAGACCCTCTCCTAGTCTCCCGAGACAGAACCAAATGTGCACAATTGAGTCTAGAGCCATGAGATCATCCATAATATCTCATTAGGACACAAAATTCATGAAGACTTGCTGTTTCACACAATGTGGAAAGTAAGATTATATATTAAGAGTCCTACGCATTATCCTTGTGGTATTGCCAAAACATCCGAGTGATATGAAAATATTCACGATGAAGATGGAAATCCTTCTAGAGCCAACATCAAACAAGCTCTTGGTGGGTAACATGTGAGATCTTCTCGTAAGATCAAGCTTGTGACAACTGGACAGAAACGATGGGGAGATTCACTCTTTAATCAACCTTGGTCTAGAATTGAATTGACAATACTTTTGGAAAACCGCTCGATGTGCAAATCTTTTCTTTTCTCTAGCACGTCGAATGTGTACTTATGTTTTCAAACACAAAAAGTATCTCTGATTGAAAAAAATACTTTTGGAAAAACCGTTCGATGTGCAAATCTTCTTTTCTCTAGAACGTCGAATGTGAACTCTTTTCAAATACAAAAAGTATTTTTGATTGAAAATTGATCTTTCTCATAAAACCTTTGTCGTATTGCAAAACTCTTTCTTCTAAGCAATATGCGATTGTTTTCAAATCAATTTTCATCAATCGAATCTCAATTCACCGGTTCACTTACTTCGTTCTTCTTTGAGACGTTCGGTTTGAGAACAACTAGAACACTGCGAAACCCTCGCAAGGAGATTCTTCGAATTATTCACGATCACTGTGCGATTTGTATCGATCAACGGAACCGTGGGCCGTGTACCTCAATTCAACGAAGTGATCAAAGACACTTTCGTGTGTTTTATTGCTAACTGTTGTTTGCAGGTACATTTGGACGGTTGTACCGATCGTAATTGAGGAGTCAATCTAAACCGCATGCTCACAAGGATCCACACTTAATTGAAGAAATCATGACTTGTGCATATCTACGAACTCGCCTCGATATTCATATACTATGTTTCCGCCACGCACCAAATATCATGAGCCGAAAGCTTCCGCTACTCTGATGAAAAGATGTCATGATCTAGAAAGTATGAGCATGTCGGTCCGAAAGTCACAACATCACATGATGGCAACACAATAAAGGGTGATCCAGAGATTTGCTGTGGCTGATGATCTCAAAGAAAGCTAGAAGATCATCAAAGATGTGGATCAATTCAAAGACCTCCACATAAAGTACAAAGCATTCGGACTTTGAAGCTGCACTACTTAAGCACAAAGATTGCGGAAGTGAAGAATGAAAGTCTACGAGCTCAAGAACTAAAGACATAGAAAGAATGCTAGGATGCAAAATGTATTTCATGGGGTGACCTCCTCTTAGGGGATATTGTTAGGAATTGGAAATTCCATGTTAAAGTGTCAGTCACCCCAATTATAGTCTAGCATATGTTAGTCAGACTTGTAGTTATTTACGTTGTTTAGTAGTTTATTAGTTAGTTATTTAGTTATTAGTTTAGCTTAGTGCAACACCGTGAAGGACGGACGGGTCTTTACCCACTGTATGCCTGATCCACAGCCCGACAAAGGGCGTATTATGTAAAACTATAAATACCCTCTACCTCCCAAGGTAGAGGGTTGGACCTTTCCCTCAATCTAACCTTTTTTTTTGTTTACTTCTCTCTCTAGAAAGGCTCCCTCTATCTTATTCGAACCATATTGTGTTATGTGATGTGTTTGTGAAATCCAATATGTTACATCACTGAATGGATATTGAATATTGGCGAGGGAAAGATAGGTGGTAAAAATGACAAGGCAGGTAGAATTTCCCGAAGAGATGCTTATCCTGATTCATGATCATGTGGAAGCTGTTTGCCAGGAAATTTACGGCAAATGGGAGGAAAACTTGTGGGATCCGTCATATTTTCAAGATCGAGCTATTCTTGCACCCACACGCGAACAGATAGTCAAAGTTAATGAACGGATGATGTCCAAATTGCCAGGTTGGGAGAAGGTATGTTACATTCGATTCTCTTTTCGATGTAGATGTGATTTCAACTACTGACGAAGTCGATGTATACAATGTCTTAAACACAATAAGAATGTCCGGTATTCCACATCACAAATTAGTTTTGAAGATTGGCGCCCCAATAATGTGTTTGCGCAACATAGACCAAAGAGGTGGTCTTTGTAATGGTACAAGGTTGCAAATAGTTAGAATGGGAGTAAATAACATTGAGGCAAAAATCATATTCGGTGGTAAGATAGAGACAGTTGTCGCGATTCCTCGCATGAATATTAGCCTATCCGATAAGAAGATGCCTTTTCAGCTTAATAGGAGACAATTCCCGATATCTATTTGTTTTGCCATGACAATTAACAAAAGTCAGGGGCACACATTAGCAAAGGTGGCCCTATTTTTGCCAAAACCTGTTTTTTCACACGGACAATTATATGTTGCCGTATCAAGGGTAAAGAGCAAAAAAGGCCTAAAAGTATTATGTTTAGACAGTGATGGCAACCATTGCAATCACATAACTAACGTCGTGTACAAAGAAGTTCTACATCGGCTTTAAGTTGTTTCAATCTTCTTTTCATATGTTTGTATCCTTTTTAAACCATGTATTAAATGTTATTTTATTTAATCATAATTATCCTTTTCAGTTTTTTTTAAAGACATTTGAGTTTTTCTTATGTTTTTTTCAAATTACAAAAATCCAATACACTATTATGTTTTAATGTTTAAAAGACTACACGAAATATGTATATTACTTCATTTATCTTTTAGCATTATACATGATGATAGCGTATCTAAATTGTTACAACATGTTTTTGTAATACAATTTTATGTTTAAGAATAATATTTTAAGCTAGCCGGCCAACGGGCCGGGCCCCAGGCTAGTTTGAGATTATAAAGGAGAATGGTCAATCAAGTTTTTTTCGTTTTTCTTTTGAGCCTAACTGATATTGTGATCATTTTTTTTTTGACTTTTTTCGGATATTTCTCGGTTATCTCAAGCTTTTCACTTCAGCAAAGTTTGATTTTTGGTCTTTTTGAAAGAAAATTATCAATATAAAATATGTTTTAGATTACCTTTTTTTTATTGTTTTAACGTAAGTAAATCTCATGGGGTTTTTATGCTTTTTGTGATTATGGTAAAACCAAAAATATGTGATTTGATTAGTTTGGGATTTTGTCATTAGAATTAGAGATTTACATTTTGAATAACCATGTGTTGTTGGAAGGCCTTCTCAACCAAAGTTTTCAAAATCGGACCGGTGTCGAACCGGATGACCAATCGGTATCCGGTTTAACAAGTGGTTCGACGGCCCAAGAAGTTTCCAGCATATCCCTGCGAGCTTCGACTATATATGGTGGTTTTTATTAGATTTCAGCGGATATATGTAGGTTTTCTAAGCATTTTTAACGTTTTTAGCGACATTTAGCATATCTCCGTGGAGTTTGCATGTTTCGGTTAACCGTATTTTGAAAATCGGCCAACCCACCAGTTGCCGGTTGAATCGGTTTGACCGGGCGATCGAGTACAGTTTTCAAAACATTGTTCTCAAGTAACTTAAAGCATCCACAAATGCTCAAATAATTTAAAACTTTTTGTTATTAACAACTTACATTGACACTATAATAACACAATGATAAAAAGTCTTTATAATGTATGAATCAACAAGTATGTGTAACACACGTTTAGAAATCAACAAGAAATGAAAACGTGATCAACAATTGCAACAACACATTAAGAACCTACTAACAAGAATATAGATTCGAAATGGGTTTGTTATTAGTAAGATGAGTTTACACAATGATTACAAGAATTGAGAGAGAAAGTTTGTAATCGAAATCAAGAATGCATTACAAATGAAATGGAAAAGGTATTTATACAGATGGGAGGAAGGAGCAATGGAAGGAAGGAGTAATACTACCAACTAAAACTATTATGAAAGTTGCCATCTTCTACCCTCGACTTTTAGTAATTGTCACAACCGTCCTTATTAGCTTTGACTTGTAACAATCCCCGCCCCTTCAAACAATGCTTGTCCTCAAGCTTGGTTTTCAAACTCGGATACCTCCTCGTAGCAAGTCATTAAGATTTTCCCAAGTAGCATCCTCATCCGTGTGATTCGCCTAACTTGACCAAGGCATAAACCAAACTTTGTTATTGATTTTAGCTAGTTCTATCCATAGGCCACGAGCACAATTTTGCAAGTAAACCATTTGGGCCACAATGGGGCAAAGACTTATTTTATTATCACTTCTTTACACAACTTCAATGTGAAACATGAAAAACTGGATGAACTTGACTTGTAATGGTAAGTCCAACTTGTAAGCAACTACACCAATCTTCTCAATGATCATGAAAGGCCCATAGTACTTTGATGACAGTTTGTGTTGATGTTCTTTTCTTATGGTAACTTGTCTATGAGGTTGGAGTCGAGATACACCCACATTTCAACTTCTAATACTCTATCACTTCTATGTTTGTTAGCTTGATTGACCATTCTATCTTGTGCCCTCTGTAAATGAAACTTAAGACCAAGCAAGGAACTTTCTCTAGCCTGCATGGTCCTATCCACTCCAATTGTATATCTCCGGTACATAAGGAACATGGGTTGGTGGCTTTTGTCCATAGACTGCCTCATAAGGAGTTGTGTTGATAGTCGAGTGAAAATTAGTGTTGTACTGAACTCACCATAGGTAACCAAGCGACCATTCTTTTGGCCTTTCACCGGCCATACATCCGAGATAACATTCCAAACACTTGTTCACAATCTCAGCCCCGACCATCAGTTTGAGGATGATAGGTCAGATAGTTTAAGTTGCACTTTCAAGGTTTTAAACATTGATTGCCAAAAATGACTTAAGAAGATTTTGTCTCTGTCACTAACAATTGATTCGTGTAGTCCATGTAGTCTGCATAATATGATCAAGAACAATCGAGCCACTTGATCAGTAAAGAAAAGGGTGTTGCATAGCAATGAAATGAGCCTGTTTAGACAATCTATCTACCACCTCAATATAACTGTTTTACCTTGTGAACTAGGCAATTTCTCAATGAAATCCATGGAGATTGAAGACCAAATCTTTTCTCGTATAGGTAGGTTGTAAGACCGATAAGTCTAAATCGTTTCTCCCTTTGACGCACATCACATTCCCTTACAAATTGTTTGACCATCTTCTGCATACCCTTCCAATAGAACATACTTTTGAGCCTATGCAGAGTCACCGTAGTACCAATGTCCTCCCACAAAGATCTCAATGATAGACCGATGATAGTTCTCCTAATCGCAAATCATCTCCTACCACTAACTTCTCTTCCTTCAACAAGCCATCTACCATAGTAAATTTGTTTTGTTATAAGTACTACTTTGTATTTGTTGAACATTCTTAGCCCCACATCCCTGCCCCAACTATTCTTGACTTGTTGTAATAGATCGAAGCAATAGAAGTGAGAACAAACACATTTAGCTCAACTCCACTTGATACCCTTGACAAAGCATCTCCACCACATTCTCGACCCACTTTTATAAGAGATTTCATAGTCAAATCCCAACAATTTAGGTAGCCATTTAACTTGAAAAGGAGTTGTCAATCTTTGTCCCAAATGTATTTCAAGCTAAAATGGTCTCTTTTTATTTTGAAATGTCTATCAAGTAGATAACTCTCTTTAAGGCCATCGAATCGCAATTCTTTTCATAGGTTGAGAGCTTGGTGTTTGGTTGACAAAGTTTTGCCTTAAATGCAATTGGATGCCCTTCTTGTTGTAAACCCCCAATTCCTACCCTCAAGCATCAGCCTCCACAAGAAAAAACCTTGTTGAAATTAGGCATAGCTAACACCGTGCTTGTACCATTGCTTCCTTCAAGGCTTCAGGCCCTTTGTGCGTTACATCCAATTAAAAGCATTCTTTTTTAGTAATGCACAATGGTTTGCTCACAATTGCATAATTTTGATAAACTTCCTATAATAACCGTTAGCCCAAGAAACCTCCGAGTTGCTTGACATTTGTTGAACAAGCCAATCTTGCATAGCTTTTATTTTACTAGGATCGCCACCCCTTTATCAGATATAATGTGCCCCAAATACTCAACACTTGAAGTAGCAAAAACACACTTAGACTCTTAGCAAACAAAGAATTATCTTTTTCATGACTTGCGATTTGTTTCAAATGGTTGAGATGAGACTCCAAGCTATCATCAGATACTAGGATGTCATCAAAGAAAACCAACACAAACTTCCCGAGGAACTTGAACACCGAATTCATCAAAGATCGGAAGGTTGCTGGAGCATTGGTGAGACCAAAGGCATTACTAAAACTCATAGTTCTCATGTGTTCTAAATGTCGCTTTTATACACATCATTTTCATGCATTCTAATTTGAAGGTACCGATCTTAGATCCAACTTGAGAAAAACTTTGACCCCTACAATTCATCAATTAACTCCTCCACTAATGGTATTGGAAACTTGTCTTAATCTGAATTTATTGAGTCAGTCAGAATCCACAATTCTTCCAAGACCCATCCTTCATTTAACCATAACTATAGGAGATGAAAAAGGACTTTGATCTGCTTCTAATCACCCTCAATCCATAACTCTTTTACCATAGCTTCAATTGCATCCTTTTGTTGTGGAGGGTGTTTATAAGGCCTTATATTCACAGTAAGTTTTAAGAGGAATAGTATGGTCATGGGTTCTTTTTGGTGGTAATTTTTGGGTATATCAAAACTCGCCCAAATTCTTCAAGAACACTCTTCAATTCCTTGTTACCCATCTCAGCTTCCATTTTCAAAGAAAGTAGTAAAAGTATTCACAAACAGCCTATAGCAGATAACTCCAAGTAATAACCTTACTACCATGTTTTTGCTTACCTTGCATCCATTTGAGAGTGGTTTGTTGAGTCCCTCTTAACGCAATTTTTCTTTCCTTGTAGGTGTATTCCATGATCAGTTCTTAAAGGCATCTAACCTACCCCAAAGTAGACAACCATTGAATTCCCAATACCATCTCACATCCACCCAATGGCAAAATTAACACATCGTGAAAGACCTTAAAATCCCAAGTAAAATTCTTACACTCATACAAACCGCCTCACATCACTTCATTTGCCATCGAAACTTCTAAAGGGCATATTCTTGTCAATTTACACCCCAATTTTTAGCAAGACTTAGATCTAAAAATTATGGGTGCTTCCCGAATCACCAAAACATGCAACATATTCTTACATAACCTCTCACCCTCATTGTTCGTAGTGTTCACACCAGCATGCATTCAAAGAAATGAGTGGAGGTTCATCAATTAAGCTAGTGTAAGAACTCACAACTCCTTCATCACCAACAACAAATCTTCATCCTCACTTTCACTTCCTCACCCACCACCTCCAAAGAGTACAACGCCTAATCTGACTTGTGGCCAGTGTATATTTTTTATCACAATAGAAACAGAGGTGTTTCCTCTCTTTTCCTCTAATTCCCCGTGGTGTCAACCTCTTAAATTGTCTATTTGGCAAAGGCTTATTGGTATTCACAACTTGATTACTCCTAAAATTATTATTCACATTTCTCAGTATTGCTACCATTCATCACATTAGGCCTAGGAGTACTCAACAAAGGTGCACTTCTAATTTTAGTCACAGAAATATTAGCCTCTTGCAATTTTGCCAAATTGAACACATCAGTTAAAGTAGTAGGTGCAAACATCCTAACTACATATGCAATTTCATCTTTTAAACCTCCAATAGACAAACTAATCGATACTTTTCAGCAATTCAACTTTATTCAAATAGTATTTCAAAAGAATCTTGGTATACTGCACACTAGAAGTCTGCTTTGAGATTCTAAGTTCCATCACCGGATCTTCAAAAACGGCTCAAATCTCTTCCTCACATGAGTCTCATACAAAGGCCAAGTCATCACCTCTCCAAACCTCTTCATAAACCGAGTATGCCAAACAAGAGCTTTTCCAAACACATGCATAGAAACCAACCTAATCTTTTGTTCATCATTCACAATTTGATCCATCCCAAAGAACATCTGACCCTATACAACCATCCCTCTAACATCATCCCCATCAAACTTAGGGAACTCAATCTTAGACAATCTTCCATCACGCCTCCATTTTGACCATTTTTCTGCACCATTTGACTTCCAAGAACATCCCTTCTTTGGCTTGTGCCTTCATCCCCATTCAATCTTTGTTGCATGAGCCTCATATCAGTAGTGAGAGTAGCCACGACCCCATTAATGTTGCCGGTTGAGTAGCAATACTCCGCTGATTGTGTTCAAGATTGTTATTGGTACCTTTCGGAAGCACCATTAATGACTGATCTTGTCTCCACCATATTTCCTTCGTTTAACCACCATTATTCATCACACCAGACAATAAACCACCACACGGTCCTAACTAACGATTTTGGAAATGGAAACGACAATTAATAAAGACGATTTGTGATTGTGACAGTTGGTCAGTTTGACCGAGTTTATGTATGTGTGATGGGTGATCAAAAGATCAAGATCTTCAATCGTAATCATCGTTGAACGGAATAACCAATCCTAATCGAATTGACCATTAATGGTGGTCAAGGATTTCCTCGATACCAATTGAACACACGCTTAGAAATCAACAAGAAATGAAAACGCGGATCAACAATGTACAACACATTAAGAACCTACTAACAAGAATATAGATTCGAAATGGGTTTGTTATTAGTAAGATGAGTTTACACAATGATTACAAGAATTGAGAGAGAAAGTAACCTAAAATCAAGAATGCATTACAAATGAAATGGAAAAGGTATTTATATAGATGGGAGGAAGGAGCAATGGAAGGAAGGAGTAATGACTTTTGGGCCAACTAAACTATTATGAAAGTTGCCATCTTCATTCCTCGACTTTAGTAATTGTCACAACTGTCCTTATTAGCTTTGACTGTAAATAAAGTATGATAATATAAGATTGAGAGAGAACGAAAAGCTTTTAGCAAAACTTGAAGTTTACCAAGCTATCATCATAAACTTTTCAAATACTTGTCTAAAGATTATTTTCTGATGCGTCTTGGAAACGCTGTACTCGGATAATCTACCAAAAACGCTGTCCCAAACACATCCTTTGAATATATCCCCATAATGTATCCAAACACTCTAAATCATTGGATGATTGCTTAATTCATGTCATAAATCTCTTTTCTTTCAACAAGAACACATGACTTGGTAAACTAAAAATATTTGATTTTGGTATCAAGTTTAATATCAAAACTGGTACTACCTGTTTTCAAATAAATACAGCATTTAACTCGTACATAGTGTAAGCAAAAACAACTTGGATAACTAGTCAAAATACTACCAACATTTGTAATAGATAAACAAAGACTATATTAGAGGCTTTTTATAAAGTAATCATATTAAAAGGCTAATAAAAATGTCTAAAACAAAAGAGCCTCTACTTTGCTTCCTGCATAACAAGTTTACCCTCCGCAAACTCACAAGATTGAATCGGAACACCAAGTTGCCTCTGAAGCTTCCTGACAACAAAAACTTCCGACTCCTCACAAATCGTTACAACGGAACCCTTTCGGCCTAGCCGACCCGTTCTTCCAGCTCGATGTGCATAGTGAACCGAGTCAGTAGGTAAGTCCACATTAACAACAAGATCACAGTTTGATACATCTAAACCTCTAGCAGATAACTCGTTTGTCACTAGTACTCGTATTTCACCTTTCTTGAACTTTTTCAAGATTGTTGATCTTGAAAGCTTGCCAAGATCACCATGTAATTCTTCTGCTACTAACCCGCGTGCTTGCAGCTTGAAAACAGCATCTTTTAGTTGCCGGGTGTGATTCATGAAAACTATAACGGTTTTTGCATCAAGAGCATGTACACATCTTCTTACAGTATCGACTTTATGTTGCAGCCTTGAAACACAGTAGTAGTGCTTTAAAGATGGTGGTAGACTTTCAGAAACCGCGTTAGTCTGCTGCAAATCTGACCCAGCGTTTGAACTGGAGCTAGGTCCTGGGGTTAAGTTAACGGGTCCAGCTGGACGAGGGATGGATTCTAGTGGGGCCACTTTTTTGGCTTGCACGAGTATCGGGTCACGACCCCAACTCCTGGCTGCTCTTATTACTGCAAATGGAACTGTTGCAGATACCATGACCATTTGTCTCTCGACCCGTTTCTTGGTTTGGGTTTCTGAGTTCTGGGTCGGGCCAGAATCGGCTTTTTTACCCACGTGTTCGATTATTCTATGCATATCTTCACGGAAATTAAAAGATAAAAGCTGATCAATTTCATCTAGAATTAGGTACCTGCAGCCATGAGTGTGAAGCTTTCCGGCAGAGCTGATTTCCGCAATTCTTCCAGGTGTCCCAACAACGATGACGGGCTTGTTTTTCTTTAAAGCTTCTTCTTGCCTTGACCTGTTTGCGCCACCGACAAGTTGTTGAACGAATCTTTTGTTTTCGGGTCCCAGTAACTTCTCAATTTCTCTAACAATCTGCATACCAAGTTCTCTTGAAGGTGCGATAATCACTGCTTCTATGTCGGCTTTCTTTTTATCTTCTTTGTTGCTATCGGGTGAACCGCTGAGTGGGCCCACTTTTGAGAGTACTGGAAGAACATATGCTAATGTCTTTCCAGAACCCGTGTAGGATTGAATCACAGCATCGTGGTTTTTAAGGATAGTTGGGATGGCTGCAGACTGTACATCAGTTGGAACATTGAAACCTTCTCTCTCTAGTGCCTGGATCAACGACGGAGGAAGACCGAGTTCAGAAAAAGATTTTGCAGAAAATGGTGCTAAGTCAACATCAATCGGGTTTTCAACAGCAACAGCTTTTGTTTTGACTTTGACTCTCTTGGGTTTGACTTCTTCGACTTGATCTTGGATAACTTGCAGAGTTGAAACTACTTGTCTACCGTTACTTTTCTCAAACTTTGTTATTGTGTCACTCACATCCCTGAATCCGAGGCTTTTAAGAGTTAACGGACCATTTTTGGTACTGAATGGGTTCAATAAGTATGCAGTTCTGTGAAATGAAACTGCTCTAGTAATCTTTGGCAGCTTTTTAATTGAAAGAGTATCTCCAACAAGAAAACGAACACGAGTTGCTACTAAAGCTGCCATCTTTCCAAGATGTTCTTTGAATTATTGATTTAAATATCCATTCATAGTAGCAAAACCTATAAAAGAAGCACATTAGTACATTACACATGCAAGACAAACAAAAGATAGTACAAGAAAAAGAGACTTCAGAAAAATGCTTTAACAGAACATTTTCATTTCCATGACGTCAAAAAAGTTGATCTGTACTTTGAGATGAAGTGTTATAATTTCATTTTTAGAAAGAAATGTTTAGGTACTATCGGTTGAAAAGGTCAATAGCTGCATAATCAATATGCATTATAACTTTTATGGTCAAACAAAGCATTTTCAGATCCAGATTTAACACGGCTCGTATGTCTATATTGACATAAGAACGTTACATTCATAGGCCTTGTATTGTCCAAAAATATATCATACATACCCTTAAGGCCACAACAACCTGCATCAATTTCGAGCTACACAAGAAACAAATCTTTCGACCACAAAACAATGGATTCAAAGTGTTGGTGTTAAATGTTGAAATACAAAGATTTAGACCAGCCCACTGAAATTAATCCATATATGTACTTTCAAGCCTGGCTCAATTTGTTTAAGGAGGTTTATATGCATCAATAATCAACAAAATTACATAAAACATAGAAGTAAACTGATGTAGTATTAAGTATTAACCTCGACAAACTAATAAACTGATATGCCTAAAAAAGGATTTAAACATACAGCTAAGGAATAAGGATTATAGGTCGAGGGGTTGCAAAATGAGGTATGCCCCACTTTAACAAACATAAAATCCAACAAAATCGAATCACATAACTCAAACTATAAGGGATCTCTATAAACAAAAACATGTAGTTAAGAGCATATATATTGGAAATGGTTTAGAATATCCCCATAACTAAATTTAAAAAGTACTAGTAATTTTCTATATGAAGTGACCACACAATGAGTTAAGGTTGTGATATTTCAGAGTGTGTGTGCCAACGGTCTATCCAACCAATGAATATCTACTATATGTTTGAAGATTTTGAATCCTTCACGAATAATATAGTACTCAAGTTGGAGTTACACGCTTAAGAGGTGTTTGGGAAAGCCTATTAGAAAATGTTACATTTATTTGCAGAAACACAACTTAACATCTTATTTCAAATTAGCAGAAGCCATTTCAATAAAGTTGGTCCAAAACATCTTACTGTCTAAAATTATATAAATTGCTTATTGATATCAATACGCAATAAGCTTATTGCTGATAAGATGTTACATAAATATAACCAAACAAAACATTTAGTTACCAAGTGAGTAACCATGAAATTAATAAACCCCCATTTCTCATATCACAGAAGTAAACACCAACAAAACAGAACACACACCAATAGAACAAAGATTTCACCTCAGAAATTACCTTAACAATAAAAAAAACACAAATTTAAGATAAACCCTAAAATGTTTTGGTTACCTTAAAAAGACACAAGTGGTCGAGGAAGCTAAACCCTGTTCTGTTCTGTTCTGTTCTATCAACACAAAAAAAAGGATATTTGATGTTTCTACTTATTTTTAATTCAGAACCCTCAAGTTTTATGCTTCTTTCAAAATCAACCCTGAACTTATATTGATGTTATACTAGGTAGCGAGAAAATTATAAATCGACCCGTAATACACGAGTAGGATTTCACTGCTGGAAACCGGGTTGTACTACGCAGGTGCTTTGAAAGAAGGTTGCCTGCGGTTCGGTTCTCGTTGGTAATATTGAGCTTGTATTTGAGCGTGGTGTTCATAATGGTCGAGTTTGGTCTCCTGGAAATTTGATAGGATATGAAATTTAAATCTCCCATATCCAAGTTTTTTTTATAACTAGTGATTGAAACGCAAATAATTAAACGTATGGCAGGAACTTTGTAAACGCCAAGATTGCCCCTTATGCGAGTCGCTAACAGTTACATTATCTGGTCAGTGTCTTAACCAAAGGGGTGTTTGTTTAAGCTTTCTTTGTTCGGCTTATATTTCATAAGCTTAAACAAACACCACCTAAACCATGATACTAATAGGTTGTTTAGGATGAACATCTGAGCACGTTGTATGAAAGTGAAACAACAAATTCCCGAAACTCTTTCTAACCAAAATGACATTAACCAAAGAAAACATTCTTGACCAAATCAACTACTGTCTTAAACGGAACTGCTACATCACAGCCACAATTTCAAGTACAACTAACAGAATACAATAATATTGATGTCTAATGGTTTCCAAAAGCTTCCCGCATGTTGCATCAAGTTTTACTCTGGCTATCCGGAGAAAGCTGCTAATAATTTTATGTAGTTATTTTATGAACCCTGTCTGAGCAGACCTACAATGAAAAATCAATAATGTCAGTAACATTTATACTTTTATATTGTCACTTTCTTTAATAAACATGAAGAAATACACATGTAAATACTTGTACCTTGGTGGCACTTTCAGCACTTCCAAGTTGCCATCTCCCACAGCAGTGTTCAACGAGATCAAGCTCGGAGTATGAACAATTACAACGGATGGAAGCTGAATTGCTGGATGATTCACTAGTCTGCTGGTCCTGTTTACCAAATTATAGAACAACACACGACCATCTGAACAAGTCATCACTATATCCCCATTGTTTAGGCATATAAAACTCTCATCACACGCACAGGCTCATGCACGACATTCCAGACATTAGTGTCAATCACATAGCTGAGAGTCCATGAGTCTTCATTGCCATATTCATTCATTCTCCATATTTTAAACTCTCCTATGTTTGCGCCAGAATCAATTACTGATAGACTCCCATGAACCAAAACCATCTCATAACATTCACTTAGATAAGGTTTGACCATGTTGGCCGGGCCAGTAAGATTCCCAAATGTATGGCTCTCAAAATTGAAGAAAACAATGAAATTTTCATCCTTATCATCACCACATAGCCAATGAGTAATTTTATCCAAAAGGCAAGGAGAGTAAATAGTATTGGGACAAAAGGGGAAAGTGTCGAGAGACTCCCAAGAATCAGAACCCGCTACAAATAATTCTCCCATTCGGTCTTCTTCTGAATATGCTAATGCAAATTCATTATCTGGAGATTCTGGCAAAAGCTTTTCTGAATCAGATGACTTATCTGGATCTGGAGCATAACGGAATAAACTAATGAAAAGGCGCAAAATCTTTAACTGATTATCATCAGGATTGTAAAAAAACGCACACTTCGCATGTCTATAAAGATGTTCTGTTTCAGGTAGTTTCGTATACTCACCTTTAACAGGATTCGATACGATGCACTTGTGAATACCATGAACTATATTTTCATACTCCATAAGAACAAATCCGTTACACGAATGTGTAACACTATACCCTTTTAACGGGAGAAAAAATATAGGCTTAACGTCAACCCGTTCACCCAGTGCTGGCATCACATCAGTATTCATGTCGAGTAAATGAAAAGTTGATTTCCATGGGGAATAAATCATTAAATGGGGTTCTGATTTTGCGAAGTGATTTTCTGCAAACTTTGAATTTTTTAAAATGAGATCGAACAACGACTTGGAAACCGAGCAGCACACAAGAAGAGAAAACAACGGCAGATTTAACAGGATACATTCAAGACTGAGATCTGGTAGCTCAATCAGGGATCTGTTACCTACTGCCATTGTCTATGGTGATGCGGCGGCGGCTCGTTATTGTTATTTTAGGGTTTTTATATGTATAGTGACCACAAAACCGCGGCTTTGATGATCCTAAGCAATTGGGGTAGGTCATTTATATATTATTAGGTGATACTTAATAGCATTAATGGGATCATGAATCATCCAAAAAAAGATTATTGGATGGCTTTATCCAGGGCCGTCCCATTGATTTGGGTGGCCCGATGCGAAACTACGAATGAGGCCCCGTAAATCACGAAAAGCTTAACTATTATGGAAAATTCAAAGCATCATATACTTAGACATGTATAAATACTAATAATGGACATATACTAAATCGGAGGCCCCCTCACATAATATTTAAAAAGGGCTATAAAAATTCAAGTTAGACATGTATAAATACTAATGGATGTATACTAGGGATGGGATCCTCTCAAGTTACTTGACTCAAGTTGGGGCAATATGAGCCATTGGATCAAATCCAATGGCTCATAATGGCCCAACTTGAGAGGATCCTTGTCCTATATACTAAATCGGAGGCCCCTCACAAATGGTGCCCCATGTGGTCAGCCCCAATTTACATGCTAATCACCACTGGCTTTATCCCTAATATTTTGCTATAATAAATTGGTCTCCAACTCCTTTTTTGGTATATATGTGTAACTATAAGTTCATCTAATCCAATGCATGCACATAAATGTTAAACTAAGATAAAATCTTCAATTCAATAACTTGAAATTCCTTATAGTTCCAAAAGTTGGATCCAATTAATTATTTTTTTAATGTCAAATTTTTACACCACCTATCTCACAAATACTATCTCATATATGTCTCCAATGAGACTTGAACCCACAACCTCATGGTTGATGGGCCATTCACATACCATTTGCCAAACGACTATGGTCCGATTAATAACTTATAGTCATGTGCTAGCAATAAGGTCAGGTTTTCTTGTCAAGTGAATATATTTATATATGAAAACTTGTAACTTGAGTTACATAATCTAATACAATTATAACTAGACGAGTAAATAGAAAAATAACATGCACTCTCCCTGTAACTTCAAAAGTTTAGGCATAGTCCGTGTAGGGAGGGAACTTGGGTGTGCAATTATTGTCCCGTAAGGGACTGTAGTACCTGCACTTTAGAAGTTTATATGTTCTCACGCCACGGACGAAAATCTCACACCAAAGTTCTAAAAGCCAACGGGCAAGACTGTCCAATCATCTTTCGAGAATACATAGAATCTTCTAATTGGCTGCACCATAGTGTGAGCCAGGAGCAGCTCCAAAAAGGAAGGCCTACTTAAATAAGTAATGAGCTTTCAACAATGTTAACAAAACTACGAGAAAAGCAACTTTAGTCTAAAGAGAAAGAGCTAATCCAAGTTTGTAAGGAGGTTGTAATATCCTTATGGTCAGTCGTTTGTTGATAACCCCATACCCATTTCAAAACTTTTAGCAATAGCATTTTAAACCCATAAAGCCTCTCAATGGGACTGTGTCTGCACTTTCAAAGTTGTAGGGGTTGTGCCTAGAAACCAAAGGGACGGTTTTTGCAATTTACTCTAACTAGAAAAAAAAATGTTGTATAAATGGTAGTGATTTAAAACCTAAACATTTTGTACTTGAGAGTGCTAATGTCAAGTTAGTATAATGGTAGGAGGTTTCCAAGGCCAGTAAAGTGTCTACATGGCTACACAGTTTGAGACAAAGGATTTAGGGAGTATTGCATACACCAGTTGTTAAACTTCAAACATTACATATATGTACAATCAAGCATTAAGATAACTCTGTAAAAGCCTAGGAGGCCGATTAATCGGCGTTAATCAGTCAAAGTCGATCGAATAGTCAACCTCAGTAAAAAAAGTCAACCTTTTATTTTCTCAAAAGGGTTTTTGTGTTCCTCTTTTGTTTGGTTCAGTCCAAATGCAGACATCACAAGAACTTTAAACTATGCTAACTTTGAACTTCTTGTTCTTCTTTTGTTATGTTTTACTGTTTGTGTTTGATCTTTAAAGTTACAACTATGTGAACTAGAGCGATTACTAGCTAGAAGGTGGTCAACGACCCGACTACACCTAGCGATTTTTGCAACCTTGAAAATAACATGGATATTTATGTTCGAGATTCTTATACCCTTTCTCTTGTCTTCTACCAAAATCCAATGCAACATTTTATGTCTACATTTCTCAAGCAATTGATGGTTTTAGTGAACTAGTTGTGCAATCAATTCATTTAGATAGTGAAGATATGCGTGTTAAATGATCGATTTCTTAATAATTTGATTATGGATCCCCAATCCATTTTCCTTTATTTTGATTCGTGTTAAATTTATGCTACTATGTCATAAAACTATATGTTCACACTTTCTTGGGTTGTAATCAGATAGGATAATAATGAAGCAAGTGAATATTAAGTGTGCAAGTTTTTTAAGGTCTTCAAATTCAGTTATAGTGTATGTTTAATTAGATTTAACATATATATTGGTTGCTTTTAATATTCATGTGACATTAACATACTTTCGTGTCAAGTAAAATCATGTAAAAGGGTTCAATTTTAGGGTAGAGGGGAAGTGGTATATAATTTTCAATTTATAAATTGTTAGAAGTAAACCGCTAGGGGTGCCCGAGTTGGCAAATGCGTGTGTCTATCATGACGAAAATGTGAAATGACTCAAGTTCGAACCATGCTTGGTAACCTCCCTGAATGGGAGGGCTTTACCCGGCTTGACTCTTTGTGGACTCAAGCCACAAGGATTATTAAGCGAAAAAGGTCAAAAACCATTAAAGTAGAAGTTTTAGTACCATTAGTCGTTCGGAAAAAAATAAGTTTTAACACCCTTATAACCCTTAAGTTGTATCTTACTTATAACTCTCGTCAAGATTTTAAGGTAAAGTTGCAAAATTATTGGGCTAGCCTATCACTTTCCACTCGGGGTGCTACAATTTGTTTCTCTAATAGCTTAAAAAGTTATTAAAGGTATTGTTAGATATGAAATTAGTAATGTACGTTAGATAATAATAGAATAAGAGATTAATATTGTTATATATGTTTCTAATGCATTCTATCTTTATATCCTCCAAATCTTATAGGATCAAACCTGACGTTCAGTTTTGTTAAGTAATCTAACCAAGTTTTGACATTTAAAAAGGCAAAAAGCACACAATTGACTCTAAACTAATCACCGGGATCTTAGACTAGGATGCATCTCCTAGTTGAAGCATTTCTTGCAAAAACTAGAGCTCAAAGTAAAAATGGCGTACTATGTAGACAGCTAGTCATAACAAGTGAGCATAAAACAGGAATAACAAATTCTCAAATTCTTTATCAAAAGGACGCCAAATAGTTACCTCGAGAGCATCATTCTTGTTGAAGTGGATACGCTTTGACAAAGAAGATAAACCAATCCACCAACATTCCCGTATCAGGCTCTTTCATAACTAAAATCGAGAAGTCATATAAAGTGACCAAACAATCATTATCACTGAGTGTGTGTGCCAATGGTTTAACAAAACACGAACCACGCTACACATTTAACCATATCTCTATGTTTAACAAAACATTAAACACAGGGTGTTTATGGTGTTATTATTTACCCTCGCTATGAGTTGTGTTGTTGTTTGGGAAAGCTGTAATTTCCCACTTTTTTCGGCTTATGGGCTTATCAAGTTAACATTATAGCTTATGTAAGGTCATAAGCTAAACTTGATAAGCTTACAAACCGAAAAGAGCGAGCTTACGAGCTTTTCCAAATATACATAAGCTCCTAAGCCCGGTGAATAAGACAACACAAACACCCCTTTGGAAAGCTTATCTAACATTGTATGAAAACACAATGTTGGACATACCGATTCCATTTGCTTATCAGCTTATCCAATCAGCTTAACCATAAGGTGTTTGGCTCTGTACAAAAGCCTGGAATGTTTATTAGCTATACCCAAACACCCCTTTATAAAAATCATGAAACTGAATTAGAAAGGGAAAAAAAATTGTATCACAAAATTGACAACAACAAAGTTTAAAGAAAGAACACATACCCATTAAAGCTACACACCAATTCGATTTTCACCTCAGTAAATACCTTCACAATCAAAGCCCCAACAATATTTCAAAAATGAAAGGAGAAAAATTAAAACTTTCAGTTTTTTTTCCTTTCTTTTTTTTTGGGACAAAAAATTGATAATTACCAACTTATTTTGTTTTAAAACTTTAAGTTTGATGTATGTTGCAAAATTAACCCTTAGGTTATTGATGTTTTTAGTTATGTACTTATCAGTACTAAAGTTGTCTACAGTTTGTAAGCTTTTTTAATCTGTGAAATCTTTTATATACTAAGCAAAAACTATTTTGTGGAAATCACTTTTTAATTAGCCTCTATAGAAAGGTCAAACGCAAATTCGATCTCTCTTATTACTCTACTATACATTTATATGAAAACGACGCTTTAAAGAGGCTTCAAAACAACGGTTTTATTTATTTTGAATAAATACACGTTTGGTCCTGGTATTCATAACAAGTTTAGTCCTAAATCATTTTAATTACACACACATACCTATTTTTAAACATGTTGCCCATTAAGTCCCTATTATATAATAGGACTATCGGTAATAAAAAATAATCGTAATAATTATTACACAAATGATCCCTATTTTTTAAAATAGGGACTAAATGGGCAACAGGTTTCAAAAATAAGTATGTGTGATGTAATTAAAACGACTTAAGGACTAAACCTGTTATTTGGGGTAAGCCACAAGGACCAAACGTGTAATTTTTTCTTTTATTTATTTATTTTCTTTTATCTTTTTAATTCTTTGGTTGGGTGGGAATGACGCCGTTTCATGTTTTGAAATAATTTTGAGTTAAAACGACGACGTTTTGCTCTCTTTTGTGTGTGCTAGATAGTGTTCATATTTACCACCGTGCACACAATTTCACACACACAGTTTCTCTCTCTCTCAAACCACTGTCTCACACACAGTTTCTTTCATCGCACCCTCTACTGTGAAACACACAGTGGTTTCGAGTTTTTTTATGATGCGGTGGTGTTGAGTATTTGTTTTATAGATCTGCATGTATTGGTACACATGCAATTGTTATCGAAAACGTATGGTACTTCAGCTTCTTTTTTAGTTTTTATTTAGAAATTTGTGGTACTTCAACTCTTATCATAACACGTTCAAATTAACAACAACATCATGTCTTACACTCCTGATTCAGTGATAGATGAAGTACTTAAACTATACGATGTTGTTGACAACCATAAGAGTCTTAACAACACTGAACGATTAAACATGATTGAATCAGTCAATGATGATGTGAGATCTTCGTGCTCGGATTTAGAAGAGAGAGAAGTGCACCAGGTACAGCCACAGTATGTTCTTGCAAAGAAGAGTTCATTGAACCTTTTCGACAACTTCATTCACACCTCAAGTTACTTCTAACTGAAGACAGATTCACAATGGGAATTGAACGAGCATTTAATGCACTTTTCCGTCAAGATGTATCAACGTTCACGGGCACATTGTTCTTAAACTTAGAACAACTAGAACAACAACTTGACAGAGAAAAGGTTCAAGAAGCCGGAACTAAAGCTGCACTACAAGTGATCAACAAACAATTTCAGTCATTCTTCAATGGTGAATACACTTTGGATTACGACGAATAAATGACTGAAAGGTGCTTCTCGAATCATAATGGGATGGAAGCAGATGTGTTCAAAGAAACATTAATCCAACTTATGGATAATGTAAAGAAGTATATTGAGGAAGGAGCACAGAATGATGACAAGATGAATGAGTGTCGGGTGCAATCGAGAGGTATTAATGTTGAGTCGGGTATTGTTTTCAGTTGAAGGATCAGGGGTTGCTGAAGTCAGAGGATCAGAGACAGACATAATTGATACAACCAACTGTTCTGTGACTCCTATCAAACAAGTGGTGGATGCAACTATCGGACCGATAAATGAACAGGTGTCACATGCCGAGGTATTCTTAACTGTTCAACATGATGCATTAACCAATATACTTGTACAAACTGATCCGATGATGTTGAACATGATTTTGATAAATGTTTTGTGACTGAGGTTGAGTCTGTGATAAAGTGTTTCAAGACAAATGATGTGGTTCAAAAGAAAATTTATGATGAACTTTCAAACAGATTTTTACAACTTGAAAAACATTGCATTTCACTTGAAATTGCGATACAAAGTAAAGAAGAAAGTTTTCAATTTAACAAACCATGTAAAAACCTGGAACTTCCTGAATTTCGTGAACTTTTTGAAATTACCACTTTGAAAGCTCAGCTTCAAGACAAAGACTCGACCATTTGCAATCTGAAGAAACATATTTCTGTCCTGAATGAGAAAAGTAATATAGTCAAGGCTAGACATGACATAGATGTAATTAAATCAAGAAATATCGAATTGGAACTTTGTGTGGCTAGATTACTTAAGGAAAATGAGACTTTGAAAAGGCATTACATAGACCTATGTGACTCAATCAAATAAGCTATAACTAAGTCCTTGGAACAAACAAACTCTTTGATGGCCAAAAATGATGAACTTAAAGCTCAACTTCAGGATAAGAGTTTCGCAATAGTAGCCTTAAAGAATGAGCTTAGGAAAATTGTAGGGAAAAGTGTGAACGCTAAGTTTACAAAACCATCAACCTTAGGGAAGCAGTTTCACATCCCAATAGAGACCGGTCTGCATTCGAGAAAGCTACTGCGTTTATATCCGAAAGACCAAAATCATTAAAAACAAGGTTTGCCTCCCAAGTTGATGAGATCAAAGTTTTGTCAAAACCAGTCACTTCACAAACCAATTCCAAGAAAGTGAAAGAAAATGCTCAGGCTAAGGTTCAACCTTCTAAGTCTAGGATTAAGAAAAAGTCTTCTAGTGCACAGAATAAGCATCATACAACTAATCCCTCTCCTAGGAAAGCACTTAACGATAAAGCATCAAAAACTAGGAATAAGGATACATCTTCTACTGTGCCCAAAAAGTCAAACACTCCTAGATCCTGCCTCAAGTGGATACCAACTGGTAGAATTTTTAAGAATGTTGGACTCATATGGATTCCTACCAGCAAATTGACCACCAATGGCAACACTAAGGTTGATTGTGAAATTCCCAAAAGTTTGGATACCGTTTCTGCTAACCCACATAAATGCAATCTTACTTGTGATGTTAGTGCAGGTGTTCCTCACTCATTTGCAAGTACATTGATCAATTCTATCAAGAAAAGACTCATGGTCTGGGTGCCTAAGGAACAAGCCTCCGGTTCAGTGAGCCGGTTCAGGGAGTTGGAATACTCACATTCCAATCACTTCAGAGCATGTACTATGATTCACGCCCACTAAACAAGCAATGTATATCTCACTGAAACTATACTCTGTTTTCCCGTCATATATCATAACAAAGTGGATGACTAACATCGGTGTTTCTAATAAAAAAAAACAAGTTTTAATACATTAATTATAAAACCTCTTATAACCTCATCAAGTTACTAGTAAGCATTCATATTCATCATCATAATAAATATTTTTCATGCAATGAAAAATTCCAAAAATATAAAACCTCAAAGGCCCTTATTGGTATGATAAATCTGAAAATACAATCCTTTCAAAAGGCGCGTACGTATCGATATTACATCTCAATCCTCAGGTGGGACGGCGTCACCATAAAGTCATTAGCCGGAGTCTTGGGACATCGAGATCTTGGTTTGTCATTGGGCCGTCTGTGATGAAAAGCGAGCGTGACTCCCTTCAAGTGGACATCGCCTGACGTGTCAGGTTATCACGGCAAAAGTTTCACTGAGAGTATGGTCGTTTTTATCTATCATGATCACACCCTAGAGGCTTGACGTGCGCCTTTGATGGGGACGATGTCACTTCTATGTTTGAGCACATGAGTGGCTTCGGAATCGAATGCACCATTTGCCGAACTCACTTCATTGGGGCGATGTCGGGTGTCATTTTGAGCTTCGCACATGCTTTTGAGTAAACTCGGCAAGAGACCTATGATGCTATGCCAAGTGAAAATGAATTTTCTGTCATGTACTATGATGTATTCGGATTATAATCCAAGTGGTCATATAAGGCTTCCCCGTCATTAAAAGACTAAGCCACCTTAAAGATGTGAAATCGTCTTATCAGAAAATGACCTCTTCCGTCAATTAGCAACTGACTATATAAAACAACCGCATTAAGGGCTTGACTTTGCCATTCTTCATGTATTCACCTTAAATGTCCCTCTAAAAGCGTAAGAAGTAACCTTATCACACCTCCCGTCACAACCTCGGCTACTACAACAACCGCACTCCCACCACCACCACCTACAAGAAGTAACATAGAGTTGCAACTGGAAGATGCTTTGAAATGTCTTGAAGCCCTCGAAAAGTAAAAACTGCCGAACAAAGTTAAACACCACGATCTTCGCTTGTCAAAGCTGGAACATCTTAACTTCGACCATGAGGTGATTAATGCGATAGAAGATCAAGTTAAAGATGTGGTCGGATGGGCAATGAAAGATCCTCTGTATACAAGATTCAGAGATCTCCCTACATCAGACATGAAAGACATTCTCCAGCAACGTATGTATGAGACTGATGAATACAAGGAGCATGAAGACCATGCACTGCTATACGATGCTCTTCAGAAATCCATGGATCGTGATAACTATGTTCAGTACTTGAAGGATATCGGATAAGGTAAGCAAAAGAAGAAGAGGAGATATGATTTGCCAAAACCACCATCTGGGGCTCCTCCACCGCCACCTCCTCCTCCACCTTCTGGTGGTGCAGGTTCTTCAGGAACCGGTAGAACGTCGGATACTTCGGATACTACAAAGACTAATCCACCACCTCCTCCTCCACCATCATCAGGTCAACCAGGATCCTCAGCTGGCCAAGGTTCTCACAAGTCAGCCAAAACTTTAGCTCATGCTGCCTGGACAACATTTAACTCGAGATTCACACCGGCATTCTCTCCAATTCTTGAAGATCACGAAATGAATGAGGAATCGACTCTTAGTCAGGATTCTAATTCAGACGAAGAGGATATTTCCACCAGACATATTCCAAAGGTGAATCGGAATAACGATTGGTGGAAAACATTCATGGGAGAAGATGATGATGAAAGTTCTAAGTCAACTTGGTCTACTCCTACCACAACAATGACTAAGGATTGGTGGAAGGAAGAATGACCTGCAACTCCAGAACCTACTTGGACTATTCCTGCATCTGATCTGAACACTCTGGACCACAACTGGGCAAGTGCCATTGTCGCCAACCATGTTGCCCCACTAGAGGACTCACTGCTGAACATCACCGGGGATATGAGAAGCTTCATAAAATGGTACTGCGAGAAGCAAGGGATCAAGAAGCTTATACCAAAGGACTTGGAGGGCTCTTCTTATGATATTGTCAAGGTCTTTCATCCGGACGTGGCTCACTTGTAGTATCAGATGGAGGAGTGTTACAAGCTGTTGACAGATCAAGTGGACAACAATGTGATCAATTTCGATGTCGTAAACCACTCCAACTAGGAGGTCCACCTGGTCAAGTTACTATTCAATCCGACTTCTTCTTCAACAAAGATTTGGAATATATCTTGCGTCGGTAACAAGGATAGCAGAGCCTGCACTCTCAATCTCCAAAATGAAGGCCAAATTATCACGATGCGGGTTAGAACATATGGTTCCAGATCTATTTTGGTGATAAGGAGTATGAGTACGATATCATATTTATATGGAATCTCACACTTGTGGTTTCACAAAAAGCGCTTCTACATTGACAGACACGGTGCTGAAAAGAGTCGTAGGGTTGTTCGAACGTGCATGCGTATCTTGAGTGTGGTTAGTGTGGAGATCTTTCCTATGTACGGATACGACTACTTGAAGAAAATTGTCCTCCGCGGATCTGATCAGAAAGAACACGTTATAGAGGATAACGACTTCAAGAACTTGTATCCCAATGATTTTGAAGATCTTTATTTGTTGAACCTCCAAGGCCATCTAGATCATCTACCCCCCCCCCCTTGACAAGAAGACTCTTGCTGCAGCAGTTACTTTATGGATAAGAGGATTAGTTATCAGACTAAGAGTTGGAGACTTTCAGCTTAGAAGTCAGAGATACCGCCCATTTTTTGATGCATTTACTCTTTAAAAACAAAATGCTTCAGAACCGTTAGATCACAAGAAATGCGAGATGTCGACTTTTAAAGATTTTTGGGGAAGAGATCGTTTTTGGAACACTATGCTTTATATAGATAGTAGATGAAAGGAAAAAAAAATCTTTATAAATGTAAACAGGAATCGGTATAATAGAAGTATATATATATTAAACCATACCATGTTCAAATACTTATACTTCTCTAATAAGTCCCATAAAAAGCTACAAAAATTAGCTCATATACTGATATTTTGCTTAATTAACACATTAAAAAACGCGACACTATCAACTATCAAGTCACTAGGTATTTATTTATTGTCTAATAAAGCTAACATGCACTTTTGTATGCCTGCCCTATATATACCAGTAATACCACATAGTAGTCTGCATCTCTTTCAAAACATATTTTCTCACTTCACATAAACTCATCCTTCCAAAATGAACAATCTCTTTGCCCCAATCATCATCTTCTCCTTATCATTCTTATTTTGTAATTCCAACATAGTGTTAGGCGAAAAGTTCTTAAGGGTGTTTGGGCGCCTATAAACTCAAGTGACCTTTGGTCATTGAAATAGAAAGTTTGCTGTTGCTGAGCACAACAAGGAGGCGCAGGGGTCTCTTAAGTACGAAAAGATTATGAAGGGAGAGAGTCAAGTGGTGGAGGGAACGAAGTACAATTTAATGATCAAGGCAAATGACAACACTGTTGAGAATAATTATCAAGCTGTTGTTTGGGACAAGCCTTGGCAATAATTTAGGCAGTTGATTTCCTTCACAGGACCCATTTAAGTAACAAGGATTGCGACGAAACCGCCGCGTTGCGGCGGGGCATATTCTCATAACATCCATAAATCCAAGTCAATAAACCTAATGAAATAAGATGCATACCTGGCGATTCCCATAGTTTAGTAGGTGATTTAATCCGATCACAATTCCCTAAACCAATGCTTAGCGGCTTTAAATGTCACGGCTTACGGATGAATCTAAAGTCTTCTTCAACATGGGATCACGTTCAATTACTTACGCACATAAGTCTATTGCTTTTTCGATATGGATTTTAGCTAAAATGGGAGCGAGAGTAACCCGAGAAAAAGGCGAAGATTTGATAGGATTTATATTGGCATCGACCCATCTTCCCCATGTTGTAATGGCTTTCTGAAAAGCCTCTAAAGCGTTCGATTCACTATAGACATGGTGCGCGAACTTGACTGACCGGAGATTGGGAGCGACGGGGGCTCGAGCCCTCGATAACCAGAGGAATCCTTTGGGGAATCGTCCACTGAAAATTTGGGTAATAAAGAACTTGTTATTTTAACTCTTGGGCTCAGGAATTCCTATATAACTTCTTGATAGTAGTCTTTCTTGTGCATTTTAGATTTATTAAGTAAGCCATAATTGAAGAAAAGCAGTTGGTCAAGCCCACAATTCAAAATGAGTTACCCTTGGCGTTTTTATCATGAGTCCACCAATGCTACGTGCTAAAGACTACAATATGAGCATCTTTGTGCTTGATTAGGAGGTCAATCAAATCAAGCGAAGAGTCTCTCCTTAGTCCCATTTTATCCTTTGCTTCACATTCACGAACTATAGCGGAGGCACAAACAACTCAACTGTACAATTGTGATCCTATAACTTCAAACAAACATATATTAAGGCAATTTTAATCAACCGCCCAAAACTTTCTTGAATCTACAAAATTTACTAAACTTACCTTGAATGTAAATAATCAATGTTAAGATGCAACACTAAAAGAGTGGCATGGGTAGCGACAAAGCGACCAATCAAGCTAAACCCACATGTTTTCCAATGACATGCGAAGCAGAAGATGCATATATTCATTGATTAAGAAAGGAAATACGATACTGTTATGAGCAGGTACGTATAACAGGCAATCGAGTTGAACAATAAAAGCAATGCGAAAATGTTTGTTACTTGCTCATTAGCTGTAAGGACAACATTGCAAAGAGTTGGTATAATTTGAGCGCCACCAATGTCGCTACTTACGGTGAAAGCGGATCAAATGGGTCGTGGTAGCAAAGTGTATTATGAATGCAAGCGGCTGAACCGTCACGAAACAAAAGTTACATTGGTTACCGATGTCGTGTATGGTTTGATCAAATTAAGCTGGAATATGTAAAAGATTTAAGCACCACGTTATAAATGCGTGGCGGCAAAAGCGATAGCGTCACATAAAAACGGCGAAGTATGACATGTTTAAGCAAGATTTATTAAATACCAGGTCAAGTAGAGATGATAACATTGTGTCATACAACCACTGGCTTCACAGCTGCTTTATCTCGTCGTCTGTTGAAATGCTTTCCCGTCCGGTTTTCTAAGCTATGATTGTTCCAATAGTGAGGTATTGCAACTACCTATAATATCCATATAAAAGGTATGCAAGACACAATAAAAAGGGATAAAAAGTATTGCAAAACACATATGATCCGCGATAATTGAGGTTTCTAATTTTGAGGACATAAAACACATATCTTTATAGTAACAATTAACATACACAAACACAATCAGTTTAAACCAAATTGTAATCATAGTTCCGTGTGTTTTATGTAAATTACAAACTAAAAATACAGGGTGTTTTGTGTATGCACCTTAACCCGAAACCCCAATGGTGTTTGTGTTAATAATTTTTATCACTTATATTATTTACAAACAAAAATAATAAGTACAAAAGAACAAAACATAAACTTCCATTTCACAAAAAACATAGTTTGACCTATGTACAGCATTATAATTACATGATTTACATCCATACAACACAAATTACTTATATATCTATACAGCGTAACATTAAGGCGAAACTCTTGTAATGCTAAATAACATAGTCCTAGTAAAAATTTATAGCTTCAACCTTTCATGCTATAATTCATACCAACAAAGTACAACTTAAAACTAAATATATTACATAATGCTATTAATTAGTAGCATAAAATAAAATGAGTGATTAAAATGCAAACCTTTAGGGGCCATTGTTGGTGAAGCAACTTCAATATCTGACATATATATATATATAAATATATATATATATATATATATATATATATATATATATATATATATTACGGATACAAATGAATCAGTTATATAACTTTTATGAGAATCAAACATATGAATGAAGAGATGGATACACGGAAAATGAGTACGGAAACCTAACCACAAAGCGAGGTGCCAATTTCCATGGGTGTGTGGTGAATCATATAATATAGGCTCAAACTTGTCATTAACCAATCGTATACAAAAAGCAGATGAACACTGCAAACCAAACCCTCACTTCCTAAAATATATGCAAGTTTTGAACTTTTTCCACTCTCTTAAAACATCAAAGTGGATAAATATATTACGCAATTGAAACTAAATGAGAATAAAAGCAGACCTTGAATATCTGAGACAAATCGCCGTAATATCATTGAAATGATGAAGATTAAAAAGGGCATACATGTGTGCATTCAAATTTCCGATGTTAAACACAACTTGTATAAGTGAATCAAAACATCCCATGACATACGGATATAAAAATTTGAACCCAAAACCCTATAACGAGAAGATACATAAATATGCAACCTCGCCACACAACACTACTACTTCAAATTGATTAAAATCCAAATGTTTCAATATGTCTCAAGCATTCATCAGCAACAAAACTAACTAATAACCTAATAACAATAACATGACATGAATAAGGTTTGTTGAATCAAATGAACTTTAAGGAATAGAGTACCTGTTCCAAGACCAAGTCCAAACAACCTCTCATGTTCCTAAAATAGGCAAACAAACAAAACTTCGGATCATAATACTTGAATGAATGATTAGGGCAATTAACCATAATAGGTTCTTGAAACAACTAAACTACTTTAATAATTTTGAGGTTTTCAGGGTGTTTTCACAAACACTTGGCTAATCGAATCATAAAACGGTGTCATGGTATCAGGTAAAACTCACATAATCATTTTGCAAAAATCAAGAATAACTAAAGAAATTAAGACCTTGAGATGGCGGTGGGCAATGCGTCATCAACAATCTCATCATCATAACAAATAATCAAATAAATCATAACATAGCGGAAAATCGCCAAACCCACGGTAGCCGACCTTGAGAAAGATGAAGAGGATGAGTATGAGTATCATGGAGTCGGTTCATTAGTTTATTTGACAGAGAACACGTATGTTTATCAAAGAGACGCGATAACGAGGTTTGGAAGCGGGAAGCAGTTGAAATTTTGAGGAGAAGAGGAAGCGACCCTAGCGGCGGTGGCACCGTTTTTGTTAAGCCAAATTATATATATAGTAATGTAATATTTTAATGGTTCATGCTAGTTCAATTAAATAAAGTTTAATGGTTCATTCCAATTTTACTAGGTTTTTCTCGACACAAGACATGCATTAAAGCCACATTCAACATTTTTAGTTTTTTAAAATTAGTTACCATTAGAGCACTAGGTGTCAAAACGAGCCATAGGCTATTAGTCAAATTCGTACTCAGTACGCCACATCACATCTCATTTTTCCACACTTACCAACAAACCACTCCTCACTTATAACAAACCCAACTTCATTTGGGTATGGCACTTACTTTATTTTTTTTTTATTCAATTTCCAAATAAACTAAATTCATTTTATTAAAAATAAAAATACAATTTATACTAAAAAAAAAAGTTATAAATTAAAAAAAAAAAAAACAAAAAAAACAAAACCAGGCCTTACTTCTTCTTCTTCTTCTTCCCAAAAATACACACACACACTACACACACACAAAACACACCTCAGATTCACACATATTTACACACACACATATATTACACACATACACACATATAACGGATATATATATACGTTTTATGCTTTGTGTCAGGCTTTTTCTCTCGTCGTCACCACGACTTGCTCAACAACGGCGAACAACGACGAGCAACGGTGTCAAGGAGGCACGGCGGAGTGCCGGTGGACGGCGAAGGGGCACGACGAGCCCACACCGGGTGCTCTTAGAACTTCAGATGTGTCAAAAATGATTATTGAACCTAACAAAAACATGTGGGGTGGGTCTGTTACTCTGGCTATCTGCACAAGACATGCATTAAAAGCCACATTCAACATAATTGCTACCATTTCCATGAAAGAATAGTTGAACCAAACAGCAAAATAAATAGCAGACAAGGAAAAATGAACTGGTTGGGCAGGTTGAGTAATAGAGGTTGGGTAATGGGTCAAACAAATTGAGTTGGGAGCTTCTCAAAGCAGATGAAAATAGACTTGGCCCCTGTCGCCTATTCGAGATAGAATACAGCCTAAAACGACTCATTTTGATATGAACTGTTTAAATACCAGCAAAAGAATAAGTGTGAATCAACACAAGAAGATTATTATTCTAATGCAAATAATATGCAGTTGGAAATATACAAAACTCCGAATAACAAGACCTCATAAATCTTAAACAATAGCATAATTGTTAATTTACCAAAATTTATATCAAGGAGGTACTACTTCATGATTCGATTTTTGAAGTTCACTACGAAGAATCTGAATTACAATCACAAAAATACAATGAATTAAATGTGTCCTCACCCGGCGTTTAAGATCTTATCCCGTGAAATCCTCTATTCAGTAACACATAATTGTAATTACTACTTATCTACATGTAATAGAAAATTGCAATGTACGTACTAAATCAAATGATTACATAAGAAAGACATAGAAACATAGAATATTGTTCAAATTTCTGCACATATAATTGTAACATAGAGTCATCTCCATTCTCTAATATAATCGACTTTCAAAGCATGAGTCATAAAATTTTACATGAAAGATCTGTAAAATTTGTCTAATCTTTTCACTATTAAAAAAACCAGTGAATTTTTTTGGCCATTAGAGATAAAAGGTTTTCTAGACAATTACTTGATAAACCTCTAGGTTTTACTTAAAATGTTTGCTACATAACAACCTTTTGCAAGACTTTTTTGAGTTTCTCTATACATCGACTATGGTGTTTTATGAAAATGTTTATAAAATGATGAAGAGGTTTAAGAACTTGAAAGCCATAATGAACACACATTCAAGCTTGTGTGTCATGAAGATGTTTATGATATTGAACATTTTCATAATTTAATGCATTTGATTATGTGAGATGTTTATAAAACCTTAAAAGTTTTATACATAGCGAAGATAAGTTTATAAAACAAAAAATTTTATAATTTAATGTTATAACACAAGTATAAGGCTTTAAAAAGTTTGTCACACATTACAAACCAAAATGAGTAAGATTAATAATTTGTTATATTGATCAAGTGTTTAACAACCTTTTTGTATTAGGATACTCCAAGAATAAACCCTTAATATCATTACTTAAATGGGTCCTTTGAAGGAACTCAACTGCCTAAATTTCTGCCAAGGCTTATCCCAAACAACAACAACATAATTATGCTCGACATTGTTGTCCGCTGCCATGATCGTCAGACTATACTTGGTTCCGGCCACCACTTGAGTCTCTCCTTTAACTACTTTTTCAAACTTAAGAGACATATGCTCTTCCTTGTTGTGCTCGTCCACAGCAAACTTCCCGATGTCAACAACAATAGGGTCATTCACATTCTGAATAGGCTTCCAACCAGGAGTGAGAACTTCACCTCCTAACGCCATAGAGGAGTTGCATAAGAAAAATGGTAGGAAGAATAGGATGACTACGATGAAGAGATTGGGCATATTGGAAAGATGATCAAGTGAAACAAGAAAAGATGTAGATGTGTAGTGAAATAGATGGTACGAGTCGTGTAATATATAAGGAACATGGAGAGGGTGCATGTGAAATGCATGTTTTGTGTAAAATTTGCTAGGCAACATGTAAATGATGAAGTAATACGTTTTTTCAAACAAATAACCTATCGTTCATTCGTTTGAATGATACAAGTTATTTTTAAAATGATTTCTTTAAGCTAGTTATGTTATAATTTTATCACAAAATGTTTGCAAAACAAACCAACTGATCATTATGATGTTTTAAGATCAAATGAGAAATAAAAGAGAGTGAGAAAAAACCACAATACAAATTTTAGATTCATCTACTTGATAGATGTATCTCCTCTAATTTCTCCTCCTTTTCTAAGCGAGGATTTCACCCAGCATTTTGACAGGCGTTTGTATACAATAGTATTGGTTGGAAGACCAAATTTTTGACGGAAGAGAAAAGCAGTGGAGATACCTTTAGCTTGGCTTATGAATTGGCGGTTTTAGAAAAGTATCGGATCCACATTTTTTACTATCTTTTGCTACAACGTCTAAATACTATGGAACCGACTTTTAATTACCGGAGAGAGAGAAAATAAAAATAAAAATAAAAATAAATAAATAATAAATATTAAAAAATAATAATAATAAAAAATTAAAAAATTAAAATCTTTTTTCGCTCCCATACGGGTTTTTCTCCTCAGAAGCTTTCCTCACTTCCCACTAAATAAAAACTGTTGAGCTTGTCTAATGAAGAATGATAGCAATGCTAATAATCTTTGTTCAATAGTTATCAGATTACACATGGTTTGAGAAAATGATGGCTATATAACCTTTTAGAACTAGCTTGTGCTTTATTATGAATCATTGTAAGATATATATAATGAAATCACGGAACGCTCACAACTCTATGAGTTAATCGGAAATTGTTAATTATGAACTGTTTTTAGGAAGTGCACCAATCGTAAACAAAGTAACAACCTTTTTAATCCATTAGAAGTAAAACACTAAACATGAATGAAAATATGTAGCCAATGGAAAAGTAGAAGAAGAAACAACTATTTTTGCTTTTGTAAGTAAAATACATATAAATTTACACAAAATCATTTTCGTTTCTTCTTGGTTTCATTTGTTGTAAGCAAGATACATATAAAGTCACACAAAAATTTTATTTCTTCGTGGTTTCAGCTCTTGCTGATTTCTTTGTTGATATGATCCGGAATATCTGCTTTGAGTCTGTAAGTGCAAGCAACCTAAATTGCTCGATCGTCGTTGAATCATACATATCCATATTCTCCATTGTTTCCATTAGAAAGTGGGCAACATTATTATACCTACAAAATCGTAAATCGCTAATTTCAAGCTCTAAATCATAAATAGTCAAATAAATATTTGAAAATGGCACCATATATTATATTGTTGGTTTCACACTACATAAATTTATCCAGCTAGAGTTATAGAAATACGCGAAAGATAAAAACTTACAAAACCATGTTTACGGGAAGATCTTCATGACTTTCCATTTCTCGATGTCGAGATGGACAAAGCCTAACTTCGAGAGGTGCCTTTTATATGTGAACACAGTAATTAGGTTGCTCGACCTTGGACATGTCACGACACATTGTTCATTTTCTATTTAGAATATGCATGATATGTAAAATGAGCATACTAACATTGAGGTAAGGAGGATGGGAGAAATCGACACAATTTTTTATTGAGCATATGCGAGGAGGTTTGCCATGAAGAAGCTCATATAATGGTTTCCTCATGACTCAATGTAACACCCCCAAAAATGGTTTGAAGCGGAAGAAAATGTTACTAGGGTGCTTCTCGATTAATATCACAACACAATATATAGATCAACAGTTTAACTTGTGAAATCTTATTTCACAAAGATTTATGTTTATATTTTTCAAAATATAATGTGAAATATAAGCCCATAAAAAGTAAAGTGGTCCCAAATAAATTATCGAATAGATCTATGACCATGTCATACCTGTGACCCAATACAAAAGTTTAGCTACCGCCTTTTATCTTGAAAATACATGCTAAAAAGTCAATACAAAGGTTGAGTGAATCCATAGGTTTAATAGTAAAGCAGTTAATCACAAGATTCCAAGTTTAAGTAAAATAGTGGCTACAATGGTATACGCCTAGAAAGTAGTTGTTATTGTTCTAAGCTCATGACAGGCAAAACTTAATTGTACATCATTGATATGATGTAAAATAAATAGTGCCCTCCTTATAGGTAGCTTAACAGTCTACCTAGTGTTCTCAAATATAATGCGTTTATCTGCTTAAACCAGCAACACAAATGGGGTTGTCAGCCCCAATAGATCTATCCACAATATTATCGTTCACTTGAAAGTGACTAATGGCTCATGACATGAGGGTCTTTTGGCAAAGCGCACAGCAATAACACAGTTGGATAAACAAACAGTTTTCAAGCAATTGTGATCATAAAAAGTAGTAGTAGTAGCATGTATCTTCCCCCAAGAAGTTTATAAAACAGTTAAAAGAGTAAAAGTGGGGCTACGAACTCACCTCGGTGATTGAGTAAGCTATGTACAATAGTATCAAGTACGTAATGGTAATGACTTCTACCCGAAACCTAGATATGATATAACAAGTATCAGATTTCGATAAATTAGGTTTACGTCCTCAAATTGTATGTTTGGAAAATGATTTAATTGTGAGACACTTGTATCATTTCTATTTGTGTGGAAATGCTTAAAGTTGAAAAACAAAAGCTTTTGAAGATCATTCCGGGTTATTTACCATTTTAAAAGCCGTGCTTATATAAATAATTAATAATTCCTTTAATTGTCGACGCATGCATTACTCTCATCTAGTATAAGAGTTGATAAATATTTGTTTTAAATATTTCATGTCAAAGTATGACGAGTTATAAATGTATTTTGTTTATATAATCGTTTTCAGGAAATATGATTACATGTATTTAGAAACGTAAGTGATAAGCATGGTTCGGAGTCGAGAAAACCTCCTTTTCTCTGAGCAAGCTTTTCAACCCTCTGAAGCGTGAACCTAATCGTTGTAGTGTAGTATGGGGTAAGCCTCGGGGATTTATTTCGTTCTCTAGGAGAATATGAATGCTAGAAAGAGATTTGGCGAGAAGGTAGGGTTGAGGATGATTCTTTTTATTCTTTTATGGTTTTAGAAAGCGAGAGGTAAAATCTCGGGGTATATGATTGGGGGTGTACTTCTACCGATTTCACTACTTCAACTAATTATCTAATTAACTACGGATAGTTTATGCTAATTGAGGTGTGCTCGTATGATGATTAAAGATGTGTTCACTTAGATACTATTACTCCCTAGTTATCTTTTATTGGTCGGTTGAATTGTCACTTCCTTTATCTTAATTGGTGCGTTGTATTCCGATTAGTCGTAGGGCGGTGCCTAATCCCCTAGTTCTATGATTTGTAACTTTCCTTTAGAATATCCGGGATCGGCAAGTGCAATAGCATCTCCCCCGAATACACTACTATCCTAAAGCTACAATTTACGCAATAAACACAACGATGGCCTTGGTGCACTCCTATGGCCTTTTGCTATTTAGGACGTTCAAGCTCGCAATAATGAAAGAAGAAGGCAGTTTTCCTTAATCTAGTGTCTACCAATTAAGACAAGAGACAACCTAACAACAATCAATAACTATCTAAGAAAACACAAGAATAATTTAGCTAGACATGTTAAACAAGCAAGCATACATACAATCAATTGAACATGGGGTAGACATAATGATAAATTGGATAAAAAAACTTATCTTGCAATGTAAAATAGGGTATGGGACCTAGAATCTTGTCCAAGTCGGACTACAACTGGACTACAAGCGATTTAGGGTTTGCTCTCCAAAATTCTACCTCTTAAAATCTGAGAAAAATCGAATTATATATATAGATTTACAATGCGACGGCGTCACCTTTTTGCTAGTGGCGCGGTCAGTCCCGTCATGGGTTTCGTTTGGGCCAAGTTATCGTTGGGGCGGCGTCATTTGAGTTGTGTGACAGATGCAGTCTTTAATAGGGATCGTCTGAATCTTGGATCTTGGGATGCGGTTTAGTTTTGTGAGTGGCGCATTCCAATTCAAAGCGTGGCGTGAGTCGGCTTAGGACGAATTCCGGCCGAGCGTCGCGTGCACTTTGATCAAGTCTTCAATATAGGGACGGTAAGCGCTTTGTTTGGGGCGCCGTCAAGTGTCTTCGGATGGCCTTTGACCTTGACTTTTCCATTTCTTCATGTTTTTACTCCTTTTTCGTCCAAATATGCTTCATTCCGGCATTTTAGCATTTTGCTTCAAAAGACCTAAAAAGTGAAAGGCGATTTTAAGCGATAACGGATATAAAATGTGTCGATTTAAAGCTTAAATGACCCTCTAAAAGCGTTATGTTTTAAATCCTATGATAAGTCGTTTTGAAGTATATAAGTTTATATAAGTAAATATATATGTAGTTTTCAGAAAATATGCTCATATATTTTTTTTAGATATCGTAATAGTCGTAAATGTAATTTTTACATTAATTTGGCATAATTTATCGAGAGTATATAAGTTTTTCAAAAATTAAACTTTTAACTCATAAGTTCAAAAAGTTACAAGTTATACCCTTACGTGAATATTTTTGCAATTCTAGTACTTAAACACATATTTATATCTTTTTACCTAAAACTTTCTGTTTTTACATTTTATAACCTTTATACAAAAACGTTTTTTTAGTTTTAGTCCAAAAATATCAGTTTTACCCTTTATACACCTACGGTTCAAAACATTTGCAAAACTAGTCCAAGATGACATTTTCAACTTAAAACATATAATTTCCAAAAGTTACAGTTTCTACCCTATGCAAATGTTATATTTTTCTATTTAAACCTATCAGTTTCCATATTGGCAATTTTTACCCCTAAGGTCAAAATATTTGCGTTTTTAGTCCAAAAACTAAAGTTTTGTAAAAATGGATTTCTTTTAAACCAAATAAGTTCTTTAGCTAATTATAAGCTTATTGGATTGCTTATTTTATATTGGGTCGTACGTATAAGGTTAATGGGTCGTATGGCCTATTAAGGGCCCGTTTAGTTTAAAATGAATCGCGGCTTGTGGCTCATGTTTTGGCACGTTTAAAAGTGAACTTCAAAACTTATAAATAGCTTAAAATCAGCTTATTGAACATGGCTTGTGGGTCGTGCTTGAATGAGACCGATTGGGCGGTATGGCCCCATTAGTGGCATTTGGTTTGGAGACTAATACACGGGTACGTTTGGTTTGTGATGATAAACAAGGTCGCGTTTGGTTTTAAAATAATATAAATGGCAACGTTTGGTTTTATAAATTAGACAAGGAAACAAGGTAAGTTTATATATGCGAGCTATATGTAAGTGTCGACCAAAACAAGTGTTTATATCCCACACGATTTATAAACGATAACAAAATATATCTCACAACATGCTACGTGTGTTTTTATAAATAAGGTCGAATGTAAAGGGTCATGCAACATCTCTAATGTGTCATACCTATTTTTTATGTAGAGATCTCATGCTACGTATGGAAAAAGGAGAGTTTCACTTACGACACCACAAGGGTGGGAAAGAACACGGAGGGACAAGAAATGAGACCAAGGGAACACGACTAGTCACCCGAAAACTTCCATAACGTATCCAGTAACTATGTATACCCAATATAATCTTTTACACTTAGTTTTATACCCAAAAACTCTTGTTTTCTTTCCTTTGGTCGACTGTCAAGGCAAGTGAGTGAGTGTTTGTAACTTTGAGTGAGTTTTGCAAGTGAAAAGTGATATACTATGTGTGTGAGTGTTTGTTTATATAGGAAAGATAAAAAAAATGTTTGCTTGCTAAGAGCACCCGGTGTCCCCTCGTCGTCTCCCTTCAGTCCGCATTTGGGATTCGTAGGTGGCTCGTTTGACACCCGTGGTGTCACGCCGTCGTTCGTCGTTGCCTAGTGTTGGGATTTAATACTCATAACAATTATATAAATCAAATAACATCATCAAAGCATCACGTGAGTAAATAGGAATAATATATGTAAATAATTAACCGAACAAGAAAGTGCGTATCTTTTAGCAATTCAAGAATCAAATGATGATTGATCAAGAACAAAACCCAAAACCCTAATTATAGGGTTTATGTAATTCGACCCAAACAAAGAATCGACCACCAAGAATACAAGCTCAAGTGTGCTTGTCCTTCGTTCTTATTACACCGTACTAATAGCGATTGGATGTGGAAAAGCTAGTTCCTTGAATCACAAATAAAACCAAACACTTGTTTCTTTGAGTTAAGCAAAATCGAACACCCTTGTGGTGAGGGTATCGACGACCACACAAAGAGGAGAGAGGAGAAAGAGAAATTAGGTATATTGGTGATCAAGATTAAGTTATGAATGAATACAAGGGTTTGTATTTATAGGTAACTTAACTTGGTGACTAAGTTTGTGTGTGATTGGGTTTGGAACCCAACCGATCGGCCAAACATAATCCCAAAGGGATTCTAGAACTTTCCCGACTTTGTAATTTCATCTCTAGTCTTTTAGTTATTATTTAACGACCGTTAACCAAACCTCGTTAATTATTTAACTATCGTTATGTTTTATTTAGTGACTAATAATTAATAATAATAACGTTTTATTTATATTAATTATTTACATCAATTCTCATACGTAATGTGTGCAATCCGAAGTCTCGAGTTCGAATCCGGACATACATATATATAAATATCCATAAAACCTTTCAGCTCCAACTTGGATATTACTAAATATAGTAATGACATCAGTTAGTCTAGCTTTCACCATGTGCCCCGAGATCAAATCAGTATGGTCTCTGGAAAACCATTTAATGATTCATCATTTTTACTTATCCTTTTGTTACTAATACTACATTAACTATGAATATGGATCAAGTCATTTTAAGTTAACATTCTATTTCTCGTTGTATTAGATTGAACAAGATTACCAAATCATCTTAGCATTATTCGGATAGATCTTGGGTATTGCCATACAAACATCTTGTCAACCCTATGAGGGGCCCAAATATAGTATTATGCTTTGAAACAAATTCAAATGAACAAATTCTCTTGACTACAAACATAACTCATGAACTTTGCAACACTTCTAAAAATAGCCCTTATAACTACCGATTCTGGATAGCGTTAGACTATCTTACACAAATGCACTACATTCATATCGGTTATCTGGTATCTCAAGTCTGAGGATAAAAACTTCATGATATACTTAATGACCAGTCCATAAAGTATCATCATGTAAGTTGGGATAAGTCCATATTCAATTCATTGAATATCATGTGAATCTGGTATGTCCCGCATTATACTTTAAAAGTATATTCTACCAAAACTCATATTTGTCTTAATTCAATGACATTCCCATCATTGATGCGACAGGACTATTTAGAATAACATAAGTTATTCACGGATTAAACATGCAAATATAGGATATAATAAGAAAATGAAAAATAAACATAACCAATATTTTATTTCATTTAAATAATATTTGTTCAAAACATCCATATCCAAATACTAAATAGATCAATGCATGATATCTTGGTTAATGAATTATGACTCAAGTAATGACAATCATACTTGTTGACAAGGCATAATTTCAACTAACTTTGATCTATCGGAATTTTGAGAATACTTATCTTAAGAATTCAACTAGTGAAGTTCTTGTATGTGTGCATTCAAAATATCTTGATATTGCCACATAATATTTCATAAAGTGTGTGACATCCTCAAACACTAATTTATGACAATCAAACTTTCAAACATTTTTAAAGTTTAAAGTATTCTAATTCTTTATTGTATAATGCAACTATGCTCTTGGTTAAGCACAACTAGTTCACATGGCCATTTACAAGGATGAAATCCTCCCATGACTAGTATTGAGTGTCATCTCAATTAAACCAGCATCATTGTATACAAACAACAATATGCTCTTTAAAATGTAAGTAAACTTCAATATCTACAGTGTAATGTTTGATGCCTTCAAACTTTCAAGTTTGTCAACTATGACAATTTCACAACAATTGTTGTATTGCTCATCCATAGAATTTTGAGAGCAAATCGGGGTTGAGAATGTAATTCTAAATTTAAACATATTCCATTAGAATATTCATTACACCAGTTATATAATAACTTCATTAGATATCAATGTTGTCAAATCATCTTGCATTCAAGCATGATACAACAGTAACATGATGTACATGAAAAATCCTTGTGTCAAACTAAGATTTCATTCATGTTCTATCCATTTTCAAATGATATATCATGTTCTATTAGACTCATTTATTTAATACCGCATATGTTTATTAATAATAAACATATATTCCAAGGTTGTATGTCTTATTTTCTAAATCTTTCATGTGAAGTTCCATTCCAAATTAAACTAACATTTATCTTAGATGGAATGTTTTACCCAAACATATAAGATTTAAAGTAAATAAACATAATACTCCCACTAGCTTTCAGGAATACTTAGAAATTATCTTATTTTAATTTAAAACCAAAACTTGGATTTAATAGTTAAACATAAGAATCATCTCTAGATGCATGCATATATCCATTCATGGATTCTTGCAGTTTGTACATTTCCAAGATTATGTGAATTCATAAAACTCATTTGTATTACTTATGGGTCCTCATAAAGCAATCACACGAAAAGGTTTTAATATCCAATTGTTATTTTCCATATCAATGAAAATAAGTATGACAATTATAATCATTATATGTTTAATGTGCCAAGGAAAGAATATTCAATCACGGTTAATTGCTTAAGTGTGATTAATAATCTTGTCACAAGCCATGCATTAAACACATGTACAATTTTGTCCATATGATTTCTACACAAAATTTAAACGCTAGGGTTTTCCTCCGAAGAAGTCTTTATTAAGATAAACTAAGTTTACAAAGTTGATTATCTCTTTGGACAGCATCTTAACATTCATAGTATGAATAATTTACCACAATTCAATATTAGGTAATGTATCTGATATGTGCTTATTCACATATCTTTTCACTATCAAAACTGACCCAAAACAACCAAGGAAAAGCCGTTTATTGCTTATATTTGTGGTTTTCTTGAGTTTGTGTATGTGCGAGTACGGATATGCAAAAACATAAAAAGGATCCAAATGGATGTAAATCAGAACGAGAGATCAAGAGAGTTTTAGTTTTGGAAGGTCATGCTTGTGCATTTGGAAGATTTTATTCGAGAAGATGAAGTTTGAAGTTTGAGAAAAGTTTGAAGAATAATCAAGTTAGTCCCCACAATTTGAGCTTTTGGCGAAATTGATCCCGAAGTTTGAAATTACAAAAGTCACCCTTGGATTATTGAGCTTTACAAGATTGGTCCTTATGAGATTTCCAGATTTACACATTTGGTCCTTGGAAAATCCGAAATGTACAAGATTAGTCCCTAATCTATCACTTGTATCACATAATACTCCTAAGTCCAATCCTTATATAAACCTCTTGGCCCAACAAAAGGCAGAGCCCAAATGCTAAATCTAAGCTACGGTTTTCCATTAAACCGAAACCACAAACCATACGGTAAATCCAAGCCAAACCAGCCCTTATAACGGTCAACGAACGGTCAAAATTTGAAATATATTAAAAAAACGTTTACCATTCAGCCCCCACCACCTTTCCCAGATTTACATGAACCTAATTAACCCCACCGTGTAATTGGCTAAATTACTTGAATTAAGGGTAGTATAGTACATTCCACGACACACGACTCATGGGGTGACACTTCATCAATCAGTGTGCTATAGGACACTGTCGCTCTCAATTGGCCGACTTGTCATTAGATTTGATCCTAGGGTTGTGATAAGAGGGGAAGCGGTTATTATGATCCAAGGGTGGCAAAAGAGCTCAAAGAAGCACAAAGGGAAGAATTTCGAGAAGCTTCCAAGACCATAGCTCAACTATATATAGACCTTCTTAGTCATTCAGTAGATGTATCTTATTCTCTGTTATTTTTCCTTCTCTAGCTTTAGTTGTAGTAGTTATTTACATTTCAAATGTTTTAAATCCTTTGTAATTAGTATTGTGTACTCATTTTCAATTATTAATATAAATTTAAGTTTTCAATTTCAATTGTTATTGTTTAAGTTTTTATATTCTATATCTGCTTCTTATCTTATTTTAGAGCTTATTTCAGTATTTTAAACCTATTCTTAGCTTATCTCTTCAAAATCTTAAAAATACAAAAAAAAAATCACATAAATCATTTGAAAATTAAAAATCACTCTAAATCGTTGTTTGAATTGATTCCTACACTGATTTATTGTTGAATATGTTCATTCAAGCTTATTAATAGCTTTGTGTGAGCTTATTTAGTTTAATCTCAAAAATACAAAAAAGTGCAGTTACTCTGAGTGTTTGGATCTGGTTTACTTTGGTTTTGGATTTGGATTGGATTGGTTGTGATCTTTGATATGGGATGAGATTTGAGGTGTGAGTTGGATTAGGATTAGTGGTTACATAGGTTAGTGGTTCTAGATCTTCAAGGTGCAAGCCATAGTGGCTGTGGATTAGTTGTAAGTTCCATAATCTGATTTGATCATTAAAGTTGTGTTTAATTCTGTTCTATAGTGATGTTTATTCTTGTTTGATCTGATTTGCATGTTTGTTTAGCTTAATTTGGTCTTAATCGGTTAATTGAGTTTTATCAATAGCATACATAGTGTTTGGCATAGCTGATATATCGTGCTTAAGGCTAGGTTGTTAGTGTTTAGTGGTTGAGACTTGCTTGGTAGTTTTAGAAAGTCATTTGAGGTATGGTTTGATCAGTTTAACTCACAAAGTCAAAACTAATTTGGAGCGATCTAATATCTGAATCTGTCAAAATCATTAGGTGTCATAGCTTGGTATTTGGTTCAAATTTGTGAGATCTAGCATTAGGTTATCATCTCTAGTGTTTAAACATCTTAAACATTTCATAATATTGGATTAAATCTGGATTTGGTCAAAGTTTGAGTGTAATCTTCAAAGTCAAATTACGTCAAAGAGTTTTCAACATAACTTTGTGATTCATTTTCTGAGACATATTTGAGTTTAAGAGTTTGGAAATTTGGATATCAAAACTTCAACTGGTCTATTATTGATAATCACTTTTGGTGGCGGAACATTCATCTTGAGCTTCAAATAAGCTAGTACTTTAGCTTGTAAGTGCCCTGCTCACACTTGAGTGTGAGCAGGTTGTTTTAATTGTTGCACAAGCGATTTCAAAGAGTTAGGCGGTATTTTGTACAAGTGTAGTTGGCGGTGTTTGTTAAGGCATAGGTGATTTGTGGTGTAGCTTATTGGTGTAACTTGTGTTTAAGCTCAAGCAGTGGAGGTAAACCCTTTGTTTGGCTTAAATAAGCATTTACTTATTCATTGAATCTGAGCCTTAAGCTTGATAGGTAGTGATTATTAGTTGCTTGTAGCTTAATTTGGTAGACTTAAATTTGTGTTCACGTTTGGTAGCTTATCTCTATAGTTAGCTTATTGTGATAGCTTATTTCTAGTAGCATTTACACTATAGCTCATAATCTTACACATAAGCTAGTTGTTTTCCATTTTTCATAGATTCTATAGATAATTTTAGATTTTTCCTGAAAGTTTCATAATTTTTGGTCTTCATTTGCTATTTTTCTTATTTTAAATAGATTTTAATCACTTTTTAATTACCTTTTATTGAAAATAATTGAAAAATTCTAAAAAATAATTTTTCAATTTTAATAGTTTAAGAAAAATATAAAAAGCAAAAAAAAAAGATTTTTCCTTATTTTTCTCTTTGAATTTTATAATTTTTAGAATTTTAATTAGTTTTAATTAGTTTAAATTAGTTTTTAATTTTTATTAAAACAAGAAAAATCCAAAAAATTAGTTTTAATTCTAAAATAGTTTTCTTATTTCATTTTTAGAGTAAAAGTAAATTTAGGCATTTTTAGGATATCGTTTAGACGTAGTTGCATTTTTAGTCGCGTTTGTTAATTACGTTTTATTTTAGATTGCGTTTAGGATTTCCCGTAGGATAGATTTCCTTAATTACTTTCCCATTCCCGTAGTTAATAAAATCAAAATCTATAATCCAAATCATCAAGCATAAAATCCAAACCAAGAACGACGTTGGCAATTCACGCCTCGTTGGGAAAGCGATTGGGTTGACTAATCCGTACCTACGATCACACCGCGATTTGATTTATTATTTTTCCTAAGAGAATTTGAATCTATCTTCGTGAGTATTTTTGATATTGATATTAAGGATTTATCCCCACACATAACCCCTAACCCTATATCAAATTTTGGCCCATTGCCGGATGGAATGTCAAACAATATCGTTTGAAGTTTGTCGATTAGTGACTTGAGATCCTTCATTCGTGAAGTTATTTTTCTATAAAAATAAAAAGTAAAAAATATTTTCCTTTTTCTTTTGTATATATATATATCAGATTAAAAATACAAAAGGATTTTCTCTTTGTTTTTGATAATAAATAGAAGATACCAATTATATAACATTCTCAACAGAGGTGTTATCATTATAAGTTCCCGAACAAAGGATCAAAAACTTACCTTTGTGTCGCTTGTGGATTTATTTACTTCTATTGGATAAACAAACTGTGTGGTGGGTATAAGGGCGGTCGACATTAAATTGCGGTTGTAAAAAGCGGGTTTTTAATAAGCTTGTGACCTACAAAGCTTCTCCGCTCGCTTGTCGTTTGTCTTGTAGAGGTGATTTATTCACTTGGGATTATTGGTTTAAGTTCACTGTGTTTTCGAATATCGGTTTCTTTTAATTGACTTGGTTTTAAGTGCATGCTTTTCGCTCTCGATCTAGACGACTTCATAATCAGAATCAGAGCGTACCCAGTACGTGATATGGCTGCTCCCAGCGGACCACCAATACCGGTCCTAATCCTCCTCCGATTAATCAAAATGTAGCTCGATCTCCGAACGATGGAGGAGTTGTCAACCTACCATATGCGGGAGGGGAGGACCAATTGCACCGACTAATTTTCAAGCTACCGATTTTAGCTTGAAACATCATATGATAGAACAAGTAAAAAACAGTTGTCAATTCCACGGTTTACCCGATGATGATGCAAACAAGCATCTTGATAAGTTTCTACGGTTTTCGAGTATGAAACAGAATGGGGTCTCGATGGCGCCCTTCGTCTATATCTCTTCCATACTCTTTGACTCATCATGCCCGCGTCTTGGTTTGATCGACTCCCGAAGAATTGATTCATACACCGAGGAAATGGTTACGAAGTTTCGGCAAAGTACTTTCCCGTCGATGGTGACGAAAGAGCGATATCGGTAATTTCGGCAATATCCCGCGAATCTTTGTTTGAAGCTTGGGAGCGATATAAGCTGCGATTGATCGATGTCCAAATCATAACATGTTGCTTGTCACTCAAATTGATACGTTTTATAATGGTTTAACGTTGAGACAGGTGAAGCGATTAATGCTTTATGCGGTGGAACTTTCATGAAAAGGCGTCAGAGAATTTACGATCTTATTGAAAACATGACCGCTCATTATAACTATTGGGATTCTACGCCGAAGGGGTGCATCATCTCGATCAAATCGTCCTCTTCTCTCGAAATAGCCGCCTTGAACAAAAGATGGATGATATCTTACGGATTTTCGGATGAACAATCAGAATCAACAACAACAAGTGAAATCGGTACACTAGATTTGTGAGACTTGTGGAGGTCCACATTCTTATTCAGTGCCCGGCCGTCGGTGGCTCGCACATGAGAATGTTTATCTCTACGAGGAAACTACAATCAACGCAAGAGATCGAAATCTTCTTAGCTACCGTTCCAACAATTATCTCGGACCTCCCGGTTTCAACCAACCTCAACAACAAAACCATAATCAAAACCGTTTCAATGGTAATCATCATGTTAATAGAACCAGGAGCTAATTTTAATCATGGAAATCAACACTACCGAGCTCCTCCACCTCAAGTTTACCAACAACCACCTCCTCCTCAACAATCTTATCAAGCACCTCCTCAAGCCACGCCCGAACTCGATTTCTACATGAAGAATTGATTACACCATCAAAAATTTGCAAAATCAAATTAACGGCATGAGGACGGACTTCAAAAAGGAGATGGAAGCTACAAGCAACAAACGGATGTGCGAAATAAAGAATATGATGGCTAGTTTTTCAAGCCAATCAACGTCTACTTCTTATTCTCAACCCTGGGTTCGGTTCTCTTCCGAGTAACACAATTCCAAACCGAGAGGTGACATGAAGCTATCACTACCAAGTGGTGTTGCTTATGATGGACCTACGGTTCCTACCACTCATTCTTCTTCTTCTCGTGTGGTAGACCGTGAGACCAGGGTGACAAAGGACCCGGTGCTTCCCTACGATAAGGGGAGTACTGTGAATGTCCAACCCACGGTTGTCCAAGATTGAGCCGAAGATGCTCCGTTAATGTGAAAGCTAATCCAAAACCATCTATCCCATCCGTCTCGTCTTAAAGATCAAACTCTTAGTGAGAAGTCGAATCATCGAATGGAAGCGTTTTTCAAATCTTCAAAGACTTGAATGTGGAGATCGTTTGCGGATGCCCTTCTTTTAATGCCCAAACTTGCTTCTACGTTAAAGGGATTGCTTACGAACAAGGAGAAACTATATGAGCTTGCTACGACATCTCTGAATGAGAATTGTTCGGTTTATCTCTCGAAACTTCCCGTAAAGTTAGGTGACCCCAGCAAATTCCTCATTCCATGTGATTTTCAAGGAATTGTTCAATGCTCGCCTTGGCGATCTTGGCGCGGTATCAATCTAATGCCAAACTCAATCTGAAAAGCTTTCGTTACCCCATACCCAACGTGTATGACTCTCGAGCTAGCCGATCGTACTACGACCCGTCCAAAGGGTATAGCCGAGGATGTCTTTGTCAAAGTGGGGAAGTTTGATTTTCCCATTGATTCGTTGTAGTCGATTTTGATGCGATCCACGAGTACCTTTAATCCTCGGAAGGAGTTTCTTAGAAGGACATGCGTTGATTGATGTCTATGGAGGAGAGATTACTTTACGAGTTGGAAAAGAAGCCGTCACATTCAACATTGATCAAACGATGAGGTACTCCTCAAATTTCGACGATGCTTCCATCAATCGAATCGGCGTTATTGATGTTTCTTGTGAGGAGTACGCTCAAAGTTCGGTTTTGCTAACAATTCTACTTCTTCTGATTCACTTTCTGAACCAATCATTGCCGACTCTTCCCCTTCTCTCACTCCATTTAAGGGAGGTGATTTCCTTTTGGAAGAGATCGATGAGTTTCTTGCTATTGATGAATCGATTCCACTGGGAATTGATGATGGTGTTTATGATTGGAGGAGATATCCGTTATCTTGAACAATTATTGAACGAAGATCCATTACCGTCACTCCCTCCGAAGGAGATTACGATAGAAGAGATTAAAGAAGTACAAGCGTCGACGAAAAACCTTTGGAGCCTGAGCTCAAGGATTTACCTCCTCATCTTGAATACGCTTTTCTTGAAGAACCAAACAAATTTCCCGTCATCATTGCTAAAAACTTGAAAGATGAGGAGAAAACGCACTTTGGAGATTCTTCGTAAACATAAGAGTGCCATCGCTTGCAAATTCGACATCAAAGGAATCAATCCTCGTTTACTACCCACAAAATTCGATGGAGGATGATTGTACACCCGTGATTCAACAACAACGTAGGGTTAACCCAAAGATTCATGATGTTATCAAAAAGGAAGTTCGAAACTCCTCGGCGCGAGGAATCATTTATCCCATCTCCGATAGCTCATGGGTTAGCCCTTCATTGTGTTCCCAAGAAAGGAGGAATGACCGTCATTGCCAATGAAGATAACGAATTGATTTCCACGCCTCGTAACGGATGGAAGTGTGTATTGACTACGGAAGTTGAATGATGCTACAAGGAAGGATCATTTCCGCCTTTTATGGATCGGATGCTCGAACGTTTAGCGGGAAATGAGTTCTATTGCTTTCTCGATGGTTTCTCGGTTATTTTCAAATCGATCGATCCAAAGGATCAAAAAAACTTGACTCCGTGCCCTTATGGAACGTTTGCTTACCGGCGAATGCCATTTGGCTTATGCAATGCTCGGAGCGTTTCAAAGGTGCATGATGGCTATTTTCCATGACATGATCGAAAAGTCTATGGAAGTTTTCATGGACGATTTCTCGGTTTATGGAGATTCTTTCACTTCTTGCCTCTCCCATCTAGACCACATGCTCAAAAGGTGTGAAGACACCAACTTGGTTTTGAATTGGGAGAAGTGCCATTTCATGGTTCGAGAGGGCATTGTCCTCGGCCATAAGATTTCAAATCGGGATTGAGGTCGGCGAGCTAAAGTCGGCGTTATAGCTAAACTCCCTCATCCCACTACCGTCAAAGGTATTCGGAGTTTTTGGGTCATGCCGGTTTCTATCGCCGTTTCATCCAAGATTTCTCTAAGATAGCCCGCCCCCTGACCCATCTCCTTGAAAAGGATGCTCCGTTTATCTTCACCAATGAATGCATTGAGGCATTTAATTTTCTTAAGAAGAAACTAAGCGAGGCACCGATTTTAGTTGCCCCGGGATTTGCCTTTTGAGCTTATGTGTGATGCTAGTGATTACGCAATTGGGCGATCTTGGGGCAACGAAAGTCGAAACATTTTCAACCCATACACTATGCGAGTAAGACATTGTCGAAGCCCCACAATTACGACTCTTGAAAAGAATTGTTGGCCGTGGTCTATGCTTTTGAAAAATTTCGACCCTACCTTGTCTTGTCGAAGACCATAGTGTATACCGACCATTATGCCCTAAAGTATCTTTTGGCAAAGCAAGATGCTAAGCCCGCGATTACTTGGTGGGTTCTCCTCCTTCAAGAGTTTGATGTTACTATTCTTGACAAAAAAGGGGCGGAGAACCTTGCTGCCGATCACCTGTCTAGACTTGAGAATCCCCATCAAAGTGTGCTTTCGAAAAAGGAGATCGGAAACATTTCCTCTTGAGACACTTGGGATGATTGCTAAGAAAGATCCGAACACCCCATGGTTTGCCGACATTGCAAATTACCATGCGGGGAATTTCATGTGAAAGGGATGTCGAGTCAACAGAAGAAAAAGGTTTTCAAAGATGTTAAGCATTATTTCTGGGACGATCCCTACTTGTTCAAGATTTGTGCGGATCAAGTAATCTGGCGGTGTGTTCATGGCCAAGAGGCTCTTGATATTCTTAATGCTTGCCATAACGGACCCCCTGGTGGCCATCATGGTGCAAGTTACACCGCCAAGAAGATTTTTGATTCCGGTTTCTATTGGCCGACCATATATCGAGATGCCCATGATTTAGTCAAATCTTGTGATTCTTGCCAGCGTCAAGGAAAAATTTCACGAGAAGGATGAAATGCCACAAAATGCTATTCAAGTCGTGAGATTTTTGGCGTATGGGGCATCGATTTTATGGGACCATTTCCGTCATCTAGAGGAAATAAGTATATCCTCGTGGCCGTCGACTACTTGTCCAAATGGGTTGAAGCGAAGGCTCCCCCACCGATGCCAGTGGTTGTTAAGTTTCGAAAATTTGTTTTCCGATCGGAGACACCTCGTGCTATCATTAGTGATCGCGGTACCCATTTTTGTAATGAGCAATTTGCTAAAGTTATGGCTAAATATGGAGTTACCCATCGTCTTTCTACCGCGTATCACCCGCAAACGGGCGGACAAGTTGAGGTCTCGAATCGTGGTTTAAAGAGAGATTTTAGAGAACGTAGGAGAGAATCGAACTTCATGGGCCGATAAGTTAGATGATGCATTATGGGCTTTCCGCACCGCTTATAAGACACCCATCGGATGCACCCCATTCAAGTTGGTGTATGGAAAAGCTTGTCACTTGCCCATCGAGCTCGAACATAAGGCATTCGGGGCCTTGAAACATGCTAACTTCGATCTTAAGACCGCGGGTGATCACCGAAAAGTTCAATTGAATGAATTAAAGCGAGCTTAGGGATCAAGCCTACGAGAATTCTTTGATTTTCAAAGAGAAGACTAAGAGGATTCATGATGCAAAAATCAAAAACCGCGTTTTCAACGTTGGTGATCAAGTTCTCCTTTTTAACTCGATTGAAGATTTTCTCGGGCAAACTCAAAACCGTTGGTCGGACCATTCACCATCACTCAAGTTTTCCCATATGGAGCGGTGGAGCTATCTCAGACGGGTCCTAATTTCAAGGTGAATGGTCATCGTGTGAAACATTATTTCTAGGAGGACATTCCATCCATGGTTGTCGGATCTCCAAACTTTCCCTAAGGACAACTGAATCGGGGGATCGAGTCAAGCTAGCGACTCGGGTAATCCAAAACGATGGCGCCGTGGGAGGCACCCCATGCTTATCTCTATCTTCTTTCTATTTTTTCTAATAAGTGATGTGAAGAGGCCGCCTCTTCGATTTCTCGTGTTTGGTTGTTTGTGATGTTGTGTTTAGGATGTCCCGATATGAAGACTCGTGCTCGAAGTTTGTCATTTTCTCCACTCGAGTTTCATGATCGTCTTTATGGAAATCCGATATCCTAATCTTATCGACTAACGTTTATCTTCTAGCATACTTAATAAGCGGCTTTTAGATTTTCGTGATACCCTTGCTTTAAACATTGAGGACAATGTTTCGTTCTAGTCTGGGGTAGGGTAATCTTGGATTTGATTTGACCGCACTTGCTTATTTACGTGTTTCTCTCGTAACCCCGTTTTCCTTAGAAATTGAAAAATTGTGCAAAAATGAGCAAAATTTAAAATTTTTGTAAGCTTTTGTTAAGTCTTTTTGATTGAAAAGTTTTGCTAGTCTCTTAGATTAGAAGCTATAAAATGCGAATTCTAGCTCACAAGGCCAAGATTTTGCAAGTTTCCATGAGTGACTTTAAATATGCATAACTTGATTTCATTAGACGAAGCATTTGCTAAGTTAATATATGTTTTGACACCTTGATTGACTTTCATTTGGTGAGAGTAGGAATAGAATTGACTTGACAGTGTTGAGCCTAGCTTGTTCCCTTAACCATAGATAATCTAAAAATTATCGGCTAAAGCATCTGCGGATCTCATTATTTGGGATTTTAAATTTGAGAGATAGAAATGATAGAGTTAATTATGAGTTTAGATGCTAAGCGTGGAGTAGTTGGTTCTCTTTAGAGCCCATCGAAGGTACTTATGGCTTTTGTTCCCACAAAATTGTTTCACCCCATATCTGTCTAAATAATTAGAGATGTCGAGTTTTTGGCGATAGTTAGTTCTTTATCTTCTTAAAAGAATCTTTGTTTTAAAATGGGTACATCAGGATCCGTAATAAATAAATGAGTAATGAGTAATAAGTGATATGTGAAAAGTAATAAGTAAAGTTGTGAGCTGCGGTGTCGAGATCGGACCCTTGGATCTTTAGCGAGTTGAATGAGGTCTTAGCCTAGCCAGCGGGATCTCATCTCATGAAGCCTATAGTCTTGGAATTACCCGTGAAGCTCCGTGGTTCAGCTCATATCAATAAAAGTTCATGTTAAAAAAAAAAAAAAAAAATGTGAAAAAGTCAAAAGTATAAGTGAATAAAAATTCCTTGATGTGGACCTCATTTTTACGACAATGGTTCTTGAGAGAAGCCGGATAACTAATTATCGACTTAGCTTTGTATCTTTATCGAATAATTCCTATCGGCGAGAATTTGAAGAAATTCATTTCTCACAAAAATATAAAAAAATCTAGAGGAAAATAGGAAAATGGGAACAAAAGGTTTTACACAAGTAACTTCCATGGGTAGTGTTAGCATCTAGAATCATATGTAACAATGATTTCGGTTTTACGCTTAGTTTGGGAGCTTGTGAAAAATCATGGACGATGTATTCTATCCGTATGGTCACTTCACGCTGTGTTGTGTTTTCTACTCCGTGATCCTAGCATGTCGTTTGAAAAATGTTGGAGTTATTGATCGACATGAAAGTTCAACAAACCGTCATTCATAATCGATGTGCTTAATTGTAATATCTACTCATGAATTGAAAGGTAAGCGGGCGTTTTAGAATTAAGGCTTTCTTAATCTCTTTTGAGGAATCTTTGCTACTTCTTCATAGGTTTAGTAGAAAGAGATTGAAATCCTTAGTTTTAAAAGCGTGAGTTGATTGCATTGCGTGAGGACAGCCAATGGTCTCGTCTGGGGTATTTTGATATGTGCTTATTCACATATCTTTCACTATCAAATAGACCCAAAACAACCAAGGAAAAGCCGTTTATTGCTTATATTTGTGGTTTTCTTGAGTTTGTGCTTGTGCAGGTACGGATATGCAAAACAAAAAAGGATCCAAATCGGATGTAAATCCGAGCACGAGATCAAGAGTTTTAGCTGAGGAAGGTCATGATTGTGCATTTGGAAGATTTTATTCTCAAGAAGATGATTTGAAAGTTTGAAAAGTTTGAAGAATAATCAAGTTAGTCCCTGCAATTTGAGCTTTTGGCAGAATTGATCCCTGAAGTTTCAGAAATTACAAAAGTCACCCTTGGATTATTGAGCTTTACAAGATTGGTCCTTATGATTTCAGTTACTTTGGTCCTTGGAAAATCCGAAATGTACAAGATTAGTCCCTAATCTATCACTTGTATCACATAATACTCTAAGTCAAATCCATATAAACCTCTTGGCCCACAAAAGGGCATTTATTAACAAATCTAAGCTACGGTTTTCATTAAACCGAAACCACAAACCATACCCGAGTAAAAATCCAAGCCAAACCAGCCGCTTATAACGGTCTTGAGCGGTCAAAGCCTTTGAAATATATTAAAAAAACCGTTTACCCATTCCGCCCCACTTTTTCCCCGATTTACATGAACCCTAATTAACCCCACGTGTAATTGGCTAAATTACCGAATTAAGGGTAGTATAGTACATTCCACGACACACGACTCATGGGGCTGACACTTCATCAATCGTGTGCTATAGGACGTCGCTCTCATTGGCGAAGCTTGTCATTAGATTTGATCTAGGGTTGTGATAAGAGAAGCGGTTATTATGATCCAAGGGTGGCAAAAGAGCTCAAAAGAAGCACAAAGGAAGAATTTCGAGAAGCTTCCAAGACCCTTAGCTCAACTATATAGACCTTCAGTCATTCGCAAATGTATCTTATTCTCTGTTATTTTTCCTTCTCTAGCTTTAGTTGTAGTAGTTATTTGCATTTCAAATGTTTTAAATCCTTTTGTAATTCGTATTGTGTACTCATTTTCAATTATTAATATAAATTTAAGTTTTCAATTTCAATTGTTATTGTTTAAGTTTTTATATTCTATATCTCAAGTTTTTATCTTATTTTAGAGCTTATTTCAATATTTTAAACCTATTCTTAGCTTATCTCTTCAAAATCTTAAAAATACAAAAAAAATCACATAAATCATTTGAAAATTAAAAATCACTCTAAAAACAAAGGTTTGAATTGATTCCTACAATCGATTTATTGTTGAATATGTTCATTCAAGCTTATTAATAGCTTTGGTGAGCTTATTCTAGTTTAATCTCAAAATACAAAAAGTGCAAAGCTGCTACAAAGTTGTTTGGATCCGGGTTCCTGTTTGGTTTGGATTTGGATTGGATTGGTTGTGATGCTGATAAGGGATGAGATTTGAGGTGGTACGGATTAGGATTATGGTTACATAGGTTAGTGGTCCTAGATCTTCAAGGTGCAAGCCATAGTGGCTGTGGATTAGTTGTAAGTTCCATAATCTGATTTGATCATTAAAGTTGTGTTTAATTCTGTTCTATAGTGATGTTTGTTACCGCTTTTGATCCGATTTGGTACGATCAAGTAGCTTAATTTGGTCTTAATCAGTTAATGCAAGCTTTATCAATAGCATACATAGTGTTTGGTATAATATATATCCGTAAGCTTAAGGCTAGGTTGTTAGTGTTTAGTGGTTGAGACTTTCGAGTAGTTTTAGAAAGTCATTTGAGGTATTGGTTTGACAGCTTTTAACTCACAAAGTCAAAACTAATTTGGAACCGATCAATATCCGGACCGGCCAAAAATCAAGAGGTGTCATAGCTTGGTATTTGGTTCAAATTTGTGAGATCTAGCATTAGGTTATCATCTCTAGTGTTTAAACATCTTAAACATTTCATAATATTGGATTAAATCTGGATTTGGTCAAAGTTTGAGTGTAATCTTCAAAAGTCACTGCTCTAAAAGCGTTTTCAACATAACTTTGTGATTCATTTTCTGAGACATATTTGAGTTTAAGAGTTTGGAAATTTGGATATCAAAACTTCAACTGGTCTATTATTGATAATCACTTTTGGTGAAAACTGATTTGGTCATCTTGAGCTTCAAATAAGCTAGTACTTTAGCTTGTAAGTGCCCCTGCCACACTTGAGTGTGAACAAAGTTGTTTTGAAAATTGTTGCACAAGCTTGATTTCAAAGATTAGGAACCGTATTTTGTACAAGTGTAGTTGGCCGTGTTTGTTATGACTGATAGGTGATTTTGGTGTAGCTATTGTAACTGTGTTTAAGCTCAAACAAATGAGGTAAAACCACTGCTTGGCTTAAATAAGGTTTACTTATTCATTGAATCTGAGCCTTAAGCTTGATAAGAGTAGTGATTATTAGTTGCTTGTAGCTTAATTTGGTAGACTTAAGTCTGAAGTTACAAGCTGTAGCTTATCTCTATAGTTAGCTTATTGTGATAAATTATTTCTAGTAGCATTTACACAAGAGTTCATTAATCTTACACATAAGCTAGTTGTTTTCCATTTTTCATAGATTCTATAGATAATTTTAGATTTTTCCTGAAAGTTTCATAATTTTTGGTCTTCATTTGCTATTTTTCTTATTTTAAATAGATTTTAATCACTTTTTAATTACCTTTTTATTGAAAATAATTAGGAAAAGTTCTAAAAATAATTTTTCAATTTTAATAGTTTAAGAAAAATATAAAAAGCAAAAAAAGATTTTCCTTATTTTTCTCTGAATTTTATAATTTTAGAATTTAATTAGTTTTAAATAGTTTAAATTAGTTTTTAATTTTTATTAAAACAAGAAAAATCCAAAAAATTAGTTTTAATTCTAAAATAGTTTTCTTATTTCATTTTTAGAGTAAAAGTAAATTTAGGCATTTTTAGGATATCGTTTAGACGTAGTTGCATTTTTAGTCGCGTTTGTTAATTACGCTTTTATTTTAGATTGGCGCTTAGGATTTCCCGTGAGGATAGATTTTAATTACTTTCCCATTTCCGTAGTTAATAAAATCAAAATCTATAATCCAAATCATCAAGCATAAAATCCAAAACCAAGAACGACGCTATAAATTCACGCCGCTGGGAAAAACGATTCGGTTGACTAATCCGTATCACACGATCACAATACCTGATTTGATTTATTATCCTTTTTCCTAAGAGAATTTGAATCTATCTTCGTGAGTATTTTTGATATTGATATTAAGGATTTATCCCCACACATAACCCCTAAACCACTCATATCAGTATCATTATGATTAACAGGTTTACAATGATCCCGTAATTCATATTTTCGTCATATCAAATATCCGGAGATATCCTTGGCGGACTGTGAATGAGAATTCCATTATTTTGAGGTATATCATATTTGACCTCATCATGATATTCACTAGTGTATTTTAGAAGATTATGTGTTTTGTAATTGTAATTTAATCTCTTCAAGATCTAAACAAAACTCCCACTTGCTTTTGTAATTTAAAGACTATCTACAAATATCACAAAGTAGAACAACACCAAATTGTTTTCTTTTGGGATATTACAAAACACATTGACAGTTCGCAAATCTTGTTCGTTAATAACCTACTCCATAAGTAGTTTTAACAATTCAAAACTTCAATATAAGACTCAATGTGATTCCAATTCAATTCCATACTAAAATGGTGTCTTATTAATCTTCTAGGTTTGAAGCTTATTTAAGTATATCCCAATCAATACTCAATTTTCTAACCTTGATAGCTCTTGGAAGAAAAGAAGATATAGTTTTCTTGAATCAAACAATGTAACAAATTTTTATTCTTCTTAATGAACATTCCATATACATACAAAAGATTTCATTAGAATTAATATTGTAAGACAATTCTATCAATATGTGATGAGTGTCTAAATACTCATCATTTTTATACTATCTAGATCAAAAAACATCCGAAAACACTCAGAAATGCATCAAAATGATAAAAATATCACAAACAAGTGTTTTATATGTTTTAAATGCAAAACATCAAAATCATGAAAAAAACGATCAAGTTTGCATAATTGGCAGTTTTAGTCCCCAAGTTACAAAAGTTGTCAAATCTAGTCCCTGGTAATTCAAAAACTTGTAAAATGTCAATTAAGGTCCATGAGATTCAAAAGTTGTCAAAATAAACCCTTCAAAGTTTAAAATTTACAAAATGACAACTTTAGTCCCTCAAGTTTGGAAAATGTCAAATATAGTCCTTGGTTAATTTAAAAAGTGAAATTTATCAAAAATAAACCTTGTACTATTTATAAATGACAAAATTGGTCCTTATGATAAACTTTTGGAAATTACAAGTTAGGCCCTTAATGTTTCAAAGTTGACAATTTTAGTCCTTGGACTTATAAAAATGGAATTTTATGAAACATTTGTCCTTGTACTAACCATATTTGGGTGTTTAGTCCTTATTATAACTTTGGAAATGTTACAGATCAGTCCCTATACTTTCAAGAATTACAAAATGGTCCTTGTGTTCTAGCTAAAACCAAACCCACCCCGTATTATTATTAGTCCAATCCACCCCAACCCAACTCGCCCCAGTTTTCACCCAAGCCCAATCCCACTTAAATAATTAAACCGGTCAAACAAACCCAATCCCGGCCAACTATTCATCTTCCAAACCACCCCACCACCATACCGTGTGATTTGCCACCTCTTCACCTCCATCTCACCACTACAGCTCACCAACCTACTCCCTCCACCACCTCCTCACACCCCACCTTCCATTAAATACAACCCACACTACTTTTTCCTCCAAAGCTGATCAAACCTCGTTTTCTTCCAAACTCTCTCAACTTGCCAAAATATCTCTCATACTTGTTCCCTAAGCCTCTACTACAATCCTAAATGCATTAATTGAAATATATCAGTCAGCAAGCAACCTTTTTGACTTTGGCCAAAATCATTTAAACGGGTAGATCACTTTGACGCATCAATGGTCAAATTGAGACTTGGGAAAGAGCAAGGAACGGGAGATACATTCGTCATCCATATAAGAGAGGGAAGCAAATGAGAAACCAAGTAGTGTAGTTTAGTGTAGTTTATGTCGTTTTAATAATTTCAAATTTTCTAGTGTACTTTTAAGCTTTTAAGTTCTTGTTTAAGCATTATTGAGTGTATGTGAACCTTTGTTAATAATAAACTTCAAGTTTCCAGTTTGATTTCAAGTTTGAGCAATTTTCTAATTCAAAATTTCATAAGTAAGAATGAATGTTATCTTTGGTTGTTGTTTCTGACTTATAAGCTTATAAAAGCTCATTATATAACCTTTGAGAGCTATTAAAACCTTAATAACTCAGTTTAGACTCAAAACTTAAAAATTCACAAAATCAAGAAAAAATTAGTTGTAAAATCAAAATGTATGGAAATGAAGTTCGCTGACAGGGCAAAAGTGAAGTTGATGGAATGGTTTAGAGGCTTAGTGGTAAGCTTCCATAGGTGTGGTACTCAGTTCTGGTTCTCGCCAGCCTGGATTCAAGTTGTGCTTAACTCTTGATTTTTGCCATTCACTATTTTAGTTCTTAAATTAGTATAAATTTCTTGTTTCATGCTTAGTTGTTATTGGTTAGTGATAATCTAGTGTTAAATCAGTAGGTTGTTAGTTGGAAATCATAGTTGCTAGTTGTTAATATTTTTAGTTAATATAGCTTAGTTGTGATTATCTTAGTAAATGTTGTTTAAACCTGTGTTTTTGTGTTCATTTGATCTAATTACATCATAGTCAAGTGATTGGAATCAGTTTAATGTTGTAATTTGTGATTTGTAACAACATAAAAACTGCATTGCTAAGGTGTGTTTGGATCAAGCTTCTGCTTATCCGAAGTTCTTGCATGTTATTGTCCTGATTCTTGTTATCGCATGTTTATTTAGTTCAAAAGAGTTCATAATAGTCATAATAAATAGGTCTCATTAGTATAAAAGTCAAAATAGAACTCAATCTAGTCTAATTGCTAACTGTTAGTGTAATAAGTCTCATATTCCACATATTAGCTTAGAATCTGATAAACTAGCTTAATTTCATCTTAGTATAGCTTAATACAACATAATTAATCAGTAGGATAGATTCATAGTTCAAAATCAAACTTTTGGTATTAATCAAAAAGTCAATTTTCCATTTAGCCTGCTTTTGAATAAACTTTTAGATTTTCATTGTGTCTTTATTATTAGGATTTAACCATTCAGCTTTTGGGATATCAATATTTAGTTGCTTAACAAAATTAGAAAATAATAGCTACTCTTATTCACTATTAATAGCTTTTTCATCACTTCTTTTGACCCCTTCTCTCAAATGATGCCGTAGTACCATGCACCACCACAACAGCTGGGCATCATCACCACTTTGGTGGGTCCCACAGCCACACCTGGACCCCACTGGTGGTCTTGGTTCCTACCACCACTCACCCGTCTGACTATCAATTCTCAAATTTAAGCGTTTAAGCTCTGGACCCCACCTTAGTTTCAAATTCCACAATTCTCGCCCCATTTTCTGAATCAACTAGTTTAACTTTGCTTAATTCTTGGCTTAAACTGCTGAAGTTTAGGATGGTTGGAATAGGTTAGTAATTAGTTAATATAGCATACCCTAGCTTATGTGTTAATTTGGTAGGTCATTTATGGTTTTAGCTTATTTTGAAGTGCTTATTTATAAGCACAATCCATCAGTACTACTATTCCTCCACATAATCAAATGTTTTTATATTTTTTATAAACTTAGAATAATATTTTAGCATTTTCCTGAATTTTTCAGATTTTTCCATCATCTGTTAGTATTTTTCTTATTTTAAATAGTTTTTAAGTCTTTTAAATAATTTAATACTAATAAATCGAAAAGCTTTAAAAAAATATGTTTTCAATTTTCCTAGATTAAGATAAATATAAAAAGTCATAAAAAGTATTTTTCCATAATTTTCTTAGCTTAAATAGTATTTTCTAGCATTTTAATTAGTTTTAAATAGTTTTAAATTAATAATAAATACATAAAAGTCTTAAAATATATTTTCAGTGTTAAAATAAGTTTTATCATATTTTAGATTTTTCTAAGTTATAATTTCATTTTTCTAGGTTAATTTTGTATTTTCTTATATTTTAGTGCATTTTAAATACTTAATAAATAGTTTTAATTAATAATAATTAAATAAATAGTTATAAAAATAATTTTCTTTTTCTAATAATTTTCTTTTATTATTAGGATTGTAAAAATGTCATTTTTACATTTGTAGGCCTTTTATTTCTTAAAACTCACGCTTTATTTTTGTACGCTTATCGTAATTTTATTTAATCGTACGTTTTAGGTTTTAAACGTTCATCATTTTAAAAATAGTGATAGCGCATATTTAATATATTTTAACTTTTTAATTTCTTTCTTTAATTTGCATTTAAGTCAGCTGTAATTTGTAGATCTTTTCTTTAGGTAATTATCCACTAATCCTTATTGATCACTATCCTAGTGATTCCTCGCCATTATCCAAGTTTAACACCAATTCATCCTCCGTGGGACTTAACGCACCAGTGAATCCACTATATTCCTCTCGATCTTAAATTGCATTGGTTTCAGCCGTTTTGAGTTTCTTACGGTTGGTCATTCACAAGTGGCTAGCTTAAGGAGATAACTTGACGGTTCGACCATCAAATTTGGCGCCACGCCGGGAGGCCGTAGTTTGTTTTAAGCATTTCCGATCCATTCTGCATATTCCACCCTTTGTAAAACTTTTGTAAAGTTATCAATAATCCAAAAAGTTCATTAACACTTTTCCTAAAGTGTTAGCAACACCAAAAATATTTTCATTCTTTGTTTTTATAATATATTTTTCAAAAAATCCAAAAATATTCCTCTTTTCCCTCTTACCCTTTTGATTCTTCATTTCTACCTCTAGAACCATTTGATTTTTCTATGTCTTATCCTCACCCTCTTGGTTGTCAATGGTGTGGTGGTCCTTATAATGGTGGTGAATTGCCCCAGCTTGTAGCATGGTGGAATCAGAAACGGTCCTGCCTATAACCAAGATCCCTATTCTTACCATAACACAACCTGATTTATTCCATCAGCCACCACACCGTGAGACTCGCTAGTTATAATCGCTGTGAGTACCGTGATGGTTCACACTCCGCCTCGAGTCAATCGAAACACGCTTGTCTATGAGCGTGTTCTGATAACAATTATGACTACAACACATATGACTCAAGCCACACAGCTTTAATGTTGTGAGTATTGTGGAGGTCCTCACTCTAGCTCTGATTGTCAAACGTGGAATCCAATTCCTTGTAACAATTACGACTATTCATTTCAAGACCAACCTCCACGTATTCAAATGATTCAAGCAACTCCTCATGAAACTACGCATGCACCTTCTACTCTAAGAGTCTTGAGTTATGAAAAGAACTTAAGGAGGAGTCGGCTATGTCACATGAGAAATCCATGGAAGAATTGTTAGCTGAGAACAAGTTGCTAAATTAGATTCCCAGATTGCCATTGAAAATACTATTAGGGAATCAATTAAACTACAAAAAGCATTCAAATCTAGCTCTCAATTCCATTTCATTCCTGATGACGATGATGATGAAGATACCCTTGATATTCTACAATTTTATTCATCAAGTTCATCGCTTTGAGATTCCATCCGTGGAAATGGTGGAGAAAAGAATATGACTGAATCACTAGCAAGAGAAATAATGGAACTTGTAGAATCCATAACGCTAGTCCTTTCAACTCCTCGTCAAGCTGTTATCACACCCAGGTTCACACTCACTCTCACATGGGGATTTCTTGACACTGCTCTAAAAGGAATCGGACGAATTCATAAAGTCTTGTTGAGAACTTGTCCCAATCCCGAGAGTCACAGGGAATTCTCGAGCAATTGTGTGATATCCCTACCTCTTGTCTTCCAAAAGATCATGTTGAGATGTGCTCCGATTCTAATGATGACGATTCGTTATCTTGTGGAGACATCAGTTATATGGAAGATTTACCTTCCGAGCTAGTCACCTTAGAAGAAGAGAATGATGAAGTATCACTAATCAAATCAAAAGATGAAGCTCTTCGAGCAACATTATTGAATGTCAATCTTCTCATTTCTAAAATCGAGGCTTTCAAAGAAAAACCTATTTCATCTCCTATCCCCATAAAGGATAGTGACATTTTTTCCGATGATTCTATTCCGAAATGGAAGCCTTCTGCTTTTGATCGATGGGAGAGAAAATTAGTGGTAATACCACTTCTCATTTTCATAATTCTCTCCCGATATGAATCATTTACATTGAGGAGTTCACCATGAACCCACTCATATCAATTCTGAATATGATTCATTCACCTTGAGGAGTCTCGTGAACTACTCATATCATATCTCACGGAGTATGATATTTCTACTTTGATCTAGACACACTCATAATATGTCTTGATCAAGTATGCTTAACTGAGGAGATTCATGAAACTATGAATTCTCCTATTGAGGATGAAGAGTTAGTCATGATTTTTATCATGATTTTCTTTCTTTCTTCATATATATCCCGTCACTTCTCCTGCTCTTCACTCCTTTCGAATGAAGACATTATTTGACCCCGCATTTTCATGTATCATTTGTGAGCCGTTCTATCTATATCTCATCGGTGTGGAACTTTCACGCATTTCAATGTTTATACAAACATCTTGAATGAAAGTCCGATGGAGATTGTCTCTTCCACTTACTTCCCATGAACAAATTATTCGGGTCGAAGTAAGCTAGCTTAATTCTAAGTAATCAAAAACAAGAGTTAAACATGGGTTTTCACCCTGTACCACCCTAGGGAGATGCCCCACATGTTGTATAGAGACCTTAAAATGAATGAAAATTGTAAATAAAAAAAAAAAAAAAGAAGGAGAATAATTGTTGTGTTTCCACACTTAGCTAGTAATGTTATCTTTTATGTTCAAGGATCTTCGATATAAGCCGGTACTTTGAATATTGAGGACAATATTCATTTCTAAGTCTGGGGGGGAAATTCTGGCAGCGAATTTGATCATAAATGTACCCTTTTAGTCCCTTTTTCCCCAAAATGGCCAAATTTTTAAAATTTTTTATTTAGTGGAAGTACTATGTACTAAACACAACAAATGGTAATCACTCCACCATGTCTAACCCACATAAGGATTGGCTAATCCAGGAGCAAACGGCTCTGGGTAAAGATATCTCAAATCCGTTTATATGGCTTGCAATTTGCCCAAAATTGTATGGTGTTCAACTCACCATATCTTTAAAGTAGTGAAGAGTTGGCTAGCCCGCAAGTTTATGGCTTGTGGTAAAGGCAGTGGAAAACCATAATTGGTAATCGACTCACCAAAGATAATATTGATAATTTATCTAAGAGTTGGCTAGTCCGTATAAACGTTTCCGTAAAGACAAATCAAACCGCTGAAAGCTTATGATTTGCTCAAAATCATTTGGTTATCATTGTACCATGGTTCTTACTTGAACTAAAACATTTGGCTACTCCATAAGTAATGGCTTTTGGTAAAGAGATAAAATCCATTAACTTTTTCATAAATCATTGCTAGGGACTAGCAATATCTTTTGTGGGATTGATGAGTGTCTAAATACTCATCATTTTATACTATCTAGATCAGAAAAACATCCGAAAACACTCGTAAATGCTTCAAAATGAAAAAATATCACAAACAAGTGTTTTATATGTTTTAAATGCAAAAACATCAAAATCGATGAAAACGATCAAGTTTGCATAATTGGCGCTTTTAGTCCCCAAGTTACAAAAGTTGTCAAATCTAGTCCCCTGTAATTCAAAAACTTGTAAAATGTCAATTAAGGTCCATGAGATTCAAAAGTTGTCAAAATAAACCCTTCAAAGTTTAAAATTTACAAAATGACAACTTTAGTCCTCAAGTTTGGAAAATGTCAAATATAGTCCTTGGTTAATTTAAAAAGTGAAATTTATCAAAAATAAACCTTGTACTATTTATAAATGACAAAATTGGTCCTTATGATAAACTTTTGGAAAATTACAAGTTAGGCCCTTAAAGTTTCAAAGTTGACAATTTTAGTCCTTGGACTTATAAAAATGGAATTTTATGAAACATTTGTCCTTGTACTAACCATATTTGGCAGGTTTAGTCCTTATTATAACTTTGAAATGTTACAGATCAGTCCCTATACTTTCAGGAATTACACAAATGGTCCTTGTGTTCTAGCTAAAACCAAACCGGACCCTTGTATTATTATTAGTCCAATCCACCTTAACCCAAATGCCCAAATTTCACCCAAGCCCAATCCCACTTAAATAATTAAAACCGGTCAAACAAACCCAATCCCGCCTTCATTATTCATCTTCTCCAAACCACCCCAGCCACCATACTGTGGATTTGCCAACTCTTCACCTCCATTCACCACTACAACCACCAACCTACTCCTCCACCACCTCTCACACCCCACCTTCCATTAAATACAACCCACACTACTCTTTCCTCCAAAGCTGCATCAAACCTCTGCTTCTTCCAAACTCTCCCAACTTGCCAAAATATCTCTCATACTTGTTCCCTAAACCTCTACTACAATCCTAAATGCATTAATTGAAATATATCAGTTTAGCAACCTTTTGGACTTGGCCAAAATCATTTAAACGGTAGGATCACTTTGACCGCATCAATGGTCAAATTGAGACTCGGAAAGAAAAGGAACGTGGGAGATACATTTCAATACCATATAAGAGAGAGGAAGCAAGATGAGAAACCAAGTAGTGTAGTTTAGTGTAGTTTATGTCGCTTAATAATTTCAAATTTTCTAGTGTACTTTTAAGCTTTTAAGTTCTTGTTTAAGCATTATTGAGTGTATTGAACCTTGTTAATAATAAACTTCAAGTTTCCAGTTTGATTTCAAGTTTGAGCAATTTTCTAATTCAAAATTTCACTAAGTACTAATGTTATCTTTTGGTTGTTGTTTCCGACTTATGCTTATAAAGCTCATTATATAACCTTTGAGAGCTATTAAAACCTTAATAACTCAGTTTAGACTCAAAACTTAAAAATTCACAAAAATCAAGAAAAATTAGTTGTAAAATCAAAAATGTATGGAAATGAAGTTCAAGGACTCAAGCAGTCGTGGGTTGATGGAATGGTTTAGAGGCTTAGTGGTAAGCCTATAGGTGTGGTACTCAGTTCTTGGTTCTCGGCTGTGCCTTGATCAAGTTGTGTTTAACTCTTGATTTTTGCCATTCACTATTTTAGTTCTTAAATTAGTATAAATTTCTTGTTTCATGCTTAGTTGTTATTGGTTAGTGATAATCTAGTGTTAAATCAGTAGGTTGTTAGTTGGAAATCATAGTTGCTAGTTGTTAATATTTTTAGTTAATATAGCTTAGTTGTGATTATCTTAGTAAATGTTGTTTAAACTCGTGTTTTGTTCATTTGATCTAATTACATCATAATCAAGTGATTGGAATCAGTTTCATGTTGTAATTTGTGGATTTGTAACACTAATCATAAAAACGCCTTGCTAGGTGGTTTGACTGTCTTATCTGAAGTTCTTGCATGTTATTGTCCTGATTCTGTTATCAGCATGTTTATTTAGTTCAATGAGTTCATAATAGTCATAATAAATAGGTTCATTAGTATAAAAAGTCAAATAGAACTCAATCTAGTCTAATCTGTTAACTGTTAGTGTAATAAGTCTCATATTCCACATATTAGCTTAGAAACTGATAAACTAGCTTAATTTCATCTTAGTATAGCTTAATACAATATAATTAATCGTAGGATAGATTCATAGTTCAGCTTAATTCAAACTTTGGTATTAATCAAAAAGTCAATTTTCCATTTAGCCTGCTTTTAATAAACTTTAGATTTTCATTGTGTGTTTATTATTAGGATTTAAACTATCTTTTGGGATATCAATATTTAGTCTTAACAAAATTAGAAAAATAATAGCTTACCTTATTCAGCTTATTAATAGCTTTTTCATCTTCTTCTTTTGACCCTCTTCTCTGAAATGATGCCCTCAGGCAGCCATGCACCACCACAACAATGGGCATCATCACCACTGGTGGTCCCATGGCCACACCAGTGGACCCCACTGGTATTCTTGGTTCCTACCACCACCACCCAAATGACTATCAATTTCAGCCCAAGCTGAGCTTAAGCTCAGACCCCACCCTAGTTCAGCCACAATTCTCGTCCCATTTTCTCAATTGCCTAGTTTAACTTTTGCTTAATTTTTGGCTTAAATGCTTTTCAGAAGTTTAGAATGGTTGGAATAGGTTAGTAATTAGTTAATATAGCATACCCTAGCTTATGTGTTAATTTGGTGGTCATTTATGGCTTTTAGCTTATTTTGAAGTGCTTATTTATAAGCCAATCCATCAAGTAGCCTTACTATTCCTCCACATAGCATATGTTTTTATATTTTTATAAACTTAGAATAATATTTTAGCATTTTCTGAATTTTTCAGATTTTTCCATCATTGCTTAGTATTTTTCTTTTTTTAAATAGTTTTTAAGTCTTTTAAATAATTTTAATACTAATAAATCGTAAAAAGCTTTTAAAAATATGTTTTCAATTTTCCTAGATTAAGATAAATATAAAAAGTCATAAAAAGTATTTTTCCATAATTTTCTTGGTTTAAATAGTATTTTTAGCATTTTAATTAGTTTTAAATAGTTTTAAATTAATAATAAATACATAAAAGTCTAAAAAATATATTTTCAGTTTTAAAATAAGTTTTATCATATTTTAGATTTTCTAAGTTATAATTTCATTTTTCTAGGTTAATTTTGTATTTTCTTATATTTTAGTGCATTTTAAATACTTAATAAATAGTTTTTAATTAATAATAATTAAATAAATAGTTATAAAATAATTTTCTTTTTTCTAATAATTTTATTTATTATTAGGATTGTAAAATGTCATTTTTACATTTGTAGGCCTTTTATTTTAAAACTCACGCTTTATCTAATGCTAATGCGTAATTTTTATTTAAACGCGACGCTTTAGGTTTTTAAACGCTCATCATTTTAAAAATAGTGATAGCGTTTATTTAATATATTTTAACTTTTTAATTTCTTTTAATTTGCATTTAAGTCGCCTGTAATTTGTAGATCTTTTCTTTAGGTAATTATCCACCAAATCCTTATCATCATATCCTTAGTGATTATTCTAACATCCAAGTTGTTTAACACCATTCATCCTCCGTGGGACTTAACGACCCAGGAATCCACTATATTCCTCCGATCTTAATTGCATTTGGTGTTTGAGCTGTTTTGAGTTTCTTACGGTTGGTCATTCACAAGTGGCTAGCTTGCGTGAGATAACTTGACGGTTCGGGACCGATCAATATGTAAGATAAACATATTCCTTTTGGCTTACCTATTTACCAATTAAATCATCTTAATGGTAAAATAAAATTCCAAGCCAATTGCATGCTTTATAACTCAAGTACTTTTGATTAAGTCACTTCATGTCCATGTCTCAACTAGAAACATAAGCAACAAGTTATAATCTCATTATAATGCTATAAGTCATTTACCAATGACTTATGTCTTAATAAGAAGACATAACAAGTTGGTAACGACATTTATATTATATGTCTTGTAATAATGAAAGATCACTTTACAAAGAAAACACATAAACATTTACAATTTAAAGTAATTATGAACACCATATCATGGTTTCAATTAATTTATTTTCAAGTTACTATACTACTCTATCTATTTATGTCATTCTAAAAAATACATAAATATTTAAGATAGTATTACTTTATTTAATTATGTCATTCAATGAAGTGTCCAACTTAAGAAATCTGAAAAGCATCCACGCCTCATCCCACCTACGTGGAGATTTACCTTGAGATTACACCAGCCAAGATCACACTTAACCTAAAATGTAACTTCAAGTGTTTCTATAATTTGAATGACATAAGACATAAAAGTAGTCTATGCTATAATCTTGACACATGTTATTTAAGCAAGACAATCTTATTAGAACGCACTTTACCTTACTTATCAAGAGAATCCATTAATCATATTGGTATGTGTTGTTCCTATGCACACAATAAATATCTCATTTGTGCATAGAACAACATCATATAATAGATAAAACACCATGACATCTTACTGTTATGTGAGCAATATGATAGTGTCAGTAGAGATATAAGATTACAAGTAGATGTAGGAGCATTCCAATTATCAAGGAAACGCTCATGACTATCCTGAGAATATGAATGTCTACATTTTTAACGAATATATTATTTCAAGAAAATCTAGAATAACTGAGTTATTACCAAGATAATAACTGTAACTCCCAAAGGATTAGACAATGCATAACAATAATGTCTTATTCAAGTAATACACCATACTCCCAATCGGATTTGACAACATTGTAAGTGTTTCATTAACCAAAGGAAAATAGCGTATATTACGCTATACCCCTTTGTAAGACCATTCGTAACAATTACTTATGTAATAAAAGAGTGTATTCTACTTTGTAGATGATGAATCATCCATCATGCTATTAACTTGAAAAATTGAGCATGCAATTTCTTCCTTAATAGGTCTACTATCCCTACAATGGTGTGTAGCACCTTTAATTGGTCAAATCAAAACAACTAGATAAAATATACTAGTTTGTCTTTTACCAATTTTGCGGTAATTAGTCTAGATTCTAATGTAATAACTCATATAATATCAAACATGTTTTCTAGTTGACCAAAATGTCATATAAGAATTCAATCACCAACAGAGGGTAATGAAATATCTTATGAAAACATGGGTGTGCAATTTTCTAACTATTAAAGTTACAGGATATATTAGAATTTAGAAAATTTAATGTTCCTAACATACCTTTCTCAATCATAAAAAGGAATAGATTGAGTCTCACCTTCTTCCATGGAAAATAGTTTATGTTTGTCTTTTAGTGAATTGTTCTTGATCAAACATTTGTTTGAAAACAGAACTAAATCAATTTACCAAAGCACAAACCACGCTACGGTTTAATGTTGCATTAATACAATCAAAAGAATTAACAAAATTCAATTTTTTAGTATTTTCAATAATTAAATCTTTCAAGAAAATAAAATACCCTTTGGTCAATATTCATATTAACCATAGAATTTTCCTTGAATCTAGAACCCTCATTATCATAGTTTCACCACATCAGCTTGATTCAGCTAGTGATGAAAGTATAGAATAGGTAATTGTCGAAGAACAATAATTGACAAACAACTTTGCAATTCCTAGAAAATATGGGATTTACAATTTTGCCAAACAATTATGCAAAATGTAAGCATGTTTTATCCCATCTTATGCCTTAAGTTATAGGTCTCACTAACTAACTTAATTAAGTTGTCTAATTTAGAAACAAGAAATAATAAGTTTTGAGGTCTCACACAACAAAATAATTCACCTTGCCATTGTAATCTAGATCAAGGTCTCACATAACTAAATTACAACTTCAAGTGTTTCATATCATTAGATGGCATAAACTTAAATTTAAAGGGTACAATTTTTTTACGTGTAATCAAAACTTATGTATAAAGAAGCATGCATACAACTTTATAACATAATATTTTCGAAAACCTTACATAAGATTTTAATTGCTAAGATTAAATTTACAGTTTTAATCGACAAGCGTTGAGAAACTTACAACTTTGCACTAAGATGCTTCTCGCATATAGAATGGTTATACTAGGTAGCTCCAATCCAACTCAACAGGGGGCGAGGACGTAAGCGAAGCATAACCTTAGACATTCATTCATGCATCATGTGCGCACTTCTTAATTAACCCCTTTATAGTTTGTTCTAGTGGGTGAGCCGTTTCTAACCATTTTAGTACGCATCAATCGATTAAAAGTTCAAGAATAATTCTTAGATAACATCCGCTACCATTATTTAGTCCATTTAATTTTCTATTCATAAAAACCTTTTTGCTTACTAACATGTCAAAACAATATATAAACAAAAAGCATTTTAATAAAATTAAAACACACTAAATAATATAAACATATAACTAAACAATTTAACATATGTAAAACAATTAGCCACATGCATAATTATTTTGATAAACTCTAATAAACAATTCTAGGCGAATAAATGCAGGTATACATTAACTAGGCTTTCAACTACAAGGTAGATGAGCTACATACACGCATAAAGTCGATTGGGCGTAGTTTCGTTAATATACCAATTAGCACGTGAATCTAATTTTTTATTAGTTATAATTGAGGTCTTCCCCAATTCAATAATTATCAAATAAATAGAACATGTATCAACTAAAACAATTTATAGCATAACTATACTCCATGGCAAAACATGCATGTTCCACCATGGATTCCGCATAACAATTATCACCCAAGATACGCATATTACATGGCACATAACAATTATTCATTAATTAACCACATAAAATTAGCATGCAACTTAGGTTTCTACAAAGTTTTACAAAATAAAACCTATTAAATAAAAATAAGGGTAATCTACCCTAATATTAAAAATTAAGGTTTCGAATTCAAAACCCTAGAAACCATAAAAAGCATGCATATAATCATAAAGATCCAATTTTTATGTGTTTCTAAAATTAATTACATCATATTAACGGCTCGTGATGCCACCGTTGGGATTTAATACTATAACAATTATATAAATCAAATAACATCATCAAAGCATGCAAATGAAGAAATAGTAATAATATATGTAAATAATTAACCAACAAGAAAGTGCTGCATCTTTTAGCAATTCAAGAATCAAAATGATGATTGAACAAGAACAAAACCAAAACCCTAATTATAGGGTTTATGAACCGACCAAACAAAGAATCTAATCTCACCAAGACAAGCTTATGTGCTTGTCCTTCGCTCTTGTACACACGCATTCAATAGCGACGGATGCGAAAGCTAGTTCCTTGAATCACAAATAAAACCAAACACTTGTTTTGAGTTACAAAATCTAACACCCTTGTGGGTGAGGGTATACCTAATCGCACCACACAGCATAGGAGAGAGGAGAAGAGAAATTAAGTTATTGGTGATCCAAGATTAAGTTGTGAATGAATACAAGGGTTATATATAGAATCCTAACTGCATGAATTAAGTTTGTGTGTGATTGGGTTTGAACCCAACCGATCGCCAAACATAATCCCAAAGGATTCAAGAACTTTCCGACTTTTGTAATTTCATCTCTAATCCTTTTTAGTTAATATTTAACGCATCAGTTAACCAACTGCTAATTATTTAACTATCGTTATGTTTTATTTCGTGACTAATAATTAATAATAATAACGTTTTATTTATATTAATTATTTACATCAATTTCATAATGAAAAGCAAGTAACCTCGCTTCCTCGGTTCTAATCCGTGACATACATATATTTAAATATCTATAAAACCTTTCACCTAGCTCATCGTGATGACAACGCAGCAAATGTTCTCGGCCAAGTTTAATTCCAATTGATATATAAACGGTTACTTTTTTCTTCTTTTTCTTTTTTGATTTTCAAGTGTGTGTAAGTGTGTGTATATGCGAGGAAGTGAAGAAGAAGAAGAAGAAATGTGATATTTTTTTATTATTATTATTATTTTTTTCTCTCAAATTTGGGCCAATGGACAAGTGGTTACTTTACTTAATTATTGTTAGACTTTTAAAATTTGGGCCAATGGAGTTATGTTTTTATTTTTTGAACTTTGTTTATAAAAAATGTTATTTTGTATTATTTGAATGAAATAAATATTACTATGTTATGTATTGATTTTTTAATTAACGAAATGAATTTATTTAGTTTATTTGAAAAATGAAAATTGAATAAAAAAAATAGCGAGTGGCATCCCAAAATGAAGAGGTTGGTTTTATATGAAAATGTATATGGTTTGTTGTGATTAATTGTGAAAATGTAGACTGATGCTACAATGAAGCCAAGCATCACTCCATCTAACCTTAAGCTCGCTTTGGACACCTAGTGTTCTAAGTTTGTGTTTTATATCACTCTGTACTTGTTTCTTATCAAATGAGATTTACTTGAAATGTTGGTGTTGCTTGTTCGAGCAGTAAGCAAAAGAAAAGGAAAAGGCATGTCAGTGTCCTCCTTGTACCCTACACGTATGAAGTGATCATTGTTTAATAAATGGATGTGTTTCTAAATGTATTCAAGCTTAATTTGCTTTTACTACAAGGTGATCAAAAAATTATCCTCCTAAACAATGCAACGAATTTACTAATCATACTATTATATACATATTTTATCATTAGTTTAGAGATATTTACATAAATCGCCCTTGTATAGAACAAATTGCAAAGACAAATTCTAAATTTATTTGCATAAATCGCCTAGGTTAGCCGTGACCATCGGTCTCGACTTTCTTCCCACCAACGCAACAACAACACAATTTCAATCTCCAGTATTGCCGAGACCATAAGTGGTCTCAAAATTCTATGTTTACCTTCGACAACAACCAAAACCGAACACCCCTTTCGAGGGTTTTCCCACTCAACAACCATCAATACCAACCCATTTTCACCATCAAAATTACCAAGTCAACTCCACCAATCTAGGGTTTCATCCGAACCCGAAACCAACAAGAATAATAACAAGAAAATTAAAACATCAAAACCATGTTGACAAGCATAATAAACAAGTCCTCACCGTGAGCCTAAGCTTCTGCCTCGGCTGACACAACAACACACGAGACCCAAAAACGGATACCAACAAGTTATATACCACATTTTAATTATCAAGAATTGTTTCCCATGTTTTATAACCAAACCTGACATAAAACGAAGTAAATCAGTGACTCAAACCACGAAGTTACCAAGAATGAAGCTAAACCGGTTTTAACCTACCTTCGTTTTCTACATAAAAAGAGACTGGCGGTGTGTCACAATTCTCAAATTCCGGCCATTCTTAAATTAATTATGCATCATATTAGTTCATTCATGACATTGCATTTCACATTTAACGCGTGAATTTTATATTAAATAAACGTTATCGCGTGAGTTATTATTTTAAATATTTAACTGCTACTTTCAAAATGATCCCTACATATTTTTATACTTACATTTAGTTGTAAAACTATATTTGAGTTTAACTAGTGTTTTGAATTTATTTGGTATATAAATCGTTAAATTTATATTATTAACGCTTTTTCTTAAAAACTACTCGATAATTATTTTATCACTCAAATTTCACAAGGAATGTATTTTACAATTTTTATTATCTCATTACATTCTATTTTGATCTATTAAAAACCTACTTGTACCAAAAAGTTTCCATTTACCTTACAAGTGATTATTACTACATATTTTCTTACACCTTTTAACAATAATTACACCAACAATTATATATATACAAGTTTATAAAAAAATAAAATAAATAATAAGATTGAGAAACATCCCCTAATATCCGTTCTAGTAGCATTAATGAGATGGTAAAATTTTTCCTTGATTATATATAGATCTATACACAAACTCATTCATTCATTCTTCATATAATTTAGTGTTAGGAGTGTTTTCCTCTCTTCTTGTTCTTCCTCTTCCATAACCGGTTCTACTTAAGGAGTAGAAGAGATCATCAAGTTTTTTTTATCAAGTGTTATACAATCTAGTTACACTCTTATTAAAGGTTTTGAAATAAAAACCTAGGGTGTTTAGGTTAATCCTTGGTTCTAATCACCTCATCATATCATCTTGTAAGCATCTCATATTTATTTTTCATCTTACATATTCATTTCATACTCATCTTATCATTTTTGAGCAAAAACATGCAAGACTTGTGTTGTTTATACCATTTTACTTTGATTTTTAGAGTTTTATACATATAAAGTCATCCTATAATTATTCTCTTGGTATATGTTGGTCTTGATGATGTCTAGGAACCCATGACACCCTAAGAAGGTGTATGGTAGGATTAGATTAGCTTTGGAGTTGATTTGAAGGATTGGAATAGGTTTAGTACGAGAAAAACTATTTTCGACAAGTATATATAGTGGTCTGTCCTTATTTTGATTTTCTGGAAAATCCGACAGTAGGCACGAATTTTTGGCCTTGATATTTAGAAAATATACTTTAAAACTAACCGCGGCCGCTTGAACGGGGTAAAACGGAGCTATAACGAAGAAGTTATGAATTTTTCAAGTTTGACGACGAAATATTTATTTTCAGAAAATTCAGCAACTTATTTTGTATTATTCGAAAACGAGCCTTAAGCATCACAAATTATTTCGACTTATCAAAAATATATTAGTATACTTTGATACGAAGCTAAGGACGTATAATAAGTAGAAAACGGATTTGAAACGACTAAGATATACACGTTTTCATAAACTTGTCCGAACTATTTTTAAAAACTATATTATTTTTACGAGATAAGTGTTACGGTAACTAAAATCACCATATTTAACCTCTATTATCTTTATGTTCGAGACCTTTATGACGAAAACTCCTGAACTGAAACTTCTAGATTTCGATACAAACTTTCCAAACCGTCGAGTTCGTTCTCTAACGATCGACGTACACCATTTTACTACTAGTTTTTCAAAGCTATTTTTGTCAATTTCATGAAATTTCCCGACGACATTGTTTACTTACCTAAAAGTGATAATTTCACCAAATCATTATAAAACCATTGTAGGATGACATTTTGACGTAAATACTTGTAAAGTAATTTAAGAATGGTCAAGACGCCAAACGAGTATTTTTCGACGATAAGTATTATTTTCAAAACTCACAAATGGTATAAATATCATCCTAATTGCGCATAACATTACACCATTACTTATTTCATATCATATCATTCATAATAGGTCAGTTTCGAGATTCACGCTACATTTCTCGTGCAACCACTTTTGTCGTCGCATCTATTCATCAAGTGAGTATTCACAGACTCCCCTTTTAAATGCTTTAAATTGTTTTGGGGTGGAATGCATGATTTATACTTGAACTAAACTATCTATGTTTTATGAACTTATTGAACATTTTATGCTAGTGAGTAATCACATCCCCTTTACCGCTTTTATTATATTTGGGGCTGAATGCATGAACCATACTTGAATTAAATTGATCCTTACAATTGTGAACTCTTTTGACTAGAACTTGTGAACTCGAATCAAATCCTTGAACTTAATTACTAAATTATGACTTATTTGAACTTATTGAATCGTACGTGTTATGACCTTGTCCTAAAGTCTCCCATGTTCTGAGACACTATAAAGTCTCCCCTTGTTCGAGCATCACTATAATTCTCACGTCGGTGGAGTGTTCACAATAATTCTCGCCTTTGTCGGAGTGTTCACAATAATTCTCGCTTTGTCGGTGGAGTGTTCTCAATAATTCTAAATGGTGGAGTGTTCTCACACGCAAATGGTGGAGTGTTCTCAATAATTTCTAGGTGGTCGAAAGTGACAAAGGAGTCTCCCTTGTTGGAGTAGTGCAAAGTCTCCCATGTTCGGAGCATCCCTGAATTATTATATACTTGGTACTATATTGTGATCTATTTTGACCACTTGATACGCTATATTTTGTGCAATGGGTTGTGTACACACAAAGTTGCAAGTTTTTGTATGGGCGGAACTTGGAACTGAGTGGATATACAATGCCTTTGCTTTGGGAACTATTATGACCGCTACACTTGACTACTTGACGCACTATATTTTTGTGCAATGGTTGTGTACACACAGGTTGCAAGTTTTGTATGGGCGGAACTTGGAACTAAGTGGATACACAATGCCTTTGCTTTGTGGACTATTTTCGTTGACCGAAAGCTTTAAATATTTCTTACGAGATTTCTTATTTTGCTAAACGTGTTTACTCACCAACTATTTTCATAGTTGACCCGTTTTCTCTCATGCATTTCAGGTGATCGTTAGTAAGCTTTTCTATCAAGTCTTGCATAAAGAAGTTTTCACTTGTCGCTACAAGTCGTATGTAATAAAACTCATATTTTGGAATCTAAACTTTGTAATATATTTGCCGATGACGGCTAAACTGGTATTGTAATGGTGTACTCTTGCTTTTAAATATTAATGTTGGTATGTTCTATTATCTTGTGCTTATGTTCCCTTCCGCTACACTGTTTCATTCCCGCAGGGTGTGACAGATTGGTACCAGAGCCAAAGGTTATAGAGAATGCCGATTTTCAAAAAAATAAAATCACAAATTTATAACCGAAAAATTTTATTTTATTTTATTAAACATTGAACATCATCCGAGTCATCTAGTCCTATCGTTGTAGTTACATCATAAATTATACAGAGCCTGATCAACTATGTCTAATTTATGAAGAACCATGCAATGATAAGAGTGGTAGTTTTAAATCATGTTTAGTCGAGTCTTTTGAGTCCGGTCACCTGAAGTTGCATTGGTCGGGTGGGTATGCATAGCATGTTTTACGCTCACGCCTACATTACCGCATCTTGTTCATATCTTCTTTTCCATCTTTCGATTTGTTAGACATAGCATGTCCCCGACCTGCCATATTTCGATCACTATAACACACATTACCACCGCTTCTACACCTCATCGACTTCGCTCGAATGTCGCTTTGCTCAACCCGATGTTTGGTCCCCAGGATCATGGCCGCAAGAAACACACGCCGAGAGGTAACAACGCAACCCAAACAACAATGACAATCCGTGAAAACAACGCTGCTGGAATAGCGGATCTACTCACCCAAATTATAACACATCTCGATGCTAGACAAACCAACAACGGAGAAGGTACTTCAAACGCCGTCAAGGATGCAGCTACAAACTTTCGACATGCAAGCCAATGGAATTTCATGGTACCGAGGGTGCCATTGACGCTAACTCGTTCGAGAATGTTGAGTCGGCTTAGTATCACTAAATGTGCCAAGAAAATAAGGTTGAGTTCTCTCACGGGTCTACTACAGGACGAAGCTGACCTGGTGGAACAACCAACCGCAGATTAGAGGAAGAGGCAAAGAAATGCTATCTTGGGAAGCATTTAAGAAACTACTAACTGATGAGTACCGCTAAAAGATGAAGTGCGTAAACCGAAGAAGAATTTTGGAACCACTTGATGGTAGGAGTAGAGATCGACAAGTACACGATCCGCTTCCACGAAGTTAACTAGATGGTTCCTCACATGGTTTCCACTGTGGAGAAGTTGATTGACCGAGATATATGGGGATTGATACCCAATTAGGAGGACGCCACCTCATCAAACCCAACCACTCTCAAGTAAGCCGCCGAAAGTATGGCGACGCTTAACAAATGATGTGATCAGTCCGAGAACTAACAAAAGCAAACAATGGACGAAAGCGCAGTGAGGATCACCAGTGGAAACCGAGACCGTAATCAAGAAAACAAGAGGCAAAGTGAATAACCCGTAACTATGGGCGACCACCAGAGCTAAAGGATATGGTGTCCACATCCTTTGTGCACTCGATGTAATTATCATCACTTAGGAGACTGCCGAAGGTGCAACAAATGTGGACAGACGGGCCACTTCACTTAAATTGCTCAAACAGAATGGGAATCAAGGACGAGAAAAGCATGTTACGAAAGTGGGAAGTTTAGATCACCTTCAATACCCGGCCCAAAGTCAAAAGAACTCCCAATCAAGAGGTAATCGCCCAAACCCGCATTGGCAATAGAAGGTCCACCGAACCGAACATTGAAATTCTCCCCATCGCGGTCGAAAGCATTCTATCTGGTACCGGAAGCCCCAACGCTTAACGGTACATTCTTTCGAACAACTCCCTTATTTCACGACATGATTTTGAGTGCATAGCTTCCTTCCAACTTACCACGCTCACGACCTTGATTAATTGGAGACCTATTGATATCGACCTTAGTTGTTATATATTTTGTTGATTGGATTTGATTGTGTAAGTTCGAATATCGACGTAATCTTTCAAAAGACTTCACTCAAGGATGTTGATTCCTACCTTTCTAACAACTTGTTTCCTAGCTTGATCTAGTGACAGCTCTTGTTTGATGAGTTGCGAAAATCAAGCTAAGAGACAAGTTTACTAAGTCTTAGTTTAATCTCATGACAGTGCTTGTTTGATGAGTTGTGAGATTAAATTAGAATCGACTACCTAAAGGTCTTTTGAGAGCTACGTTCGATATTGGGTAAGTTTACCCTATCAAATCTAATCACGAGCACGTACTTAGTTGAATGGAAACTGGACGCATGGGCATTGACACGATCATTTAGACTATTCGTACGAGCATGAACTTTTAGAACTCTTGTCGGGTTCGGACCATATAGTATCGTTAATCGAATCACGAGGACGTGATTCCGCTGACATGGGAAGAATGTCAAAATTCTCAAATCCGCCATTCTTAAATTAATTATGCATCATATTAGTTCATTCATGACATTGCATTTCACATTTAACGCGTAAATTTTATATTAAATAAACGTTATCGCGTGAGTTATTATTTTGAATATTTAATCCGCTACTTTCAAAAATGATCCCGACATATTTTTATACTTACATTTAGTTGTAAAAACTATATTTTGAGTTTAACTAGTGTTTTGAATTTATTTGGTATATAAATCGTTAAATTTATATTATTACGACGCTTTTTCTTAAAACTACTCGTAATTATTTTATCACTCAATTTTCACAAGGAATGTATTTTTACAATTTTATTATCTCATTACATTCTATTTTGATCTATTAAAAACTTACTTGTACCAAAAGTTTCCATTTACCTTACAAGTGATTACTAATTACATATTTTCTACACCTTTAACAATAATTACACTAACAATTATATATATACAAGTTTATAAAAAAAAATAATAAGATTGAGAAACATCCCCTAATATCCGTTCTAGTGGGGGTAGCATTAATGAGATGGTAAAATTTTCTTCCTTGATTATATAGATCTATACACAAACTCATTCATTCATTCTTCACATATAATTCTAGTGTTAGGAGTGTTTTTCTCTCTTCTTGTTCTTCCTCTTCCATAACCGGTTCTACTTAAGGAGTAGAAGAGATCATCAAGTTTTTTTTATCAAGTGTTATACAATCTAGTTACACTCTTATTAAAGGTTTTGAAATAAAAACCTAGGGTGTTTAGGTTAATCCTTGGTTCTAATCACCTCATCATATCACTTGTAAGCATCTCATATTTATTTTTCATCTTACATATTCATTTACTCATCTATCATTTTTGAGCAAAACATGCAAGACTTGTGTTGTTTATACCATTTTTACTTTGATTTTAGTGTTTTATACATATAAAGTCATCCTATAATTATTCCCTTGGTATATGTTGGTCTTGATGATGTCTAGGAACCCATGACACCCTAAGAAGGTGTATGGTAGGATTAGATTAGCTTTGGAGTTGATTTGAAGGGATTGGAATAGGTTTAGTACGAGAAAACTATTTCGCACAAGTATATAAAGTGTTCTGTCCTTATTTTGATTTTCTGGAAAATCCGACAGTAGGCACGAATTTTTGGCCTTGATATTTAGAAAATATACTTTAAAACGAACTGCGGGTCAGCTTGAACGGATTAAAACCATAAACTAAGAAGTTATGAATTTTCAAGTTTGACGACTAAATATTTATTTTCTAAAAATTCAGAACTTATTTTGTATTATTCGAGTCAAAAACGAGCCTTAAGCTTCACAAATTATTTCGACTTATCAAAAATATATTAGTATACTTTGATACTAAGCTAAGGACGATAATAATGAAAAACGGATTTGAAACGACTAAGATATACATCGCTTATAAACTTGCCGTAACTATTATTTTTAGAAAAACTATATTATTTTTACGAGTAAGTGTTACGGTAACTAAAATCACCATATTTAACCTCTATTATCTTTATGTTCGAGACCTTTATGACGAAAACTCCTGAATTGAAACTTCTAGATTTCGATACAAACTTTCCAAAACCGCCGAAGTTCGTTCTCTAACGACGACGCACACCATTTTACTTAATTAGTTTTTCAAAGCTATTTTTGTCAATTTCATGAAATTTCCGAATACATTTTTACTTACTAAAAGTGATAATTTCACCATAAATCATTATAAAACCATTGTAGGATGACATTTGACGTAAATACTTGTAAAGTAATTTAAGAATGGTCAAGACGACAAACGAGTATTTTTCGACGATAAGTATTATTTTCAAAACTCACAAATGGTATAAATATCATCCCAATTGCGCGGCATAACATTACATCGTGACTTATTTCATATCATATCATTCATAATAGGTCAGTTTCGAGATTCACGCTACATTTCTGCAACCACTTTGTCACGCAGATCTATTCATCAGTGAGTATTCACTGCACTTTTTAAATGCTTTACATTGTTTTGGGGTGGAATGCATGATTTATACTTGAACTAAACTATCTATGTTTTATGAACTTATTGAACATTTTATGCTAGTGAGTAATCACATCCCCTTTACCGCTTTTATTATATTTTGGGGCTGAATGCATGAACCATACTTGAATTAAATTGATCCTTACAATTGTGAACTCTTTTGACTAGAACTTGTGAACTCGAATCAAATCCTTGAACTTAATTACTTAAATTATGACTATTTGAACTTATTGAATTTATGTTATGACCTTGTCCTAAAGTCTCCCATGTTCGAGCACTATAAAGTCTCCCTTGTTCGGTGCATCACTATAATTCTCGCCTTGTCGGTGGAGTGTTCACATAATTTCTTTGCCTGTGGAGTGTTCACTTTGTCTAAGTGGAGTGTTCTCATAATTTCTTAAATGGTGGAGTGTTCTCAATAATTTCTAAATGGTGGAGTGTTCTCATAATTCTAGGTGGTCGAAAGGACAAAGGAGTCTCCCTTGTTGGAGTAGTGCAAAGTCTCCCATGTTCGGAGCATCCCTGAATAATTATATACTTGGTACTATATTGTGATCTATTTTGACCACTTGATACGCTATATATTTTGTGCATGGGTTGTGTACACACAAAGTTGCAAGTTTTGTATGGGCGAACTTGAACTGAGTGGATATACCATGCCTTTGCTTTGGGAACTATTATGACCGCTTACACTTGACTACTTGACGAACTATATTTTTGTGCAATGGGTTGTGTACACACAGGTTGCAAGTTTTGTATGGGCGAACTTGGAACTGAGTGGATACACAATGCCTTTGCTTTGTGGACTATTTTCGCTGACCTAAAGCTTTAAATATTTCTTACGAGATTTCTTATTTTGCTAAACGTGTTTACTCACCAACTATTTTCATAGTTGACCCGTTTTTCTCTCATGCATTTCGTGTGATCGTAGTAAGCTTTTCTATCAAGTCTTGCATAAAGAAGTTTTCACTTGTCGCTACAAGTCGTATGTAATAAAACTCATATTTTGGAATCTAAAATTTGTAATATATTTGCCGATGACGGCTAAACTAGTATTGTAATGGTGTACTCTTGTTTTTAAATATTAATGTTGGTATGTTCTATTATCTTGTGCTTATGTTCCCTTCCGCTACACCTCGTGTTTCTCGGCCCTGGGTGGTGTGACACGGTGGCGCTATGATGGCGGTGTGGTGGTGCGTGAATGTCCACAGAGGTGGGGAGGGTTTAGGTCATGTGGAGTAGTAGATCGTAAAGAGGGGAGCAAGGGGAGTCTGAGGTGGGTGGTGTAGTACGAGACTGCATGGTGGGTGGTGGTGGTGGTGGGTTTTGGTGGCCGTATGGCTAGGTATCCAAAGGAGAGAGAGAAAATGGTGAGGTGAGGTGTATATGTGTTTGTGAGTGTGTGAGGGTGGTGATATACCACATGGACGATGTTGCAATTAGGTCCTAGCCACAAGGACTTATTTATGTAAATATCTTTAAACAAATGTTAAATTATGTATATAATAGTATGATTTAGTAAATCGCTACATTGTTTAGAGGATTAATTTTTGATACACAACTTAGTAAAACAGGTAAATTTGATACATTTAGAAACACTTATCCCTTTAATAAAAGTGGTCAAAGTTCAAAGACTTTAAGATAGACAAAAGTTAGTGTATAAGTTGTGTAAACTATATATTTGTGTTTTTATGCAAGTTCATGGGTTGTTTAAAATGAAACTCGACATAACAAAGTTATTAGCGTGATCAAATGGGGTTAACAAACTCAAATGACTTTATTTTGTTTTGATTTCGAATGTGGTTCGTTCCAAAAATCAAATATAGACACTAAAAATATATTCGTATGATGTTTGTCGTGTTTGATTTGCTAAATTGGCGACACAAGTAGTTTAGGAAAAAGTGAGAAGTTAAAACGTGAATTCTCTTAATATTTTACGTGTCCCGCTTTTGGTTAAAACGAAGTCGATATTTTGTTACACATTGAAAATTTGTTAACGTGTAAAATATGTTTGTGAGTGTGTTTTTATAAAATAATTATAAAACCTCAATATTGGTTCAAAAATGTGTTTATTAGACTAACCATACTATCTATGGGTCGGTTTTAGGAATAGTTCGAGTTTACGTTTTACATTGTGGCTTGTAGAATCGTGATTCATAGAAAAAAAAATTCATAGTACCAAAATCGGCATTGATTCGAGTTTATTTTCTTTAATGACTTGTAAAATTTGCGGGTTGTGATATTCAACTTCTCTATGCAAGCATCATAAATAACAATTACATCGATTTTCTCCCACTCTTTACTCCAACATTAATATGTCCATTTGGCATAATGGATAGCCCCAATAGAAAATGAACAATATCTCAGTGATTGGAGACGAAATATTTATGCCTTGGCTCAAAATTTTGCTGACTACAAACCATTTTGTGCCTCCCAGTAGTTGCCATGCCAAAATTAAGACACATCGGTAACCAAATCATCATAGCCAAACAACTGTTATCCAAATCAAACATACGAAAATAACCGATGCAATCAATGCAAAACATATCACCCTAGACTAATGGTTGGAGCTTTAAAGTATTGCCGGTAGCATTAAAATGAAACAAAAGCAATAAATAGCATACATAAACAAAATCATTAACTTGAAATGAAAACTCTCCTCCAAACGTCATACACAAACTTTATATCGATTTTTTCCATACCACTCACCCGAACATTATTATGTCCATTTAACATATATTGCATAGTCCGAATACAAAAGAGAATAATGTATTATTAATTGCACAAAGACTATAATGGCTCGGCTCAGATATCTTATTAAGTACAAAGTACGATTCAATTTTGTGGTTTACGCTTTTTGCAGACTAAAACATAACCAAGGAACAACTATCTAAGATAGATTTACAAAAGCGGCGAATGAAACATGAAAGAAATTATATTACTTAAGACTAACGTTGGAAAGTGGAACCCACATCACCAATCTCACGTGCATTTATACTGTATGGTTTTCAAGCCAAAACTACGTTAATATCACTTCAAACCCTATCTTGAAACAACCATGCATTGAACATTCACATCAGAAACATTCCAAAACATCAAACACCCAAACCCTAAAACAACAACAAACATTAGAAAACACCTCAAAACATCAAACATTTAAAGTAAAGTTGGTCAATTTCCAATACTAATCAAACTATAAACAACAAGTTCAAAAAATTACATTCCTAAACTTTAAATCGCTTAAATTGAACTTTAATCAAGTATTTTCCTCATCGCTCACCAAAAACCCTAAACAATTTCGCTTTTTAGCAAAATAAATAAACGCTCGATTCTTACCCGCACCTATCTCGTGGTGCTAGCATGTGTATAAAAACCAAACAAATGAAGCATCGATTACTTATGTAAATGGTCTAAAAACAACAATGAAAAACATGTGTACAACATGCAGCGAACCTCTAGATTTTGACAATGAAAACCGATAATGGAAAAACATAATTGACAGCTTAAACACAAAATTAAGTGGCAGCTAAGTGGGAAACCCACTAAACATTTTTTTTAATCCCTTTGAGCATCAATAGTGCCGGCTCGAGTCGCGGATTCACAGTGCACCCAAACCGCCACAGTCTTTTAAGCCGATGGTTTTAAAACAGTACCGGCTCCCAACTTACTTCAATGAATGTTATATAGTACTAGCAGGGTACTCGCGCGTTGCAGCGACGGGTACCATGCAATTAAAAACATTCAGCGAAAAATATTTTTAGTTCTATATCTTACGACACAATAGATATATGGATGATGACAATTTTAGTTTTGAATAATTTATGCAATAACAATATTTTTCATACAAAAATTGTAGATTATCCACGTATGACAATATTTAGTTGGTAGCTGATATATTGTAAAAGTATGAGGTTAAAGTAGTTTACGATGGCCCGTAATCGCATGTTATCATTAAATAAAAACCACTTACTTTATACTAAGAAAATTTACTTCTCCAAAAACAATGTTTGTTATATTTATATGGATGATAAAAGTAAAATAGTATTTATAGAAATAAAGAAAAACTAAATATTCAAGAAGTCATGTGAGTTACTTTAAAGAGTATAATTACTATTATACAAATATATATATATAATAAATATTAATTATATAATTAGCATTTAGCACTTTGCACTTTTTCACCCTTTGCTTTGAAAAAACCGTCCGACTTTTATAAAACAAAGTTTTAATTTTACGTAAGTTTTATAAAAAAATCCTAAAGGTGTAAATGTTGGTTCCTAAGACTCTTACGCTTAATAATATTTTTGAACATTGTAATTTAAAATGCATTTGAAACTCTATACTATTTAATAATATCATTTTACGACTTTTATGGGCTAAATTAACCGGTGGTGACTCATGTTCTCGATTGAAACATGAAAACCCGTCTGTTTTCTAAAATCATATGTACCATCATCTTATTTACATATAAATTGTATGAAGTTTTGTTTATTTTAGTAGTTTGTACAATATGTATAATAACAAGTATGTTTCATATTATGGGTGTTTTAAAAATAACATTTATTAGGTAATTATTGTTATACACATTTTTTTTTTTCTTATATTAAATTAATTTGTATTTAAAAAAATGTTTATAAAAGTGATTTAAAGTGTTCAGACTAATGTTATTATAAATATATTTATTAAAATTTATCATTATAAGCAAATGTTAATCTTAATTTTTAAGCTTTTCTTTTTAATAATGTCATAAATAATTTATATTGTAGTTTATATAATATAATTAAAAAATCTTTTCATTGTTATTATTTTAATTTGGGTTTTTTTAACGTATGCTTTAACAGCTGAAGTTAAGTATAACAAAAAAGTACACAAGTACACGAAATCCTACATAAAAGTATGAGAAATGATACATGGACCTAAACTTAGGCTTAAACTTAGACCTAAAACAAACTCACATCATCCTCGACGGCCAGAAATAAACAAAATTCCTCGCAACCATCAAAAA
>OU343222.1:189092626-189180451 GCA_910596185.1 Chrysanthemum makinoi | reverse complement strand
ATTATTTTTACTGCGTCATACATGTCCAATATTTCAGTTTTAGAAAGATTTCTATATTCTTATGAATCTTTAACCATGTTTTTGTATTGATATTAACTATTATGGTTTTTTAGTTGACTTTAACCATGTTAATATCGAATAGGATAGCATTCACTTAAATAATATTGACCATGTCTTTGGTAAAAATATCTACATGACATAAGTTAACGATCTTTCGTCATTGTCTTGCTTATGTTGGATAGATAGTCTGATTTGGACAGTAAAAATCAGTTATGACAGTTAATGACAACGTTTTATTTGTGTCTTTTTATCTTACAATTATAGTCTTAATTTCATAAGCGTACTATTCAAGGCTCGAGTTATTATTAAGCGTACTATTAAGCTTAACCCTTATAAATATCAATCATGATATTTTATGTAATGTAACATAGGTCTATAAAGAAACGAAAAAATTTGCAGATTAAGATGGATTAACTATCTTCTACCTGGATTAAAGAAATGAGCATTTTCTATTCAAGAAGAAGAAACCATCCTACGCTTCATGGCGTTTTAGGCAACAAGTAAGCAACTTTAATTATTTTGCATGATTAACTCATTTTTCCAAAAAATAATAATATTTAATTTGGTATATTATGTAACCAGGTGGTATTTAATATTACACCTTGGCCGGACTAATAACGAGATGAAGATTGACATTCTTGCCTGAAAAAAAGTGCCAAAATCGTAAAATCTTGAAACTCAACCTAAAACGAATACACAAACTGCACAGATCATCAGCATATCGAAATCAATCACTAGAAACACAAGTTTTCATTCATGGATGCCACAAACAGTTCATCTTTTGACCGGAACAGCATGCCCGCAAGCGCAAGTCAACAAACAACTAAAGATTTTATTCACGGACCGTCTAATTAGCCTAGAATAGTTTCATGGACACCAAAGCGTGATATGCAAAGATGAGATTAGCATTGGGTTAGAATACCATCACGCCCCTGGAAGAAGTGCCAACATAGAATCCTCATCCCACCGCGGGGACTACTATTTCACATGTGTATTTATTTTACCCACACTATCATTTTACACCATTAGGCATACATTTTTCTATCGGTCCTAAATGATATAGAAACTTGTAACAATAAGCAAAGCTGATGGAATAAGTTTGCAGCTCAGCAAGATCATTGGTTGGAAGTTCAATGCCTCCTAATAGAGCTTATCTACGGACAACAAGTAGCGGTCCAGCCTCGGCTATGCAGTCGAAGATGATGATTCTTCAGAAGATGAATCATCTGTTGAGATACCCAAATTAACTTTTAATTACTTTTAAGTATATATTTGTTCAACTAAATCCTAAAAATAAAAACCAAAAATCAAAATACTTACCTGCTTTTAGCCGTTTTATGGATTATGGTAACATCAACTATATATCTTAACTCTTTCATTTAACTTTTAATTACTTTTTAGAATATATTTGTTAAACTAAATCCTAAAAAAATAAAAACCACAAGTCATACCAGCATCGAAGGTTTTGACACTAGTGTATATATATATATATATATATATATATATATATATATATATATATATATATAGAGAGAGAGAGAGAGAGTTAGGATCAAATAAGAAGAAAAATTAAAATAAGAAAGATAAGAAGAAACACAACCACATTTTAGATGACCTAAAAAAGTGGATGCATGTCCATTCAAATTTTCCATCTTTATTAAAAATGTGTTGCTAGAATTACTTCTTACCCTTCTTATTTTAATTAATTTTCTTACTAGATCCCTTCCCTCTATATATATATATATATATATATATATATATATATATAGAGGAGGGTTAATGTGAGAGATTTCTTAAAGTTGTAAAAATAAGGACTAATGTGGACCATTGGATCAAGTAATTGAGATTAGATGTAATTAATAATTGATGAGTGATATTCTTGTAATAAATGAGGGTATTTTAGTCAAAGAGGGTTTTTAAAGCATTTTTCTATTTTCTAGCTCCATAATATAATTTTGTACGTTTTATTGCACGAGGATTTTTTTATATGACTTTTTTTTCTGATACAAATGTTTTTAACTTAAAAAAAATTATATTTGGTACACAATTTAATAACACCAATAAATCATCACTTTAAATACTAATACACAAGTACACAATATATTCATACCGAAACACAAGTACACATAATTACAACATTGATACACTACTATTGACGCAAGTACACAACTTATCCATACTAACACACAAGTACACATATTTACAACATTGATACACTACTATCTTGAATACACGTATGAGTTCAAAATTTCAAAATATACTGTAATAAACTAGCTACTACATTGAGTTCAAACATCAAATAATGGTCAAATATTTTTATCACATTGTGTATCAAATCAAATGTTAAACAATTGAAATCAAGGTTGTCAAGATCGGGATCCTACCCAGGATCGTTTTCGTCTTTGCAAGATCGTGATCGTAAGATCGGATCGGGATCTTAAGATCCCACTCTAATGTTATTTCTTAATAATTTATGTAATTTTATACAAATCTACAAATTCTAATACATTATAACCATAAAATACTATGAATGTTTCGTATAAATGTTGTCCTAAATTATGATTATAAAATGTTTAAAAGATTAACATGTTGTTTTTTGAATTCTACAAACAAACAACCCATAAATGTGAAGATTTTTAGTTTGTATCAGAAAAGTAAGATCGGATCGGATTAGATCGTAAGATCGTATGGTCAAGATCGGGATCCTATAAGATCTTAAGCTTGCAAAGATCCTACGTAGGATCCGGATCGTTTTTGCGTTGCAGTATCGTAAAATCGTAAGATCCTAAGATCAGGATCGGGATCCTGACAACTATGATTGAAATAGTTGATGGTATTGCTCAAAAGTCAACACACTGACCACTCATTTATTTATTGGTCATTTTGTTATGCTCCTCCTTGCAACATTGTATATTAATCATCATGTTCAACTGTAATTTATTGCTCCTTGCAACTTTGGTATTGCTCGAAAGTCAAACAGAAAATGTAATTTAACAACTTTGATATATCCGATTCACGAGCATTAACAAGAGTCACACCAACACTATCACTACAAACATGAAATCTGCCTACACACGGAAACTGCACCATGATTATTGCTCAAAATCGGATACACATGGTACATCCTGGAAAATAACTGATACCCAAACGAAGCCTCGCCGGAAAAAACGAAGCCTCGCCTAGGATTTTTTTCCCAGAATCCGGCGGGATAACATTCATGGTTAGGTCCGACTTGGGTGTATCATCTTTGCAGTGGGTATTATGCCTTGTTGAACAATAAAACCTTGTCAATTGTTAAGACAATTCGACAACAAATCATATAACAAAGCCCAGATCCAATCACGGAGATGGATTTGATTAGTAGTGGCAAAAATAGATCTAATCACGAGGACATCACAACGATGGTGAGTGGGTTGCCGGTTAAATGGGGTGTCGGGTGGTTTCGATCTAACCACGAGGACATCACAACGTTGGTGAGTGGATCGAATACCATATTGAAGATGGTTGTGGATAGCGGTTTAGATGGTGTCGGCAAGAAGATCAAACACGAAGATGATGGCCATTGTTTTGTGATCGGATGACGAAGATTCAGAGATTTTAATGTAAAAGAGAAAAGGCTTGGGATTTTCTTGTTATATAATGAAGATGTGGAAGGGGTGAAAACTGATATAGAAAAAAATGAGATAACGCTCCTTTGTACGTGTGTTTTAGGATTTGGCATACATTGAGGAGAAACTTAAATCCCTAAAATACCCTTTTGGTTTAATCTTTAATTTTAATTGCAATTAATTCTTAAATGCCACTTGCTTAATTCCTATTAGTTCTTACTTTTATAACTTTAAAAAATATCTCATTTGATCTAGATTCTATATATATATATATATATATATATATATATATATATATATATATATATATATATATATATAGGGGGTGTTTCTTGTGAGAAGTATAATTTTTGTGAGAATGCGAGAAGAGATCCTAGCCCTCCATCTAATCCCCTCATTTTTTTGGATCTAATGGCTAAAATTAATTTACAATTTACACTAACTATTTTACTAACTAAGGGTATTTTTGTAACCGCAATACTCACACCCAATATAATAAAAAATTCACGGACATTTCTCACAGTTAAAGGTGAAAGACAAATGGATTCTCTCCCAATAACCCCCTTTATAACCACAACCATAACCACCACCACTACCACCGTTTAAACCACCGCCATTACCATCGTTCAGACAACCGCCATTACCACCTTTCAAACCACTGCTATCACCGCTGTTCAAACCATCGCCATAACAACCATTCAAACCACGACCGTTCAACATTAATTAACTGCTTAAGCAACAAAATTGAAGCTGAGATAAGTGAAGAAGACAATTTTTTCAAATAAGATTACACATAATTTCAGGTAGCTGTTATTTTTTTTTATCAAATTTAATTTTTTAATTGTGAATTATTATGCATTTAAAGTTATTATCATTGTTTTAATTGTAAATATGTCACATGTGAGTGTATAGATTACTAATTAGGTCTTGATTGTTATAGGCGACTCCATTAGTTTTCGTAAAGTAGAATATAGCAGTGATTTAGTTTATTAAGAGAATCTTCGCGCGTGAAAAGTTTTAGTAAGAGCATCTTCGCGTGTGAAAATATAGGAAATATTTTTCTTCGCGCGTGAAAAGTTTTAGAAAGAGCATCTTCGCGTGTGAAAATTTAGGAGATATTTTTCTTCACGTGTGAACAGTTTTAGAAAGAGCATCTTCGCGTGTGAAAATTCAAGAGATATTTTTCTTCACATATGAAAAGTTTTAGAAAGAGCATATTCGGGTGTGAAAATTTAGGAGATATTTTTCTTCGCGCGTGAAAAGTTTTAGAAAGAGCATCTTCGCGTGTGAAAATTTATGAGATATTCTTCGTGTGTGAAAATATTGAAAATATTTTTCTTCGCGTGAAAAGTTTTAGGAAAATTTAAGAAGTTGTAGTTAGTTATAATATTTGTGCAAGATGCTGCTGTACTATCTGATGCTGACAAGACCACAACAAAATTGACAGATTCAGTTTAGTTCGTAAGCTCTTGCAAGTTAGTTTGATCCAAAGATAACTGAATAAAAACATAGACAGTTTGGTTTTGCAGATATGAAACCAAACCAAATCACTTAAACATAGACAGTTTGGGTACACTAAGGGAAGGATCAGCATCTTTAGGTACCCAAAGAAGCAAGAAACATGTGCCCGCATAACAGGATATTGCGAGCAAACTGACATTCACTCCCCTCATGTCACAGTCTCAGAGTCCTTGCAATATTCTGCATGGCTACGGTTACCTCCTGAAGTTGATTCAGCAACCAGAAAGGTTAAAATTTTCCGTCCTAGCATTATTAAGGGCCAATTAGTAGCATAGAAATATGTCCACAATAGATGTTGGCAACGATAGTTTTTTCCAAGATTATTATTTCGATAACTAAGTAACTTGAAAAATTCGGATTATGACATATGGTTTAGTTAAGCATTATCGGAGAGAACCTGCATCTCAATAGTAGCTCATTTTCTATTGTGTTCATATGTCTATTCTCAATCTGAATTCAGTTAGGACAACTGTAATTCAATCCAACTGTAATATATACTTTACATCTTATGATGTGCAGATGTTTATTAAGGAGGTGATGGAGCTTGTGGAGCTAACTCCATTGAGTGAAGCACTTGTGGGATTTCGTGGTGTGAATGGTCTTTCAACTGAGCAGCGCAAGAGGCTAACAATAGTAGTTGAGCTAGTGGCTAATCCATCTATCATTTTTATGGGTGAACCCACATCAGGTTTGGATGCAAGGGCAGCAACAATAGCACATCTATGACCCAACTACACGAGGTCCATGCAAAGTTCTTTCCTCACATGACATGGGCAAACATCATGTCTTTTGAGAATGAGTGTCTATTTAGGAATATTACCTATGTTTGCCCGCTGCTGCTGCTACTATCAAGTGGTATTAATCATCTATTGCTTCTTTATATATGTTTGCTTGTTTATACATAACTTCTTTTTTTTCAACACAGGATTGAAGCAGACAAAGGAGTCTTCATAACCAATCATTCATTAATAGCATGTCCTTTCACCACACATCACTACCACTACTCATTTAAAAATGCTTAACAATTAACTATCCCAAACACCCTCTTACTGTCCGGTATTTAATTCGATCCTTTTTCATTCCTCGGGTGACATTCAATGGGTCATTTGATCATGTGAGCATAGATGCAACTAATATCCTTAACCTGGAGCTTATACAGTCGCTGCATTCTATGCTTTTCGACACAATTAGCAACAAAAAGGAAGTAGATTCCAGATTCTCAAGTCAACAAGAACGACCGAGAGGTATTATCGAAATTGAATTAGTTGATTAAACTTAGTTGCTTTATGTTCTTGATGTTGTGATTGCGGATCATGCATTAGTATTAAATTTTAGTTATTCCTTTTTTTTTTTTTTTTTTTTTTTTCTCCCTAATCTTGATGTTGGACTAAGCTGATAAGTATGCCTAGTTTATAAGTATGCCTAAATACAAAGATGAGCTTTTTTTTGTAAATAAGCCAATAAGCCCAATAAATAAGCTAAACAAACATCCCTTTAATATAAGGTTACACACACACTGATAAATGTTGTTATTGATAGAACGTTAAGGTTTTGTTTATTAAAAATAGTTGATAGAAAAAAAAAAGGAGCAGTGTGCACTTCAGAGAGCAAAACAAAATCTAGAAAAAATAGTCAGAGATTAAGTATATAGTTGTGTTTGGTGTGCTATGGAAAATCTCTAAGTTAAAAAGGCGTTGAGAAAAGAAAATGGTTTGTTATATGATAATTGACGTCTTCAACGTAATTAACATTAAGCAGGGATGGGCATTTTTAAATACCAGGTCACAACTGTCGCCTTCTCTGATACTTCAGACAAGATTTACAGTGGTTGAATCGACATTGTTGTCAGGTGTGGGATCTTAGGAGAAACGAGGTCACCATGACGCTTGAAGGTCATCAGAATGTGATAATGGGTATGCAACTAATCCCTGATGGCTCTTACCATCTTACTAATGGGATGGATTTTACCCTTCATATATGGGATTTGCGTCCGTATGCATCACACAATCGTTGCATCAAGATAATGAAGGGACACCAACACAATGTGGAACAGAACCTGCTCGACTGTAGCTGGTCTCCTGATGGGAGCAAGGTTCAGAACGACGTAGGAGTCACAATAATATCATGAACTGTGTCACAACTCTAACAAATCCTATATAGGGACATTCCTCCAGCCCTTTCTCAAAATGGATAGATCTTCATACGGGTTGAAACAATTTTTGTCCAACATGTATATTATTTGTAAATAAATAGCATGTTGAATATGATTACAGAAAGTATATTCATATATGTAATATAATAAAGCGATTTAGGAGAACATAACACAAACCGACCCATTTTTAACTGGTATTTCCTTATTTGGTACATTTGACCCGTCAGGGATAAAACATAACCAAAATGGACCCATTCACTAGTAATTGGGTCAAATTGTCACCTATGGTATCTCTGCATCACCTATGATTAAAGTTAGTTGCTCTGGATATTGTGATTGATTAGTGTTTCAATATATTGAAATATCTACATATTTATAATAGATATTGTGATAAGTTGGTGCTAAGGGGGTGTTTGTCTTAGCTTATTTGGTAGGCTTATGAGCTTATGTATGATTTGAAAAGCCAATAAGTTCAATATTTGTGGCTTATGAGCTTATATTAAGTGTGCGTAAAGTTAATTTTAAGTTTAGAAATTGATAATAGGTAATGTTACAATCAAAAATATGATAACTGTTTTTAAATATATGTGCATAACTTTGCAAAATGAATCAGCGATGAAACTGCTATGTAGTATAAGCATTTAGTCACTAACACTTGGTAGGCCAGTTAAGGTGTGTTTGTCTAAGCTGAGTTTTCAGGTTAGCTTATTTTTAGTTTATAGCTTATGGCTTATGATGAATAACCGTAGCTCTTACTAAGTGTTTGGATCAGCTTGTGGGAAATTATGGGCTTCTCACCTAATAAGCTCTGAAGCCACAAAAAGGAGCTTATCAGGGCCCCTTAAATATGCTCATAAGCCTAGTTTATACGTATGCCCAAACACGAAGATGAGCTTGTCTTTTGTTAAATAAGCCAATAAGCCCTAGAAATAAGCTAAAACAAACATCCCTTTAATATAAGCTAAAACAAGCAATTAGATATGTGGTTCTTTTTAGTTTCATACTTTCATGTCCTTTACAATTGCAGCCAAATCACCAACTGAGTTAGCAATCCAATTTTCATTTGGCTCCACATTATAGCTAACACTTTTAGTGGCATTTGGACTCATATTTGGAATCAATCCGTCCATTCTTGAATTAACCGTATTAGCATGGGGTAACACAATGGGTGACTTGATGTCAAATGTTGCATTGGCTGTTAATGGAGGTGAAGGTGTGTAAATAACCATGTCTGGATGCTATGCAGGCCCTTTGTTCAACACGCTTGTTGGTTTGAGGATTTGTATGCTAATTGGATCGTGGTCAAACAGACCCGAATCTTACACAATGTCCGGTGATGTCGGGCTTTCCTGTAACATTGGCTTTCTAGTAGTTGGGTTGCTTTGGTCTTTAGTAATGTTGCCTAGAAACAAAATGCAGCCACTGCAAGCAAGTCCTTTGTCTTTCATAACTAACCTTAAACAATTTTATGTCTCGCAGTTCAACCTTATGTTGGCATTTGGAGTGACAAATGCTCTTAGAAATATGGCAGAAGGCGACCATTATTTTTATTGGATCTATCATGATATCAATTTCTGTGAGTATTTCAATATAGAAATTCATGTTTCTAGCTTTTAATTACTCTTGTAATCCTTTACTAAATTAGATATTGCAGTTTAGGTGGTAATTATCGGGTTTTCTGCAGACAATGGATATTTGATTGGAGATACGGAAGAACATTGTAGGTATCTGCTTGCTTTTATCTATTCACCTTTAGTTTTAGGATTAATAAGCTTTGTATAATCCAGTTATTCATGACATCACTTTCAAATGTACACATACAAGGGCAACATTTGTTTTCATTTTAGGATTTTGGATGTTGGACCTTGCTAATAACACCATTCAGGTAAGTACTTTTGGATTTTTCTTCTGTGCATTTACTTGTTTATAATGCACATCCAAGTAATTTGTTTTACATTTGCAGGGCCTGCCCGAGCTCTTCTGGCTAATTTAGCAGGTGTATACTCTTTATGAGATTTAATGGATTAGTGGTTCTGTTACCACCTTCTTTCAAGTACTTTGAGCATGATGGTGAGAGAGTAATGCTTGATTAAGTGGGTGGATTTGCAAATGTTACATCCATTAAAGAGGCTGGTTCAGAAAACAACAAGTAATTTATGATTATACATTCTTATTTCATACATGCCACTATCGTTCAACCCATACTCATCTTTTACTATAACTACAACTAGCTGCTTTGTACTGTAATAGATATGGAACATAAAAACAACAAGTAATTTATGATTATAATTAGCAATTACTTTAGTGCCACTAATAACAGATTAATTTTAGGATAACTTGCTCGGTCAACAGATATTTCTAATTATTCGTTGCTCAGATAAACTAACTCACACATCATCCCATTCAGCTCATGGGGGCCAATCATGTCTTTAGATTATCCCATCATAAGTTCGAACCACCCATCTTACACACATGCGCCCACCCTCAACTAGCTAGTCAAATCTATATATATATATGGGACTACACATGCCACATGTATAATGCTTACTAGGCATTTAAATGTTGACATGGAGCATATATGATGACATGGAAATGCCACCATGGCACTACATCCGGCTACATATTAAAAAAAATTATCAGTTTCAAGATTCGAACTCGGGTTTCAACCTCCACAGACATGTGCCTCAACCAGTGGAGCAATCAACAACTTGTGATACAAAATGCAATCCTAAATTAATATTCAACCATGACTCTCTTTTCATTCAAAATTTTAAAAACACAACAATCAACTAATTTTAAAGCTGGTTGAAAAGGTCAAACACATAACTCCTCATAAATATTATCGACAAAAAATCCGGCTTCATCTAAAATTCAATTTCTCACAAAGATCCGACTATACCATCCACAGCAGTGATCCACTCAAAAAATCTCACCGGCTTCAGAATCATCTTTGGAGGTAATCTTTATCGATTTGTTCGGATTGAATCGTTTTAGGTTAGTTGTTCAAAATTGATGTATGACGATTTAGGGATTATTTTTGTTTGCAATTATGAATTTTAATTATTGATTTTAGTTTTGAAATCAACCATGCCTGATATAAGATGACTATATCACCCTGTATCGACACTTTTGATTTCAATTTTCTTACGAAATTCAAATTGTTTAAATGGCTTATTATGTTGGCAACTTGTGGCAGTGATGTTGTGATAAATTTGTGGCATGATTCTACTCTTGCAAATAAAGTGAAGACAAAAATGTTCATGGTTGCAGAAAGCTATTGTAAATTGGTGAGTTTAATACTCTAATTGCTTTTTTAATGGTTAACCAAGCGCATTAAAAATTATGACAAACAGAAAGTGTTGTATTCCTCTATGGGTATAAGTTGTAACATTTGCTATGAATAGCGTGTGTAACTTGTGTCACATGTTATAATGTCTTCTGTAACATGCTTCTACCACACTTAAGTGAGCATATCTAAAACCTATGATCATCAAGCATTATTAACATATTATGCAGAATTATGGCTTCATTGTTTCATAAAGAAATCTTCAAGTTTTGATTTGTATGAAGTATTTTATCAGTCATTCAGTGAACGCAAAACACACTAAAAACGAAACAGCTGAAACGAACAAGCTGAACGTGAATAAGCTGAATATGAATAAAGCTGAACACGAGGTGAGTATCTTTGGGGTTTAAGAATATTTGTTTCACATTTTTAATTTCCAAAAAAAAAATAATGCTTTTCGGTTGATATAATTTAAATGGTTACTTGAATTGATTTGTTAATTAATGAGTTGTTCTTCATTAGTCATTACTATTAATTATAATAGATCAATCACTATGACGCCATTTTTTTTTCTGGGCTTGGGATTATGTTTTCAAAACCGACTGCACCACTGTTATGTATACATGTGAAACCATCTTCAACACATAGCAAGGTAAAGCTAATGAACTCGCATCTTCAAATTACGTTTATGTAACATTATACGTACCCAACCATCCATCAATTATGCACGTTGTAAGTCAACAACCACCAATTTATGCAGGTTAGCTAATACTAATACATTAGCAATCGTTACTGTTACAGGAAAGCTTGGAAGAATGCTACCAGATGGTTGAAGGTGCAACAAGTGTCACAGTTTCAAATGCCGCAATTGATGTCGGTCATGCATGCAGCAAAGCAGATTCGGGGACTAGATAGTACCCAACAACCACCAATTATGCACGTTGTAAGTCAAACGCATTATTTCTCAATCTAAGTTTAGAAAATTATAATTTAGTAGCCATAACTTGCGACTTTTGAAGTATTTTTGGAAATTTCTTTAGTTGTAATATGTTGTTATGCTATTTAATTTAGAAAACAACAACATAAATATACCAACTTGATGTTATTGTATAGTTATGATACTCTTATTATATGTAACTTTGCAGTATCCTGGGTTATATGTGACTTTGCATCCTTGTGGTTGACCCCGTTGCAGTTAGACTACTTATGTGAATTGTAGTTAGGCTAAATAAAAAAAATATGGCTCCCTGTAAGCATCGAGAATATAGAAAAGGGTGGTTCAGGGGGTTCGTTCAGTATGTGGGTTTAGGTGGTGGGTTACTTTAGGCGGATGGTTGGTTGTTGTTTGATATAACACAAGAATCCCACAGGGTACCTCCAATTGGGGTTTTGAACTTTTGATCCACTTCTTTTCTTATCAGATTGATGTAAAAAAAATGCTACGAGTACAATTTGACTACATGATTGCTTCATAATATAGTACAGAACTACTATTTTAGTGTTTCTAAACTAAGGTAAATCGACAATAAATGTTATCGGCAAATAGAGAAACCATACTTTTCATTAATTGAGTTTCACTCAATGCAGACCCTGGTTTTCTTGACTATGCATGGCTAGAACACAGTCGTTGAAGTGTAAGGTACTAGCATTATATATATATACTAGCTTATTGACTATTAAGTCTATAAGTTCTCAAATGAAATATTGTAAAAGTATTGGTGTTATATCTGATGGATTTGAATGTTGAGATTGGAGCATAAATGTAATTTTTCTATTATGTGGAAATATTTAGATGATGGTGTGAAGAAACTATAGCTGTAATGACTGGCGCAAATCGAGGAATTAGATTTGAACATCAGCAAAGGATTCTAATGGAAAATATTCTTATGCCACTCTTTGTTTGGTAAAACATTTTTTAGAACTTGGCATTTGCATTATTGTCATACTATATAATGAATTCATGCTAAAACTGCTTTGTTTGAGTGCATAAGTTTGTAACTAATCGCGCATGTACATAACTGCCATGCCTAGCTAATATATTTTGATATGTGCCTGTAGAAAATTAGGATTACTTTCGGAGTCAGATCTGAGAAAAGAGTACCCAATTTGGAATCGGCCCATCTAGAAAAATCAAAGGAATTATAGACAAAGGTACTATTGTTTCGTATGAGATATAAGTAAAGGTCACATATTGATGCTATAAAATTGTTCGCGTATGTTCTGAGGTTCCCACAAGCTATGCACTCTTGGAGTCATTTTGCAGTCTCCACTATCACTCAACATGGACCATACGGAAATGTTTTCTTTCTACCTATTCCGGGGATGGTCTCATCAAAAAGGTTGGTTTTAAATATGTATGTTTCTTTTTCTTGATATGAAATGATGCTTAACAGAAAAAAATAGATTTGCTATGATGCTAATATTTGTTATTCATACAAAAAGTGATTAGGAAGGAAGTGAATTTTGTTGTTGATATAAATGGAAGCATGATGAGCAGGACAATTGACGCTACAAACAATGCGGTTGTTGCAGCATTGTTAAATCTGGATCAATGGGACTCATGTATTGGCTTGGCATGTAATGACATCAAAAGAGGTAGCAATGTTTTTTTTTGTCGTATTTATGATTTATGATTTAAAGACTTTTGTACCTAAGATCAATTTTATCTCTCTCATTCAGTCCAGTTCAGGCTTCTAAAAATCTAAAACCACCGTCAAATCTTCTGTTTGATGCACTATCAAAACAAGTAAAAGGTGTTAATTTAAGTGGTTTCGAGCAAAACGGCAGGCCAGGTAAGAAATATCTACTTATTGTTGTCAAAACGCTTTTAGAAAAACCGAAATAAGCTTACCTTGCTACCTACCTGCTTATATTTAATCCCATATGCACTTAGCAATTATGAGCCGTATATATTTGTGTCTATAACGTTATGGCGTATTTGTAATTCACCCATATAGGTAATTAATTAGGTACTTTTGCGTAACTTGACATGATATTTGTCGAACCTAGAGAAAGGTTTAGAGATAACGGTAGGATGGGGTGCTGGTCTAAATATACATAACACTTAAGTAGGTTTCGTTGTGAAGAATATGGTGAGAGAGGAAGTGTGTTAGATAAATGAAAGGTTTTGCACAAACCTTTTTGCTTTTCATGAAATATGATTAATATGTGCTTTTACAAAGTTTACTTATTTAAGTAATGTATAAAATGATCATGGGGATTTCAGTTATTAAAAATACACGTTGGGCATTTTTTGACGCTTTTGTTTCAATCTAATTTCCCGGTTGTTATCTATCTCACATAGCTTAAAAAAGTTAGCTAAAAGGGAAATGGGTCAGTTAGTAGAATGACATGAAAGTCTGTGCAAATATATTCATAATGCATACAACCCCCTTAATTGTGTTATTCGAAGATTTATCATTTAAATGTAGCGATGTTGTTTTGTAATCATAATTTAAGCATAAATTGTTTAATAAACACTCCAAAATGGACCAAAAAGTGTTGGTGAGTCATGCCAATCAGATTTGGCCCGTTTCCTACCATACTGAAACAGTGACCGTTTCAGGTCAGATCTTTTTTATCCATTACCTAAAACTTTATTAGCAGATCAGTCCCAAGTACCAAAAACTTGGTTTCCTGTGGGTCCTCGAGTTCATCCAGGTAATTCACCATTCAACTTAGTTATCCCAACAACCTTTTATTGCTTTTATCTTGAGATAACCAAATATATTTTGATTCCATATTGCAGTTGCTTGCTTGATTGGTCCGAACCATTTTACTGCCGGTTGATATTAAGGAGCATTTCTCGTGGGCGTGACTATTATACTCACTCGCATGGTTAGTTACTTATGATTGACACATAAAAGTCAAGCTTGAAAGCTCTTGACATGCGAATATTGATATATAGATATTGTTTTCCACTTTTCAGATCATCTAGAATATGCAGTGATGAGGTGATGCTTGTGTTGGGTCCTAGGTCGAAGAAATTGCTAAGGTATTAAGATGTTAGTAGAGTGATCTTCATTTGGTGATCGCATACTACATGAACACTCTATGTATGCGTATTATGTTTAACATAAGTCCCAATATGAAGTTTTTTTGCATTGTAGATCCTTTCCATGAGGTGAAGAGCAAACGAGAAAAGAAAAAGGAGGTGCGTGAGGCATGAAGAATCTATGTGGTTCTTTTTCTTTTTCTTTTTTTGCAACCAAATTATGTTTTCCTTTAACCGTTCTTTTTTTAAATTGAAGTTTGCTATTGTTTGTGTTCAGTCAAAGGATACAAAAGAAAGGCTTGAAGGTACTTTGTTGGTGACAAATATGGAAACTGCACAAACTCCACAACAAACATCGTGTCCAAAGAAGTTATATTTCGTGTTTGAACAAGTAGCATATAACTGTATTCGAAAAGCGGATATATTATATTTTTCAATATATAATGCACTGTTTGCTTTTACATACATATTTAGATTTCGGCATGCATTATCATGAAGCTAGCCCGCCCATTCGGGCGGGCTATGAAGCTAGTGGAGTATATCACAACTAAATTATGTTTCTTGACATGCTTGGTTTTAGTTAAACCAGGACATTGTTTCTAGCTGTCTTCATTTTTACTTGAATCAGTATAACCTTTTACAAGTGATGCAGGTGATGTTGAGCACACACATTTGGTTAAAGGTTTGGACTATGCTTTGCTCAACAATGTCAGAAGCGAAATTGTCAAGAAACCAGAAGCTAAAGATGTTATTACTGATGGCACGCCTAAGTAAGCATGTTTGCACTTTGATAACTACTGCTATCTGTGTGACACCATTATCTCATTTATATATTCATGATAAACAGAGGCTCCAAGGAAGACCATCATGTATTATTTCGCACCGCTAATGCAAAGGTAACTTCAACCTCTAGACTAGCATGTATTCCCTTTGTTGGCTCTAGGTCCTGTATATGTGCTTTGCTTATTTAGTACAAATTCATTTATGTTGTAGGCTGTATACCAGTGGATAGTGAAGTCTCAAATTGCTGTCAAGCAAAATGATATGTTTCTCCCTGGACGAATGGCTTTCATTTTTGACATGGTAACTTCTTTTCTTCGATTTTATGTTTCAAGGATTTGTAATTCCTGTTGGTTTCATTTTTAGCCTACCTCAACAAGTTTGGGATAAACAGCTGGTGCTTTTATATGCAATTGCATTTGTTGCGGCATAATATCAAGTGTTGATATCACGTATCTTCACAGGATTGTATTTATAATACAAGATAGTTTGAGGCCTAACATAAATATTTTTTATGCGTGACAGGAGAGTGGGTTTTCTCATGATATTTCGACCACTGTCTACAGAAGCAAAGCTGACTGCCCAGAGTCTAAGGTTTGTTCTAGTCCAACTTGTGGTTTTAAGAGAGTCATCCTTGTTACCTCAACTACGATTATGGTGTTTGCAGGAAATGGTTACTGTCAGTGTTGATGGCTCCAACAAGTACGGGATGGCTCCAAAAAGTACGGGATGGCTCCAACAAGTACGGGAGAAAGATGCTCGAGAGAAAGATCCAAACTTCATATCGGATAGTTATTCGGAATGCTATCCAGGCTATCAAGAATACAATCGTGAGGTTGTGGGTAGTGACGATGAAGATGATTTGTCCAAAATGGATATGGGTGGACGGGTAAGTGTTTCTTCCGTATTCCTTACCCTTCCAGTGCCATGTACTATAAAAATAATAAAAAGTTAGCTATACCATTTTCGTTCTATGATAAACTAGATAATGACTAACTTCAAGTTATTGTATACGTGTCTAGGATTAGTCTGTTTGATGCTTGTATGTGATATATGATTCTTGTGCAGGCAAAGGGGCGGCTTCATAGGTGGGACTTTGAGACAAAAGAGGAAAGGGCAACATACAATGAGCAAAAAGAAGCAATGCCCAAAGTTGCATTTCAGTTTGGTGTGAAGATGCAAGATGGTCGCAAGACAAGAAAGCAGATTAAAGACCAAAAGACCAAAAGATCACTAACAAGCTGCACAAGATTAAAAAAATACTCGCCAAAAAGAATATGCAAAAAGGCGAAGCAAATGATGATAGTGGTGACGAATCTCGTCCTGGAAAGAAACCACATATGTCATAACCCTTGGCCCTTGGGAGATACGCTGTGATTTTATCTGTGTAATTACTGTTTCTAAATGCTTACACAACTTGCTATCTATTTCCCTTGGAAAGGCATAGATTGGATAGTGGTTATGAATGTTGGACAATGTACGAATCACCTGAAAACGTTTTTAGATATTTAATGGCCAGCTGATTAATAGTTCAACACAATTTATCAAGTTATCTGTTATTTCAGATATGCCCCATATATATGTAAACTAAAGCTGATTCTTTTAATGCTCTCCATTATATGATTATCGACGAGACATGGAACTCAGTATGAGAAGCAGGATAAAGACTATGACTAACATTCACCACAAGATAGAGTTTATCTAAATAAGGTTTTACGGTTCTTATCCATTATGCTTATCATTGAATGGTTTATACTTCATATCATGTTCAAGCAAATCTGCCTTGAGTTGTTCCCTTATTAAAAGTTAGAAATTCTACTGCAAGTGCATCTAAATCATGCTTAAAGCAGTGTCATTTGGTGGCATTTAAGCAAGCACTGCTGAATATACAAAGTTGTATATATTGATTTTCTGGCATTGACCACTGAAGCCAGTAGAGTTGGTTCAATATTCACAGAAAATCTAAATGCAATCTACTAACACAGCTGCCGTCTCACACACCATGGAAATTAGAGACCTTTCATGATAATTTAACAAAAAAATTCAGAAGACCACTCTGTGGCCTGAGCAAGGACCATGAGAAAAAATATGGCAGCAGGCCAAGGTCAAATAGCATAAATAAATTTCTCTTTTCAAAACCATCCAAAATACATTCGATAGAATTTCAGAAAATAAAAAAGAAAGTTTGATTCCAATCCATTTGGATGCGCTAATATCAAAAGATGTAAATCGATCAACCAAGAACAGGGAAAATACAAGTAATGTGATCCAATGGAATGCTGTCGGCGGTACTCCTCTTGAGCTCAGGATGATTAAACTCATTTGCAGGTCACGAGATGAGTTGTCCTTCGCCTTGGCCCTTCTCCATAACCCAACTGTTATTTTCTATGTAGTGCTCTAGAAACTGGTCCAAAGACGTACCTTCAAGGTTAATTGCCTGTCAAAACTATTCGTGTTGTTAGTCTTCAGCACAAAAAACAAAACTATTATAGATGGATTTAACAAGAGAGCTAACTATGGTCTGAGAAAGAGCATGTGTCACATAAGACAAAAGAAAGCGACAAGTTGGTAAAATAATCTAAGTTGGTCTGATAAGGATTTGACATGACACAAGCAAGCCAACTATCAGACATGTTCAATGTGCCATTAAAGACAATTAAAAAAAAGGTAATAAGTTGCAAAATAACTAGTCTACTATTTAGCCTGATTGAATAGCATGTGACAACAATCAGTCATCAGAAAAATGTCCAGAATATTATAATGGAAAGTTGAACCTCTGAATTCATTATCGAAAAGCTTAGATTTATTTCCTACTCATATCAAATACATCAAGAACTGCAAGTCATCTTTCCCTAAATGAAAATGTGCACATACCAAGTCACTTTAAAAAAAATCTATCCCATCCTGATTATATGGAGAGAGACACTAGTTGCCAGCTGATTATATGATGCATTTAGTTAGAGCAAACATTTCCTAGTTTCCTATCTTTAATTTTATAGAAATTTGGCAGAAGTCTTTATCTCCACAGAAGAATGGAAAACGTGGAAAAAAACATTCAAATAATGTTGTATTTTCCATTTCGAAGAAGGGAAGTGAGGGTTTCGGTCACAAAGGAAATAAGGAAAACATAAAATACGTGTCATGAAGATTGCAAGATGCAAGAGTAAGAAATAATAGGAACTTGGTGTATATATTATTACCTATACCAAACGTGCAAATGCGTGGACAAAGCTCTGATCCTTGACTTCTTAGTTGCTTTTTCATAACCTCACAAATTTGTCTTTCATCTTCAATGGCCCCATTGGTTATAAAAAATATTATTGGAAGTAATTTCTTGCTCCCAGATAGCATCTCTATGGACTGGAAGACCATAAAATCTCAATGAATAAACTGAAACACATTCATTTGATACATAAATAGATGGAATATTGACATTGAGATCCATTGAACATATGTAATTCGGTCTCATATCCTAAAGTTATAGCCTAAAAGTCGTTTTAGAGGACCACATATATTTTGCTACCAAATGTGTCCATATTGGTTTGTTGTCAGGTGTCATGGAACATCTTAGCACTTTGTAACTGAAAAAAAGGAAATAACCTGATTAAGAGCAGCCGACATGTTAGTGCCACCACCAGCAATAAAATTCATGCCAATCCAATCGGTTGCTTTTTGAAGAGCTTCCTTTGTAGCCAACCTCAAGAGTTGATGAATATAAGTAAGTGTGGTCATTAAAAGCCATGACATTGAATGAGTCCCCTTGATCCAGCTTTGACATTGCTGCAACAACAGCACTTTTTGTAGCTTCAATTGTCCTCCCCTTCACACTTCCACTTATATCAACAACAAAAAGCACTTCCTTCCTGATCACCTTTTATATGAATAACAAGAATTAGCATCGTAACGAAACTACTTCTCTGTTCAAGCTTAATTTCTTTCAAACTTAAAACAAGTAAAGGAAAACATGGTGAACCTGATATTGCTCATGCATAATCCTCAATGTGCAGTTTTCATCCGATAAGTTGTTGCAAGAGGTTAAAAACACAAAATGCTCGAAAACAAACTTGGGGCACAAATGCCCGTCGGCATGCTTTTCGTGGAACCCCAACTATGAGTGGCGTTGCCTGTTACACGTCTTCGGGTCATTCCCATTTCTTGATGAAAAGTATAATAGGAACATATTAGTTTCAATATCGACAAATTAAAGAAACTCGTTGTTATGGTGGATAAGTGATCTAACTATAATATTTACCCAATAAATTGAATTAATGGAGTTTACATAGAACAATAAAGACATGTGATAACTTACTTCCAATCAAGCTCACTTGCAGCATCTCCTGGCCTTCTTGGGCAGAACTTAACAAGAATATACTGAAAATAGTCAATTGCTAGTAAATACAATAGTATAATCAATGTGAAACAAGGGCTGCCATTTAATTATTACCAAGATTCAAACCATCCACAATCCATGATGCTATTGCAAGTACATTCTTCAGTGCACTAGCAATTTCCACCCCTGTAACATCACTGTACTATTAGGAGTACAAACTTTGAATACACATTTTTGCATTAAATTTCAATGACTAACACATAATGGAATGCAGAAAACAAAAATTTAGATGCAATTTCATTCCTTGATGATATTTTCACAAGCAAAGATACCCATACTATACTTATATAATCAGAAGAATCCTTTCACAAGCGAAGATACTCGTATTATACTTCAATAATAAAAACAAAATCCGCTAATAACATCAAAATTTCATTCCTAGATGATATTTTCACAAGCGAAGATACTCGTACTATACTTAATTATTAATAAAAAAATCCGCTAATAACATCAAAATTTCATTCTTGGAGAATATTTTCACAAGCGAAGATATTCGTACTATACTTAAATAATCAAAAACAATCCTTTCACAAGCGAATATACTCGTACTATACTTAAATAATAATAAAAAAATCCGCTATTAACATAAAAATTTCATTCCTAGATGATATTTTCACAAGTGAAGATACTCGTACTATACTTAAATAATCAAAAAAATCCGCTAATAACATCAAAATTGCATTCCTAGATGATATTTTCACAAGTGAAGATACTCGTACTATACTTAAATTATCAAAAAAAAATTCATTCCTATTAAAATTTCATTCCTAAATGATATTTTCACAAGTGAAGATACTCGTACTATACTTAAATAATCATAAAAAAATTCATTCCTAGATGATATTTTCACAAGTGAATATACTCGTACTATACTTAAATAATCAAAACAAAATCCGCTAATAACATCAAAATTTCATTCCTAGATGATATTTTCACAAGTGAAGATACTCGTACTATACTAAATAATCAAAAAAAAAAAATTCATTCCTAGATGATATTTTCATAAGTGAAGACACTCGTACTATACTTCAATAATAATTAAAAAAAAAAATATATATATATATATATATATATATATATATATATATATATATATATATATCCGCTATTAACATCAAAATTTCATTCCTAGATGATATTTTCACAAGTGAAGATACTCGTACTATACTTAAATAATCAAAAAAATCCGCTAATAACATCAAAATTTCATTCCTAGATGATATTTTCACAAGTGAAGATACTCGTACTATACTTAAATAATCAAAAAAAATTCATTCCTAGATGATACTTTCACAAGTGAAGATACTCGTACTATACTTAAATAATCAAAAAAAATTCATTCCTAGATGATATTTTCACAAGTGAAGATACTCGTACTATACTTAAATAATAAAAAAAAATCCGCTAATAACATCAAAAATTCATTCCTAGATGATATTTTCACAAGTGAAGATACTCGTACTATACTTAAATAATCAAAAAAAATTCATTCCTAGATGATATTTTCACAAGTGAAGATACTCGTACTATACTTAAATAATCATAAAAAAATTCATTCCTAGATGATATTTTCACAAGTGAATATACTCGTACTATACTTAAATAATCAAAACAAAATCCGCTAATAACATCAAAATTTCATTCCTAGATGATATTTTCACAAGTGAAGATACTCGTACTATACTAAATAATCAAAAAAAAAAAATTCATTCCTAAATGATATTTTCACAAGTGAAGACACTCGTACTATACTTCAATAATAATTAAAATATATATATATATATATATATATATATATATATATATATATATTTATATATATATATATCCGCTAATAACATCAAAATTTCATTCCTAGATGATATTTTCACAAGTGAAGATACTCGTACTATACTTAAAGAATAATAATAAAAATCCGCTAATAACATCAAAATTTCATTCCTAGATGATATTTTCACAAGTGAAGATACTCGTACTATACTTAAATAATAAAAAAAAATTCATTCCTAGATGATACTTTCACAAGTGAAGATACTCGTACTATACTTAAATAATCAAAAAAAATTCATTCCTAGATGATATTTTCACAAGTGAAGATACTCGTACTATACTTAAATAATCAAAAAAAATCCGCTAATAACATCAAAAATTCATTCCTAGATGATATTTTCACAAGTAAAGATACTCGTACTATACTTAAATAATAAAAAAAAAATCATTCCTAGATGATATTTTCACAAGTGAAGATACTCGTACTATACTTGAATAATAAAAAACAATCCTTTCACAAGCGAAGATACTCTTACTATATCTATACTCTAATACTATAGAATCATATATACATCTTCGCATGTGAAAACTTACTGTGCATATAAAGCCTACTAGAATATAACTAACAGGAGTATCAAATACAAATAAAAGAGAGACAATTACATATCTAATCGTTCAACTACATATAGAATCATACAACACATTCGCATGTGAAATGACGAGCGGACAAAAAGCGCGATAATGCATACTAAATTCCAACTAAAATCGTCACAAGTAACCGTATAAACGCAATAGATTAACATCATAGGTAACCGAAAACATACATTTCAACTAAAACAGTATCTAATCAATCAATTAACATATCCAATCAATCAATCAATTAACATATCCAATCAATCAATCAATTAACATCTTCACATGTGACGCAATAGATACGCAGTAAAAAACACATATTTTATAATAACAAACCCTAAAAACAGTAATAAATAATAATAATTAGGTCAAAATAAATACCAATATTAGCATTCAAATCGAGAGTAGAACATATTTCATATAGCTAGGTAATGAAGCTGAATTAACAGTCGTAGACTCGTAGCTGTTAAAAAGTTGAAATTTGAATCAGATTCAATCAGAAACAGCAATTAGATGGTTAACTCCGGAGTCAACGTCGGATATTATTGAGGCGGAAGAGTGGACGGATATGATTGAGATGCAGGAGATGCGAAAGAGAGGACGGATATTCAGCAATTAGATGGTCAGTATCTGGTGTCTGTGTTTGTGTGTTTTTTTAATGTGATTGTGTGTGTGTTTGAAGGGGAGAGAGAGAAATTGGGGATAATTTTTAGGGGCATAGAAGCAAATGACAATAATTCTTAGACCCCTCTAATTTTCGGGCAATATTTACGAAAATGCCATTCCGCCCAATTTGATATTATGATGAGATTAATTTGATCCTACGGTCTATATCTCTTCTCACGTTCTCACTAAAATAACCCTTCTCATTTGAACGCTTCCCTATATATATATATATATATATATAGTGTAGCGTTCAATGCGACCATTTTTTGTATAGAACTTTACAAAACCATTTAAATTGATTTGGGCCATTAGATTAGTTTGATCAAAGGTTATGATTAAAAGTGCCAAAATTGCAATTAAACAAAAAATGAAGGTCTCTTTTTTAATTAAACAAAAGATTAAAAGGGTATTATTGGTATTACACTTTAATTTTACATATACACCTTTTAGAAACCGTCACAATTAACTTCTCATTTTATCTCTCTTCTAATTTCTAAAACCTAGCCATCACTTTCAAAGACTCCATCCAAAAACTCCAGATCCAAAATCGACATATCATTATGTATAATCGTTGGCTATTAAAAACAAGAACACTGAAAACAAAACCATGGCGTCAATCTCTACAATTGAAAAGAACATCATGGAAATAAAACGACGACGTCAATCTATCATCTTCATCAGATTGTTGGGTTTTAATTAGTCTTTGATGCAAGCATGTAAGTACTTTATACTTTTCTTATATTATCTAATGATATTTATGATTTTTCAAAAAAACCAGAGGATGAAAATCTAAAAAGAAACCATTGCCTCTTTTAGTGTATTTGTTCTTGTAGTGGATGATTGACGTGCGATTTGTAGTAAAGTGGAGACTTTTAGTTGTGGGTATTGGAATTTGGGGTGTTTGGGTAAGTTTATAAAAAAAGTCGGTTTGGATAAATGAAGCAAGTCGGGTTGAGTAAATGGTAAAGGGGTAAAGTGAACCATTTTATAAACAAGTCAGCTAGGCACTTTTTTAAGAATTATTGGTGAAAATAAGTTGCAGCATTAAAAGAATTATAATTACAATGGCATGTCTTGAGCCAAAGCTTACAAGTATTGGTTGCTTTCAGCCTCTGTTGGATTGTTTTTTACAAAAAGTTTCATTGTCATTTAAAGCGTATACTATTTTAATAAAAAAAAATGCAAAATGAAAGTAAATTTAAGTTTTTACTATAATACCCTTTTCATTTAAATAAAAATATTTAATAATAGGAAATTCTTATTGGTTAAAGTGGTTTCTGTAAAGTTCTGTACAAAATAATGGTTCTGCGTTGACGTGACCCATATATATATATATATATATATATATATATATATATATATATATATAGGGGAGGGTTAATGTGAGAGATTTTTTAAAGTTCTAAAAATGAGAACTAATATAGACCGTTGGATGAATTGATTGGTCTTAGATGATATTAATTGTTTATGAATGGCATTTACGTAATTAACATCAATTGTAGGGGCTTTATGTACCAGATTTATTTTTATGTACCAGATTTATTTATTTTTGAACCAACATCACAACCAGATTTTTTTATCAGATTTTTTTGTTTTTCTGTTAGATCCATTTAACAGTTATTTACACGAACTCAATGATACACATAATAACTTATTTACACGAACTCAATGATACACATAATAAACTGACGGATGTTACACACTTGTACATTATTTTCTAGTGAAACAATAATACACCAACGAGATGTTACACACTTGTACACGAACAAAAAAGAATAAATAATGTAGATTGACTTGTGAAATATTAATACACCCACGATATATTACACACTTGTACATCAATTTCTTTAAATTGAAACACAAAATACAACTTGATTTTTAAAACTTAGGAACAAAAGTAACCAAGAAAATATCTACGCTGCTAATACACGAAAAACAACAACTAATACACGACCAGAAAAGGCAGCACCAACTGATTTACGAGAAGCAATAGATGCACAACCGAACCCATACACAACCACGAGAATGTATCACCTGCTACAACTGAAACCGTACACAACCACGATTGTATCATCTGCTACAACCGAATGCAAATCGAAACCAAACACAAAATGAAAACCATTTGACCCGAGTGTTATAATGGGTATTTAGCAACGTTACACCAACATATCTTACAAATAAGATAAAAATCCATCACGGTCTGTACCACGACCTTAAAACCACAACCATCATACGATAAACACATCGCCTTTAAAATAGATCTTGATAACCCACATTCTGAATACCACAAAGACATTAAAACCAGCCTTAAACCATGACCACACTAAAACTATGATCACGAGAAGCTTAAACCAAGACAACCATGAAATTCAGTCAACGAAATTTGATGTAAAAACTAATACAATACAGATCGGTGTATCCAAAGAAATTGACACAAAACTTATTTAAAAACCAACACTAACCAGATTTATCTATGTTACATGAAACCAATATGTATCAAAACTAATCCAAAAACCAACACTAACCAAAACTGATCTGTAAACGAGCCTATGTGTATCAATGGTACTGGACGGCTAGAGGTTTCGATGGCTATTACAGTGACTAAGGTCTAAAAACATGGCGACTAGGGTTTCAAAGAAAACAACAGTAAATATTGGTGGTTGTGGGTTTGCTGGGGTTGCCACCGGTGAACGAAGAAGAACCCAAATGTATCAAGATTCAAGCAACAAGAACTCATAATTAGCCAACAAGAAATATCAACGATACACACAAACATCAAACCCATATGTATCGATGGTATCTTAACAAATCTGATTTTTCTGTGATGAGAAAACAGATCTGACGTGACTTCTAGCATAGAAACGGCCACACTATTAAACCCATATACCAGTTTCGAGTTGGGTTGCCAAACTAGTTTCCGGCGGCGAAGATCGAATACCATATTGAAGATGGCGGCGGATAGGTGTTTTGATGGTGTCGGCAAGAAGATGAAACACGAAGATGATGGCCATTGTTTTTGTGATCGGATGTTTTTTTTATCTTATTTGTAAAATAGAAAAGGTTTTGGAATTCTCTTGTTATAAAATGAAGATGTGCAAGGGTGAAAACTCAGATCTAGAAAAAATGAAATAACGGCTCTTTGAATGTGGGTTATAGGATTGGCATACGTTGAAGAGGAACTTAAATCCCTAAAATACCCTTTTGGTTTAATCTTTAATTTTAATTGCAATTATTTCTTAAATGACACTTGCTCAATTCTTATTGGTTCCTACTTTTACAACTTTAAGAAATCTCTCATTTGATCTAGATTCTATATATATATATATATATATATATATATATATATATATATAGGGTCACGTTCAATGCAAAACCATTATTTTATACAGAACTTTACAGAACCACTTTGAACCAATAAGAATTTACTATTATTAAATATTTTTATTTAAATGAAAAGGGTATAATAGTAAAAAAACTTATAATCCAATTTGGCATTTGGCATTGGCATTAATGCCACCTCAATGCCAAATAATCCAATTTCATGCCACATAAGCATTTGTTGTCGAACTAAGCATTTTTTTTTAAATTTAATTAGCTATTATTTAATTTTCGAAATTTTTTTAATTAATTTTCGGATTTTTTTATTAATTTTCAAAATTTGTTTATAAAAAATGAGCCTTGCAAGGATTGAATCTTGGTTATTTGGATAAATAACATGTGTGTTTACCACTAAGGTAACATGATTTTTTGGAATATTTGTTGCAATTCCAAAATTATAAATCTATGCAACCAATTATGTAGGAGAATCCCTACCACTTAGGTAGCCCTAAACAAAACATAAACATAAAAATTACATACGGTTCATTCATATTTTTTTCAGCCTCCTTTTTCCTAAAAACCCTAATGGTCTTCTTTGCTGCCTTTTACAGTTTGGTTGTGATGGTTCATGAAGTAGATGATGATGTTCATGGGAATTATGTTTATAGAATTAATGATACCTCTACCTCACATAAAGGTTTCTTTTTGTTTATTAATTTATATACGTTTATGTGCATGTATAACAACGTCTTCAAACCAAAAAGGTTAGAATCATAAGATCAAGTTTTTATTAGTATAGTATGTTGTTAAAATTTTCTATTAATCATGTATATCTACTGTCATATTTTCATGCATGCTGATAGGTTCGATGAAGAAAACGAGTTCTGGTCCGTTAAACAAACATGGTGAACCGATAAGAAAGTCATATGGTCCTCAAGGTGGAGGGATGTCTTCTAGGCAAAATTCCGGACCTTTATTATTTGGTAAAAACTATGCTTTGTAATCTTATTAGCTGCGAATGTAGTTAACCAGAACTTACTTCTTAATGTTTTGTACTAGAAAGATAATCCCAACCTTTATAATTATCTATATGTTTAATATAAAATTGTATATAAGCATTATGTATTAGCATGACATGATGCCCCCACAACAGCGCTTGGGCATCAAAGAGTATTGTACAAATAAAACACATAAGTGTTCGAAATTATTTATGGAAAAATGAGAGAATGTATAAGCAGATACATTTTGACCTTGATTTTTGTAATTGTAATGGATGTTGAAATTGTTGAACAAGTGAGTTTTAAGGTCGTGGTTAACACCATTTGGGATATTTGCTTGAAGTTGTAGATTCTCTGTAGTGGTTGCTGGAGCAAAGCCACACATAACGAGTTGTAGTGATTCCTGTGGCTATTTACTTTTTATCAATTTTTTTTCCCACCTTTTAGTGTTTTACTTCTCGGTGAAATAATAAAAGTTCGATCTTTTGAGATTCGTCCATTGTGAAGACACTACTTCCAAATCACACATGGGCTTATTTTTGTGGTGGACAACAATGACAGGGATCGAGTTGTTGAGGCAAAGGATAAATTGCATAGGACGTTGAATGAGGCATGGATTCACAAGTTTTAATAATAAGTAAATTGATTGAACCTTTCTAATACATGAAGTACCTTAAGATGCAAATTTTTATTTTATATTTTTTTTATTTTCCTTAATTTTGCATTGGCAGAGTTTTATTTTAATATTTTAGTTTCTCATGTAGTTTATCAAATTGTATTCTGCAAGTAACTCAAAATTTGTTAAAACTCAGGTTGGTTATGAGATGTGGGGTCATTTCATGGGATTTTGGAGGTGATAGTTAGTGGTGGTAGTGGTTATGCTGATGCATTGGTATTATTTAGAGGTATCAAACAAAGAACATAATGACACGACGATACCTATTGCTGTTGAAGATGACACTCATTTAGTTGATGAGTCAGTATGATTCTTATAGCTGGTGATCTCGGTCCTCGACTAACTAATCTAATGGTCAGCGGTGTTGTTCAGAGTCCCGATTGATAATGGTGAGATTTTATCCCACATATTTCAAGCTTTTATTATAATTTTTATGACATGCATACATTTACTTTTACATTGATGGGCGATAATTTGGGATGTGTTTTATCTCAAATGGGTTGAATAAAAGAATTAGTTAAAAAGTAATGGGTGAAATGAGTTGAACAGGTTGAAAGTTGTCCGTTTGTGTACTTAATGCATACACTTCTTTATTTATGTGAATCGTCATTTATTTAGAGGTTCAGTTTTCGACCCGTTTACCAAATAATAAGTTGATTTTGGCCGTATGTTATTTCTGACAAGTCAAGGTGGCAGAGTTTAAAAAGTTTGGATAAAATGTAACAGGATGGAGGGATCAAAAGTTAGCCAAAGTGTATTCAAATTCTTGAAACCTTCTAAATTGTATTATTATAAAAATTTTATTAATTTAATAGCATAGTTTTTGAGGTTTTATTGAATATACATTAATTATAAAAATTATTGAGAATAACAGTTGAAATCGTCCCATCATTTAACCTTTGATCATTATCATATTAGTTATTATATTCTTATAATTTTCAACTGTGAACGTTCTTTCCGTTACATTTATGTAACAACGCAAACACATTTAAGGTTTTGCAGGCACATTAAATAAACTGAAAAGTTGTATATACTCTACGAGTCCAGGTGTGACACAAGTTTTTCATAGCGATCAGGGACAATGGTATTCTTATATTCCTCTTTTGACCCGCACTACGAAATGTGACCATGTGAGATTGATCAATGTAAAATTTCTAGGCGAATTATATTTTTAGGTTGTTATGTATCATTGTTTATGAAAATATGGTTTTGTGATTTACCATTATATCTAACCGTCATCTTTGTTTTTGAAAAACCATTGGATATAGGTGTGTCTTCTTTTTGCGACTTCAGAGGGCACCTTATATCAGTTAGATCAGAAGTTGTTAATAATTTTTCACAGGAACGATGTTCATCAAGTAGTAGTGCCTGTCGTGGTAATGAATGTATTTTTAGTTCAAACTGTAGTTTTGGACTTTCTTTGTATGTCTGACTATCCTTTCCTTTTTCAAACCGTGGTTAATGCAGGCGCAAGTCATGCTCTTTATAACAGATGGTATGTTAGAAGTCATGTTACCAACACTGGATTAGGATCGTTTGGTTAGGGTGGTGCTAGAAGGTCACAAGTAGAAAATTAGAAAGCTTTTGAGCTGATCGAACCACTCCAATTGAATCAATCCCATAGCTCACCGGGCTTTCGGTAACATAAATGCTTATAATGGGAGTTCCGTTTGCTCGGATAGAAGTTTCTTGAGACCTATCTAACATGAAGTTTTTATTAGCGTGTGTTTTGCATTATCAATTTCCAGGTCATTAAGCTCTCAATGTTAGAATAAAGTGGCCAAATGATCTTTACTTAGATGGACTAAAAGTGGGAGGAGTTTTGTGTACATCTACATATAAATCTAAGAAATTCAATGACATTGCCTGTAAAAATCTCACTCCCACCCAATTTCTGCACTCTCAATTTGCCACAATTGCTGACCGGATGAACTTGCAGGAGTTAGGTTTAATGTTGACAATGATAAACCAATAACATCTCTAAATTCGGTGCTGCAGAAGCTTACTTCTGATTACCGACTACAGAGAGAAGACATCGCATATGCCTTCTTTAATAATTTTGAGCATCTATTTAATATTTTGATCAACCAAGGCAAGTCTTAGATTTATAATTAATTGCAATTTCAATAAGCAGTTCAGAAAAACTCACAAAAGGTCCAGTTTCGAATTTCTCTTATAACTTCACTTTTTAATTATTTATTTAATATTTTTTTCGCACATGTCTATCTGCTTAATTTACAGGACTGCAGAAGAATCTAAGGAAAAGGCGGCCGAGCATTTTGTAATTGCAGCTAAGCTTAATCCACAAGATGCAAATGCTTTTAGGTACTTGGGTCATTACTATAGGAAAGTTTTATTTGAATCGGGAATTAGTCTCCTTCTCTTTTTTCATTAGTTGTTCTCTCTTTCTGCAAACTATGGTTTTATAGTTAGTAGGACCAACCGACAAACTCCTACTTATCAGGGTGGTTTTTTTTTTTATTTTTTTTTGTGTATGATTTACAGTAATCAATGTGTGATTTATTGGATAAAGAAGGAAAAGAGAGCTTGGAGATCGATATTTGTCGTGAAGTTTCAAGCAAGTCACCAAGGGCCTTTTGGGCATTTCGCAGACTAGGTTTATACAGGTTAATAAAACAATCTTATGTACTCTATATAATTAGTATATACACGGTAGTTAAATCATAAAACATATGACACAGTCGATGATCCTTCGACTGATAACGTTGTTTCATGGAGCAGTACTAACAATAGTTTTATTGTCCATGATCTACCTGATTTTAAATTTCTTTTGCCCAAGTATTTTAAGCATGATAAATTTCCGGCTTCGTTAACAGCTTAATACTTATGGATTCAGAAAAGTTGATCCCCATCGTTGGGAATTTGCAAATGAGGGATTCTTCGAGGGCTAAAAGGACCTACTGAAAACCATTGTTAGGCGTAAACCCGCCTCAGGACACACTCAACAGTCACAAGTTTCAACAGAACCCACAAAAGATCATCTATATATCTTGAGCTACATGCTACATTGGTACTACCGATATGCTAAGGATGGCGATGATGATCGCCATAATTACAATCTTTGTTGTTTGTTAAGGTTTCAGATTTTATGACACCGATGCTGTTTTTCTTAATAATGAGCAGTACAAGCTTCCCATGATTTAGGTATGTATGGCGTATGTGTTAAACTCAACACCTTAACTCCTCACGTTTCATAGATACTGATGATGGCATGTTTACATTCTCACATTTTCTGCAGATTACGATCACCAACATGTTCATTCTCCTGGTCTTTCAAGGAAGTTGATGCCTACTAAAAAGGTAACTTAAAAGCTACTAACTTAATTTAATGGGCTAAATATTAAAAAAAAGTACTATACTTGCCACCCTTTCCTCTTCAGGGTAGCGAACAAAATTTTTTGCTTCCGTGGGTAATTTACTTTCAAATTCATCCTCTTTAGGGTATTGTGCAAAAAAGTAGGACATTTGCCCTCTACCCACAAGAAATGATGACAAGTATGATTTTTTTTTTTATCGTTTGCCTAGTTTTATTATGTTAAATTTTGGATATGTATTAAGATAATTTATTTAATAATTTATAATTGTGTTAAATCTATGATAAAAATGTTTTGTTTTATCATTTGCCCTAATTCACTTAAAGTTGTTTAACGCTTCAAGCGTTAAACCGAATTAGGTTTAACGCTCCGAAATTAGGAGGAATTATATCACAACCTGAAGTACTTGCATATAAATTCTGTCGTCACTTGTTGAAGCATAGACTAGAGAGTATACTATGACTAGATTAAGGGTGTGTTTGTTTGATTAATATGTTACACATCTGAATCGACCCGCATCTGAATCGACTACCACGTCTTACTAATAAGAGGTAGCTATAATGTCCGAATCTGAATGAAAAAGTGTTGTTTGTTTTTATAATTGTCCGAATGATTTTAATTTTCTCTTTTTTAAGTATATATTAAATTATTACAAATACGATTAATAAGTAAATAGTGTAAACTTAAAACAAAACATTTTTATCATAGATTTAACACAATTATAAATCATTAAATAAATTATCTTAATACATATCCAAAATTTAACATAATAAAAACTAGGGCAAATGATAAAAAAAAAAGTATCATACTTGTCATCATTTGCTCTTGTGGGTAAGAGGGGCAAAATGTCCTACTTTTTTGCAAAATACCCTAAAGAGGATGAATTTGAAAGTAAATTACCCACGGAAGCAAAAAAATTTGTTCGCTACCTTGAAGAGGAAAGGGTGGCAAATATAGTACTTTTTTTAATATTTAGCCCTAATTTAATCTATAAGCCTTAAACGACCCTTAGATGTATAGACTATAGAGTTAAAGTTCAGGGCTATATTCCTTCATTTATCAGGATGAAGCTATATGAAGGTCTATCTTAATTAAGTATTATCTAATGCAATGCGGCAAGTTTCCAGAAAGTCATTATGAAGTTATTCAATTTTTTACCATACTCTTCGAATCTCTATAAACATACCCTTTGATTGCAGTATTGACCTTTGCAACGACCTTTTTTTATTTATTTAGTGATGTCTATCATTCAGAATTTTTGCACCAACTGATGTTGTATTATGTCTCTTTGATTAGGTTAAGCTGTCAGAAAAATTATCACATGTATCATCTCTGTGCATACATGAAATGATAGTACGAGCTTTCAAGCACGTTAATCACAAACAATTGGTTTTCTAGGTTGGCGTTGAGTTGGTTCTAAAAGATTACGATATGAACTCCTAATCCATTCAAGGAGGACATTATCGCTTAGTGCCTGTGCATGATGAATCACACCATTGCATGATAGTAACAAATCATATTTGATTCGTCATTCTTCATATTGTTTGACATTTCGATTTTGTATCTATTGTAGCAAGCAGCGTGGTCGTCTGCTAATGGCCAGCAACTCCTGGAGTCATCAAAAACAGCTTTGGACAAAGGAAAGCTAGAAGATGCAGTTAGATACGGGACCAAGGTACCAAACTTACATTTGGCTCATGTTCTAAAACAAACTAATATTGGTTTCCCATTTTTTTTTCATCTTAAGTAACGTTTCAGCAATTAACTGATATAGAAATACAGGTATGCTGTAGGGTATATACCGCAATAACGAACACCAACGGATATGCTTAGTCTCTGAAAGGCGTGTGAACACTTTCAGATCGAATCAATTTGGCGGTTCTACCAAATTATTCAATCGGATACAATTCAGAGTTGAGAATTTTCTGTATGTTTGTGTATGAGATATAATGAACCAGTATATGAAAATGACCAAACAAACCGTATATAACATGTTACGGGATAACTGCCAATGGCAATTTTAGGGTTTCCAAGTTGTCAAGTTTTGTCCCTCAATTTCCGAAAATTAATCTCTGAGGAACAACACTTCAGCAGAATCAATGACTTCAGCAGAATCCATTGCATTTCAGCAGAAATACAACTTCAGTAGAATCCATTGAATTCGCGCAGAAACACAACTTTAGCAGAATCCCAGCCAGGGCTCGCCCCCTTGGACCTGCGGGGCTGCCGCCCTTGGACCCTGCTACCAGGGCGCGCCCCCGGACCCCGTCCCTTAGGGCTTCCCCTAAGATCATAATAAACTCAAGTAGGTGTGCACTCGGCACCTCCAAACCTAAATGATGTATTATCATGATAAAATTGGTCAAACAAGTTAATCCAATTACACTAAAATATCCAACATTCTTCCCCTATTTTAGTGCAATCCTTGATTAACTAAAACAAGTAATCTTAAACAATCAAACTTTTGCATAAATGAAATGTCGTGACGATTGAATTTCACATTAGTACATTACACATTCCAAAATATTCGAATTTCAGGGTGTCGTTTAGGATTGAACCACGGGAATTCAATATGAATACACGAAGATAATGTACACAAAAGTTTACATACATAGTAGTTCTATCTTGACACATGTTTTACTAGCCTATGTCCTTATCCTTCATTAGCATGTCAAAGCCAAGTCCACGCTTCTTGGCGGCTAAACTTCATGCTCATATAGGTAACTCTTTTAGTCTTGCACCTACAATGCAATTTGTCAAAAGAGCTATTAAGAATATATTCATTCAACCTCCCTAACTTGTAGGTCTGAACACATACCTTGGGATGATTCTTCAAATGTGTTCCAATCTCTAGATATTAAGCCTTCCACATTGAATTCAGCACCTAGCGTCATACTAGATGGGAATTGGGTATCTTGATATCAGAGATTTCTGATGGACTTTAATCCCATCCCTATAGCCGAATTTTTCACGAGATCTCTATTCAACCCTTTGGTTAAATGATCGGCTAAATTGTGTTGTGTTTTCACAAACACCACAGATATCACACCATTCGTGATAAGATCACGTAATATGCTATGTCTAACACCTATGTGTCTAGACTTCCCATTATATACTTGACTGTATGCCTTAGCCAAAGTAGCTTGACTATCACATCTGATAGAAATAGATGATATCGGTTTAGGCCACAATGGAATTTCATAAATTAAGTTCCTTAGCCATTCAGCTTCTTTACCAGCTGCCGCTAATGCCACAAACTTAGATTCCATTGTTGAATCAGTTATGCAAGTTTGCTTCTTAGATGCCCGGCAAATGGCACCACCTCCAAGTAGGTATACCCAAACCGGTTGTGGAAGAATGATCTTCCTGATTGGAAATCCAACTTGCATTGAATAACCTTCAAGAACGAAGGGAATCCAGGATAAGTCAAACCATAATCCATTGTTCCTTTCAAGTACATAAATACTCGATTAATTGCTCGCCAATGGATTAAATCTGGATTGTGAGTATATCTACTCAACTTTCCAACAGCAAAGGCTATATCCGGTCTAGTACTAATCATGGCATACATGAGAGATCCTATAGCCCTTGAATATTCAAGTTGATTCACAGCAACACCTTTATTAGGCACAAGTTTTGTTGTGGGATCCATAGGAGTACCTATTGGAGAACAATCCTTCAGATTAAATTTATCCAACATCTTCTCAATATAATGTGATTGAGAGATAGTAATGCCATGTTCTCCATGTATGATCTTAATGCCAAGAATCACATCAGCCTCCCCCATGTCCTTCATCTCAAACTTAGAGGACAAATACTCCTTAGTTGTATCAACTTGATCTTGGTCAGTACCAAAGATCAACATGTCATCAACATACAAGCAGATGATTACTCCTTTACCAGAAGCATTAAACTTGCTGTATACACACTTGTCTGCTTGGTTTAATGCAAAACCATTAGACAAGATAACATCATCAAATTTCGATGCCTTTGCTTGGGAGCTTGTTTCAAACCATAAAGAGACTTAACCAATTTACAAACCTTATTTTCGTTACCAGGCATGACAAAACCTTCAGGTTGTCTTATGTAAATCTCTTCATCCAATTCACCATTCAGAAAGGCTGTTTTAACATCCATTTGGTGAATTACTAGATTATGTATAGTCGCAAGTGCTAACAATAATCTAATGGTGGTAATCCTAGCAACAGGAGCATAAGTATCAAAGAAATCAATACCTTCCTTTTGTCTAAAGCCTTGGATAACCAATCTGGCTTTATACTTGTCTATGCTTCCATCCACCTTCATCTTCCTTTTGAAGATCCATTTACTATTCAATGGTTTAAAACCAGGTGGTAAATCAGACGGTTTCCAAGTATTATTGTGCATAATAGAGTCAATCTCATCTTAGATTGCCTCTTTCCAATGCACAGCATCCTTGAAGCCATAGCTTCCTGTAGGTCTAGGATCTTCATCAACATTGAAACAATATTGATATTGAAATTGAATTTCATTCCTTGATCCTTCGACCAGATATAGTTGGAAATCGCCACCAAAAGATTTGGTTTTCCTTGCTCTTACACTCCTCCTAGGCTCAGAAGGCTTGGAGGAGAACCAGTCACTTGGTCAGATGCACCAAAGTTACTAGAACTTGCAATCATGTCTGTAGGTTTAGGTAAAGATGTAAACCTATCCTCATTGCCAAAATCAGCATCTCGTGACTCAATAATAGAGTGCACGGATACATAATCATTGGGTTCTATGACATAGAATATATAACACTTAGAATTCGGGATAGCCGGTGAATACACAATCTATACCTCTTTGACCTATATTATTTATTTTAGGATCAGTCAATCTTACCACAACTCTACAGCCCCAAACTCTGAGATAACTCAGTTTTGGTGCCTTTTATACCAAAGTTCATAAGGGGTTATCTTGTTCCTTTTATTAGGAACTCTATTTAATAAATAACAAGCTGTCAACATAGACTCACCCCAAAATCCATCACTTAGGCCAGAATAGCATATCATGGAATTAACCATTTCTTTTAATGTCCTATTCTTTCTTTCAGATATACCATTTTGTTGAGGTGTATATGGAGAGTGGTTGATGTATTATACCAGTAGATTGAAAATATCTTTGGATCATAATACTCACCTCCCCTATCAGGGCGAAGTGTTTTAATCTTCACACCATGATAAAGCTCTACTTCCTCTTTATAAATTTTAAATTTATCAAGAGCTTCATCTTTTGTATGACACAAGTAAACATAGCAGTATCTAGTAGCATCATCAATAAAAGTAACTACATACTTTTTATTACCAAGTGATGGAGTTGAATGAAAATCACACAAATCACTGTGTACAAGTTCTAATACCTTAGTATCTCTAATGACATTTTTGGTGAAAGGTTGTCTAGTTATCTTAGTCAACAAACAAGTTTTACACTTTTCACCATTCAATTCAAAAGCAGGTATTAGACTCATTTTTGACATGTCTATCATTCTCTTGTAATGTACGTGTCCTAGTCTAGCATGCCATAATTCAGATTTATCACAATTATTGCTAGAACTAGTAGAAGCCATGCAAACAGAATTATTAAGAAACGAAACATCCAAATTTAATTTAAACATGCCATTCAAATATCCAAAGCCAATAAAGGTTCCATGTCTAGACAATATGTACTTGTCGCTTTCCAAGACTTGCTTGTAGCCACAATTATTTAATACAATACCAGATACTAAGTTCTTACGAATTCCAGGTACATAAACAACATTGTTTAAAAGTAAAGAGTTTCCAGAAGTAAAGACTAGATTAACAGATCCTAGTCCTTTAATCGGTTCAGTTGCAACATTGCCCATCTTTAATAAAGATCCATCTTCAATTGGCTTAAAGTCCTTGAACCATTGAAGATTTTTGCATACATGACATGTTGCTCCTGAATCCACCCACCATGATAAATCATCATCCTGTACATAGAATGTTTCAGAAATTATTGATACATAATAATTTTCAACAGAATGATCAGTAGGTACCAAAACAAACCTGATTGCTTTCCAGGATCCTTGGATCCACTAGCACCAGCCTCGTTTTTTTCCTTTACCTCCACCTCCGCCCTAGACCTGCAATCTTTCTTAAAGTGTCGGGTTTCCCACACTTCCAACAGGTCACCTTTGGTTTCTTATCAGAACCTTTGTTGTTATTGCTTTGCCATTTTCGTTTCCCTTTACCGGCCTTAGAGGATTCACCCTCCTCCACCATGTTCACAGAAGAAACCGCCATGGTTTTAGTACCACCAACAGAACCCCTTTCCATATCACGTATGGATTGTTCAATTTGGAAATGACTTCCAAGTTCAACCAGGTTCAATTCCTCTTTCTTATGTTTAAGATTGTTTTTAAAATCCTTCCAAGAGGGGGGGAGTTTATCTATGATACTAGAGACAGAAATTGATTCATCCATTTTCATATCATATTGTGCAAAACTGTCCTAATATCCTTTGCAATTCGTGGTACTGTTCCATGCAGGGCCTAGCGTCTACCATTTTATACTTATTAAAATTACCAACTAGGAATTTCTTACTAGACGCATCTTACGCCATGTATTTGGCTTCTAGGGTATCCCATAATTCTTTTGCAGACTCTACGTTTTGATAAACATCAAATAAGGAATCGACATACCGTTAAGAATATGACCACGACATATGTAGTCTGCGTTTTCCCACTTAGAACGATTACGAGTCTGTTCCAGCGTTTCATTCTCAACGCCTCCGGGCACGGGGGTACTCAGTACATATACCACTTTCAGATTCGTCAGATAAAAGTGCATCTTCTTTTGCCATCTACGAAAATCCTGCCCAGAAAACTTCTCCAACTTTGCAAACGTCTTGTTCAGATCTTTCACAGAATCAGGGTTCGTCATCTAAATTGATTCGATCTTTGTAGGGTATATACCGCAATAACGAACACCAACGGATATGCTTAGTCTCTGAAAGGCGTGTGAACACTTTCAGATCGAATCAATTTGGCGGTTCTACCAAATTATTCAATCGGATACAATTCAGAGTTGAGAATTTTCTGTATGTTTGTGTATGAGATATAATGAACCAGTATATGAAAATGACCAAACAAACCGTATATAACATGTTACGGGATAACTGCCAATGGCAGTTTTAGGGTTTCCAAGTTGTCAAGTTTTGTCCCTCAATTTCCGAAAATTAATCTCTGAGGAACAACACTTCAGCAGAATCAACGACTTCAGCAGAATCCATTGCATTTCAGCGAAATACAACTTCAGAGAATCCATTGAATTCGCAGAAACACAACTTCAGCAGAATCCCAGCCGGGGCTCTGCCCTTGGACTGCAGGGGCTGCCGCCCTTGGACCTGCTACCAGGCGCTGCCCCGGACCCCGTCCTTAGGGGCTTCGCCCCTAAGATCATAATAAATTCAAGTAGGTATGCACTCCGCACCTCCAAACCTAAATGATGTATTATCATGATAAAATTGGTCAAACAAGTTAATCCAATTACACTAAAATATCCAACATATGCTTTAGTTGTACTACAATCACGGCTGCCCTCATGGTGGAAGGTATGTGAAACTTCTTACGAGTTTACTATCAGCAGGTTATTTTAATTTTGTCTTCATATATGATTCTTGATTAGTATTACCCATTGTTGACATTCCCCCACTATGCGTTTTGGTGATCTTGTGGTGCAACCGTTATCTGGTACACAAATCAGTACACCAGCTTCTGTTTTGCTTCCTGATGCCATTACAGTTATGGATAAAGGGGATTGCGTGGCCGGGTCCAATGTCTATGCAGGTGCTAGCTTGCCGTCTACTAATATTGTTGCACCTATGTTGTATTAAGTTCAAATTTAAGATTAACATTTATCCATATGAAAAACAATGATAAGTTACCATAGCTTGAGCAAAGCAATGGACACGTCACATTCCTTCTAACATATACCAGCTGTCTTCAACCCATAAAACAAATTAATTTGATCCATATCCACATCAAATAGTGAAATACTCCGTGATTTGCTCGGTTGATCACCCTTTCGTAGCATGTGAGTTGAAGCAGCCAAGACATGTTTAACCAACGTTTTTGAGCTGAAATGGGCGAGGTCATGTTAAACTACAACCCTTTTGAGTTGTTAACATATTTTTAGTCAACTGGACGTGTAGCAGCTTGGAGTCGACAACTGATCCACTACCCTAAGTTTCGAGTTCAATTCTTTTCATTTTTTTAGTTTTTATAACATAAATTGTCAACTGATAGTAACCATTTTCCAGCCATTCATAGAAGAATTTGGCCATCCAATGCCCAATAGAGCGCTGCTGGTAACTGATATAGAAATACAGGTATGCTTTAGTTGTACTACAATCACGACTGCCCTCATGGTGGAAGGTATGTGAAACTTCTTACGAGTTTACTATCAGCAGGTTATTTTAATTTTGTCTTCAAATATGATTCTTGATTAGAGAGAGCAAATGGGGTATAATGTCGTTTCATGGGTTAAAGCGGAATTTATTCGTATATTAGAGAGAGTAAACGAATAGGACTAAGTCTTCATTTTTATTGTGGTATCTTAGGCAAAACTTTTAAGGTACATACATGCACACAACCAATTATTTTATTTTAAATGGTCTCAAAGTCACTAATTTTGTTCTCATTTTTTTTGAATTTTTTGGTACAGATTTTTCAATGACGAATCACATGATAGATTCACAAAATTGAGCTTAGCGTGAGGCAAAGTTGCAGCTCAAGAATAAAAATCTACTGAAATGAAGCTAAGTATATTACTTTATATCTTTTAAGAAACACATCAACCTTTGTAGGTTGTATTTAGCTTAACTAAAAGAATTACGTAGTGTTTGAATGAGGTGGATCATTTTTAGTATTTTGTGGTTTTCAAATAAAATATCAACATACTTATTGCATATGCCGTTTTAGTTATTGTAAGTTTTATTTCGCATTTAAGTTTATTTTGTTGTATACTTTGTTCTTACCTCTTTGTAACTTTATTCCTCTCATATTCGATAAATGTTTATTTCTTTTCGTTAGTAATTTATTCAATTAATAATTTGCTATGTTTATAACTTATTTTCATTAACTTACTTTTTCAACGATGTAAACGTTCTAAAGGTCTAAAACGGCAAAGAATAAATGTATCATTCACCTACAAACAACAATAAAAACTTTTAACACCCTTCCTTTGCTAAAGAAAAATATGTTAACGAAGTCATGCCCGCCTATTAAGCCAAACTTCTAATAAGACCACAATGTACACAAAATAACGACAAAATAAAATATACAGAACCATACACACAACCTTTTGTTAAGCATTTGACGACTTTAATCACACCTTAGTGGTCCAAGAATGAAAGACTCGAGGAATAGAAACATTTAATCACGCCTTAGTGGTCCAAGAGCGAAGGAGCAATGATTACCGACAAATTTTCTATATTTGATTCAAGATCTTGAGGATAAAGGTGAGGAACTCGAGGATTTGGAAGCATTTAATCACATGAAACTTTATTTCGCATTTGAGTTTATTTGGTAGTATACGTTGTTCTTGCGAACTATCTAATAAATGGCAAAGAATAAATGTGTCATTCACCTACAAACAACAATAAAAACTATTAACACCCTTCCTTTGCTAAAGAAAAATATGTTAACGAGTCATGCCCGCCTATTAAGACAAACTTCTAATAAAACCACAATTTATACAAAACTAGTCGGATACCCGCGCACAGCGGCGGCGATAAGTATAGTTATATGTGTTTGCTTACCCGTTTAGTGAATTCGTTTCACAACACTTTGAATGTATATGTGTTAGTCGTATGTGTTTATTTGGGTTGCCCGTAGCTTTCCCGTGACATCATTATTCCCGTATATAGAAATACCCTCGCAATCTCTTACCCGTCAAACACTAGCTCCCCCAAAAGTATATGATTTTGAGGAATCAAGATTATATTAATTGAAATAAAGGTTAAAGTTGTAAAATTTTGAATTAAAATAAAATAAACCCACTAAAAATATAAAAACTTAAAACTCATAAAAATATATCAAAATGGATGTTGAATTAAAGAACATAAAATTTTAAAAAATATGGTGAAATTAGATTATAAAAAAAATAAGTAGATAAAAATATATTTTAATTTGAAAATAAAGATGAATTTTTAGTTGAGAAGTGACACATGTCATTTTATAATTGGAGCTCCTTATCTTAATTTTTAGTGGTTAGGAGTTAGGCTTGGAGTTTGTTAGAAGTTAGCTTTGGAGTTTGTTAAGAAGTGACACATGTCATCTAATGATTGGAGCTCCTTATCTTAATTTTTTGTTAGGAGTTAGGCTTGGAATGAGGTTTGACATTCTTTCCATAATAAGCAAGTAAAAAAGTCTGAATTTTTAAGCCTTCTAATTTTAGAAGGCCTAAATGCATTATAAAGTAGTATAGATAACGACAAAACATAATATACAGACGCAACCCTTTGTTGCATTTGACGACTTTAATCACACCTTAGTGGTCCAAGAATGAAAGACTCGAGGAATAGAAACATTTAATCACTACAAAAGAATTAAAAATAACAAAACAAATCTCCTTTTTTAAATTTCAATTTTTTTTAAATGTACGTCAACTTGGATCAGATAGTTTCATTTAGGTAATAACTATAGATCACCGTCGTGTAATGATATTTGTTTCTTTTACTATTTAGTTTGCAGATATAGATGAGAAAGCCATCCCCAGAAGAGTTGGTCATGGCTCTTGCAAAGGCTAAGGTACATTCTTCTTCTTATATCAATGCAATCACACTTTGCCATCTGCAAATAGATATCATCTGAACTCATGAAATTGACCATTTATTTGTGTTACTAAGATATGAATGCATATTTTATTAAATGATTGCTATTCGATACTATGTAGCTAGGTACAAGAAAACGCAAACATGTGTAAACTTCTTAACCTGTTGAAGTCATAGTAGAAAAGGTATTGAAACATTAAATTATTTTCATATGTAGATTCATATATTAGAATCTCATGACAAACATATGAATACTGAAATAACTGTTCATTTATATGTATTAGGACCGAACACTGACCCACTTGGTTTAAGTGAGATGCCAACCATGTTTGACAAGTCGTTGTAAGTAATTTATAGACCATTATACTTGATATTCCATAATTTAACATATATAATTGAGGTACTAACATGTTATAGCTTTGCAGGCACAAATCTTGCTACCTGAAGCTTAAGGTTTATGTAATTAGGTAAAAGCACAATAATGAGATAACTGTTAGTTCGAGTAAAGGTGGCTTACCCAGAACTATTTTCCTTCTCCCGCACAAAATAATGCAAAGTCGAAGCCTTGTGTCATTGAGGTATCTCTTGAGTTGATAAATTGCAACACGAGGTAGTTTACTCGCGGGATGCTGCTGAAATGTAGCATTGAGGTCCAAATGTAAGAAAGGGTTTAAGTCTTTCACCATGGTAACTATAGTGCACCAACCTTTTGATTTTATTTAAAAAAAAATAGTATATATATTTGGTTTACTGGGTAATATAAATATTATATATGTTGTGTTATTAACCATCCACACAAACCATACAATTATTTATAATTCTTAACAAATAAAAAAGAAAAAAGAAAAAGAAACAATTGTTTTATAATATTGTTTGACAATTCTAAAAAATGAATTTCAGTTAACAAAAAACAACAAACAAATAATTATAAGTCATGCCCGCCCATTGGGCGGGCTTCGAAAACTAGTATACATATATATATATATATATATATATATATATATATATATATATATATATATATATATATATATATATATATAACATGAGGCATTTGGCATTAATGCCACCTCAATGCCAAATAATCAAATTTCATGCCGCATAAGCATTTATTGTCCAACTAAGCAATTAATTGTTAATTTTCGGATTTTTTTTTTTTTTTTTTTTTTTTGTAATTTCGGAATTTTTTTTAGCATTTTTGAAAATTGTTTATAAAAAAGTTCCTTGCAAGGTTTGAACCTTGGTTGTTTTGATAAATAACTTGTGCGTTTACCACTTAGGCAACAAGTTATTTTGATAATTATGTTGCATATTATAATCTATAAATGCTTGGAATCCTATACTAAATACATATCTTTTCCTTAAATATAGTTTCACAATATACTGTATTTTATTTATTCATCACTCACAACCCTAATTCTTTATTGCTTCTTTCACAATATACGGTATTGCTTTAAACATGGTTTATTATGTTTGCTTCGTTTGTTCCCTAATGATCTAGGTACAGTTTTCGAGAGTTTTGATGCGCCTATGCCACCAATTTTTGATTTTGAATGAATGTGAATTTGATTTAGTGAAAACATTTTTTTCCGGTATTGATTATATTAATGTTTTGGAGTTTGGTTATGATGTTTTTTTGATTTAGCATGAATTAAGATATTGTAGCAGATGATTTTTTTTCAGCATGTAGTTCTATTGGCGATTTAAGTTACCTACACGAAACTTTGTTGTTCATCCATCAATATTTTCTAAGGTCCATGCAAAGCTAATACAATAGTACTTTGCGGACTTTGCCAATGTAAGTAAAAGTACATGAATTCTTGAGTTTTTGAGCATGAAGCTGGTCGTGTGGCATATTCAGATGCTCAGAAACAATTGGATGAGATACAGAAGAAAATCGTAACACATATTGTCATTCTACCTTCCTCACGAATGAAACAAAACATTAAAGAATTTCTGAGGTGACAACAAAGGAAGCAAGATGAAGTTGCTTATGACGGGGCGCCAATTGGAGCATATGCTGAAGAGCATACACTCCCTGCATAAAGGTTGGTACATGTTCCTTATTATATATATCCGGTTTTTTACAGCTTTTGTGATACTTGATTGGTGATATTGCTGTTACTGGCTTACAACCCGTTGCATCTGGTATGCTTTTGGTTACGGATGTCTTACATGTTATCTTTTTTTGGTTACCAACTATCAGGAGGGTGTTGTTCGTGTGAGGCAGCATGTTAATCCGCTTAGCACTAAGTTATCGGTATATGTTTCCTATCCCTAATTTAGTGTTTATGTTTCTAAAATTTGAAGATAATAGCACTAAGTTATCGGTATATGTTTCCTATCCCTAATTTAGTGTTTATGTTTCTAAAATTTGAAGATAATATCATATTGTCATGTTTGAGTGGAAGTGATGGATTTAATAGAAGCTCATTTTCTCTGGCTTTTTATATTTTGATAGGTTCCTGTTGAACCGCCAAACTGGAATGATGTATTTGAAGACCCAAAGTTGCCTTTAGTGGTGGACATAGGAAGTGGTAATGGCCATATCTTACTTTTGTTCCGTAACTTGATCAATCCCATGATTAGTATGGCTTGCATTGCCAAACAAATTTCGTTTTGATGTATGCATTATTATGTTTTTTTTTTCTTTTTTTTTCTTTTCAATTAATGGATTGACTTTAGAAAGACGTTTGGTGTGTTTATTGTCGAAGTTTGATGTACTCGAAGGCCAATGCAATGATAAATTGAGGCATCCTTAAAAGTGAAAGCTAGCAAAATCTCTAAGGAGCTGATCGGCTTAGATTTAATACTATAAATATCATCCATCTATGACTATTGGATTCTAGAAAGACGTTTGGCTGGTAACATGGTCTATCTTGAATTCGTCAACAGTTTTTATCTAGGACGTCACATAGTATATGATCACGATCCGATGTATGGAAAGTGAGTGGGATAATTTTCGGTTTATCTAGGACGTCACATACTATATAGATCACGATTCGGGATTAGACATTTGGATGTTAGCCGCCATGTGCCCATGCGTATTAAAGAATTCTCACCACTGTCTAAGTATGTGTACCTATTACTTGCACATGACATGCCCTAGAAGACTAGAACCCTTGTCTTAAAGCTGATTTACTGTTTGATTAAATAAGTTCTAATCATCCCAACAATTTTCATTAATCTAGGAAGTGGCAGATTTCTCATGTGGCTTGCTAAGAGAAATCCTGGTTCCAAGAACTTTATGGGTCTCGAGATACGGGAAAAATTATGGTAATTGTTTAATACAGTATATTTGAATACCAAAGACTGCATTGATATTTTTAATGTTAAGATGCCATTTGGTTGTAGTTGGTCACACGTGCCAAAACATGGGCGAAGGAGCTGGCTCTTAGTAATATGTAAGTTTCCATCTATTCCGCAAGTTGACTAAAATAGCAACGATTTTTTACTCCACTAAATGCTTTTGTATAACATTTATATTTGACACCGATGCCATGTACATTCAAAAACTATTACGCAGACATTTTCTGTTCGCAAATGCCTCAATATCTTTTAAGCAGCTCCTTTCAACGTACCCTGGGCCTTTGATGTTGGTATCAGTATCGGTGAGTGCACTTGTGTCTCTAAACCTTTATGTAATACAATTTATAACATATTAATCTGGTAATACTTTCCCAGACTGTTTAGTCAGTTTTTTGGTTTTGAAAATTTCTTGGACGTCTATGCAGTGTCCAGACCCTCATTTCAAAAAGAGGCACCATAAAAGAAGGATTGTTCAGAAGCCTCTTGTGGAAGCAATTGTGGATAGATTAATGCCTGGAGGACAGGTAACAAAGTCGAGTCAAAGTGAGTATAGGGTGGGTCAGGTAGGTTGGGTGACTGGTCAAAGTGGGTACAGCCGTACGGGACGACCATTAAGCATTTTCCCCTACGTTTACTTTTTTTTAATAATTAATTAGTGTCATTGTGTGTGAAGTATGATTTACAGATTGTCTTGTCACGGTATTAAACTGACAGTTGAATATAAAATTATAGGAGGTTACTGGTCTGCATAAATTATTAAATTATACACTGGGTGACTTTCAAACCCATTTGACCCATTTAACTCCTGCTTGAGACGTTACTTTTTTCATTCATTATGTCTTCATACTCATGGTACTTTCATAGATAACAATCCAACCGCAACCAGCAGTTCACGCCATCAGAGGAGTCATCAGGGTAACATATGCGTGCCCATTTGGTGTATATGCGTAGTTGTATTGTAACATCTAATTTTTTGTTATTGTGTCACACCCCCAAATTACCTGTTTTGCAGCGGAATGGAATTCCTGGGGGTTGACTGTCATAGCATCACAATCACAGTTATATTGAACGACCTAAAGTTTCGTTTGGAAAATACATCGTTTGATTTAATAAAACATTCAGAGTTTACAAAGTGTAGGTCCCAAATGAAAATCAACATGTGCGGAATATAAGTTTAGTACAAGTCAAACGATGTTTTTAAAGTGTATAAATCCCATGTGAGACGCGTTGTCATCGCGACTCTATGATATGTCCACATGCAAGCCATGAAGTGAATGCCTTAGTTACCTGAAAATACATTGCTAAAAGTGTCAACACAAAGGTTGAGTGAGTTCATAGAGTTTATGTAAATGTTTATACGACTACCACAAGTATAGGCCATGTATGACAAATATGTCACAAAAATGATACCATTGCTTAAGCACACATGACACGAGCTAGACTGATCATGATGTTCGCCCCAACAGAGTGTTTTGCCAAACAACTCAAATAATGTTATTAAATGAAACGCATCCGTTTGACCAGTTGGAATCCACCAACCCGGATGGAAGAGTCACCCTCGATAGATCTATCCACTCACCCTCGCTTACCCAGTAATTAACGGTTCATGATTTCTGATATGGGGACATTCAATTGGCAATGAAGTAACTTAAGCAATGTAATGAATTTGATATACTTGGTATCGTAATAAAAATGATGTGCAATGTATTCTCCCCCGTAGGTTTGAAATAAAGTAAAAACTTGAATAAATCGGGGCTATGAAAACTCACCTGTTGCAATGATAATGATGATATAATGGCAATATTGAAATGAGGCGCAACTCGACCGTGACCTATTATGAATGATATGTTCTAATGTAAATCATGAAACAATGTCGTGCATGCAAACTCATATGATATCCATACCACTTGTACATTTGAAAATAATGTGTAACGTCGAAATGTATGTTTATAACATCTCGTCATATTATAAAATACTTTACAAGTATTTACGTTGAAATGATATCCTACGATAGTCATTTAATGATTTATTATGAAATTATAACTTTTCGTCGTAAAATAATGTCATTTGACAATTTCATGAAAGTGACTAAACGGCCTTAAAAAGCTAGTCGTAAAATGGTGCACATCAAGTGTTAGGAAACAAACTCAACCGTTTTGGGAAGCTTGTATCATCATCTCAAGGTTTTAGCATTCAAGTTTTCTTCATAGAGGTCTCGATCATGGAGAAAAGGATAGGTAAAGTATGGTACTTGTGTCCAAAATATTGTTTAAGGGTGGTTTTCGGCAAAGCTTAAGTGACCGTATTTTATTCATTACAACTCCGCTTGACGAATGGTTGGACATTTTGGAAAATATGCTAGGCGAACTTACTCCTACTAGAAGACATCATTTTATAAGAGAAAGTACTCCAAATTAGTTCTCCAACTTTGTTCTCCAAATTTGTTCTCCAAAATATGTTCTCCAAAATATTTGTTCTCCAAAATATGTTCTCCAAAATATGTTCTCCAAAATATTTGTTCTCCAAAATATGTTCTCCAAAATATTTGTTCTCCAAAATATGTTCTCCAAAATATTTGTTCTTAGCTTCGTATCAAAGTAAACTTATATATTTTTGATAAAATCGACATATTTTATAACGTTTAAGCCTCATTTTTGACTCGTAAAAAGTGGACGTAACATGCTGAAATTTCTGATTTTTTATAGTTTTCGTCGCCTAACTTGTAAATATCATAACTTCTTCGTTATAACTCCGTTTTAACCCGTTCAAGCGGCCACGTTTTCGTTTTAAAGTATATTTTCCAAATATCTAGTCCAAAATTTTTTACCTACTGTCGAAAATTCCAGAATTTGAAAATATGATCAGACCTCTAAAATAAGTTGTCGAAATGAGTTTTTCTCGTGCAAAACCTATTCTAACCAATTCAAAACAACTCCGAAGCTATTCTAATCCTACCATACACCTTCTTAGGGTGTCATGAGTTCCTAGACATCACCAAAAGTGATATGTTACTAGGGATTAATTATAGGATTATGAATATTTCATAATAAGTAATAAAAACATTAAAAGTGGTATAAATTCATATGTAACATGCATGTTTTTCTAAAAGAAACATAAAAATACATCAAGTAAGAGTATGAAAGATTATGAAAAATTATTAGAATACTTACTTGAAGGATTGAAGTGTTTTGAGCAAAGTATACTTAAATAAATCATGAGGTTTTTATTTCAAAACCTATACTAGATCACTACATGAGCTTGATTAATACTTGAACTTCAAAAATTTATGGTTTCTCTTGGTGTTCTTCCCTTGGCCGGTTATGGAGGAGAGGAGAGGAGAGGATTATTTTGTTTTTCACCTTGGCATTATGTGTTGTGTGTGTTATGTTTGAAAATATCTTGTAAATGAGGATAGGTGTACATTAGAATCAAAACTCAATTTGATCACTTAAGTGACTAGGTGGCCGGTTATGGGTCAAGGGGGGGTGAGGTGTAGTGATGAGTGTCTAAATACTCATCATTTTTGTACCATTTAAACTGCAAAAGCATCTGAAAACACTCAGAAATGCATCAAAATGATAAAAATATCACAAATAAGTGTTTTATGTGTTTTAAATGCAAAAATACCAAAATCAGATGAAAAACGTATCAAGTTTGCATAAATTGCAGTTTTAGTCCCCCAAGTTTCAAAAGTTGTCAAAAATAGTCCCTGGTAAATCACGGCTGAAGGAGCAGAACGTTCCTCAGTCACGGCTGAAGGAGCAGAACGTCCTCTACGTCTACGCGGAATATTTGCAAGTTCTGAAAGTGGACTTGTAGAGCTAGAAGAACGAGTGCGCATGCACTAAGTTTAAAAATCAGTTTTCAAAAACAAATGCGAGGCAAACGACAAGTGAACTTAAACCAATAATCACAAATGAAATGGCTTCTTTGAAAAAGGTATACCAATTCACAAGGACACAAAGGCAAGTTTTGATCTTTAAGATTGGGAACTTATTAATGTTCACACCCTCAGTTGGTAGGTGTTACGCCTTGATTTGCGGTGGTTGATTTTTATGTATTAAGTACCACTAAAAAGACGTAGGTATGGATTTGTGCTAAGGGTTTAAAAACTTTTGGACAATATTTTTTGTATCGTCTCGTTTAACCAAATCGTATCTTTTTAAGAATCACCTTAAAGAAAATACAAAATAGAAAACGTTACGATTGTTTTGTTGTTTTATATTTTTTTTGGTGTTGTTAACACTTTAGGAAAAGTGTTAATGAACTTTTTGATTTTGATAACTTTACAAAAAAACCTGTTTACAAAAGGTGGTATATGTGCAAGTATGGGTCTGAAAATGTTTAGAACACGCTAAAGCCTCCCCGGCAGCGGCGCCAAAATTTGTTTCAAATAGCTTATTTTTAAGTTTCAAATAGCTTTCAAATAGCTTATTTTTAAGTTTCAAAATTTTTGTTTTCATTAAAGTTGCTTATAATCAGTAGTTAAATAGGTTTAAAAAAGAAAAAACACAAAAACATCATTTTAAAAATAGTGATAGCGTTTATTTAATATAAATTAGCTTTTTAATTTTCTTTTTCAACTTATTATTAAGCACTTTTTGTTTTTATAATTTTCTTAGTTTTATGTCACCATAGGATAATTATAGAGAAAATTTCATAATTTTCTTAGCTTGTTTAGTATTTATTAGAATTTAAAATAGTTAAAAAGTATTAAATAATTAATAATAAATAAATAAAAAGCATAAAAAATATCTTTTCAGTTTTAAAAGTAGTTTTATAATATTTTAGACTTTTCTAAGTTAAAATTTCATTTTTCCAGGTTAATTTTATATTTTCTTGTATTTAAGTATACTTTAAATAATTAATAAATAGTAATTAATTAATAATAAATAGATAAAAAGTGTAATAAATATATTTTAAGTTTTAAAATAAGTTTTATAATATTTTAGATTTTTCTAAGTCATAATTTCATTTTTCTAGCTTTATTTCACATTTTCTTATATTCTAGAGTATTTTTAAATAGTTTAAAATAGTTTTTAATTAATAATAATTAAATAAATAGTTATAAAAATAATTTTAATTTTCTAATAATTTTATTATATTATTAGGATTGTAAAAATATCATTTTCATATTTGTAAGTCTTTTATTTCTTAAAATTTACGTTTTATTTTGTACGTTTACGTATAATTTAGTAAACGTACGTGTTCACGTTTGTTTAATCTGATTGTTGTACTATATATTCCTGTATCCAAATACCATTCCAATCAATCATTAGTGTAATTTTCAATCAAAATCCTTACAGATCATTATCCTTAGTGATCATTCGACATCTGAACGTTTTTAAGCACCATTAATCCTCCGTGGGACTTAACGACCCGGGAATCCACTATATTCCAAGGGAAATTGCATTGGTTTTAGACTGTTTGAATTTTATTACGGTTGACCATTCACAAGTGGTTGACTTGTGTAATAAACTTGACAGTTTGAAGCGAATCATGTAGTTTTGATGTATTAAATGTATTATTTGTTAAATGTAGTGTATAATTGAGAAGTAAAAATCGATTATTTAGAGTAGCGTTAGCTACAAATAGATTTTAACGGAACAAAATAAAATGTATTGAAGTCATAAAAATTATAAAAATGCATTTCTCACAAGTACTGAGTGAATAAATATTTATCGTGTTGAATTTACGAAAACCGTCGTAAATATTTATACATAACAATTTATATACAAAATAAATTGAAAACATCGGGTAAAGTAATAACATAATTTTTATAGTCTAAAAATGAGTATAAAAATATATTAGGATAATTTTTGGAAGTGTCGGATCAATGTTTCAAAATAATTTTTACGCGATAGCGTTTATTTAATAGGAAAATAAACGTTTAATGAAAAATGCAAATCCATGCATGAACCGATATGAAATGATGTTATTGATGATATGTAGACTAAATCTAGTCTATATAAAATGTCCTTGATGATATTCCATGAATACGCAGCTTAACCCTCCAAGTTACGCGTATTTAATACTCGTAAACCTAGTTTACGAAAAATGATGAATAGTGACTCATGAATAGTGATATCCCGAGATGAATAGTGAAATTTCCAAAGTTTGTAAAATGACTCGAAATTACGAGTTGTCACATATTGATTTTGTGTGGTTGCATGACAAACGAATTAAGATGGTTAGTATACCGTTTTTTATGGTAAACTAGATACACAAGGTTTACTGGCCGACGATGAAGAATGGTTCACAGCCTTGACTGAGGCATCCTTATTTGCAACTTCAGAAGAACTGCGGTCACTATTTCTTCAAGTATTGGTTTTCTGTGACGTAACCGATCCTATTAGATTGTGGGACGCGCACTGGGTACACATGGCTGAAGATATTCCGCGTCGGCTTTCAGAATTATTAGGTATTCCGTTTCTAAATGTCAATCAACCGGAACTCAAGGGGGGGATCCTGTATGAGTTAGAAGCAGCTTTGAACTTCCATGGTAAATCGCTTGCGGAATTTGGATTACCGTTACCTCCCGATGGTTTGCTTAATATACTGAATAACCGGGTGGTCATGGAAGAAAAAAATTACAACAGGATCTTACTGGCTAAACTTCACTTTATCTCCCAGTTATTTATCCGGTGTGTGCACGTCTGACTTTCTTGAATCTGAGTTATGCAACTTTACGTAGTGCTGAACTTGCCAATCTTCTTGCTCACTGTATAAGTCTTCGTCACCTCTGGGTATGTAGCTTCATTGTTAGTGTTTTAGAATTAACTTTTTTTGTTGTTGCAAATAAACAATTGTTTTTGGAAAATATGAAAAAGCTACACTGTATTTGTCATCAATAAACAATTGTTATAAGGTTATAAAATACTTTCAGTTTGGTAAATTCTTCTTAAAAAGTTGAGGGTTTTTGTGGGTGTTATCAAAGTCAGTAACCAAAACAAAATTTTGGATCAAAGTTGCTTACCTATTTATTCAATTAATCTGTATTTTACATCTCCAAAAGAACAGTCGTTTGTTGAAGAAACAAGTATGGTGATTTAGAAAGTTAGTCTTCCTTTTTATTTTTGAATATTCAAACAAGGTGTTATAACAACTTAAAGTAACAAAACCTTATTTTTATATATCTTCTTGATACTGTTGGCGACAAGGGTCTAGAAGCGGTTGGGTCCTGCTGCCCATTACTAGAAGAACTCAAAGTGTTTCCAGCTGACCAGTTTGACCAAGAAATGAATCTTGGTGTGACCGAAGTTGGATTCATTTCTGTTTCTTGTGGCTGCCCGAAGCTTCATTATGCTCTCTACTTCTGTCGCCAAATGACAAACTCTGCCGTTGTCACTATTGCCCAAAATTGCCCGGGTTTCACTCACTTCCGCCTCTGCATAATGACCCCAGGTAAACCAGATTATATGACCAAGGAGCCAATGGACGAAGTTTTTGGGGCTATAGTGAAAACTTGTACCAAGATTCAAAGGCTTGCAGTCTCTGGTCTCTTAACTGATCGGACATTCGAGTATATAGGAAAGTACGCCAAAAACCTGGAAACTCTTTCTGTTGCTTTTGAAGGAAGTAGCAATTTTGGTATGGAGTATGTATTAGGAGGCTGCCCGAAACTGAGGAAGTTGGAGATACGAGACTGCCCGTTTGGAAATGCTGCTTTGCTTTCGGGTTGGTTGGGGTTTGATGGGCCGGGTCCATCTACAGGTATAAGATCTGTGGGTTTGGGAAGGGTCCAGAAGATGAAGAGACATCTTGCAGCTGTTGGGGAAACATATGCTCAAACAGCCCTTGAAGATGCTTCATGGAACCTCTGGCCTATTAATTCATCTCAGGCTAGCACATCTACCTCAAATAATCCTTCCACAAGTACATTAAGACATCGAGGAGGACATGGTGGTGGTGGCATTGGCAGTGGTAGTGGTTCAATCATTAGGGCAGCTCCACGTGTTTCAGATGGTGATTTAGCTCATATACTCGCCATGGCTGAAACTGTTCATGAAGTGCTTCGGGTAGAACGGCTCACTCACGCTTTAAACTTCCACTAAATTGACAGACGAGTCGGTATGCAATATCCGGAAAAAAAACCCAGGTGGCGGAGCAGTTAAAGCAAACAGATTTGGTTGTGTGGGATGAGGCTCCTATGAGTAACAGGCGATGCTTTGAGGCGCTTGACCGTACTTTAAGGGATATATTAGACATCCCAGATGCATTGTTTGGAAACAAAACTGTTATGTTAGGCGGTGATTTTCAACAAACGTTGCCTATTAAGAAATAGGCGTCGAAAAATGAAACGATATCTGTATCTATTTCAGAATCTTACATGTGGCCAGCATTCACAGTGTTCTAATTACATTAAAACATGTGCTTACAACGCGAAGGCTTAAACGCAATGGAACGGCTAAATATAGAACTATTTTCTGATTGGCTTCTAGATGTTGGGGACGGCAGAATTGGTGTCTCGGATGAATCTGATCCTGAAAATAGTAAATGGATTGAGCTGCCTTCTAACTGCTGCATCAAACATGATGATATTGGGATTCAATCACTGATTGGTTTTATATACGACCATGATACACTCCAGGTACTGACTGCTGTAAAACTTCAAGATGAAGCCATCGTCTGTCCTAAAAACGAAACGGCCAACGCAATAAATACAACAGTTCTGCAAATGTTACACTGCCAACCTCACTTATACAACAGTTACGACGAGGCTATTCCTAAAGGGAATGACGGAGGTGCAACAGAAATGCTATATCCCTCTGAATACTTAAACACATAAAATTTTCCAAGGCTACCTCCACATAGGTTAGAATTAAAGATTGGTGCACCGGCGATACTTCTTCGCAACCTTAATTTGGTAGGAGGCCTTTGTAATGGGACAAGGATGATCATCACACAATTATTGACAAAAGTTATTGAGGCGAAAATAATAACCGGTACACGGGTATCCGAAAAGGTGTTCTGAACGCGGATTTTGTTAACAAATAAAGACGATAGGATACCTTTTGTTCTCCAGAGGAAACAGTTTCCAATTAAGATATGCTATGCGATGACAATTAATAAAAGGCAAGGTCAATCATTAAACAAGATTGGAGTTTATCTTCCGGACCCTATATGTGGGCACGAACAGTTATACGTAGCGCTATCAAGGGCTACATCTCCTGAAAGGTTAAAAATCCTCATTAAACAGCAACCAGACCATCCTCCAAACACCACAAAAAATATTGTGTATACGGATTTTCTGGAAAAAATTGCAGGGTGGCAGGTCTATTTTTCATACAAAATACCTATATGTTTGCCTCTTTAAGATTTACTTGCTATATATCAAGTCTTTTAAAAAAATTGAATATGTTAAAGGCTACTTATTATGTTGTTCGCCTACTTTGCGTATTCCCAGGTGTAGTTACATATACCTAAAATAGTTGTGCAATAACAGCAAATGTTCCCAGATCTGCCTACCTTGGTCATACTTACCATTCGGCCCACTAGATATCTTCCATGTATGCAAACAATACTTTGCCATGCTAGGTCCTTTCAGTGTTTGTTTTTTTACATGATGATTCTAATACTTTGCAACGTTACATCTGCAACGTTACTGCAGTGTATATTTCATAGTCTCCAAATATATACCGATCATAAACTATAGATGCTGGAATTAGTACCATTTAAGTTCACTGTCCATAGCTATAGATGTTGATACATATCTGGTTTGTAACAACGTTTATATACTATTTACCACTTTTTGCCTTTACCCTACTCCCGGATTCTTTTCTATAGGGCATATGCATATAGTTGAACTCTTATGCATATACTGGTCATGAACTATTGGGGCTGGAATCAATACCATTGATGTTCCATGTCCATAGCTACAGATCTTCATACATATCTACTTTATAACAATTGTATAGTATTTGTGTTTTGCATTGACCATGCTCCCAGGCTGTTTTCTATAGGGCATATGCATATACTCGAACTCCTGCAACTTTCAGTACACAATATGTGCCATAAACCCATTATGGAAATCCTTATACTTAATTCCGTCAACATATCCCTGTCCGTAAGAAACAGTCAACCAGACCCTGTACTTATGTATATGTTTTTCAACATGACTATACTGCATATATTGTATTACTTTTGTGCCTTTTTTTTGTAACTGCAGAATTTCCGATACCATGGAGAAAGGCAAGGCAGTTGAAATGGGGCCAGATATTGTATTACTTAATGACATAAATCCTACACAAATGAACAAAGCTATTGAAGTCAGAGTATATCGCAAATGGATTGCAAGAACTATTCCAGATCTAACGTCTGTAATGTATTGTTGCATGTTGTTAGATAGAAAGGTAATCTAGGACCGTTGGACATATATAGTAAATCAGTACTTTTTAAAAATAGTCTTGACAATATCATTTACACATTCGTTCTTTTGTTATTTCAGGGTCAACCAATTCAGGCAAACATAGTGCTTAAAGATCACGAAAAATATAATGAACTTCAACTTGACTCCGCATATCAGATACAACGTTTCGGATGCCAGAAAACGGAGAAATGGATGCAAACACTAGATACCAAATATACATTACTATTTGGTAAATTCACCACCCTTTCTCCCATTCCTGCAGATACCTTTCCCGAGCACTACTTTAGATTTGCAGCATACAATGAGGTTGTACGCCGTCTGGAAACAAAACAGACGCTCCTAACATGTAACTAATGAAGTCGTTTCTTTGAATATAAACACATGTAAACCAATACATTGGTACCGTTACAGATTACATAGGCTACATCGGCAATATCGACAAGGAAAGAACGGGTGGCGGCGTCACAAAAAACATAGTGACACGAAGAAATGTTCAGCTGCTAAACTTAAAGTCAGTCACCTTCTGTTGCATTTATTATCCCATATAATAATAGAAAGATACTAACATATGTTTTCTTTTTCAGTGGTTATCCACAGTGCCAATGATATTGCACCAATCCTTCTACCCGCCCCACCTACCAGTCAAAACGAAGGCGAATCATCATCCAACATGCTTCAATCTGAACAACAAGCGGACAGCCATGATATTAGTAATGGTTTCCACACACCACCACCTGGGACAACTGAAACACCCACCAAAGAAGAGAGTGAGCCTAAAGTTAAGATAGGAAGTGCCAGGAGAGAGTTGTTTGAAGACCAAGCAGGTGAACCGTCTAACAGAAACCAAAAGAAGCAAAAAAGTGAATGACCTGAGCAGGTCACAAGTAATGAAACACAGGTACGGATGATGCAAGTACCAGAATTTTCCAAATGTAAATGGTGTATATAAGTCCAGGTGTTGTAATAACAGCAGATGTAGTCATTAGCTAGCGACAACAAAAAATGTGCTCATGTATAAAACTATCTATGCAACGTTAGGTTTTATGTTAATGAAAGTTCTTCCACTATGCTGAAACATATCATATAACAATGCCTGCACCGCGCAGGTTATATGATATAGGTTTTTACAAAACAAGCGACCACTCCATGTAAGGAACAGGCCTAAAACTGAAATCTCCGGTCTCATCTAAAATGTCGTAAACCTTCAACTGTAACAACTACTATTTGCAAAACGCTCACGATTATCCTTTAAACACCCGTATGTTAACAGTTTATAAACATACTTAACCACATGAAATATCGTTTTGTTTGCATTTCAAATAGTAACCTGTTAACAGCCTTATGAAGAGACATGTGATAAGGATCCAACTCCCGAAAGCTTCATAAATTCGATTCGATTCTTTGTCTTAAACAATCAAAACTAACATTATAACATAGTTTGATTCCAAACAACAAAAAAGAAACACATGCCACAAATAAATATTACATAAACCAAACATAACTATTGGATTATACTAATAGATAAGACACTACAAACCCAACACCAAACTATTTACATTACATATTCAGCCATTAACAAACACTTGATCAAAATTTTCCACTGACCACATCAGTGAGCATATACAGCTACGTGATTGTCTTAGCGAATTACCGACGACAAACTTAAACTATTTACATCATGCGCTCGCACAGTGCACGAGGCTTTTTCAAAATTTGCCATTGATTACATCAGTGAGCATATACAGCTGACTACATACCTACATATAGATCTTTACTAGACAATACGACCCCAAACAAAGACGAGAAACCCAAAACCAACACAAACATCATATATAAACCATAGGCTAACAACACAAACTCCATCCATTGTTTAAACATGTAACGCGGTCCCCAGAAAATCCAATATTTTGTCTTATACTAATACGTTCATAGGATATTATATTTTAGGTACAACCCAACAAGCAGGAACAAGTTCTGATGGTTCGTGTAGAAATAACAGACGCGCCCAGTCAACATCTTGAGGTTATTGTTAGGAATTAGAAAATTCCATAGTGAAGATTCGGTCACCCCAAGCATTATCTAGCATAAGTTAGCTCGTAGATTTGTCGTTAGTTACGTTATTTAGCATTTTATTAGTTATTTTGTAGCGTACTTTAGTTTAGAGCAACACCGTGGAGGAAGGACGGGTCTTTACCCACTGTATGCCTGATCCACAGGCTGATAGGAGGTCGTGTATTTGTAACTATAAATACCCCTTCCATCCATGGAAGGGGTGGTGTTTCTTCATTAATCTAATATTTCATACTTTGTGTAAACCTCTAGCAAGAACACCCTCTCTCTCTCTACTAACTCTCTAACTATGGCAAACATGTATTTTGATCATCCAAGACCACCCGAATCATCAACACAATATTATTTGGATCCTAACAATTGGTACCAGAGCCAAGGTTTTTGTGTTTTGATGATTTGTTCGCGGTTTTTGAATCTTGTGTTTACTGTTTTTTGTACTTTTTGGTCGGAAAATTATATTTTCCTTTTCGTTGTGAAGAACAGTTTATACAATTTTGTTATGAATCCTTTTCTGTGGTCACTAATGTCACATGTTCCATTCACGTTTTATACATCCGCCGTTTCTTCTTGTGATTATTTTGTTTCCAAGTCAAAAGTGATTCATGTGGTCAAACGGGTAAACAAGAAAGCATTTCTATGCCGCTTTTTATGGTCACATCTTTTGGTATGCTACCTTATGAAGAAAAAAATGGTCATGTTTTAGTGGTCAAACAGATAATCGATTTCTCGATTTTACTGGTCAAAACCGTTTTTCGGGTTTACTATGAAGGTGGTCGGAACTTGATCTGAAAAGTCATCGGAAAATGGCAAATATCAAATTAGCGACTTGTTTAACTCGCTTTGTCATGCTAGCGAAGTCATATTGAGTCACTTGTTGTCATAGCGACTTGTCACTATTTTGATAGCGACTTATGTCATCTAGCGATTTGTATTAGCGACTTGTACCTGGTAGTGAGTTGCTGACTATTGAGTCAACAACTAAAGCGAGTTGGCTTAGCGACTTGCTTAGCGAGTTGGCTTAGCGACTTACTTAGCGACTTGCTTAGCGAGTTGGCTTAGCGAGTTGCTTAGCGACTTGCTTAGCGACTTGGCTTAGCATTTGGCTTAGCACTTGACTCAACACTTTGAACAAGACAGAAATGAAGAATGAGATGACTTGACCTCATGACCACAAGACAATCATACCAAAACAGTTTCATGAACCTCAGTTTCAACCAACATCATTGTTCCATGGTTTTCAATACAAAATAACGTGTTGCAACAAAGTTGTCTCAACAGATCCTAAACTAAAACCAACTTAATCAATCTCATTCTATCATACTCATCCTCCATCATACTACTTTCGAAACTAACAAAGTATTCATTCATAAAGTAATTGATCTCAGTTTTTGACTCGTGTGATATTCAAGTTATATCAAGACTCAAGGTTCTTTATCACGAGTATTCACCATCACAGATCCTTGTTGAAGATGATACTTCTATGTTTATATTCGAAACTATTGATAAAGTCCATAACAATTATGTTATAACTCCATCTTTATTCGTTCATATTAAGAATAAGAAATAAAAAAGTATCTACTCGACTTGGATGGTTCGAATCTAAAACAAGTAATCTCAGAATCAATTCAAACTTCTCATTTGTTTAAAGATCTTATAGTTTGAATATATGTCCATCATCGATCTAAAACCAAAAGTCTTTTATATCCGAAATTAATTGAAGTTGAACAAAACCTATAATAGGTTTTATTCTTCTTCGTATTCGTAAACTAAACTAAGAAAAACGTAAAAAGTTTAAAGATTACTTACCCTTGTCACAATATTGAATCGAAAAAGGTCCTAACCATCTTTGAACCCATGCCATCCCTGTGGCTAATAGGTCACCTCCTCGAGCCATCACTGTGGCGAGGGGCCATCATGGGCGAACTGAAATAATTAAAGGGTTAGGGTTTTGCTTCGTAACTTTTGGTGATAGGAAAGAAATTTGGCGTGTGATTAAAGGGTTAGATCTGGTTTTGTGAATGATATTGTTGGGTGAGAGACATGGTAAAAAGAAGGGGGCGGATTTTTGAGGAATGTATGTTTAGGGTTTGTGTTTTACTGCATCTTGGTGATAAGAGAAATGTGAGTCTTAAATATCCACGAAGTTAGGGTTGCTAATATGGATCCGTGCCGTGTATTTAGGATTGAAATGGACTTGGTGTGGGCTTCAACGAGTGTATAGATACTTACAGTGTTAACATTGTGATAAAAGTATTTTTGAAAGTGTATACACGTTTTTGTGATTGTGGGGACCTTGTACACGAGTTGATATGTTGGATAATCTTCTTTGTCACTTGGGTCACACTTATGTTTGAGATGATGATTGTGGATCACTTGTATACGGGCCGGTGGTATTTATTGGATGAGACTTGGATTAAGTGATTTCATGTCCAATGTTAGTTTAGGTCTCTTGGTTAATGAGATTGCTTGCTTTATGTATCTGATTTGGATATGGAGTCCTAAAATTTGATGATGTGATTTGACAATTATGAGACTTGAGTATGTGATTTATTGATGTGAGTCGTTGCGTACTTTGGTCTATTCATCTTCACGGAAAATATTATGTCATGGCTTAAATTAATGATGAGTGATCAAAGTTGACTACGGGGATAGTTGTTCGGTATTTCTTATTTGGATTTGAAGTGAGGTTTTTCCGGGCACGTTTACTTATTTCGTCTTCTTTCTTTCTACCCTTCTGCGAAGATGACTTGTTTGGGCTTTTAAGGAGTGTGATAAAGACTTGGCTATTTAGTTACTTTTGCAATTCTTTCTCTAAGACAAATTGTAACTATCACTTCGGTGTCTCACACAGTAGAGGATACGTCAAGAGGTTTTGTGCATTGGGTACACCGTTTCTTTTTCATGAGGATGAGTACAAGTTTAAGTAACAAATCTGGGGAATTCTACTTCATGATCAATTTTGGTATATCGGGTTTACTTCTCCACGTGGTCACTACAATTACCGATAGAATGTGTGAATGATGTGTTTACCAAAGTGTTGATTGGATGGTTGATGATGTTGGATATTGAACCGTTGATGAACCACTGCATGTTCCCCTAAATACAGATATTCACCGAAACCAAATTTGTCATAACACCTTCAAGCTGACATTGTTTACGGTTTTGTCTTGATTTTGTAAAATCCCGCGAAAGAACCTATTTCTCGGTTTAAATCATAGACTTGTAAAATCACGTAATAATGGAAACATCATCCCGTATTAGTAAAGTGCATTTCCGGATCTATCTTACGGTTTATTCTTGGTTTTGTAAAATCCCGCGAAAGAAACTATTTCTCGGTTTAAACCATAGAGTTGTAAAATCCGTAATGATGGAACCATCTTGGAGAAGAGAAAGTGTAATTCGATCTTACTTGATGCCTGGTGCTACGTTTCTCGCTTCAAGAAGGGATAAAAGGGTGTACTTCATGAATTAGGTATTTGTTTGGATATTCGTCATGGCAGTTTGGTTATTACTTGGTTTTACGGGGGTATGTGCTTTTAACCATGGTCGGGATGAAAACCATTATCAAAGTTCATTTAAATGTCAAAGGAGGCTAGATTTGAGCAAGCAGTAAGATGTGACAACGGCATTAATTCAGTATTATTTATTTGAAGTTGAAGTGAATTATCACGGGTGAGAGTACTTAGTATCTGAAGGTATCGGGGATGGTTGGATGAAGATTCTTCGAGATCCTTGTTCGAGATTTTTCCAAAAACGAAGACTTGGAAATCTAGTTATTTTTGGGAGTTTTTTCTTTTTACCACGGGGGAATTGGGCTCTTTTTGCCACAAAAATAACTATCACTTTAAGGAGTTACATTGTAGTGCTCAGTGTCACATTCAATTGTGGATTTTCAAGAAGGTAATGTACGTCTATTACTTGATGGTTGGTAGGTTGAAGAGTATAGAGTACTTAAGGGATTCAATGGAGCATGAATTCTCGGCACCGCTTTTTGTTACATATGTGCAAGTTTAAGTCACGAGTTTGGGTTAGTTTACTTCATGGTCAAATTCATCATATTGGGTTTTCTCCATCAGCTGTCACGACAAAGAGCCTACTGAATGATAATGGGATGATTACATGTTTTGCTAAGAGAGCAGAAAAGAGAGAGATAATGATGTTTGAACACTTCAGTTCAAGCCTCGTACTCTAAAGAAAAGAAATGTGTACGATTCAAGCAGATATCTGAAAGAAGAGAAATCTTCTTATGACGTTTGAATACTTCAGTTCAAGCCTCGTACCTCAAAGAAAAGAAATGTGTACGTCTCAGTGCGCATTATCTTCCAAAGAAGAGAAATCTTCTTATGACATATGAACACTACAGTTCATGCCTCGTTCTTCAAAGAAAAGAAAAGTGTACGCTTCAGGCGCTTTATCTCTCTCAAGAAGAGAAATCTTCTTATTATGACCATTCTCATCAACATGCTTCATACTTTTCCATACGCTTATCATCAAGTGAACGGGCTACCACTGATTGTTTTCTCATTCCACTTGCTCGATTATAATGAAGATGGCGATATCATGTGCTGATTTTATGGAGAGAAGTGTGAATAGAACATTCGGATGATTTTCACTTATTTAATCAAGAATGGCAACTCCGTATGCAATTCTTGAGGGGAGAAGAAGTGTGAATTTTTGCATGGTTGATTGATATTAGAGAATAAATGGTCAAACGGCTCCTAACTCATGTAAGAACCGAGCTTCTTCTTATCGGGTCATTGTTACATGGAGTTTCTTCTAAGAGCCGTTGGTTGACATCTTCACACCGCGATGAGTTTAAAGACAAGTGCTTCCGTTAATGCTTCACGTGACATCAACATGATGATTCCGAACAATCTCTCTGTTCTTGTTTGATGTGATTGGTAGTTTTGTGTTACCATCTTGTGTGTTCGTTGCGGCCTGATTGCTGATTTCCTTGATGAACATCTTTCCGTTCTTGTTTGATTGGGAGGGATTTTAGTTAAGGGGATTTGCAAGATGTAAGTTAATTGGGATGCTTTTTGATGGGATGCTTTTGGTGTGAGTTGAAGATGTTAACTATCTATTCCCGAACCGCACAATCTTGAAGAAGGTCGAGTCTCACACCGTTCTATATTTTCTCGCTACATGTTAGAAGACTAAAGACGAGTTGCATTTAACGATCTAAAGACTTCTTCTTAATATCGGCATTTATCAAACAGATTGTCGGTTTAGGGGAGAGCACTAATTGGGGGAGATTGAAATGCCAAATTTAATCCCCAATTAGACTTGCTCACATTCTTCAGCAAGTTGATTCTCACAATAGTTCAAGTGTTCTTCTCAACAAATTTCTAGTATACGGGTTACAATGAGTTGTCTGATTCAAGTGTCAAAACCAGCAAGGGGAAGGAGACACACATCTAAACACAAAGCGAGTAAACTTGATGAACTTAATTCTTCTAAGTAACTGAAGATATCCCGGGAAGACAAATGTTATTACCGCAGAGAAACTCAAGGTTTGACTCATGGCGAGTAAACTTGATGAGCTTAAGACTTCTAAGTGATTGAAGATATCCCGGAAAACAAATGTCATGACCGCAGAGAAACTCAAGGTTTTACTCATCAAGGCTTTAAGTGTTATTATTCCAACTACGTGGTAAGTGATGTAAATGAAAGTTTCAAGATAAAAGAGGTACATCAAGTGTGTGATGATCTCGATGTTATCGCAATCATCGCAGGAGAGAGAATTGTGTACATTGGAGCGCCACCGTTTCACTTGAGGGCTTAATCGCTGATTCGAGATATAATCACTTATTCCGAGTTGGCATCCGCAGAGATTGTCATCCGCAGAGATAATCAGATTCTGGCTTGCTTCTTCAATGTTATCAGTTATTCCTTTCTTGGGTATTGGTGTACTTCGGGTTCTTGAGCTTCATACACGATCATCCGGGAAGAAAAATGTGAACATGGAAAGGTGTTTTCATTCCCCTCATGATGTGTATTTGGGAGACTTCTTGAGCATTATACAAAGAGACTGACTACTTCAATTCAACTACTTGGGGGAATTGTTCTCTTGACACTTTTTGGAATGGATTGCTTCAGACTTCAGTGGTTATGAAATTTGAGAAGATTATTTATGAGTGGGATGATACGTTGCTATTCTTGTTGATGATATAACCTCGAACGAAGAATCACGGTGATTATTCTTGAAAGGAGCAGCGGGATTTATGAGAATGGTGTGCTTCTCTCAGGCACTGCTAAAGCAAGCTTGAAATAGAGCTTCGAATCCTGCCAGCTAAAGGATTTTCGATTTGGGGGGAAGCTGCCAAAGTCTCACTTTCAGATGGTTAAATTTCTTTCTTCGATTCAAGAGCCCTGGAAGCTTTGGTGGTGAATGTTTAAGGGATGATGACTTCTATCTTCTACAACGGGGCTGTTCGATATCCTTATCTCGTGATGTATCATCATCTTCTTTAACTATATCATCTATTCTATCTCTCAGATATATTTATCGAAAAACAAAATACAAAATTATAAAACCAACAAAAAGAAAATAGAAAAATATAAAACCCTCAAAAGCCCATAAAAATCAGAAAATTGAAAAATACCAAAAACATTGTTTTCTCAAGACATGTCTTCTGGTATCGATAACATCTACGGTCTTAGAAATGTCATTCAATAATGGCACGTGTCTTTAGATGAAGTTCGAAAGGAAGGTGTAAATATTCTTTTCTATACATGTCTCAAAATATGGCTTGCGCTATTTCAGATCAGTAACCCGTGCTTAAACTATGGCTTTCTATTATTTCGAGAGCAACCCGCTTCAAGAAAGGAAAGTGTTGCGCTAAACCAATTGTCAAAATATTTCGTGCACTTATCCTAAAAACAAAAATGAGGAAAGTATGTCGAAGGACTATCGTTCCTACACAAATGTTTTTCCGTCTAAAATTCTTCAGAAAAATATTTGTTGTGTTTTCAAAATGGTGGAAAATGAGTTGCTTGAAAAATCAATCGAATCAGAGTTTTCAGTATTAATTTGCAAAAACTCAATCGATGACTTCAACACTTTTAAAACTTTTCAAGAAAAAGAGTCATTGGTTGAGGGGAAGAATATTTTTCATATTTACATCATCTTATGGGCTTTCTTAATCATCCTACGTGCTTATCTGAAAAATATAATTGCCTATGTTGAAGGATTAGGTTTCTAGGATGCGATGTTAGGTTTAGATGATTATAGATTGATGAACATTATTCCCATGCCTTATATGAACTGATTGATATGTTGAAATTGACTTTTATTAGTCGATTGTTGTTTGGGTGTTGTCGACCACCATATATCTGTTTGTGTCCACTAACGTATGCATGTATCTTGGTATAAGAATGTTCCCGATCAGGATCCCACATAATATGATGTTTGGATGCCGAATGGAAAGGGTAACTAGATCTTGGGTTGACAAATGAAGAAACGGAGCTTAATTGGACTTCAATGGAGAGTTGGCATAAATGCAACGTAAGAGGTCTCACCGCATCACATGGTTTTCTTCTAAGTGATTGAAGAAACAGAGCTTAATTTGACCTCAGTTGGCATTCAAAATGCAACGTAAGAAGAAGTCTCAATGCATCAGCAGACGGTTTTTCTTCCAAACCCTACAAAGAACAACAAGAAGCTTCTCAACCACCTAACGTATCTTTGTGCAGGATAACATTTTTTAAACAATTTTGAAAATTATATTGTTTTGAAAATGGAAAAATATTGTTTTGAAAATAAATTGGACTTAATTTTGAGAATCACCGGACTTCATTTTTACCAAAACCTAAGTCACTCAATCATCGACTACGGTCATCGAGTGGGGAGAGTGATTTAAAATAAATTATTTTCAAACGATATTTCTTCATAATAGTCCTGATTGTAATAAATTAAGTGGTGATCTAAAGATTTAATGTTATGTCATGGTATGATTTTCTTTAGAATCAAGATCTTTCAAAATGAAATTTTTTCTGTTCTTGTTTGATTGTGAAATTGTTTTATTTTACCTAAAAGATCTCTTAAAACAATCATACCTGACACTAACAATCTTTAAAGTATTAAAATGGTCCTTATCTGTCATTTTTCAAAGTTAAATCAAGCCACGCCTTTCCCCAAAATCTTTTAAATGATTTAAATCAATTGGGATCACAAATCTCAAAAGGTTTGAAATTTTGATCGGGGTAGAGATCGTGAGTTAAATCTCTTATCTGTTTAAATGGAATTGGTTTTAGTCCTTTAAAGGCACTCCTGCCTCCATGTGCCAAACGATTTCATACACAATGCACATGTTGAGGAGGAGGATTTATCCAAAAACATGATGAGTATTTAAACCTGGCCACATATTCTCCCAAGTTTTCCAAACCTAATTAAATCACTTGGGATCCAAAATCTCAAAGGGTTTGATATTTTTGATCGGGGGAGAATTTGTGATTTAATAATGAAACTTGATATATGATGATCGTTTTGATTTAATTGTGCATGCTCCTCTCTCATATGTGCTAAACGCTTTCGAATCTAGAAGCACATATTGAGGGGGAGCATAACTATCGAGGTACAAAAGTTTTTTTAAAGAGATTTATAAAGTACCTTGATTGAGTTTTCAAATGGTTTTATTAATGGATTTTGTGATCGTGGATGTGCTTCAAAAGAACTCTTGCCTCTATGTGATAAAATGATTTCAAATATCCTATGCACATATTGAGGGGGAGAATTTTACCAAGAAAATCAAATGGCTTTTTCATAGGAAATTGTGATCAAGAAATTATTTCAAAGAACTCTTGCCTCCATGTGCCAAACAATTTCAATATCATATGCACATGTTGAGGGGGAGCATTTCTAAATGATCAAAACTATTAAGGTACAAAATGCTTTGATTTTATATCACAAGTACCTTGATTGTTTTTCCAAATGATTTTTCAATTGGTTTCAAGGAAGAATGAACTGTACCAAAAGACCGACCATTTTACTTTATGTATGGAGTTATAAGGATGGTTAGGTTAGGTATTCGTTCCCACGATCCCGCCAGAGCCGGAGGGATCTACCCAGGGACAATCCACTAGATAGTGTAGAGTCCTTAGGTATATTGAAAAAAAAGAGAAAAGTGAGATATGGGAAGAGTGGATGAGATGAGCTAGTAATCGGAATAAACCCAACAAGGTTCTAGTTATGAAGTCTCGGTAAGAACTGAAGGGGTTGAAGAATGAAAAAGAAATGAATGTAAAAAGGGTGAAAAGAAATAGCCCTAAAATAATTCAACCTTAGGGCGTAAACCGGTTCAATTCATATGCTACTAGTGGTTACTAAGGTAACACTGGTATTGAAGACAAGTCGTCATGCACCCGAGTGACGACTGCACTAAACTTCCAAGCCACTCAAGTTCCTCTTTAAAGGGCTTGTTTCATTCTCACGGGGAACCGACATTATCTATCAACTTTCTCTTAGAGATTGTTGATATTGAAGAAGGAGACCCTCTCCCTAGTCTCCGGCATAGGAACCAAATGTGCACTAAATTCTTGAAGACTTGCTGTTTCACATAATGTGGAAAGTAAGAATATATTAAGAGTCCTACGCATTATCCTTGTGGTAATTGCCAGAACATCCGAGTGATATGTGACAATATTCACGATGAAGATGGAAAGCCTTCTAGAGCCAACATCAAACAAGCTCTTGGTAGGTGACATGTGAGATCTTTTCTAATGATCAAACTTGTGACAACCGATGAAACGATGGGGCGATTCATTCGTGAATCTACCTTGGTCCAGGAATGGAATGACGAATACTTTTGGAAAAACCGTTCGATGTGCAAACCTTCTTTTCTCTAGCACGTCGAATGTGTATTCATTTCAAATTCAAAAGTATCTCGATTGAAAAATACTTTTAGAAAAACCGTTCGATGTGCGAATCTCTTCTTTTCGCTAGCACGTCGAATGTGTACTCATTCTCTAATACAAAAAGTATTTTGATTGAAAATTGATCTTTCTCATAAAACCTTCGCCGTATTGCAAAACTCTTTCTTCAAGCAATACGCGATTGTTTTTCAAATCATTTTCATCAATTAGTGAATCTCAATTTGTCGTTCACTCACTCCGTTGTCTTCTTTGAGACGTCCGGTTTGAGAACGCTAGAACACTGCGAAACCCTCGTCAAGGAGATTCTTAGGAATCCTACCGATCATAAGCAGTATTTGTAATCGATCAACGAGGAACCGTGGGCCGTGTACCTCAATTCAGCGAAAGTGATCAAAGACACTTTCGTGTGTTTTATTGCTAACTGTTGTTTGCAGGTATATTTGGATGGTTGCACTGATCGTAATTGAGGAGTCAATCCAAAGCCGCATGCTCACAAAGATCCACACTTAATCAAGAAATCATGATGGTGCATATCTACATAACCTGGCTCTAATATTTCTATACTAAGATTCGCTAGCCGCAAATATCATGAGCCAAGAAGCTTCCGCTACTCGATGGAAAGACGTCATGATTCAAAAGCGTGAGCATGTCGGTCCAAAAGTCACAACTTCACATGATGGCAACACAATAAAGGGTGATCCAGAGATTTATGGGGTGATGATCTCAAATAAAGCTCGAAGATCATCAAAGATGTGGATCAGCTAAAGGCCTCCACTAAAAGTACAAATCAGTGCGGACTTTGAAGAATCACTGCTATTGCACAAAGATTGTTGAAATGAAGAATTGAAATCTACGAGCCCAAGAACAAAGACAAGAATAGAATGCTAGGATCCGAAATGTAAAACATGGGGTGACCTCCCTTAGGGGGAGATTGTTAGGAATTAGAAAATTCCATAGTGAAGAGTCGGTCACCCCAAGCATTATCTAGCATAAGTTAGCTCGTAGATTTGTCGTTAGTTACGTTATTTAGCATTTTATTAGTTAGTTTGTAGCGTACTTTAGTTTAGAGCAACACCGTGGAGGAAGGACGGGTCTTTACCCACTGTATGCCTGATCCACAGGCCGATAGGAGGTCGTGTATTTGTAACTATAAATACCCCTTCCATCCATGGAAGGGGTGGTGCTTCTTCATTAATCTAATATTTCATACTTTGTGTAAACCTCTAGCAAGAACACCCTCTCTCTCTCTACTAACTCTCTAACTATGGCAAACATGTATTTTGATCATCCAAGACCACCCGAATCATCAACACAATATTATTTGGATCCTAACAGTTATTCATTTAGTATTTTGAATATCATGTTGCAGCTACATTTTTTTATTACCATTGTGTTTTACATGTTTTCTTTACTTATATATCCTTAAATTTTGGGTGAACGTATGCTACTGCTAACTTTTGTTTAGTTATGGGTGTTTTTTATTTGCTTAAAAGTGTCATTTTGATAAACCCATGGTATGTACCATAGAGTGTGTGAGGGTGTCCCCTGTTCATCAAGACATGACTTAACAGGTCTCGAGAACAGAGGACGCATGAGTACATAGGTTTCAACCGAGACGAGTGCCAAATGTGCTTGAATTATCATCCTAGCTAATACAGTTTAGCAGATGCCTGATACATAAATAGCAAAAAAGGTATTAGAAATTTTAATTCTGTTTTTTAAAATAGGAGTAGATAATAGGTGGAATTTTTTACCCATTTAACTACCATAGGTTGATTCCGGTCATGATTTATCTATAACAAGTAAAAGGGTTAGATCACAGAACTTAGAAAAATAAGAACACCATTAAATATATATTATGAATGGTATCCAACTAGCTTTCCATTTTATAGTCTCTTGCATAGTTTTTTGGGACTCTATCAAAGGAGTGGGCGTTAAAGTGCATGACCCTAAATTTTCAATGAAATATACTTTATAAATTTTCCATTTTTAGAAACATGAAGGTGAGGCTGACTCGGTATCTACTTCTCAGCCAAGTGTGGATGTTGGGCATAAACCCGTGTCAACATTGGAGAGGAATTTAAATGACAATCAAGATACTGAGAAGACTTCTGCTCCTTGCACTGTGACTCTCACTCCTGGTTAGTATCCTATCTCTTTAAAATCGAACATAGCTTTCTTTTGACTTCAAAATCGAACATGCTTATAAGAAAAATATATAATCGTTCTGTATTTGGTCATATCATAATGCCAAATATTGTTGTATTATTAGTGTCACTGCTTTTATATGTGGTTTTTCATGGAGTTTGTGTATTTGTGACAGTTTTGAAATCAAAATCTTACATTCTAACTATGACAGATAGAAAAGACAGGGAGTAGGTTGTTATTTCCCATTAGGTGTTTCTTAGCACAAACATATTTTATAATTTTGATATATGCAACAGGTCCAGTAAAGAAATCCCTAAGGCATCAGGTTGTGCCTTAGAATGTTAGTGTGCCACGCACCATCTCAATCAAGGGTGTCATCTCTGTTCTGGGGAGAGACTCAGATGTGAAGATCTACACTCATCTGTCACCTCATATTTTATAATCGTGTTACCCTCTTTTGACTACCACCGCCACAAACCATGATTATTTCGAAATTGGTGAGCAGATAGGATACACACTCAATGTGTCATGGTACACAATTTTAGCTCTCAAGTGGAGGCAACATGGTACTTGGAACAACATGGAGACAATGTGTTAATTATAACAATTTACAATGATGTTTAGTTTCATACTAGCCATTACATGGTTCAATAATACATATTTCTACATTAAAAAGCTTTCAATAATTGATTTATGAGGGTGTTTGTATATCGACTATATTCATTTCAAAGTTATTACGGGCACTAAACATGTAGGCCGTAACATGATTCTCTAATTTTCTTAAGATTATAATAGAAGCCAAGATAATATTTATACATGGATGTCAATATAATAGAAGCCAAGATTATATCAGGCGGAAGTGTAGGTAGAATTTTCGCAATACCAAGGATGGTCTTAAGGTCTTCTAATAATAAGATGCTGTTTAAATTTAATCGTAGAAAATTCTCAGTTGCTTTGTGTTTTGCAATGACTATTAACAAAAGTCAAGGACAAACATAACACAAGTAGGATTGTTTCTACAATGGCCGTTTTTTTCTCACGGGCAACTGTACGTAGCCGTATCAAGGGTGAAAAGCAGAAAAGGATTAAAGATTTTATGTTGTGATGAAGACGGAAAATACGCAAAATCAACAACAAATGTTGTCTACAAAGAAGCTTTTTTTAGAATTTAAGTTAACTGTTATATTACTTTAATACATTTTCATTATCTACAACTTTACAAACATACATAAATTCCATAATGTTGTAAAAATTATATATGTTGTGTTATTAACCATCCACACAAACCATACAATTATTTATAATTCTTAAGAAAAAAAACAATTGTTTTATAGTATTGTTTGACAATTCTAAAGAATTTCAGTTAACAAAAAACAAAAAACAAATAATTATAAGTCATGCCCGCCCATTGGGCGGGCTTCGAAAACTAGTATATATATATATATATATATCGTCCGGTAATATATATACAACAGTCAGTCGTGAGTTCCATGAGCTTAGTGCAATAATAACTATCAAGAAGATAATTGTACACATTACAATTATACTACGAACTATATTGTCCACTAATGTTTTCAAACCTATGCGGTTTCTATCGTTTGTATTGACCGGCAAGGCAATCAAATGCACTATGGGTGTATAACAACGTAACCCACTTTATGTTTAACTGGGAATCTTGTGATCAAACTGTTTTACTTACAAACCTATGAACTCACTCAATCTTTGTGGTGACACTTTTTAGCATGTTATCTCAGGTTCGAAAGGAATTAGCTGGCATGGCATGTGAAGGCGCACGGAAAATATTTTGAAGACGATGCATATATTATTATTCGAAAAACTTTACAACTTTTATGTTGTACTTTTTATGATATTACAAATTGATGGGACCTCTGTTTGTAAACTCTGATATTTTAATCGAATGATAATTTATTTCAAAATGTCTCATTTAGAGTCGTTTTCTGTAACTTGTTCTGTGAACTATGAAGTAATACCACTGTGACACAATCTTCCGCTACGATAATTTTGGGGGTGTTACACTGTTGGACAATTCAAACTTATTTTTCCAATTAAAAAATTTCTTTTTAATTCAAAAATAATTTGTCAATTGTATTTTTGAAAAAATATTTTTGTCACATTAAAAATGCGAAGTTTAGAATACAAATTTAATCCTTTGATCCTTTTGTTAAGTTGTAAATTTGTTTGTTCTTACCTAGAGTGATTTGCGTAGAAACGTGATATTTCGACTAAAAACTTGTTTACTTTAATTTTGACGTAAAGTGTTTTTACATTTTGTTATCATCAAAACGTAGAGATGTCAAAAAATAAAAATAACATTTTTAGACATTATTTGTATTAACAGTATGTTGTATCTAAGCTTTAAATTTATAGTATACTGAACTCTTTAGACAAACAGCAACACTTACAAGAAGTGTACTCGTTTGATGTAATATAGTAAGTTAGCAAGATCGAGTCGTTCAAGGGGAGCGAAAGAGATCCTAAATGTCTAGCAGTTTTTAGGTTGTCACGTACTTTTTAAATCAGACGATTATGTTTTTAATTTTAATTACTAATAAAATAAAAATAAAAATAAATATAAAATAAAGATAAAATACGCTACGATAGTTTTGGTGAAAAAAAGATAAAGAGATAAAGGCATGCTTACCTTGATAATCCTCTAATTTCATTAATGACATAGTTCTAAGTGCAATGTTTATCTAGTGTGCTTTGGTGAATCAAAGATTTAGGATGTCACTTGGTTATCGATTTACCCCCTAACTTCTTCCTAACAACTAGGCACGCCTTTCGGCCATGCTACCTTAATTGCTGATCTGAGCATTAAGTATCATCAACTGATCTATGTAACCTACGTTTTTGTGTGGGTGCAAAACTACTTAGTTTTCTTGACAAATGCTAAAAAGCCTTGGTTATTGGTCAATCGCCAGTGTCGCTACTAAATCTTAAATCCTATTGTCCACCACTTTTAAATTTGTTTACGCTCTAGGTTATCGATGTATCACGTCCACCACTATCCTACTTGCCAAGGTAGGTTAATGGTTCATATATGTGTCTTTCACTTGGTTATCGTTTACTAAACAATTATAATCAACAGGTAGCCATGGTCTATGCAACGACGAAAGTCTATAATAACACATAAATCATCTAAAACACACAAAAAGTTAACTAAAGAACTTGTATCATTAAATCAAAAAGGTTCATAATTAGTCAAGCATAAAAGGCTTAGCCTTTCATATCAAATGATAAGCAAAGATTATTCAGAGTAGAAAAGATAATCGAAGTAAAAATGAAAAACTAATAATCTAATATTTATGATGTGTAAAACCTTCACTCTTGGTGTCTTCCTTCCTCTTGTAGCCTTCCTAAATGAATTAGGGTTCCTCTAAACCTCGTGGACTTTAAAAGTCTAGAAGTCTGTTAAAAATGTAGAATAGGTGTGTATTTATATGTTGAATAGGGCTTGGGCCTATGCATTGATACGGAGCATGGACCTGGATGGTCATCGTCGTATGCTTCTTATAATATCATATTTGAATCTTCTAGAATCACTCCATATGATGTATCGTTGGATAGGTCATACAACATATGGTCTTCAACACTTGGGAAATAAATTCATGACGAGAGCTCATAAGCCGTATGGAGAAGGATGACATATGGCATATGCGTCTTCAAATTGGATAATTCTTTGACGAGATGACATACACCGTATGCATAAAGATAGAATACGACGAATTAAACTGGCTGAAAAATGCACTCCATCATACTTTGGTAATTTGGCTCGATTTTTGGTGTTTTCCGCAAGAGTTCTCCTTTTGCTCCAGATAATTACTAAAACACAAATTTAGAGTAATTAAGTACGATATTCAATAAAAACATGTAAGCTCCCGGAAAATTTCATATGTCATTAACAATTTAATTATGAATAAAGCACGGATCTTAGAACCATGAAATTTTCTTGACATCGTTCTTGCATATCATTTGGCATTTGCATCGTAACACGCGAATTAAAGGCTCAGATTGCACCGTTGTGACCCGAACAAATTACCTCAATTCAGATAATATTAATTATTTAATTTATATAAAATATATATATAATAAATTTTTTATTTTTTTTATTTAAGATCGGGCCCAAGCCCAACTACACCCAACTTCCTTTGGGCTCATCCGATCCAAATCCTTTCTCCTTTGGGCTCTCGTCTACTCGCGATCCAACCCATTTCCATCACCCGTGGGCTTGCCGGTTGCTACCCAAACCAATCACACTTTAAGTTGTTTTGTAACACAATTTTCACACAAGTGTAAAACTTGTACATGTTCTTCTCGTTTCTGTGACCAGTCGAGCCAAGCAAAACACAAAAACATAAACACAAATATCACAAACCTAGTCTACCATGTTGCATGTGTGTGTGAATAAAGGAGACAAAAACCAAGTTTAGCCACCCTAAAACCCATTAAAATATTACCTAAGCACACCATGACCACCTTGACCATCTTTTGACTCTTTTACCTACAAGACCATATGTTTCTTATAACTTGACATCATAATTCACGCCCCATATTCCAGCTACCGATTGTGCATGCTTCAAAACCAAACACATTTCTTTTCCACTTTCCTTGGAACCATGAAAATCATACATAAATTATTCAAGAAGCCATGTTTGTTCTTCCCTTTATAAACCACCCTCTAAGCACTTGACAAACACTCACAAACTCACTACTCACACATCAAAAGTTCACTCAAGGACTCACTCTCTCAACATACAATCCGTTCACAGTGGTAGTCGGGCAAGGAAGGGAAACAAGACGCATAAGGGTTTTGTTAATTCGTTTTGGGTATAAGGAGCGAAAGGGTATAACTTTGGAGGTCTTGGTCACGTTCACACATCTTCGAGTCTCATCACCACTCTCTTGAGTGTTGTAAGTTTCCTCTCAATCCATTTCAAATTCGTTTTTCCTTGTTATTATTTCGATAAAAACGAGTATTTTGATGACCTAAAGCCTAAAACAAGTATTATTACGTCGATAATTAACTAAAGTTATATATATATATATATATATATATATATATATATATATATATATATATATATATATATATATATATATATATATATATATATATATATATATATATATATATAATTATATGAAATCGTTAATCGATATCGACACACCTTGAAAGTAAATAAACTAAAACACTTGACAACATCGTTATTTTCATAAATCGACAACGGGAAACATTTCATTTATATATAAGTGTGAACTTTTGATGAATATCAAACTAAGTCGATATAGCGCGTATTTTGAACTTAAAACATTAAGCACTATCCGCACAAGTAAAACCAACACTAATAACGCTCTATTGAATTGTAAATCCAATGCTCTATTGAATTGTATATTCAATGCTCTATCATTTTGGTCGTGAACCAAAGGTTTATCATATTCTGAGACTTGCCATCTCGTTCTTAGGTTCCGGGTTGGAGCCTCAACTATATCGTACTTGATCTCTTTGTGCTTGTTCATTTCTGTTAAGGTGAGTTCATAACCTCGCTTTTACTTTTATTTACAACTCCGCGAGGGAGATACATGCTCTAAACTAGAACACAAGGTTTTTGCAAACTGTTCGCTACTTGATTATTGAAATTGCCTAAGTATTTAACCGAAAGACCCCTGCATCATGAACCATTAGTCACTTGCGAGTGAACGCAAATATCATGAATAGTACTATGGGGAGTAACGACCCAGTCTTGGTTATCGAAAATAACCGGGGCACACCATATTTGAATTGTATTAGGTAATTGGCTATTACCTCCTTGGGGGCAAACTGTTAACGTACACCAGTAATTCGGTGTATGCATTTGAGTATTGGTTGCATGAGCTTAGCGCATAATAATCTATGATTTTCTCTATGATAAGTTGTTAGTTTACAATTATCATGTTCATGTTCTTGTGTTCAACTGATTAAATATAAACCTATGAATTCACTCAACATTTTTGTTGACCTTTTAAGCATGTTATCTCAGGTAATTATTAAAGATCATATCTATGGCACGGAGCAGGCAATGTTAGACCTTTATTTTTTGGTGTAAACATAATGTTATCATTTCTTACAAACACGTTATCAATCTTTTGAGTATCATCTAAAACAATTGGAAAGTATTTTGTAAAAAACTATGAGTTTTTCTTGAATGAGAACAACTTTTCTTAAAACGTCTCTTTTGAGTCGTTTTCTATGATTATTGACTGTGATTTCCATCAACTAACACCCCGATTTAGCTTCCGCTGCTATGTTGATCTTTGGGAGTGTTACAAAACAAGGCAAAAGTGAGTAATTATCGTGAGAATTTGATAGCTAAAACATGTATAAATTATGAGATACCAATGTTATATTGATATATTTAGTGATGATGTGGAAGACGAGGTAAGTTCTAATGATGAAGGTGATGATGAAGAATGTAATGACAACGTCGATGCCTATGAGATATTTCTAGAATGTGGTGTTGTGTATCCGTTCTATGATCCCTACATTAATTAGAAAAAGATGAAACCCGATGGTTGAGATGAAATTTCAAAGTGTTAAACAGATAAAAGAAAGTATGATTGACTATGGTGTTTCAAATGGTTAACCGTTGGAGTATCCAGTAAACGACTACATAAGATTGTTGGTAAGATGTTGGAAAGAATAAACCGATGCCGAGGAAGCATATGTAGGAAAGACGATAAGTAATAATAAAAGGAAGAAAGCAAGGAAGTATATGTTTAGGCTTTAGGCCTCTATAATTACAGATTATCTAACGGGTGTGTTTGTTATGAGGATATGAAATGGTGGTATATGATAAGGTTTTAAAATGTACCTTTTTTAGGGGTCGTTTAAGCCCTTATTTGATCACTTTTGTATCCGTTATTACTTAATATCATTCCTTTTCACTTTTTAGGTATCTTGAAGGCAAAATGCTGGAATGACACTTATTCGGACGAAAAGGCGCGAATATACGAACAAAATGGCCAAAGTCAAGAATCGAGACACTTAGGCTGCTGAATCAAGGACGGCCGCAAGTGACGCCGTCTGGACAACTTTTGTGACGGCAAGAGCCAAGAAATTGCTTATTTACAAGTGACGGCTTCCTGTTTTAAAAGAGTAGGTCGTCGCAACTCGACGCCTAGATTTGATCCTGACGACGCCGAGATGACGGCGTCACAAGCAAGGTGACGCCATCGCAGACTAACGGGCCAAGACGAAACCCTAATGACAAGCGAACGTAATACGGCGCCACAAATCAAAGGGTGACGCCGCATTTGTAATCTTATATATAGAATCCAATTTTTAGTTTTCGGTGTAGTCTTTTGGAGTAAAAACCTAAACCGAACCAAGGCTGTCTTGTACAGATTTTAGGGTTCCATACCCTATCTTACATCAAGATAAGTGTTTTACTTCATTAATTCAATTATGTCTTCAATTACTTGTGTGTATGCTTGCATGTTTCCCATGTCCTGCTAATTTACTTGTGTGTTTGCTTAGGGAATATGAAACTTAATTATTGAATATTGATTGGTTGTCTCTTATCTTAATTGCTAATGATCTAGTATTGCGATAGGTCATCCGTTGTGTAGTTAATGCTTGATTAATCTTTGTAAACCTTAGCTTATAGTACCTAGAGTCATTGTAGGCTAAACCATCTGAAGAGTACCTTAGAGTTAAAGTTTATAAATCCTAGAGATTTTGTAGTCATTAACCTTTGGTAGTTTCAAAGAGATAGGGATAAACGCATACCCTACGACCTTAGACACACAACGCGATTAAGAATAAGGACGTGACAATTCAACCACCAATAGGAGATAATTAAGGAGTAATAAAACCTAAGTAACACGTCCTTAAATCATCATACGAGCACACAATAATTAGACATAGACTACATACACCTTAGTTTAGATAATTAGATAAGTAGAGTAATCGATAGAAATACCAACCCCCAAATCCAAACCCTGAGATTCTCATTCCATTTCCTAAAAACATAAAAGATAAAAAATAATCTTCCTCAACCCCAACCTTAGCGTAGTAACTTCTCACTAGCATTCCTATTCCCCTAGAGAACGATGTCAATTCCCGTGGCTTACCCTAATACTACACTACAACGATTAGGTTCACTGCCTAGGGTGTTGAAAAACTTGCTCGACGAAAAGGAAGTTCCTTTGACCCCGAACGACGCGTGTAGCGTTATCAATATAGTTGTGAGAATGATACTATGTGTTTGCTTTGATGATATGGGTATGATAAAGCTCTTAAAACAATGATATGTGTATACTTGGCCATTTAGCTTAGTTTTAGGATACCAGTGTATTTTCTATCAAAAAGGTAAAAGAAAAATCACTTCTGTTAATTCCTCATCACCACTATGCTTCCCAATTGTGCTTTACACTATCACAACTCACAATCATTAATTTGTTCTTCAAATGCTACACGTTAATATCGTTGTCGTTGCTGGATTTGCCTCGCTACCCGCCATTAACACCTACCATCCGCCGCTTGTTGCCGTCGACGGATATAATAAAATGAACAATCGTTCATGTAACCAATTCTAAAAAAAAACTATATACCGATTTAAGATGTTTTAATTTGTTTTCATCTTCATCAATACCACTTTGGCTTTTGTAATTGGTATCAGTCAGCAATTTGGTCTGATTATTTGTTGTTGATTCCTTTTATTTAAAGTTTGAAGATGTTGATCAAAAACTAAACACACAAAATCAATCAATCTTGAAGATGATTTACAAAACAGATTATATATATATGTGTAATTTGTCTAGTTTTGCTTGTATTGTTGGGTCATGGTATCTTTTAAAGACTTTATGTTCCTGTTTCAAACATGTATTTTTTAAACATGAAACCGACGGATGGGGATACCATGGTTTGCTTTTAATTATTTTTTTATTTGAAGAAGTAGACAAATCCAATTTTTAAACCAAACAACGTTTTTCGAGAAACCATTCTTATAGCCATTTCATTCTATCCTCAAACCATATCCATTGTGATTCATTTAAGCAAACCAAACGATGCCTAAAATGTATACTTCATCTAAAATGGACATGTGTCATCACTAGTGTCATTGTGATATGGCAAATAAACAAAATGATGCACAATAATTGAACAAATATAAAACTTGAGTAGTTTTTGAATCATGTAAAATGTGTGAGTGACTTTGGTAGAATACTTTTGTAAGTAGGTTGTTATTTAGTGATTTTTTTCTAAAAAATTAACTTTTGAGTATAATAAACATAAAAATTAGCAAAAATTATTATCAAACTTCAAATGTCCGAAAACACTGTATCAAAAGACAACATGTCCCGTTTTTATTACAAATTTCATCTTTTAAAATAATCTAACTTTACCTACTAAAAAATTAATCTAACAGAGTATAAAAGATTGAGCTTGACAACATGTTTATTAACCCGTTTTTTATATTATATTTCTTTTTGTTATTTAAGAACTTTTAGAGAGCTCGGTGTCGATGGCTGGAAAGGGTTGCACCACCTTATAACGCCAACTTAATAGTCGAAAGTCATACCCTCTTCGTGTCATAGGGGTTGGTGCCGTCATGACCAATCATGCCATATATATATATATAGAGTGAGGATTATGTGCGGATTTTTATTTTTAGTGCGGACGATGACGATCTGACCGCCCATTCCAGATTCTGATTACTTTTAAAAAGTCAAGATGCGCTAACTTCACTGCACTAATCAATTCATGTAAATCGATTTTTAATTTTTTTCCTTTTGACATTCTTACTATTGTTATCTTCTTTCATTTTTTTATTTTTTCGATTTTTGGACCACTTTTTGTTTCGACATGATTCCGATATTAACGATATTATGAGTTCTAGTGTGATATTATGAAACTGTGATGTTATAAAATGATGATATTATAAAACCAACGTGATATTAAGTTTTTCCAAAAAATGAACCTTGATATTAAGAAACATATGATAGTTACTATGATATTAACAATTTTATTAAAAAACATATGATAGTTACGGTGATATTAACAATTATATTAAAAAATAAAAAGTTCTTGTGATAGAAAAAGAAACCGTGATATTAACATTTTTATTAAAAAGAAACGGTGATATTAATAATATTAGTAAAAAAAACAAAAAAGTAATGTGATATCAAAGAAAAGTTATTGTGATATTAACAATTTGATTTAAAAACTTTACGTGATATTAAGATCAAATCTTGACTTTTGTAAAAAAGTCAAAATCTACCTTAATATCACAATACCTTTAATCATGAAAACGATCTTTTTTTTGAAAATTTTTTCAGCGATTCTTAATAATTTATCATCACCTTTATTTTTTTAATTTTTTGATTTTCTTGAATTTAAAAAAAAAAAAACAAACAAACAAACAAAACCTCATGTATTGTGATATTATCCGATTATCCCTACTTAAGTCAATCCAAGACCCCTTCCTATATATATATATATATATATATATATATATATATATATATATATATATATATATATATATATATATATATATATATATTGTGTTTTATTTATGTGGGGTATATAACGCTAACTTTTGGAGGGAGGGCGTTTTTGGTTTAAGTTATAGGTAAAAAGTGTTAAGATGACAACACTTTTTTATATAACGCGAGACGAATAACTCTTGCACACCTTGTGCTCTTAGTATTTCGATCGTTTCGTTTTTTGCATATACGTTATACAAAATATTCAACATCAATTTTGCAACTATAATTATACTAGACGAGTACCCGTGCATAGCAACGAGATTTTATAACGACAAATTGTTTAGTGATAAAAAAAGTTTATGGGTTATAAACGAAAAATAATAAAAGTTTGAGTATTTGGGGATTAAACAAAATGTTTTGAAACCCGGTTCGACCCGGGTGTTCAATTGGTTAAACAGTTCCGGTCAAAAAATGGATCGATTTAAACTTAATCAACCCGACGAGTAAGGTCGAGCATGGGTCAAATTAAACCGGGTTTCACTTTTTGTTTTTTCCTTTATATATACGCGGGTACCTGTGACGATTAACCAGATAAATAAATCTCGATAAGGCTTGATTTACCAGTTTGTATCGGTTTTAGCGGGCACTCTCTGGTTTGTTTTCGGATGGCTTTTATTTTTCGGTTGAACCCATTGGTCCGGTTTTCAAAACTATATGTACCATCAACTTGTTAACTTGTATGAAACTTTGTGTGATTTACTAATTTGTATAATATGTATAATAACATGTACTTTTCATTTTAAAATGTTTTTAAAATAACATTAATTAGTGTGTTTAATTATTTTATATTTTGGATTATGTTGTAACTTGTTTAAATTGTATATTGTGAAAATTTTATTGTATTTTTTAGTAAATGGTGTTTTAATTGTTTTTATTTAATTTGGTTGATATGCTTTTAGTTGGTTATACAATATAAATAAATTATTGTACTTTTAAGTAATGAGACATTTTAACAAAAATATTAATTACACTATATATTTCTCTCACATTTGACTAATTTTCAACATTCAATAATTTCACTTTGATTATACATTGTTTATACGTGGTATACATATTGTTGTACACCGGTGCCATTATGCCTTTACTCAACTAGTTATATTAAATTGTGAAGGAGTAGATCTGTTATTACACATATACAGGGTACACGTCGCCAAGTAATTCGGCGTAGTATCTGTGATTAAATTTTATGGTGAACAAATGTTTTAGATGTATGTATTTATATAGTGGATGCGGTTATATGTTTTTAATAATCATTATTGATAATAATGATTTTTTGCGGTTACACATTTTTAATAAATGGGTTGTAAATGAATTTATTACTTTGATGTATTGAATAATAAGTCTTCTTTTTATAAGAAGTGTGTTCTTATTTTTTAAAACTTCCTTTTAAGAATGGCTAAATGCATTATAATGTAGTTAAGATAAAGATAAGATCTTTAACGACTCATCTTTTTTAATTTAATTACTTGATAATTTCTTAGTCTTAAATGAACCAAATTCGAAGTATTCTTGTTTACCAGAAGCATGATACACACACAAGCCGAGTCATGAAGGCATGACTCATGACAGAAAAAGTTTATCTCTTCAAAGACCGAAATGAAGGAATAAATTAAGGCATTTTTTTTTATTTTTTTTTTCATCATATAAAAAAGGCTGAAATGAAGGAATAAATTGCTTGTAAATGCTTTTTATTCCTAATTATTTTGAAACATTTATAAAAATTGCAAATACTAGTTGCTTATTTCTAAACAAACCAAAACGCTACACACTAGATACTAATTGCTTCAAAACGGCCAAAAACATTCCGCAAAACATATCTTTATCTTACAAACTTTGATAAATCTAAGAGCAAAGGGTATAGTGAAAAATCACCCTCTTCATTGACGTGACACCAAATAAAGCTCTTTGTTGCTTTTCACCACACACCTCTTCGCTCAAATGAATAAATTAAGACAAATCACATTTGTAGCCTTTTTTTAGTATACAAATAAAGTAAAAACTAAATAAAAAATTGGGGTGCGTGGGTATAAATGAAGATGTTTGTTTTGTGTTTGGAGGGTAGAAGGTGTGGGATACCGGAAGAGCTATGGGACCACTTATTTCTTACTTTCCGTTAAGGAGGACCACACCCATCATTCGAAAAAAACTCAAAAAGAAATTGATGCGGGAGTTTAGTGCCGAAAGAAAAAAAGACAGGGAAATGAGAGAGGGTGTATATTATTTATTGTTGTGGGTGTATAGAGAGTGTTTTTTAATTGATAAAAATTAGAAAAAATTTATAGAAAGAGAGAGAATGTACTGCAATGGTTAAAGGAAAGTTGAAAAAAAATATAAATGAAGTGTTTTTTGATTTGATGATGTGGAGGTGATGTGCCGAGGGAAAAGCCATAATCACACCCTCTACACTGAGAGAAAGAGTATTTTGAAGTAGGGTCGTAATATACAAACCCGCCCATGATATAAGGAGTGTTTTGGTCAAAAATTCCTTTTGTTCCTCTTTTATTTTTAAGACAACACGCTTTTGTCATTGCTTCAGTATTTCGCATAATTTTAAAATAGCTGACTTGTTAAACTTTACATTTTATGCTTCAGATTTTCAGTTTGATATAAACAAAATTATAAAAATAAAAAAAAAAAAAAAAATAAAAATAAAACGCAAAAAATGAGAGGGGATGCCATTTATAAAAAGAAAAAAAAAAGGTTTATGTAACTTACCCTTTGATGTATTTGTGTTATGATATGACATTGGTGAGCCAAGTGAAAAGGTGATCACCAATCACCATACCCCTTCTCTAAAACACATTTTTCCCCCCCATTTTTGCATATACAAAGGCTAAAATGAAGGGACTAACATGCAATTTCCAACAAAATCCAAACACACCACCACCTGTTATTAGGGTTCCCGCCAACTGTCAAAAACCCTAAAAATAGCCACACACTGCTCTTATAAACCCTAAAAAAAACCCCAAAATCCAATCCACCAAAAACCCATCAATGGAATCCAAATCAAACCTAGTTTTAATCCTTGATTACGGTTCCCAGTACACCCACTTAATCACGCGCCGTATAAGAAGCTTATCAGTTTTTTCACTATGCATTTCAGGCACATCTTCACTCAAATCAATCACAGACTTAAACCCATCTGTAATCATCCTTTCTGGTGGTCCCCACAGTGTTCACGCGCCTGACGCGCCTTGTTTTCCAGATGGGTTTGTTGAGTATGTTGAGAGTCATAATGTGTTTGTTTTGGGGATATGTTATGGTTTGCAGCTGATTGTGCAGAAGCTAGGTGGTGTGGTTGAGGTTGGTGAGAAGCAAGAGTATGGGAAGATGGTTATTGAGGTTGTTGGTGAAAAGGGGTTGTTTGGTGGGAAACGTATTGGTGATAAGCAGGTTGTTTGGATGAGTCATGGTGATGAGGCTGTTAAGTTGCCGAATGGGTTTGAAGTCGTGGCGAGGAGTGAGCAGGGCGCGGTTGCGGCTGTGGAGTGCGCGGAGAGGCGGTTTTATGGGCTGCAGTATCATCCTGAGGTATAAATTATTTAATTTGGTTTTTTGGTGTAAAAGTAGAATGATTGTTCTGATACTGCTGTGAATTGTTAGTGGTTATTTGCACTAGTTTGGATTTTGGACCATCTTGTAGCAAAAAAAACTTCTTTAAACTGTTAAATTTACTGCGGTTGCGAAATGAATCCAGGAGAGCACAAATCCATCTTGTAATAACTCGGATTACAAAAACTGTACAAATAGTAAAACTGGCCGAATGGATAACTAATTTTGTGTTTTCTTGCAAATAACAAATTTGTGTTCTCTTGCAAATAACAAATTTGTGAAAAAAAACTGATCAGTGTCTTGATTAGTCATAGTAGATGTCTATGTAAAGTAGCTCCTATAAGGCTTATGAACTATTTGTAGTTTTTATTATTTGAATTCATATGACTATTAATTGTGGTCTTTTTCCTGAATGATTGATCAGACGCCAATCTAAACACTTTATTTTTTTGTTTGAAAATGCAATGTTGCTTTTATTGGATCTGATGTAGATTATGGTCTGATTAAGGATGTTTTAGTACGTGGTGATTATGTTATGTATGTTGTTTTAATTGGTCGCTGGATTTGATATTAGTGTAAGTTGTGATGGTAGGAGGTTGACTTCTGGCTTTGTTGTAGTGCTATAATGATTATTTTTTGTTAGATATGTGCATACGAGTTGTTCTTTGAACATATCGCCCCGTCAGAAGCATGTTAGTAGCCTATATGTATGATTTGACGCATCAACTAAGCCATTTTCTGATTTTATCTGTTCGTTTTCTGATATGGACCAACAAATATGATCTGGTTAGACATGCCTGGTAGGAGTAGGGAATGCAATCATTGTTTAGTATTGGTTAATGGGCATTACCCAAGAATCGAGGTATGGTAATGATTACCCACCACCACCAGCAGCCACCACCACCACCATTAGCAGCCACCACCACTAGCAGCCACCACCACCACCACCACCACCACCACCACCACCACCACCACCACCACCAGCAGCAGCCACCACCACCAGCAGCAGCCACCACCACCACCACCAGCCACCACCACCACCACTTTGGAGGTTAATGTGTTTTTCTTAAACCAAGCACTATCAAAGATAATGATAATCTTCATTCCATTCCTTTGCATTCCCTTTCCCTTTCCCATTCCCCATTTTGAACCAAGCGCTTAGTAAGTTGTAAATAATCTGCTTAATACTCTCTGCCATTAGTTCTAATGTATTCTACAAGGAAATTCCTTATTTTTTTACATTCTAACTTGGAAGTGGTAACTTTTTTGTTTGTTTATTGGTTGAAAATGCATCTAACCATTTGTAAATTTTCTGATTATGTAAAGGTAACACATTCACCCAAGGGAATGGATTTGTTGCGCCATTTCCTTTTTGATATTTGTGGGGTCACTGCTGGATGGAAGATGGAAGATGTAATGGAGGAAGAAATTAAAGTGATCAAAAGCATGGTTGGCCCCGATGATCATGTTATTTGTGCATTATCTGGAGGTGTAGACTCTACTGTTGCAGCCACTCTGGTTCACAAGGCTATTGGCGATAGGCTGCACTGTATCTTTGTTGATAACGGTTTATTAAGGTACAATTTTGTTTTTTACCTTATTTTCATGTTGCTATAGTACTATAATATAAAGTTTCTGCCTTTTTTTATGTATAGATACAAGGAGCAAGAACGAGTAATGGGAACCTTTGAAAGAGATCTTCATCTACCTGTTACTTATGCTGATGCTTCTGTTCAGTTTCTTAGTGAGTTGAAAGGCGTTACAGATCCTGAGAAAAAGAGGAAAATTATTGGGAAGGAGTTTATCTCAATTTTTGATGCATTTGCTCATGATTTGGAGAAGAAGTTGGGAACGAAACCTACTTATTTGGTTCAAGGAACTTTATATCCAGATGTTATTGAATCTTGCCCACCACCTGGAAGTGGAAGAACCCATTCTCACACAATTAAGAGCCATCACAATGTTGGTGGGCTTCCAAAAGATATGAAATTGAAGCTCATTGAACCACTAAAACTTCTGTTCAAGGACGAGGTTTGCATTTTTTTTAAAGCTATTTTTATTTTTTCATATTATACCTCCAAAGAGATTTGCAATCAAACTACAGAACGTTAGAAGCTTGAGCCAAATTACGAATAAATAAAGTTTTTGTAATTACCTGATTGACATCTTGTTGTATAGGTTCGTGAGCTCGGTAGGATTTTAGATGTTCCAGTAGCGTTTTGAAGCTGCATCCGCTTCCTGGGCCAGGACTTGCTGTGAGAATTCCTGGCGATGTGACTCAAGGAAATGCATTGGATATTCTTCGCCAGGTAGGGAATGAATAAATGATGTAATCTGATTGTATTTTAATTTTATTCTAGATGTTAACTTGTAACGAAAACGTGTTACAGGTGGATGAAATATTTATTCAAGCAATTAAGGATGCTGGGATCTATGATGAAATATGGCAGGCTTTTGCTGTATTTTTACCGATAAAGACGACTGGTGTTCAAGGAGATCAGAGGACTCATTCAAATGCTGTTGCACTTAGAGCTGTTACAAGTCAAGATGGCATGACGGCTGATTGGTGAGTACTCATTTGTCCTTGATTATCTTTTTGTGCTTATGGATTTTTTCTTTTTCTTTTCGAACGGCATTTTTTTCACACCCTATACCACCTATCTAACAATATATCTCACAAATGCCTCCAGCGAGGCTTGAACCCACAACCTTTAGGTTGGTGACTAAAGGCCTTGGGTTTTGTGCTTTTGGATTTATAAGTTCTACCCGGGTCATAATACTGAACACTTGCATCATTGCTGCTGTTTATACTGAAAGTCTACTTTGGTTCTAATGATTGTCTATCTAGATGGTTATAGACTTGCATTATGATATGTTAGATTTTTGGGTCAAAATGGCCCACACTTCAACCTCAAACGAGTAGGGTTTTTTCATACTGGGAAACACATTTGTAAAAGTATTAAGGATTATGACAAGCATCACAATTTTTTTGACGGGGCAACTTTTTACCTATAACAAAATGTTCTTAAAATGATTTTGATGTGGATGTGGTCTCTGCTTTCGCCCTTGATATTCACTAGTGTTCTCGAGTGAAGGTGAGGAATATAAATTAATGAACCGAAAATTTGCATCTTATATGCATTCATGTTCTTGAGCTGGAAGGAAAGGGAAGGAAAACTCCCATATTAATTTCTTGAGTTGGGAGGAAAAGGAAGGAAAACTCCCATATTAATTTCTTGAGTTGGTGGGAAAGGGAAGGATAAGTGACAGTATATAAATATGCTTTTTATAATTGTTCTTTACAATCACATTTGGTCTAATATAACACTGTTTTTTGCCTTATTCTTCTTTTCCTTAATTATTTTTTTTCAAAGGTTGTATCTCACAAGTGCTTATACACCGTTACAACTATTTTGGTATAAGAGTACTTGTAGATGTTACAGTTTTCAAATTAAAAAGGCTTTAGCCTTTAAGCAGGTGAAGAGTCTTATAATGACTGTTAGAATTTGGAGATTGTAGTAGCTAAAAGCTTATCAAGTTATAGTTGGTGGTGTGGTGCTTATCCTAACAAATAAGTCAACAGAAAACAATTGGTAAATATAATATTTTAATGAAAATGCGGGTTATTGTGTATTGTGAAGAACAATCGCGTACGTTGTTTGACGATTTAGAAAGAAATATAATTTGCAAAGGCGAAAAATTATTATATATAAGATCTGTGAATCGTAAAGACACAAGTATATATATATATATATTTTTTTTCTTTTCTTTTTATTATTATTATTATTATTATTATTATTATTATTATTATTTTTATTTTTTATTTTATTTATTTATTTTTTTTAACATCACTTCATTAGAAAACCAAAAGAATTACATGAAATTGGTGGGAAGCCGAGACACTAGTTGGGCTCCCACTCCTTTCTGAATACATACTATTATTATTATTATGTTTAT
>OU343222.1:189044315-189092526 GCA_910596185.1 Chrysanthemum makinoi | reverse complement strand
AGTAAGTTAGCAAGACTGAGTCGTTCGCGGGGAGCGAAATAGATCCTAAATGTCTAGCAGTTTTTAGGCTATCACGTACTTTTTAAATCAGCCGATTATGTTTTTAATTTTAATTACTAATAAAATAAAAATAAAAATAAAAATAAAATAAAGATAAAATACGCTACGATAGTTTTGGTGAAAAAAAGATAAAGAGATAAAGGCATGCTTACCTTGATAATCCTCTAATTTCATTAATGACATAGTTCTAAGTGCAATGTTTATCTAGTGTGCTTTGGTGAATCAAAGATATAGGAAGTCACTTGGTTATCGATTTACCCCCTAACTTCTTCCTAACAACTAGGCACGCCTTTCGGCCATGCTACCTTAATTGCTGATCTGAGCATTAAGTATCATCAACTGATCTATGTAACCTACGTTTTTTGTTGGTGCAAAACTACTTAGTTTTCTTGACAAATGCTAAAAAGCCTTGGTTATTGGTCAATCGCCAGTGTCGCTACTAAATCTTAAATCCTATTGTCCACCACTTTTAAATTTGTTTACGCTCTAGGTTATCGATGTATCACGTCCACCACTATCCTACTTGCCAAGGTAGGTTAATGGTTCATATATGTGTCTTTCACTTGGTTATCGTTTACTAAACAATTATAATCAACAGGTAGCCATGGTCTATGCAACGACGAAAGTCTATAATAACACATAAATCATCTAAAACACACAAAAAGTTAACTAAAGAACTTGTATCATTAAATCAAAAAGGTTCATAATTAGGCAAGCATAAAAGGCTTAACCTTTCATAACAAATGATAAGCAAAGATTATTCAGAGTAGAAAAGATAATCGAAGTAAAAATGAAAAACTAATAATCTAATATTTATGATGTGTAAAACCTTCACTCTTGGTGTCTTCCTTCCTCTTGTAGCCTTCCTAAACGAATTAGGGTTTCCTCTAAACCTCAGGACTTTAAAATTCTATAAGTCTGTTAAAAATGTAGAATAGGTGTGTATTTATATGTTGAATAGGGCTTGGGCCTATGCATTGATACGGAGCATGGACCTGGATGGTCATCGTCGTATGCTTCTTATAATATCATATTCGAATCTTCTAGAATCACTCCATATGATGTATCGTTGGATAGGTCATACAACATATGGTCTTCAACACTTGGGAAATAAATTCATGACGAGAGCTCATAAGCCGTATGGAGAAGGATGACATATGGCATATGCGTCTTCAAATTGGATAATTCTTTGACGAGATGACATACACCGTATGCATAAAGATAGAATACAGTATTAAATGGCGAAAAATGCACTCCATCATACTTTGGTAATTTGGCTCGATTTTTGGTGTTTTCATAAGAGTTCTCCTTTTGCTCGGATAATTACTAAAACACAAATTTAGAGTAATTAAGTACGATATTCAATAAAACATGTAAGCTCGGAAAATTTCATATGTCATTAACAATTTAATTATGAATAAAGCACGGATCTTAGAACCATGAAATTTTCTTGACATCGTTCTTGCATATCATTTGGCATTTGCAAAACACTTGAATTAAAGGCTCAGTTGCACCGTTGTGACCCGAACAAATTACCTCAATTCAGATAATGTTAATTATTTAATTTATATAAATAAATTATATAAAATATATATATAATAAATTTTTATTTTTATTTAAGATCGGGCCCAAGCCCAACTACACCCAACTTCCTTTGGGCTCATCCGATCCAAATCCTTTCTCCTTTGGGCTCTCGTCTACTCGCGATCCAACCCATTTCCATCACCCGTGGGCTTGCCGGTTGCTACCCAAACCAATCACACTTTAAGTTGTTTTGTAACACAATTTTCACACAAGTGTAAAACTTGTACATGTTCTTCTCGTTTCTGTGACCAGTCGAGCCAAGCAAAACACAAAAACATAAACACAAATATCACAAACCTAGTCTACCATGTTGCATGTGTGTGTGAATAAAGGAGACAAAAACCAAGTTTAGCCACCCTAAAACCCATTAAAATATTACCTAAGCACACCATGACCACCTTGACCATCTTTTGACTCTTTTACCTACAAGACCATATGTTTCTTATAACTTGACATCATAATTCACGCCCCATATTCCAGCTGCCGATTGTGCATGCTTCAAAACCAAACACATTTCTTTTCCACTTTCCTTGGAACCATGAAAATCATACATAAATTATTCAAGAAGCCATGTTTGTTCTTCCCTTTATAAACCACCCTCTAAGCACTTGACAAACACTCACAAACTCACTACTCACACATCAAAAGTTCACTCAAGGACTCACTCTCTCAACATACAATCCGTTCACAGTGGTAGTCGGGCAAGGAAGGGAAACAAGACGCATAAGGGTTTTGTTAATTCGTTTTGGGTATAAGGAGCGAAAGGGTATAACTTTGGAGGTCTTGGTCACGTTCACACATCTTCGAGTCTCATCACCACTCTCTTGAGTGTTGTAAGTTTCCTCTCAATGCAATTCAAATTTGTTTTCCTCGTTATTATTTCGATAAAAGCGAGTATTTTGATGACCTAAAGCCTAAAACAAGTATTATTACGTTAGATAATTAACTAAAGTTATATATATATATATATATATATATATATATATATATATATATATATATATATATATATATATATATATATATATATATATATATATATATAATTATATGAAATCGTTAATCGATATCGACACACCTTGAAAGTAAATAAACTAAAACACTTGACAACATCGTTATTTTCATAAATCGACAACGGGGAACATTTCACTTATATTTAAGTGTGAACTTTTGATGAATATCAAACTAAGTCGATATAGCGCGTATTTTGAACTTGAAACATTAAGCACTATCCGCACAAGTAAAACCAACACTAATAACGCTCTATTGAATTGTAAATTCAATGCTCTATTGAATTGTATATTCAATGCTCTATCATTTTGGTCGTGAACCAAAGGTTTATCATATTCTGAGACTTGCCATCTCGTTCTTAGGTTCCGGGTTGGAGCCTCAACTATATCGTACTTGATCTCTTTGTGCTTGTTCATTTCTGTTAAGGTAAGTTCATAGCCTTGCTTTTACTTGTATTAACAACTCATGAGGAGATACATGCGCTAAACTAGAACACAAGGTTTTGCAAGCTTACGCTTGATTATTGAAATTGCCTAAGTATTTAACCGAAAGACCCCTGCATCATGAACCATTAGTCACTTGCGAGTGAGCATAAATATCATGAATAGTACTATGGGGAGTAACGACCCCGTCTTGGTTATCGGAAATAACCGGGGCACACCATATTTGAATTGAATTAGGTAATTGGCTATTACCTCCGGGGGCAAGCGTGCGTACACCGTAATCGGTGTATGCATTTGAGTATTGGTTGCATGAGCTTAGCGCATAATAATCTATGATTTTCTCTATGATAAGTTGTTAGTTTACAATTATCATGTTCATGTTCTTGTGTTCAACTGATTAAATATAAACCTATGAATTCACTCAACATTTTTGTTGACCTTTTAAGCATGTTATCTCAGGTAATCATTGACGATCATATCTATGGCACGGAGCGGGCAATGCTAGACCTTTATTTTGTGGTGTAAACATAATGTTATCATTTCTTACAAACACGTGATCAATCTTTTGAGCATCATCTAAAACAATTGGAAAGTATTTTGTAAAAAACTATGAGTTTTTCTTGAATGAGAACAACTTTTCTTAAAACGTCTCTTTTGAGTCGTTTTCTATGATTATTGACTGTGATTTCCATCAACTAACACCCCGATTAGCCTCCCGCTGCTATGTTGATCTTTGGGAGTGTTACAAAACAAGGCAAACGTGAGTAATTATCGTGAGAATTTGATAGCTAAAACATGTATAAATCGAGATACCAATGTTATATTGATATATTTAGTGATGATGTGGAAGGCGAGTAAGTTCTAATGACGAAGGTGATGATGAAGAATGTGATGACAACGATGTCTATGAGATATTTCTAGAATGTGGTGTCGTGTATCCGTTCTATGGTCCCTACATTAATTAGAAAAAGATGAAACCCGATGGTTGAGATGAAATTTCAAAGTGTTAAGCGCTAAAAAGAAGTATGATTGACTATGGTGTTTCAAATGGTTAACCGTTGGAGTATCCATGCGACTACATAAGATTGTTAGTAAGATGTTGGAAAGAAGAAACGATCTTAGAAGCGGATGTAGGAAACGATAAGTAATAATAAAGGAAGAAAGCAAGGAAGTATCGTTTAGGCTTTAGGCCTCTATAATTCGATTATCTAACGGTGTGTTTGTTATGAGGATATGAAATGGTGGTATATGATAAGGTTTTAAAATGTACCTTTTTGATTCGTTTAAGCCTTATTTGATCACTTTTGTATCCGTTATTACTTAATATCATTCCTTTTCACTTTTAGGTATCTTGAAGGCAAAATACTGGAATGACACTTATTCGGACGAAAAGGCAATATAGAACAAAATGGCCAAAGTCAAGAATCGAGACACTTAGAACAGGAAGGATGGCGTCGATTAGTGGCCGTCGGACAACTTTTGTGACGGCTCAAGCCAATTGCTTATTTACAAGTGGCGGCTTTTAAAAGGTAGTTATCAACTGATGACTAGATTTGATCAACGATCGAGACTGAAGGTGCGTCACAAGCAGGTGACGCCATCGCAAGATAGCGTGGCCAAGACGAAACCTAATGGCAATGAGAGGCGTTAAATCAAAAGGTGGCAAGTCGCATTTGTAATCTTATATATAGAATCCGAATTTTAGTTTTAGTGTGTAGTCTTTGGGTAAAAACTAAACGAACCAAGGCTGTCTTGTACAGATTTTAGGGTTCCATACCCTATCTTACATCAAGATAAGTGTTTTACTTCATTAATTCAATTATGTGTTCAATTACTTGTGTGTATGCTTGCATGTTTCCCATGTCCGGCTAATTTACTTGTGTGTTTGCTTAGGGAATATGAAACTTAATTATTGAATATTGATTGGTTGTCTCTTATCTTAATTGCTAATGATCTAGTATTGCGATAGGTCATTGGTTGTGTAGTTAATGCTTGATTAATCTTTGTGAACCTTAGCTTATAGTACCTAGAGTCTTTGTAGGCTAAACCATGAAGGTACCTTAGAGTTAAAGTTTATAAATCCTAGAGATTTTGTAGTCATTAACCTTTGGTAGTTTCAAAGAGGGATAAACGCATACCCTACGATATTAGACACTATGATTAAGAATAAGTGACAATTCAACCATCAATAGGAGATAATTAAGGAGTAATAAAACCTAAGTAAACACATCTTTAAATCATCATACGAACACACAATAATTAGACATAGACTACATACACCTTAGTTTAGATAATTAGATAAGTAGAAGTAATCGATAGAAATACCAAACCCCCAAATCCAAACCAGAGATTCGTACCTTTCGCTAAAACATAAAAAGATAAAAAATAATCTTCCTCAACTAACCTTGGTAGTAACTTCTCACTAGCATTCCTATTCCCAGAGAGCGATGTCAATTCGTGGCTTACCTAATACTACTACAACGATTAGGTTCACTGCTTAGGGTGTTGAAAAACTTGCTCGACGAAAAAGAAGTTCCTTTGACCATGCGTGTAGCGTTATCAATATAGTTGTGAGAATGATACTATGTGTTTGCTTTGATGATATGGGTATGATAAAGCTCTTAAAACAATGATATGTGTATACTTGGCCATTTAGCTTAGTTTTAGGATACCAATGTATTTTCTATCAAAAAGGTAAAAGAAAAATCACTTCTGTTAACTCCTCATCACCACTATGCTTCCCAATTGTGCTTTACACTATCACAACTCAGTCATTAATTTGTTCTTCAAATGCTACACGTTAATACCGTTGTCGTTGCTGGATTTGCCTCGCTACCCGCCATTAACACCTACCATCCGCCGCTTGTTGCCGTCGACGGATATAATAAAATGAACAATCGTTCATGTAACCAATTCTAAAAAAAAACTATATACCGATTTAAGATGTTTTAATTTGTTTTCATCTTCATCAATACCACTTTGGCTTTTGTAATTGGTATCAGTCACAATTTGGTCGATTATTTGTTGTTGATTCCTTTTATTTAAAGTTTGAAGATGTTGATCAAAAACTAAACACACAAAATCAATCAATCTTGAAGATGATTTACAAAACAGATTTTATATATATGTGTAATTTGTCTAGTTTTGCTTGTATTGTTGGGTCATGGTATCTTTTAAAGACTTTATGTTCCTGTTTCAAACATGTATTTTTTAAACATGAACCGACGGATGGGGATACCATGGTTTGCTTTTAATTATTTTTTTATTTGAAGAAGTAGACAAATCCAATTTTTAAACCAAACAACGTTTTTGGAGAAACCATTCTTATAGCCATTTCATTCTATCCTCAAACCATATCCATTGTGATTCATTTAAGCAAACCAAACAATGCCTAAAATGTATACTTCATCTAAAAATGGACAGGTCATCACTAGTGTCATTGTGATATGGCAAATAAACAAAATGCTGCACAATAATTGAACAAATATAAAACTTGAGTAGTTTTTGAATCATGTAAAATGTGTGAGTGACTTTGGTAGAATACTTTTGTAAGTAGGTTGTTATTTAGTGATTTTTTTCTAAAAAATTAACTTTTGAGTATAATAAACATAAAAATTAGCAAAAATGAATATCAAACTTCAAATGTCCGAAAACACTGTATCAAAAGACAACATGTCCCGTTTTTATTACAAATTTCATCTTTTAAAATAATCTAACTTTACCTACTAAAAAATTAATCTAATAGAGTATAAAAGATTGAGCTTAACAACATGTTTATTAACCCGTTTTTTATATTATATTTCTTTTTGTTATTTAAGAACTTTTAGAGAGCTCGGTGTCGATGGCGGGAAAGGGTTGCACCAACTTATAACGCCAACTTAACAGTCGAAAGTCATACCCTCTTCGTGTCATAGGGGTTGGTGCCGTCATGACCAGCCATGCCACATATATATATATATAGAGTGAGGATTATGTGCGGATTTTTATTTTAGTGCGGCGTCGAGATCAGGACCGCCCATTCAGTCGATCTTGACTTTGTAAAAAGTCAAGATCTGCTATTACTTCACGATACCAATTGACCATGTAAGCGATTTTTAATTTTTTTCCTTTTGGCGATTCTACTGTTGTATCTTCTTTCATTTTTTATTTTTGATTTTTGGACCACTTTTGTTTCTTGATTATAGTCCTGCAGTGATAATACATATTATGAGTTCTAGTTTGATATTATGAAACTGTGATGTTATAAAATGATGATATTATAAATGCTGTGATATTAAGTTTTTAATGTAAAATGAACTGATATTAAGAAACATATGATAGTTACTATGATATTAACAATTTTATTAAAAAACATATGATAGTTACGGTGATATTAACAATTATATTAAAAAATAAAAAAGTTCTTGTGATAGTAAAAAGAAGTGATATTAACATTTTTATTAAAAGAAGCGGTGATATTAATAATATTAGTAAAAAACAAAAAAGTAATGTGATATCAAAGAAAAGTTAGTGTGATATTAACAATTTGTATTTAAAAAAACTTTCATTGATATTAAGATCAAATCTTGACTTTGTAAAATCATATATAATATCGCAACTAATCATGAAAACGATCTTTTTTGAAAATTTTTTGATTCTTAATAATTTATCATCACCTTTATTTTTTAATTTTTGGATTTTCTTGAATTTAAAAAAAAAAACAAACAAACAAACAAATCTGTGATATTATCCGCTCCACTATATCCGCTTGATATTATATATATATATATATATATATATATATATATATATATATATATATATATATATATATATATATATATATATTGTGTTTTATTGGGTTATGTGTGGGCCAGGGGTGATATAACGCTAACTTTTGGAGGGAGGGCGTTTTTGGTTTAAGTTATAGGTAAAAAGTGTTAAGATGACAACACTTTTGATATAACCGAGACGAATAACTCTTGCACACCTTGTGCTCTTAGTATTTCGATGGTTTAGTTTTTTGCATATCGTTATACAAAATATTCAACATCAATTTTGCAACTATAATTATACTAGACGAGTACCCGTGCATAGCAACGAGATTTTATAACGACAAATTGTTTAGTGATAAAAAAAGTTTATGGGTTATAAACGAAAAATAATAAAAGTTTGAGTATTTGGGGATTAAACAAAATGTTTTAAAACCGGTTCGACCGGGTGTTCAATTGGTTGAACAGCTTCGGTCAAAAATGGATCGATTTAAACTTAATCAACCCGGAAGTAAGGTCGAGCGGGTCAAATTAAACCGGGTTTCACTTTTTGTTTTTTCCTTTATATATACGCGGGTACCTGTGACGATTAACCAGATAAATAAATCTCGATAAGGCTTGATTTACTGGAGTTTGTATCGGTTTAGCAGACCTCTCTGGTTTGTTTTGGATGGCTTTTATTTTGGTTGAACCCATTGGTCCGGTTTTCAAAACTATATGTACCATCAACTTGTTAACTTGTATGAAACTTTGTGTGATTTACTAATTTGTATAATATGTATAATAACATGTACTTTTCATTTTAGGATGTTTTTAAAATAACATTAATTAGTGTATTTAATTATTTTATATTTTGGATTATGTTGTAACTTGTTTAAATTGTATATTGTGAAATTTTTATTGTATTTTTTAGTAAAGGGTGTTTTAATTGTTTTTATTTAATTTGGTTGATATGCTTTTAGTTGGTTATATAATATAAATAAATTATTGTACTTTTAAGTAATGAGACATTTTAACAAAAATATTAATTACACTATATATTTCTCTCACATTTGACTAATTTTCAACATTCAATAATTTCACTTTGATTATACATTGTTTATACGTGGTATACATATTGTTGTACACCGGTGCCATTATGCCTTTACTCAACTAGTTATATTAAATTGTGAAGGAGTAGATCTGTTATTACACACTAGCAGGGTACCCGCCGTCGTGCAATTCGGTGGCGGGTACTCTGTGATTAAATTTTATGGTGAACAAATGTTTTAGATGTATGTATTTATATAGTGGATGCGGTTATATGTTTTTAATAATCATTATTGATAATAATGATTTTTTGCGGTTACACATTTTTAATAAATGGGTTGTAAATGAATTTTATTACTTTGATGTATTGAATAATAAGTCTTCTTTTTATAGTAAGTGTGTAAGCTTATTTTTTTAAAACTTCCTTTTTAAGAATGGCCTAAATGCATTATAATGTAGTTAAGATAAAGATAAGATCTTTAACGACTCATCTTTTTTAATTTAATTACTTGATAATTTCTTAGTCTTAAATGAACCAAATTCGAAGTATTCTTGTTTACCAGAAGCATGATACACACACAAGCCGAGTCATGAAGGCATGACTCATGACAGAAAAAGTTTATCTCTTCAAAGACCGAAATGAAGGAATAAATTAAGGCATTTTTTTTTATTTTTTTTTTCATTTCATATAAAAAGGCTGAAATGAAGGAATAAATTGCTTGTAAATGCTTTTTATTCCTAATTATTTTGAAACATTTATAAAAATTGCAAATACTAGTTGCTTATTTCTAAACAAACCAAAACGCTACACACTAGATACTAATTGCTTCAAAACGGCCAAAAACATTCCGCAAAACATATCTTTATCTTACAGCTTTGATAAATCTAAGAGCAAAGGGTATAGTGAAAAATCACCCTCTTCATTGACGTGACACCAAATAAAGCTCTTTGTTGCTTTTCACCACACCGCCCCCTCTTCGTTCAAATGAATAAATTAAGACAAATCACATTTGTAGCCTTTTTTTAGTATACAAATAAAGTAAAAACTAAATAAAAAATTGGGGTGCGTGGGTATAAATGAAGATGTTTGTTTTGTGTTTGGAGGGTAGAAGGTGTGGGATACCGGAAGAGCTATGGGACCACTTATTTCTTACTTTCCGTTAAGGAGGACCACACCCATCATTCGAAAAAAACTCAAAAAGAAATTGATGCGGGAGTTTAGTGCCGAAAGAAAAAAAAGACAGAAATGAGAGGGTGTATATTATTTATTGTTGTGGATATAGAGTGTTTTTTAATTGATAAAAATTAGAAAAAAATTATAGAAAGAGAGGGAATGTACTGCAATGGTTAAAGGAAAGTTGAAAAAAAATATAAATGAAGTGTTTTTTGATTTGATGATGTGGAGGTGATGTGCCGAGGGAAAAGCCATAATCACACCCTCTACACTGAGAGAAAGAGTATTTTGAAGTAGGGTCGTAATATACAAACCCGCCCATGATATAAGGAGTGTTTTGGTCAAAAATTCCTTTTGTTCCTCTTTTATTTTTAGTACAACACAGTTTTTTGTCAGTTTCTGTTTCGTATTTCAGACAATTTTAAGCGTTTGACTTGTTAAACTTTACATTTTATGTTTCGTATTTTCAGGTTTTGATATAAACAAAATTATAAAAATAAAAAAAAAATAAAAAAATAAAAATAAAAACGCAAAAAATGAGAGGGGATGCCATTTATAAAAAAAAAAAAAAGGTTTATATAACTTACCCTTTGATGTATTTGTGTTATGATATGACATTGGCGAGCCAAGTGAAAAGGTGATCACCAATCACCATACCCCTTCTCTAAAACACATTTTTCCCCCCCATTTTTGCATATACAAAGGCTAAAATGAAGGGACTAACACAATTCCAACAAAATCCAAACACACCACCACCTGTTATTAGGGTTCCCGCCAACTGTCAAAAACCCTAAAAATAGCCACACACTGCTCTTATAAACCCTAAAAAAAACCCCAAAATCCAATCCACCAAAAACCCATCAATGGAATCCAAATCAAACCTAGTTTTAATCCTTGATTACGGTTCCCAGTACACCCACTTAATCACGCGCCGTATAAGAAGCTTATCAGTTTTTTCACTATGCATTTCAGGCACATCTTCACTCAAATCAATCACAGACTTAAACCCATCTGTAATCATCCTTTCTGGTGGTCCCCACAGTGTTCACGCGCCTGACGCGCCTTGTTTTCCAGATGGGTTTGTTGAGTATGTTGAGAGTCATAATGTGTTTGTTTTGGGGATATGTTATGGTTTGCAGCTGATTGTGCAGAAGCTAGGTGGTGTGGTTGAGGTTGGTGAGAAGCAAGAGTATGGGAAGATGGTTATTGAGGTTGTTGGTGAAAAGGGGTTGTTTGGTGGGAAACGTATTGGTGATAAGCAGGTTGTTTGGATGAGTCATGGTGATGAGGCTGTTAAGTTGCCGAATGGGTTTGAAGTCGTGGCGAGGAGTGAGCAGGGCGCGGTTGCGGCTGTGGAGTGCGCGGAGAGGCGGTTTTATGGGCTGCAGTATCATCCTGAGGTATAAATTATTTAATTTGGTTTTTTGGTGTAAAAGTAGAATGATTGTTCTGATACTGCTGTGAATTGTTAGTGGTTATTTGCACTAGTTTGGATTTTGGACCATCTTGTAGCAAAAAAAACTTCTTTAAACTGTTAAATTTACTGCGGTTGCGAAATGAATCCAGGAGAGCACAAATCCATCTTGTAATAACTCGGATTACAAAAACTGTACAAATAGTAAAACTGGCCGAATGGATAACTAATTTTGTGTTTTCTTGCAAATAACAAATTTGTGTTCTCTTGCAAATAACAATTTTGTGAAAAAAACTGATCAGTGTCTTGATTAGTCATAGTAGATGTCTATGTAAAGTAGCTCCTATAAGGCTTTTGAACTATTTGTAGTTTTTATTATTTGAATTCATATGACTCTATTAATTGTGGTCTTTTTCCTGAATGATTGATCAGACGCCAATCTAAACACTTTATTTTTTGTTTGAAAATGCAATGTTGCTTTTATTGGATCTGATGTAGATTATGGTCTGATTAAGGATGTTTTAGTACGTGGTGATTATGTTATGTATGTTGTTTTAATTGGTCGCTGGATTTGATATTAGTGTAAGTTGTGATGGTAGGAGGTTGACTTCTGGCTTTGTTGTAGTGCTATAATGATTATTTTTTGTTAGATATGTGCATACGAGTTGTTCTTTGAACATATCGCCCCGTCAGAAGCATGTTAGTAGCCTATATGTATGATTTGACGCATCAACTAAGCCATTTTCTGATTTTATCTGTTCGTTTTCTGATATGGACCAACAAATATGATCTGGTTAGACATGCCTGGTAGGAGTAGGGAATGCAATCATTGTTTAGTATTGGTTAATGGGCATTACCCAGTAAATCGGGAGGTATGGTAATGATTACCCACCACCACCAGCAGCCACCACCACCACCATTAGCAGCCACCACCATTAGCAGCCACCGCCACCACCACCAACAGCCACCACCACCACCACCACCAACAGCAGCCACCACCAGCAGCAGCCACCACCACCACCAGCAGCAGCCACCACCACCACCACTTTGGAGGTTAATGTGTTTTTCTTAAACCAAGCACTATCAAAGATAATGATAATCTTCATTCCATTCCTTTGCATTCCCTTTCCCTTTCCCATTCCCCATTTTGAACCAAGCGCTTAGTAAGTTGTAAATAATCTGCTTAATACTCTCTGCCATTAGTTCTAATGTATTCTACAAGGAAATTCCTTATTTTTTTACATTCTAACTTGGAAGTGGTAACTTTTTTGTTTGTTTATTGGTTGAAAATGCATCTAACCATTTGTAAATTTTCTAATTATGTAAAGGTAACACATTCACCCGAGGGAATGGATTTGTTGCGCCATTTCCTTTTTGATATTTGTGGGGTCACTGCTGGATGGAAGATGGAAGATGTAATGGAGGAAGAAATTAAAGTGATCAAAAGCATGGTTGGCCCTGATGATCATGTTATTTGTGCATTATCTGGAGGTGTAGACTCTACTGTTGCAGCCACTCTGGTTCACAAGGCTATTGGCGATAGGCTGCACTGTATCTTTGTTGATAACGGTTTATTAAGGTACAATTTTGTTTTTTACCTTATTTTCATGTTGATATAGTACTATAATATAAAGTTTCTGCCTTTTTTTATGTATAGATACAAGGAGCAAGAACGAGTAATGGGAACCTTTGAAAGAGATCTTCATCTACCTGTTACTTGCGTTGATGCTTCTGTTCAGTTTCTTAGTGAGTTGAAAGGCGTTACAGATCCTGAGAAAAAGAGGAAAATTATTGGGAAGGAGTTTATCTCAATTTTTGATGCATTTGCTCATGATTTGGAGAAGAAGTTGGGAACGAAACCTACTTATTTGGTTCAAGGAACTTTATATCCAGATGTTATTGAATCTTGCCCACCACCTGGAAGTGGAAGAACCCATTCTCACACAATTAAGAGCCATCACAATGTTGGTGGGCTTCCAAAAGATATGAAATTGAAGCTCATTGAACCACTAAAACTTTTGTTCAAGGACGAGGTTTGCATTTTTTTTAAAGCTATTTTTATTTTTTCATATTATACCTCCAAAGAGATTTGCAATCAAACTACAGAACGTTAGAAGCTTGAGCCAAATTACGAATAAATAAAGTTTTTGTAATTACCTGATTGACATCTTGTTGTATAGGTTCGTGAGCTCGGTAGGATTTTAGATGTTCCAGTAGCGTTTTTGAAGCGGCATCCGTTTCCTGGGCCAGGACTTGCTGTGAGAATTCCTGGCGATGTGACTCAAGGAAATGCATTGGATATTCTTCGCCAGGTAGGGAATGAATAAATGATGTAATCTGATTGTATTTTAATTTTATTCTAGATGTTAACTTGTAACGAAAACGTGTTACAGGTGGATGAAATATTTATTCAAGCAATTAAGGATGCTGGGATCTATGATGAAATATGGCAGGCTTTTGCTGTATTTTTACCGATAAAGACGACTGGTGTTCAAGGAGATCAGAGGACTCATTCAAATGCTGTTGCACTTAGAGCTGTTACAAGTCAAGATGGCATGACGGCTGATTGGTGAGTACTCATTTGTCCTTGATTATCTTTTTGTGCTTATGGATTTTTTCTTTTTCTTTTCGAACGGCATTTTTTTCACACCCTATACCACCTATCTAACAATATATCTCACAAATGCCTCCAGCGAGGCTTGAACCCACAACCTTTAGGTTGGTGACTAAAGGCCTTGGGTTTTGTGCTTTTGGATTTATAAGTTATACCCGGGTCATAATACTGAACACTTGCATCATTGCTGCTGTTTATACTGAAAGTCTACTTTGGTTCTAATGATTGTCTATCTAGATGGTTATAGACTTGCATTATGATATGTTAGATTTTTGGGTCAAAATGGCCCACACTTCAACCTCAAACGAGTAGGGTTTTTTCATACTGGGAAACACATTTGTAAAAGTATTAAGGATTATGACAAGCATCACAATTTTTTTGACGGGGCAACTTTTTACCTATAACAAAATGTTCTTAAAATGATTTTGATGTGGATGTGGTCTCTGCTTTCGCCCTTGATATTCACTAGTGTTCTCGAGTGAAGGTGAGGAATATAAATTAATGAACCGAAAATTTGCATCTTATATGCATTCATGTTCTTGAGCTGGAAGGAAAGGGAAGGAAAACTCCCATATTAATTTCTTGAGTTGGGGGGAAAAGGAAGGAAAACTCCCATATTAATTTCTTGAGTTGGTGGGAAAGGGAAGGATAACTGACAGTTTATAAATATGCTTTTTATAATTGTTCTTTACAATCACATTTGGTCTAATATAACACTGTTTTTTGCCTTATTCTTCTTTTCCTTAACTATTTTTTTTCAAAGGTTGTATCTCACAAGTGCTTATACACCGTTACAACTATTTTGGTATAAGAGTACTTGTAGATGTTACAGTTTTCAAATTAAAAAGGCTTTAGCCTTTAAGCAGGTGAAGAGTCTTATAATGACTGTTAGAATTTGGAGATTGTAGTAGCTAAAAGCTTATCAAGTTATCCCATAGTTGGTGGTGTGGTGTGGTGCTTATCCTAACAAATAAGTCAACAGAAAACAATTGGTAAATATAATATTTTAATGAAAATGCGGGTTATTGTGTATTGTGAAGAACAATCGCGTACGTTGTTTGACGATTTAGAAAGAAATATAATTTGCAAAGGCGAAAAATTATTATATATAAGATCTGTGAATCGTAAAGACACAAGTATATATATATATATATTTTTTTTCTTTTCTTATTATTATTATTATTATATTATTATTATTATTATTATATTTTATTTTTTATTTTTATTTTTATTTATTTTTTTAACATCACTTCATTAGAAAACCAAAAGAATTACATGAAATTGGTGGGAAGCCGAGACACTAGTTGGGCTCCCACTCCTTTCTGAATACATATTATTATTATTATTATGTTTAGAGCATTGATTGGGATGCCCAACTCGTATGCCTAATCAACAACACACAACAACAGAGGGCCTTTCCATACTAGGCGAGTATGGAGCCCCAACTTCGTATGCTAATAATATGCTAAACATATGTGTGGCATCTATTGGGACTTGGGAGGACCACCTCTTCACAACCACATAATTTATTGCTTACATCATTAAGCCTGTACAATTTATCATATATTTTAGGCCTCCAAATCATTTTTCTTATGTTTATTAGGACATATTTGTGTAAATGATGATTTATTTACTCCTCTCTAACTCGAGAACTTGAAAAGTTGCGAGTTCTCTTTTCGTCTCTTCCAGCTCGAGAACACGAATAAAAGTAGCGTTCTTTTCATTTACTGTCAACTCGAGGATACCCAGGCTTTCCCTTGAAAGAAAACACATTGACAACATAACATATTTTTTTTAGATTCTGTTGTATTATAAGTGGTTCCACATTTTAAAGGGGTATTTATACATTCTTGTTTGTGATATCAGGTACTATTTTGAGCACAAGTTTCTGGACGATGTATCAAGAAAGATCTGTAATAGTGTTCGTGGGGTGAACCGAGTTTGTCTCGACATTACATCCAAGCCTCCATCAACAATTGAATGGGAGTAATTCTTGTGTTTTCTATGGTTGACTTTCAATAATGTCAAACTATGTGAAATTAACAAAGGTTTATGGAGGGTGACAACTATTCCCAGAATCCATCTTTAGGTTCATGGTGTAGGTAATGAATTTTGTAGATGGGAATGTTGACATTCTATGGTTATCTTCTGTTTTTATAAATCATAAACTTTCTTTTCGAGAATTCTGTTTTTATTTTGACAAATGGAAACTTTCTGCCTATCTGTTGTAGATCGCAAAACCTAGTCACCACTTAGTTGTTAGATTTTGCTATTGGGATAGTGTTATGATCTTGGAGATTATTAGTTGACTGCATAGCCGATAGCCTAACAAGTTGCATATTTAAACAGCTCTTAGGAAAGTATTGTATATCAAGTTAGTTGTCAAAATCCGCAAGGATCAGACTTTTGGAGTGAACCTGATTAAGACATGATCACTACCTGGTTCAAACCTGTCTTGGGAGCAATTGCGCCAACCATGGGACAGACAGCTCAAAGTCTGACCAATCTTACGGTTTGTTTTATGAGGAATGCGTGGTGTACAGGTAGGGGTTTCATGGTACAAAAAATTCGAACACATAGGTAACAAACTGGACTATTTGGTATGGGGCTGTTGCTGCTTCCTAATTGGTTATGTTCAATGGTCAGTCTCAAAATTGAGCTGGTGGTTTATGGTTATGTTTGGCAAAACTAGCGGCAGCACAGTTAACAATAGTAGTTTATTACTTTATTTTATAAAAGTGTTTGGTAGAGTATCTATAACTTTAATAATAAGGACATACATATTTAAATAGAAATTCTCTAAATAAGTAGAGTTACTTTTGCATGAGGGCGTTTAAATACTCTTTAAAAGTATTTGATAGAGTAGCGGTAATACGATAGAGTTTTTTAGAAGTAATACCTTCTAAATTGATAGAAAAAGACAGTTTTTTAGATTATTTGTTTCGTATCTTTTGACTTTTACTATTTTTCACTTGTTAAACTCTAAAAATTTTCTTTCACATTTTCTTTGGGCAGTTTTACCCACTTTATTAGTAGGGCAAACAATTTTTTATAGGTTTCTATTATGTATTATTTGTGTTTTACTATTTTTGACTTATTAAACTTCTGTATTTTTATTACGTAGCGATTTTTGTTTTAATATTCGTAATATTAAATTTAGCGATAAAATTTAAATACTAAATGAACATACAAAATATAAAAAGTTTTAAAAGAAAAGAGTGGTTTTACTTGTGGTATTTAATTAGGGTAGGGTAATCTACGATAAAATATACTATTGATATTTTGTGACTAACATATCCATGAAAGTACAAGAAATAAAACAGTTGGTATTTGATAGAAAGGCCTAAAATTTGTAAAATTTTATTCATGTAAAAGATATACGATTAACATTGTACGTTAAAATTAAAAATATTGTACACTGTTAAAAAAATATATGGTGTCTAAAAAAGAATTACTAACTGGTACGTTACAAATGTATTATTTTTACTACGTTACTTGTTAACGTACATATTATTGCTTTAAACATAAATACTACTAACATTTATTTATTAAAAAGAATATAAGACGTTACAGGACAACTTATTTCGCACACTAGTGACTAGTATAAAAGTAAACAAGTTGCGTGATTTTCTGGCAGGCGCCGACCATCAAATTAGGTGTGATTAAAATAAATTGTGATGCAACATTCTTGCAAGGTAGTGACAAGTCATGATCCTTGAGATAGTGGCTAGGGCTTGTGAAGGGGGATAAATAGATTTGTGGGGTGATTAAGAAGCAACAACTCATTGCGGCCGACTAGGTTTTCGGGATCAAACCCACTCCGATACATAAAGCTCCATTAAAATTATACTAACTAAAAATTTGGCGTCTTGGTGTTAAAACACCAGAGAGGGCACAAAGACAAGTGTCTATAGGAAATTGGCGCAAACCGACTAAGCCATGACAACATGATCAATTAATTTAGAATCAATCGTGGAGTCTGCGAGCACCATCTTAAAACCCAAACCTACAAATAACCAAATTAAGCTTTATCGGATATGGTTTTGAGTGACTTGGTCAGGCCAATAGATAGCTATAGTGCGGTGTTCATTAGGTGAGCATATGGCCGGCAAAACGGGAGGCTTGGTTAACACATCATTGAAAGATGGAAAAGAAGGCAAAATGAGTTGGGTCAACATGTTAACATATTTGTACTGTTTTAGCTAATTACATCCTTTTATATACTACTTCCTATGAGTTCAAAAAACATAAGGGAGAACAAACAAAATAAGTGTAAAAGTAACGGTTGACCTGAGTCATTCAACCTGCCTAACCCTTACTTCACATGTCACGTTACCCATCCCGCCCCACACATTTTGCCACCCATAAGTAACCCAGTAAGAAGCTCGTTTGTGAGATAAATTTATCAAGAATGTACTAGCTTTTATAGCATTGTAGGGCTTGTATCATCAGCTTACATGTTGGCATGTTGCCACTATACAAGGCTTCAGCTGTAATTGCACAAGCTAATAGAAGACTAAAATAACTTAATTGTATACACAATATATCAACAACAAAAAATCATAATGTTAGAACAAACTCGACAGATATTATTCACGTTAATAAGTGTCAAGTATGCAAGAACCAATATTACAAAGATGGATTCCATCATACTGGAAGCCTTTTTCCGTGCACACTCACCTGAATCATGATTTATGCACGAACAAAATGAACATCAAGGAAGACGAACAAGGCTATTCACAGCGGTATCCAAAGCATCAACATTTCTACGCAGCACTTTTCTGTGCAAGGGGGTCAAGGAAATCTCATTCAAACATTTGTATATAGCATTCATGAGTAATAAGAAACTCTAGTAAGAGTTGCAGAGGTTAGCAAATTGCTGGACGTCATATATACCATGTCCATAAATTTTTATTTCCAACAATGATCATTACCATTTCTCCCAATTTAGTTGACTAGCTTCACAAACACTCATGACACCGGGACACAAATAATGAATGTAAAGGATACAGTTGCATGGCTAAGGTGTCAATCCCTCTCATTTCCTCATTCAATCTGCAACAAATATGTTTCACATGTCAGTTTGACTAACGTGTAGAATTTGGTAAAATCATCAGCCATAAGGTATATAGTTTCTAGCTGCAACTGAATAAAAAAAGATAATCTTTTACGATAATCTTTTACGTCGATTAACCACTCCAACCATCAATACTTGGCTTCTTGTTGCGTTAAACACTACACTTGCACAGATTAGTGCCGCAGACATGTGTGACTAATCAAGGTTTGTTTGCACTTAAGAAACCAAGGATGATGGCACCAAAGTGGTTACAAGTGAAGATAACAACAAAACCATGAAAATGGAGTACATACCTGAGACAGGAGTTTATGTACAGATTTCCCTTTGTTGCAGAATCTAATGCTGTAAATAATTGAATTACAGTGATCAACAGCAATCATGACTAATGCTTATGCAATAAAAAAGAAATCTCTACAAGAATATATTAGGTCCACATTGCTTGGACTGAAGTATTCACTTTTGAATATATGATCAAAATTCTAACTGGTTTTTACTGGTGATTGAAGAAAAAATAAAATCATAATGAAGTTGTGAAACTTCACCAAAGATGCATAGTGGAGATTAAAGTCACAATAGGTGTGATCTTTGCTTTAACCATTTACACACTCATTATTTGCTCAAGGCATTACTATCTTTACTTCAATTCTATGAATAATGCAGAATCTTCCCTTAATAACAATTTGCAAAGTTTTATTATTCATTTTATATTTTTGTTTAGTCCTTCATTTTTCTTTTACCTTTTGCTTTGATGCATGATTTATGACAAACTATAATTACTTTATAATTTATTTCTAAAACTTCACCTTTCTCTAACTTTAACTTTCGTTCATACTTATATAAATGAGAGTTTTGCGCATAACATTTGTGTATTCCCACCGCAATGTGTGGGCAAGAAACACCTTGTTACCATCAATTAAAAGACTGCCAAGCGCACTTATGCAAGATTTAAGATACAAGCAACGTTTTTTGCAAAATCAATGTCAGGAAACCAAATATTCTGGTTATTAAGGAGCATGTAAGATACATGTACTCTGCTATTTAAGTTTCTCAAAAGCTGTATATGATGTGCAAGTGTGTCAATGCAAGTTTTGTCAATTACCAGATTCTTGAAGACGACCAGCAGCATCACTAAAGCATTGTACATGATCAACCGAACGGCTGGTAACCTACAACATGCACAAGCAACATAAATTGATATATCCGATGAGCAAGCAAATAGATTAAACTACACTGCACTTCTTCAGCTTTATGGCATTATAGATATAGCAAACAGTAAAGCAACCCACATTTAGAGTCACAAGTCACAAACGCTTGCAATGTCGTAATAATGTACAATTGCATCATTTGCATGTACCATACAGACCCTACTCAGTTTTGGGTAATTTTATATTAATATCCGGGTGATTTGAGACATACACGTCACAGGAGTCTAGTATTCTGGTGTATTTAGTTAGCTGTGTTTTATGGAATTGAGTGGTAACAAGACAGAAAAGGTGAAGTGAAAAAAGTCGGCTTGGTGATGCTCTCTCTACACATGACGCACAGAATAGTGCAGCAAGGTAAAAAGAACAGGGCATGTTCCGGTGTGCATACAATACCTTAGCCCTACAACAGCTTACTTTTTGGTTTTCCAGAAGTTTACAAGTTGTCTTAAGCTGTTGCACTGTCTACACTTAGCCACTTCATTTATTTGGCATCTATATTGTCATTGTATAGCTGCTTCAGCTTTTCACATATTTTTCAGCTAGTCTTGTGGTTAAACACCTATCTTTGTTCACTACTTTATTTTGACTCGTAACTAAATATATTTATCTTGCCACAGCAAACACAAAAAGAAAATGAAAAACATTAGGGTGCTTTTAGTTGGGGGAAAACACAGAAAATGTTTTGTGGAAAACAAGGAAAACAAAGATTGCGTTCAAATCAGCGTTTTCCAGCAAAATGTTTTGCAAAACACAAAATACCCTATTTCCTAACTTAACAAGGAAAATTACAAAACAAATTTTAGTTGTTTTCCTTTGTAACCCACAACCCTCCCTCCCCTTCTTCAAAATAGAAAATAGAAACATCAACTAAACGCGTTTTCTATATTTTCAAGTGTTTTGTGGAGATAAATTTCCCTTCCAAATTTTTACAAAACTAGAGATAGAAAACAAGAGAAATTTTTCTCCAACTAAAGGCACCCAATCTCTTTTACTTTTCTGCTTCAGCTATGACTATTTCTCTAACGTTCCGCTTCAGCTGCAGCATTCTTTCAAAGCTCGAAGCTTCAACTTTCTTTGTTAAATATTACTAGTTATTTACACCTATGGGTTGACTTGTTTGCTTCTTTAAAACTAAACCATAATCTCGGGTTTTCCGTTTTCACATGCTTGCACAATGCACAATACACAATCACATACCCAGTGCTCGGTATAACGTAGAAATTTCGACTTAATTATGTCAAATAATGTCCTAGTAATAGTGCCATGTCATTTAGATAACCAGATTAGGACAAGAAGTAAAAAGTTGAAATGATGGTACCTGAGAGAGATATGTACGGAGAGATGAGAATAAAGACGAGAAGCTCTCTGCAATTGCGATTGAGTCTCTTTCAACGGTTTCTACTGCTCGAATTAGATCTTCTTGACTCATTATTGATGATGATGATGATGATGATGGATTGTTATCTGTTACCGTTGGATCAATGTTATTGTTATTGTTATCTTGATCTGATTCTAATTCTAGGGTTTCTGAAGTTGTTGTTGCTTCTATTGATTCCATTGTTGATCTCACTCACACTCTGTGTGTTGTTTTACAAAGTGAAAGAGCTTATATCGGTTGTTTGTTTGACTTTTTGATTAAAGAAAAAGAAAAGTTAAATGGGAGAAAAGAAAAGTAAATATTGTACTTGAGTTTTGTTACATTATTAAAGAAAAGTGAAAAAGTTTTGTGTTATTGAGTTAAAAAATAAGAAATGAAAAAAATAATTAAAAAATAAAGAGCAGAAAATAAAAATAGATGGTCTATTCTTTATATATATTATAGAAAGGAGTTTCACCCTTCATATATTACTAAACTACTAGCAGGGTACCCGCGCGTTACGGCGGCGGGTATCCTAAAATAAAATTTTTCGTTGAATCATGTTTTTTATTTTATTATGTTCTTTTTTACAATAAATTTACGGATATCAAGAATATTTTGTTTAGCCCGTGCCCGTTCGGGCTCGAGCCCGTTTGGCCCGCGCCAGTTCGTGCTTAAGCCCGTTTTTAATTAAAAGTGTCATTCATCCGGGTAAAGTTACTATTAAAAAAAACGTATATCGCCACAAAATTAGTCATCGGGTATCCGTCACCGCATTACGCGGGTACCCTGCTAGTTCTTTTAATGTGTTCATAGGTGTTCATAGATGTTTAAAATTTTCGTTAGTAAAAAAAATATATTATAAAAGTACACGTACCATTAACCACATAAATTAGAAACCAAAATACAACCATAATTCAAATATTGCAAAAATTCAGCTATAATAACCATTAACCAAAAGTAAAATTCAGTTAAGGTTTTTAATCCATATACCCAGCCCAAAATGAATTATACGCAATTGAAATATAAAGCTCATCCAATCAAACAAAATAAAACCACCTAACCCTAATTATATGCATATGGTACCACGCCCCCATCTCTCCCATTATCTGCATACTGTTTTTCTTTTTTGTCATCATCATCTTTAACAACACACTCATTAACACATCCATTTGCCCCTCTTCAATCTTATACATCTTTTAACAACACACTCATTAAACACACACCAACTCGTTCAAAACGGGATAACGCCAAAAAAAAAGGGAAACGCGAGGCTCGATATTGTGCTCGTGTCGTCCCAGTCGCGTTTTCCGGGACTATTTGGGCTGGTCGTGACGGCTCAGAACGCGAAAACACGAGCCACGGTGTGGAGCTCACGCCATCCGGTCGCGTTTTGCCATAAAACACCAGCTTGGCTGAGTGCAAAGCCTCTAATGATTGAATGGATGATTAGATTTAATTAAAGTGATTCGAAATCACAAGTAGTCATGTTTAGAGCATTAGGTATCGTGGTGTTGTCCTTTGCCTCAAAAGGCCTGCAAATTACCTAACACCAAAACATACTCCTAGTTTCTAGTGGCATACACCTGGACCTATATATATATTTCATTTATTTAGAGTAAATTTACACTTTGTCTTTGCGGATCTTGCGAAAATATTCTGAACTTTTTTCATGTCCTCGTGGTAGAGTTACGGGTTTGGTCCTTTGGGTCATCTTTGTTAGATTGACCGTAACTCGTTAACGCAAACCCGGGGGCGATTTATGTACGACAAAAGCCTTTAAAAAAGAACATTTAAAAAATATAGACAAAATCGTTTTACCGTTTTGTCACGTTTTTTACGTTTTGCGTTTTATTGCGTTTTTCGTTCTCGTCCGCTATCTATCGTTTTAATGTTTGCGTCCATTTTTTCGTTACTCGGTTTTTACGTTTCCTTGCCTCGTTTTCTTCCGTTAAAATTACGATTAAAAGGGCGAGAACAAAAACAAACGTAAAAGCGGACGCGTAAAAACGGACGAACATACAAAATGGACAAAAGCGTTATATATCGTTTTTTGTCCGAATTTTCACGTTTTGACCGTTTATAACGTTTTGTCTTTCGTACAAAACATATTAAAACCCAAAAGTAAAACCCGTAAAAATGGGCTAACATTAAAACTGTAAATGCGGACAGCGGCTTAAACGGTGCTGCGAACATCGTCACAGACGTCCTATGACATGACGTCAACCTTGCTGATCAGTTAAATGACGATATGACCTCAAAAAATCACTTCAAGATCAATTATGATATATCATTTATTTAAATAAACTAACACATTTAATTAAGATTAAAATCATTAATAAAAAAAATACTTAAAAAAGTACATTAAATGTAAATTACGATGACCAGGTGATGCATATTTCTCTTTTCTTGCTTGATGGGCTTAAAAAATATGACTTTGCACTTAATGGGCTTATATTAATATATACTATAATATATCATATGAAGTTTTAAAGTAGGGTTATACACTTATGCTGCTTTACTTACGCCGCTCTCTTCATCTTCTTAGTTTCTTATTTTTCACAGAAGCAAACTATTCATAAAAAATTTATTTGAATTCGCAGCCCTTTTTTTAACCTTTCTTTTCCCTCCAAGACCCAACAACGGCATAAAACACAAAAAAACACATACACAAACACCAAAAAAAAGGAAAACACGAAAATAATACGGGAAAACGTGAGGGCCGATACCCTCTTGGCGTCGTCCGGTGGCTTTTTCCGGGACCGTTTGGGCTAGTCGTGACGGATCAGGAAGCGAAAACCCGAGGCCCGGTGTGGTTCTGGCGCCGTCGGGTGGCGTTTTCCGGGACCATTTAGCTAACAGCGCAGGGTACCCAAGGCTCTTAATATGATAAGTTTTGTCACATTCATGTTCTGGGCTGCTTGATCTCGATTTTTTTTTTACGCTGGATCTCAAAATTTTGTTATGTTAGCTTAATTAGATTGTACATTGTGCTTAAATAGTTGTATTTTTTGGTGAATGGGTGAATTAAATTGTGTATTAATTGTATAGGTTGAATAGTGTTTTTTTAGTTATAATTGTGCTTAAATACTTGTAACTAATGCTTTGTAACTTGTATTTGCTTAAAATTCTATATATGAAAATCTTAAAATAATTAATATGAGGGAAGTGCATCCCTCTATTATAAGATAGTAAGATTATTAGAATGTAATAAATTGGCCCGTTAAGATTAACCCAATATTTCAGAAAGTCTAAGCATGTGTCTTTTTTTTAATACATGTTTACATTTCAGTTCCACACACTTCTGGATATCTCCATTTACACCGAGTCATAAATTTCCGGAACTGCCCAACCATCTCATTCATCTATGTCGGGTTCTGATTTTCTTTAGCAATTTTTATTTTAAGAAGCTGCATATTTTTTATTATTATTTTTTTTTGGAACGGCAATTGTGGCTACATGACTCCTAGCCCAGAAGGCGTAGCGAGCCCACACAACCAGGTTGGGTCCAGCCCAGAAGGCAATGGCACCCTTCCCTTTACACACGCGGGAGAAAACCCCTATCGCCCTATACAAGACTCGAACTTGAGACCTTGCCTAGGAGGGTAAACCTCCATACCGCTAGACCAGAGGCCCTTTGGTAGAAGCCGCATATTTTACAAGATTCAACATGTGATTCAGCGCCATCGTGTAATCTAAAAATTCAGAATTGAGATTCCTAATCTACTTTGTAAGTTTATAAACCCTAATTTCAAGATTTTGATTTTTCTACACTAGATTTTAGGGTTTTTTACTTTGACCAAATACTTTTTTTTATACTAATGTGACGTCGTTGTGTTTTGTTATAAAAGTATTTAATTTATGGGAAATTAGTGCAATTGGTGGTTATAACTTATAATTTACCTTTTTACTTTCCCTGCCAAACAATCCTCTTTAAAAATTTATGATGTATGTTAAACGAATGCGAATGATTTTTTTAGAGTTTATTTTTCTAAAATGGGTTGTTCTTTTTTTAATAGGTTGTTGGGTGAAGATGGTGCTGACGACAACTGGGTCTGTTTTAAAGGTTATGGTGGGCATGTATTATGTTTGTTACATTTTATTTCAGTTTTATTGTTGTTGTTTTCTTTCAGTTGACTTGAACTTAATTTAAGGGGTGTTTGGAATTGGTTATTCTTATTGATTATGCCTAGGAAATAGTTCATGCGTTTGCTTATTTGGTGTAGCCCAGACGAACGGAAAGAATATAATATTGTTGTAAGTTGTGTTCTTGGTCGGAGTAAGTATTTGTTTATGTTTTTCGTTAAGCGATATTTGAGTTTTCCTTCCTTATTATTGGTTATTCTTACTGATTATGCCTAGGAAATAGTTCATGCGTTTGCTTATTTGGTGTAGTCCAGACGAACGGAAAGAAGATAATACTGATGTAAGTTGTGTTCTTGGTCGGAGTAAGGTATTTGTTTATGTTGTTCGTTAAGTGATATTTTGAGTTTTACTTTCTTATTAATAGACACGGTTAATTTTGTGACGCCGTTATCTTCTTCCTTTAAGAAAAACCTTTTGCGTTTTTTCAGGTTGTTTGACAAAAAAAAGATGAATGCTGCGTTTTTAAGGTTGTGTAACAAGATGGATATGGAGAAGAAGAATAACAGGCCAGGGTTTACAAAATTTGTTAATATATTTTAGTTGATGGTTTATTGATTATTACATGTTTCTATTTTGATTGATGATGTTTTATGTGTAAGGTTCGAACATCGAATCTTTCCCGATGACGGAATTTGCTGCAAAGATGGAAGGCGTTAGAAACATGGAGTATTAAGCACGCCAAATAGTAAGACTGGCGACTTATGAATATGTGTTTGTGTACATGAATCTACCCTAAGTTGAGTACGTACTCCATATCTTGAATACGTTATGGAAACCGTGCGGGTATTTACCTACTCATACTTTTAACATTAGACTTTCAAATATATTTAAAGGAAGGGTATTTTTTTAGTATGGTTAGCCTTTTAGCCACGGGCTACAAACGCGCAGAACTTCGTGCAGTTGGAAACCGTGTAATGCTGTAAAGGACTACATGTTTCTTATGGGTTTGTATAACCTTCTTACCCCTACACATTTTTCGTGGTTTAATTTATAGCTTTCATAAATAAATGTTCTGGCGTATGAACTTCAGGCTAAAAAGTGTTACCTATGCATTTTTTAGGGTATGAGGTACGACCGAGTGGTCGGGCCACCGAGCCAAGAAGACCTTGAAGGCAAATCCTGCAGAGGAAGCCACAACTACAAAACATTAGTAGCATCGGATTTGGTTTTGATCTAGGTAAACAAAGTGTTAATACAAATATCGTCCTAAACGTTATTTATAGTTTATGATATTTACCTTGTTTTGTTAACGACAAAAGTAAATTTCATTTTTGTAAATGTAAGACCTTAGATATATCAACTTTAACACACTAACACTAATATGAAACAAGGAATGGTGACTTAAATGAATGATATGGTGCGTTTTATGTAGAGAAAGAAAGATGAAAATGAAGAGGTTTATTCCATAGAAAAACACACACTACACACTCAAGCACACACACCAAATGACTAGGTGTGTGCCTTTTATACTTAGTACATAAAAGCCTCATGGGCTTTGGATGGGCTTTGATTGGTTTGTAGATTGGGCTTACATTACAACTTGACTAAACATAACATAACTAATAACCGGTTAGCTTGGCCCAATCCACAAGCCCAATGACTATTCTAATACAATATATAACACACGTTACAAAGTTCCTAAACGTGAATGACCATCACTTTCTAACACATTATATTAAGGCTAACAATCTCCCCCTAAGGGGTGGTCATTCAAAAAATGCTCCACATGATTAGGTCTTTAGGTTTCTTGAGCTTGAACTTTGTGTGTTGATATTGAATAGTCTTGATTCTTTGTTCCTTCATGCTTTGTGATCAGATAATGGTGTTTTCTGCCTTTTGCCAACTTCTTTGGGATAGGTGTCTCCACGTCTTTCTCCACCATGCTCACACTTCTTTTTGACTTTGAGTTTCCAATGTTGTGAAGTTCTCTAGTCTTTAAACTTTGTAGATTCTTTGACATTAACGAAGAATCATCTTTAACTTTGTGATACCTTTGAGGTTGGTGAGAACTTTCATGTGATGTGATATTGGTATGAGCACGGGGATATAGTGCGGTCTCTCCTCCAAGGAACAATCATCAGTACCTACATGAATATGTTAGTGAAAAATACCAATCGATCATTGTGGAATTTTCTTAAAGGATTGACCACAACGATTGTTATACTGATGAATGTCTTGATTCCATTCACCTTGGTTGGGCACATCAGCCGTCCGAATCCCGTTGAGGGACAGTTATCATTACTATGAATAGATTCAAGTAATGACACCCGTCTTCAGGATTCGATTCGTGAAAGGAATCTCCTTAGCGGGATTTCCAGCACTTACAAGTTCGAATGTCGAGGGTGTTAACAGCATAGTGTGAAAACACATCTCTGATTCTTACAAAGGTCGTTCTGAACTGGAGGCCCTCAAGAAGGCTAACACGATATAACAAGTATATCTACAATTCAAATTGAGTCGCTGAAGTACACCGAAGCATCACTTTACGACTGTAGACCGTTTGAGACATACTAAGCGTAACCCATAAAGAATTACCGAAGTGACCTACTGTCAGGGCTGTTTGATGTTAACCCTGGCCGGAGTTTCCATTCAATCACTGAGGATCACAATTGCGAGTCCCCTCATAAATTTTCTCGGCAAATTGCTAAGGTCTGCGTAGGACTCTAGAATATATCACTTGTGTTCTTATTGTTGAACAACAAATGATACAATGTTTAGTGTTCCTAAGAGATCTTTTGATGAATCTCGTGGCTCTAGACTCGATTAGTGCACTTTGGTTTTCCTAAGCGGAGACTAGGAAGAGGGTCTCCTTCTTCAATACCAACTATCTTTAAGAAAAAGTCGATAGATTACGCAGGGTTCCCCGTGAGAATGAAACAAATCCTTTTAAGAGGAATTGAGTGGCTAGAAGGTTAGGTGCAGTGCGTCACGGGGTCCATGACGTCTTTGTCTTCAATACCGACGTCATCGAAGTGACAACCAGTAACAGATGAATTGAACCCGGTTTCTGCCCTAAGGTTGATTATGGAGGGCTATTTCTTTTCACCATTTCTTTTACTTTTCTTTTTAATTCTTCAACCCCTTCTTTCTCCTTTCTCAAATTACTCCTTTTTTAAATCATACCTAAGGACTTCTAATACTAACTATGGGTATTGTCCTTGGGTAGATCCCTTTGGCTCTGGCGGATCATAGGACGGATTTCCTATCATTAGTCACCTTATAACTCCATGACTATCCTATGTTGCCATAAACCTTTTTCTTGAAAATCTCTCAAAGTGTTTATGATTATAAAAACATATTTTGTTATCACCTTGAGAGTTTTGAATTTACAAAAACACTCCCCCTTCACATGTGCTTATATTGTTTTAACTTAAATCTGCACAGAGAGGGTAGAGTTCGCACGATTTGAATTGATCAGCTCATGATAGATAATTCCCCACGAGACACGGTTACGTTGCATAGTTAAAGAGTTCCATTGTCCGTTTTTAGGTGACAACTAGCTCTAATAACTAACTTGAAGTTGTAAACTCTTCTTGAAAAAAAGGTTAGACCCATGAAAGTGCATGTCTATCACGAGTTTCTCGAAATGGTACATTTACTGACTTTGTTTTATCGTCAATTCATTGGTTCTGTCTGAGTCGAGCTCTTTTGAGATTCAAACACCGATCATTAAACAATTTTTGATCACATTTAATCATGCCTTCTCCCCTTCAAAAATAGCATATTCGTGATTTTTTTATATGAACGGATTAAAAAACATTTTTAGAATCTTTTGGGGAGACAAACGAATTTGATTTTAGCATGAAATTGGAACATTTTGGTTTTATACTCCCTCTTTAATAAAGCATAATTAATAAAAGGTTTTGGAGGGAGTTATCTTGAGCACAAAATATTTTGAAAGATTTTAAAAAATCTTTTTCTTTGAAAAATCTTGAAAGGTGCTCAAGATGATGATGATTTCTCACCAGTTTTAAATGTAGTGCACTGAAGCGTATACTAGATTTTCCTTTGAAATACGAGTTTTGATTTGAAATAATCAAGAGTCATCATTTTTAGTCTGGGTTTCGTACTGAAGTATACGAAAGCCATTTTGAAAGAAATTTTGAGAAACGAGATGTTTTAGAAAACTTTTAAAGAACTCTCGCTCAAGCATCTGTACATGTCCGTATCAATGTTGAATGACATTTCTAGAAACGTACAGAATATCGATTATACGAGAGACATGTCGTGAGAAGAATAATTTTGGATTTTTTATTTTATATTGTTTTTGAATTTTTTGAAAGATTTATATTTTTATATTTTGCTTTTGTTGGTTTTTCAAATTTTGTATTTTGATTTTTTTCAAAAATATTTCAGATGAAGCTTTTGGAAAATCATTTTCAAGAAGATTCAATAAGACGTTCTAACTCCTCGGGGGTTAGGCTTCACATTCCAATTCGTCAAACTAAATCGTTAAACCATTCTTTTGGAAGGGCTTTAGTAAATAGATCGGCGAGTTGGTATCGTCTTCACGAAAAATAATTCAACAAGTACCTTCTTCTCGTGCTCTTTGATGAAGTGGTAGCGGACCGAGACGTACTTAGTCTTTGAGTGATGAAAAGGATTGCACGATATGGCTATGGCACTTTTCGAGTCACAATACATAGGTATTTTATCGAAAGTAAAGCCATAATCGGTGAGTTGTGTTCTCATCCATAGAACTTGAGCACAACACGCAGATAAAGATACATACCGGCCGGCGGTTGAAAGTGCAAGTACAATCTTGTTTCTTTGAAGACCGGTGACTAACTTTTCTCAGAAAAATTGCGCTCCTCCGAGGTACTTTTTTTTGTAACTTGATCACTGCGTGGTCCGCATCTGAAAAGGCTATTAGATCAAATCCAGATTCCTTCGGATACCAAAGTCCCATGTGAATGGATGTCTTTAGGTACCGAAAGATCCGTTTAACCTCTTTGAGGTGAATTTCGGTAGGCTTTGCCTGAAACCGTGCTAATAAGCAAACAGCAAATTGAATATCATGTTAACTAGCAATGAGGTATATGAGAGAACCAATCATGCTCCGATATTTCTTCGGATCGATAGGTTTCCCAAATAGATCGGCTCCAATTTTTGGTGAAGTTACCATTGGTGTACTAACCGAATCACAGTTATCCATACCATGTTTTTTCAAAATCTCAATTGTATATTTAGATTGATTGATGAAAATTCCACGAGGGGATTGATGTATTTGTAAACCAAGAAAAAAGTTTAGTTCCCCCATCATGGATATTTCAAATTTGCTTTTCATGAGATTTTCAAAATGTTTTGAAAGATTCGGATTAGTGGACCCAAAAATGATGTCGTCCACGTAAATCTGAACAATCAAAATGCCATTGTTGTATTATCGTGTAAACAAGGTAGGATCAACTGTTCCTTTGGTGAAATTGTTTTTTATCAGGAAAGAAGTCAGTTCATCATATCACGCTCTCAGAGCTTGTTTCAAACCATAAATTTCCTTTTTGAGTTTGTAGACGTAGTCTGGATGGTCCATGTCTATGAAGCCTTCTGGCTGACTCACATACACTTCCTCTTTTAGATTTCCATTCAAGAACGCAGTTTAATGTCCATCTAATAAACCATGATGTTTTTGTGAGCTGCATAGGCTAAGAAAATCCTGATTGCTTCAAGTCTGGCTACCGGCGCGAATGACTCTTCAAAATCAATTCCTTCTTCCTGTCTGTATCCTTTGGCCACAATACGAGCTTTGTTGCGAATACTTGTCATTTCTTCATCCTTTTTGTTCTTCCATAACCATTTGAGATCAATGACACGAATATCAATTGGTCTTGGAACTAGATCCCAAGAGTCATGTAGACGGTATTGGAGAAGTTCCTCACGCCTGCATGCGCTATCCATGTTGGTTACGCCATTGCCTCTCGAATGTTCTTTGGCTCTATATTGCTAATTTAGCAAAGGTAAATGCACAAGTCACAGTCTGTGGCAAGTTGGCGTCTCGTCTGGATTGTCCTTGAAGGTTCACCAATAACTTGTTCAATTGGATGGTCTTTTGTCCACTTCATAGTAGAAGGATACCATGGGTTAAACATATGCGAGTTAGATGGTTCTTGTAAGCTTGAAGATGATTCAGCTGATTCCGTAGCAAACGGGTTTTCGAATACGTCTTCATCTAACGTTGCATCGTTTTGGTTTTATGTAGGTTCTTCTTGAAATGATGTGTTTTGGTTTTGCTCATCAACTGTTTGTAGTATGGTTTCAAGAGCTGGAGTTGCTGGAGTTGATGTAGATGAGCTTGATGGAGTTGGAGCATTGGTTTCGACTGTGGTAGATGCATCTTCTATTGGTGGTGGTGCTTGTTGATTTTGAGCGGGTGCACCGGAATGATGGTTTGATGCATTTGTCGAGGTTCCACCATAGTATTCATCGAACATTAACTCGAAGAAATTCTCCCATTCTTGTTCTGAAGGTTTGTCAAACGAAGTTGATTGAGCTCTTTGAGGTATGAGTCTGCAACGATGTGTCCGAGTCTGTATGGTTAGGTGCGGGTCCTAATCTGTTTTGATTAGAAGCCATCGGGTTAAGCGCGGGTTCTAGAGCGAGTCTCTCAGAAGCCATTTGCGAAATTTCATCAAAATTCACATTGATCGTCTCCATTATCTTCCTACTTCTTCTGTTGTACACCCTGAATGCCCTCGAGTTATCTGAGTATTCAATGAAGATTCCAATATCACCTTTAGCTTTCAGTTTTCCTAGATCTTCTCTATCATTTGTTGGATAACACAAAGCGCAAAAAACGTTAAGGTAAGAGACATCAAGTTTTACATCGTTGTTAACTATCTCATATGGTGTTCTATTGAATCTTGGATGAATTAGGGATCGGTTCTGAGTGAAACAAGCAGTGGCAACAACATCAGCCCATAAAAATAACTGTGCACTAGAATAAATTAGCATTGTGCGAGCAGCTTCCACAAGAGTTATGTTTCTTCTTTCAACTACCCCATTTTCTTTGTGGAGTTCTAACAAATGATGCGATGTGTGATTCCAACATGACAACATCTTCAAAATAAGTTCTTAACTCGATTTGTGAATTACTGTTGGTTGTTTGTTCTTACAATTCTTACTGGAGCTTGAAGAAGTACTTGAATACGCTTCAGAAAGGTTAAGATGATGCCTGGTGCTTCGTCTTTTGACCTTAGGAGCTTAACCCATGTATATCTTGAATAGTTATCGACGATAACAAGAATATATTTTTTCCCATTAATGCTTTCAACTCTCATTGGGCGCATAAGTCCATGTCAACATATGTAACTTTGCTTCGGTGGAGTGCGTGTTTGGGTTTATATGATGCTCTTTTGCTTTTCCTTGTTCGCATGATGGACATAAGTGATCCTAGGTGTATTTGAACTTTGGAAGTCCGTTGACGATGTTGTCTTTGGCAAGTTTGTTGATATTGTCGAAATTGAGATAGGATAGCCTTCTATGCCACAACCAGGACTTTGTTCCAGATGCTCGTGTCATAAGATATATTGGTGATGAAGAGGCCATTTGGTTTATGTCGATAGCATACAAGTTTGTGTCACGATTCCCAATTAAGAGATCAATGTGTTAGGGCACCATCTTATCACAACAATATGTATTTCTAGAGAGAGAAAGTTATAGAGAGAGAAAGTGGAAGGAACTAATGAATGATTAGTGAAAATGATAATTGCAATTAGAACCAACAACCCTCTCCCTTCTAGGGAGGGGGTATTTATAGTCTTTACATAAGTAGGGGAGTTTCCCCTTGGTTCTAGAAGAACCTTCTATCACAGCTCATGAGCTTACTACATGAGCGTGAAATAAACAAACATTTATAAACCATAATTATTAACGACCTATTACAAATGAAATGACCTACACTTGATAATAAAACATGTTCCTAACAATCTCCCCTAAGGGTTGGTCATCATTTGTTGTCTTGCTTAGGTCGTTTGACGTCTTGAACTTCTTTGGCGTTCATAGCTTGTGGCGTCTTTGATTCTTTGAATCTTTGTTCTTTGTTCTTGTTGTTGTGATCGGTTGTGAAATCTGCCTTTTATCAACATCTTTGTTGTTAGTGATGAAGGTCATTTCGGCATGCTCATACTTGATGAAGTTTGTGATTCATATATTTGAAGCTCTCATTCTTTAACTTTGATCTTTATCTCATAACTTTGCATATTCTTTGACTTGATGTAGAATCTTTACGAAATTTTCTTTGCCTTTTGAGAGAACTTCAATATGTGTTGATGTTGGTATGAGCATGTGAAGTTATGCACGCGATCTTTTCCACCCGTGAGCATCCATAAGAAGAAAACATAAAACATGGGTTAGAAATAATCGAGCACTTACAAGTTTGAACCGAGGTGTTATGACATATAGTGTGAAAGCACATCTCTAATTCTCAAAGGCATTTCTGAACTGGAGTCCCACAAGTGAGATAACACGATGTACGAAATACACCTAGATTCGGATGAGTCGCTTGAGGTACAGAAGCATCACCTGACGTAGACCGTTTGAGACACACTAAGCGTAACCAGGAGTTACAGTGACTTCTTGTCGGGCGTTTGATGTTGACCACTGCGAGAATTTCCATTCAATCATTGAGGATCACAATGTGAATCCCCTCATAAATGTTACTGGCGATTGCTAAGATGCGTGGGACTCTGGAAAAGTGTCACTTGTGTTCTTATTGTTTGAACAACAAGTGATGAAATATTTAAGTGTTCCTAAGAGATCTTTTGATGAATCTCATGGCTCTAGACTCGATTAGTGCACTTTGATTTTCCTAAGCGGAGACTAGGGAGAGGGTCTCCTTCTTCAATACCAACAATCTCTAAGAGAGTCGATAGATTACGTAGGGTTCCCTGTGAGAATGAAACAAGCTCTTTTAAGAGAACTTGAGTGGCTTAGAAGGTTTAGTGCATTGCGTCCCTGGGTCCATGACGACTTTGTCTTCAATACCGGTGTCATCTTGTGACAACCAGTAGCATATGAATTGAACCCGGTGTCTGCCTTAAGTTGAATAATTTGGAGGGCTATTTCTTTTCACCCTTTTCTTTAACTTTTCTTTTTAATTCTTCAACTCCTTCTTTCTCCGATTCTCATTTTCTCCTTTTTCAATCATACCTAAGGACTTCTAGATACTAACTATTTGTGATGTCCTTGGGTAGATCTCTCAGGCTCTGGCGGATCATAGGACGTTTATTCCTAAACTTAGTCACCTTTTAACCCATGACTATCTATGTTACCACAAAAACCTTTTCTTGAAAAATCTCTCAAGATGTTTATAATGAAAAACATGTTTTGGTAACACCTTGAGAGTTTTGGTTTTTCAGAAATACTCCCCCTCCACATGTGCTTATGAGTTTTGGTGAAATCTGCCGAGAGAGGGTAGATTACTTTTGAATGATCGACTCTTGATAGACAATTCCCGAGAACCGGTTACGTTGTATAGTTAAAGAGTTCCATTATCAACTTTTAGGTGACAACTAGCTCTAATAACTACCTTGAAGATGTAAACTCTCCTTGAAAAGGAGGTTAGATCCGTCAAAGTTCATGTCAATCAAGAGTGTTTCGGGTTGGTACATTCTACTAAGATAAGTCTTGGAAGACAAATCTTTTCGATTACTGACATTCAAAGATCGTCAATTTATTGGTGATATCTGAGTCGAGCACGTTATGAGATTCGATAACTTCATGATCAACAATTTTAATCACATTTCTCCCCCTCAAAAATAGCATATGTATGTTGTTTTTGAAAAACATGTTGATTAAAATATGCTTTTGAGGTGTTTGAAATTCCTTTGGGAAGAAACGGATTTCAAGAACATTTGATTTTGAATAAAGATTTTGTTTTAAGCAGTTAGAAGCTTTCGCTCCTTTAATTAGGATTGAGGCACTGGCATTACCACAGGGGTCCTTTCGTGGAATCTGATTTTGTTTTCGTTGAACAAAAGTACTCCCCCTCAAATATGGAAGCATATTCAAGAGATAGCCTTCTTGAGTCGAATTTGAAACAGTTTATTACAGGTTGTAAAAACATATTATCAGATTTGTTGTGCTTGTGAAAAAATTCGAGCTCAAGGTTTAAATGAAAAACATAATCAATTAAGATAAGCATACGAATGAAAGTAAAGAGTTAGAGTTATTACAGACAGATGTTTAAATGTTCGAGTAATGTTCCAAATAAACTAACTAACTGCGTACTTCATTCAGTCGACGAAACGTCAAGATATTAGGAACCCTTGCTCTTCCTCCAACATAGCCTTCAAGTCGATGCATGAACTTGAAACTTGAGTCGTGAATCAATTTTCTTGACAAACTTTTCAGCTTGCTTAACATCGCTTCTCTTCCATGTCATGTTCCTCAACCAACGTTGTTTTCGCGCGCATTCGGATCTTCAAGAATGTTGACAAGCTCAACCTTTACGTGTCAGCGTATCATCAGCGAACTTGTGGATTTCTTCATATCTCATGTATTTGACGATGTTGTTTCGGATGAAGTGTAATCCAAATGGTGTTGTGGTGAATGTATACGGTTTCTGGTCATAAATGCCGGGTGGTTGGAGATTAGGTTTGGTAAGATTAGGGCGTTCGATAACTTTCAACACCAAGATGAAGATCTTCAACTCTTGACTTAATGACAAGACTGCGGATAAAAATGAGGATTGAGTTGAAGATATCATATTGTAAGTTTCCAAGAAGATGCTCAAGTTTTCCTTGAACTTTGAGAAGATACATATCTTCATATCGTTGAGGTTGAGAACACTGGTCGGCTTCGTTGAAAGTGTACTCGTTGTCGTCAGCTCTGCGAACCTTGATGTTAGTTAAAAAGTTGTACCCGTATTTATCCATAATCTCTGCACTTTTAATGGACAAGATCCGGTGGTTATAACACACTTTGTGTTTGGAGGTGAATGTGAGCCGCCATTTGTAAAACCATTTACGTATTAGGCGATGGAAGATGCCAAGTTACGCCTCATCATTATAATTAACAACCGAAGAACTAAACAAATCGACAACTTCTTCCTCCATTCCCTCTTGAGTGTAAACCGCAACATGGAACTTAGACAATGATGTTGCATACCGGTTTCTCTGGATCGTGTTTCCATACATTAGATATTCTAGATCATGATTAAAAAATAAGGTGTGGGTACCTTGAGATTGTGAGTATGACCCATGAGTGGTAAAGGTTGAGAATAGTCATGAAACTTGAAGGTTTTGGGAGCACTGGAGGCGTGAGAACATCCCAAGTAATGTTCTCGGACATTGCTCGTGCAACTTCCTCAAGATTGTATTCAAATTGAAGCCTTGAAGTGGTGGAAGTATTAAATTGTGTAAACCGCTCGTGAATAGTGGCAATGTGAGACAATGAAGTTTACGCACCTTCATGATCTTTTTCAAATTCTTTGTGAAACCCACAATCGAAGCTTAATTAGGAAGATCATCTTACGGATGAGCATCAACCATATCTTCAAACCAGTCAAACGAGTCGTGGAAGAGTCAATCCATTCGGAGCATCATCTTGTTGCATGTTGAATGGTGGGCGGGATATGACGAGAGGCGATCTTTGTGGAGGTTGATTGGAAGATTGTGGTTGAATTTCATCTTCAGGTGAAATATCATGAAAAGTGGTTTGAAAAAGCGAAGATGGCGGTGCGATGAATTTGGAGCGTTTGTGCGTGGGCGTGACTCATCATCTTTATCATGGTCTGCGTTTACGGCGGGATATCCTTGCCCGCGATGCAGATGCACTTTTCTTATCAGACCTCTTCATGGATTTGAGTAGAGCGTCTCGAAGTTCCACTTCTTCATCATCATCAGTTATCTTCTCTAGAAGTTGACTTTTGAGATCAACGACAGGGCAGCGTTGAAGGTTTTGTTTCAAGGGTTATCGGGTGTGTTTGAAGATGAGTGGCTACAGCACCTTGAAGCTTGGTTTTAACATATGTGCGTAAGGCCGATGGTAGAACTTCATTAATGCAACTCTTGACCTCTGACCTCGTAGGCCTCGATGGTAATGGAAACTTACGAATTTGTTGATGTTGTTCTTGAAGTTGCTTTTGTTGTGTCGAACTTGGGTTTGAAGAAGTGGTCGTGCTTGAATGTCTTGAAATTTATCTTTCTCGGTTAGCGGATGTTTGTCGAGAGGGAGCCGATCTTAAAGGTGGTTTTGGAAGGAACATTCGTCTTTATTTGATCTCGAGGATCTTTGGAGGTGGTTTGTATTAGTGATTGTTGGTTATGAGCGTCACCTTGCAAATGTGGTTTCTAGCGAAAACATCATCGAATCATCATTCTCGATTCATCATTGTTGTGATTCTTCATTATCGAACGAATGAATTGATCGATTCATCTTTGGATGAAGAGTGTCTTTGAAGTGAGTTATCCTCTTGAAGATTGATTCATTCATGGGTTGTTGAAGTGGTTCAGAAATCATCTTAGAACACGATCCTGCACCCTTCTTACGCAACCTTTCAAGATCGGCTTGGTGATGGCGTTTGGTGATAGCCAAGGTTTTCTTGAAATTGCTTGGTCTTGTTTGTGAGTGCGAGGAGATTGAAGTAGTAGAGTTTGACTATTGATGGTTTTACCACGTTGTCTTGCAGCTTTTTCTTGTTTCACTTTGAGAATTCTTTGAGTTTATGTAGGGTTAGCATCTTCGTCGTGATGATGAACTTGTTCTTCTTCACACATGTTACGATTTGGACAAATCTTCATCAATCAGTGAGGTTTGCTTGTGTTTTGCGGTGGATTTCCTTCTTCTACCTTTAGAAATAATGCCAAGCTTTCACTGCTTTACGCTTGATCATAGTCCACTGTAGCGGTAGTCACTTGATGCCATCATTAAAGAGACGATCGGGAATTCTTAAGCCTTTGTTTGTTGTGCTCGTGCTTTGAACTTTAACAGTTTTAAGCACATGATCCATGTGAGGTATGATCTTGTCAGCACTTGCTATTCGTTTGTCGATGCTTGGATCTACTTGCATGAAGTATTCAATAAGAAGCTTGGTGTAACGAGCAAATGGAATTTTATACCCTTTCTTATTGGTAAGCTGCCGGGTGCTTGATAAATCATATCATTCCAGTTAGTCATGCATAATCAAGGTGTTGTGTATTAATGATACCCCAAAAGATTTGAAGTAGTTCCAAGCGAGGGTGTTCATGGCCGATATTTTCGTAACACAATGGTGAGTATGGTAAACAATGATAACCATGGTTGGGGAATGAATTTGCGATTTACATGAGCTGGTTGTGTGGTTGAGAAGACTCATCATAACCCATTTTACGAAGAGATAATGCAATTTGTGAAAACGATGGAGATGGTGTGAATGAAGTGTTGGTCTTTGTTTCTTCAAGAGGAAGATGAAGAACATGACGAAAAATGCTAACATCAAATTCTCTGGAGTTGTCATCACGAATTTGTCATGATGGTGGAATCGTTACTTATCTTGAGTGAATGCCAGAATTGATGCGAGTAGATCTCGGGACACTTGCGGATAAAGTCGGAAGATGCCTACGAGAGTGCTTCTTAAGAATTTCCACTACAATCGACCGTGGGATGGCATAGAAGTTGTTCGAAATCAATACGAGAGTTTGAAAGCGCAATATTGCGTTCATCGTCAATGGGATACATGTCTTTCTTTGTGAGACATCCTTGAGACATGTTTAGACACTGAAACAAAGCATTTACCAAGATATCCAAGAATAGGTAATGACATGTTAGAGATAACTCATATGATCCTAACATACAAACAATGCAAACACACAAAATCATTTATGAGTGAAATTCTCAAAATTAACTAAGTCATACTTGTTAAGACTTAATTAAAACACACTAGAAACATCAAATTCGTGAAGAATAACAAGCATACAAACTTCGCCAAAATTTATTAAGGGAATCCTAAATGCTCATTAAACTCTATTATGAAACCTTAAGCGCAAAACTTCGTAAAAATTTTCAAAGCGTACAAATGCACAACATGTCCTTAAACCTTGAACCAATGACAAACTCGCAAGTAATCATAGAGCGGTATAAACTTACCATTATTCAATCACACAACAAGAAACTGCAAAGCAACACAAACTCGCCAATATCTAAAGCTAAAAAACTTCAAGAAAGATTCTAAGCCAAAATAGAAACAAACTTCTTAGGACTAATCTAAAAACTTCATAAAGTTAATAAGTAAATGAGGCAAACTCGCCACTTTTTAAACTTAATAGAAACTCGCAAAGTTATGTTTAACCTTGCTTCACAAAATTCTTGTGTGGTATCAAACTTCGCCACTTTCAAAAAACATGAGAGACTTCGCAGTTATTCAAAGTAACAAACAAACTTCGCCATTTTATGTGTATAAGGCAAACTCGCCAAAAATTCTAAGCCTAATGAAACTCGCCAAACATTTAATCTAGACAAACTTCGCCAAAAATCAAGCCTCATAGAAACTTGCAAGGTAATGAATACTTATAAACTCGCCCTTTTAAAATGACAAAACTGCAAATACAAAGCTGAGGAGAAACTCGCCAAAGTTCATAAGGAAATGGCAAACTCGCCAAAAATCCATAAGTAAATGACAAACTGTAAAATTTAATTTAGGCGGAAAACTGGCCAAAATTCATAGTTAGGCAGATACTTCGCCCAAAATCACATTAGTCGGCAAACTTCATTATTCAAATAGCAATACAAAACTTCGCAGATATTCATCAAACCCGTGCAAACTAAGCCAAAATTCATACAAACCAAACCCTAAACTTGCAAAAAATCATAAGTATAGAAACTTCATAAATATTCATCTATATTATGACTAACTCGCAATTATTCATCTAACGAATCATAGGCATAATCGCAGAAAAAACCAATCAAAGATTATCCAATCAAGTTGAGACCATAGGTAAGCGATTATTCATCAATAATTCAACAGTTAGTGATTAATAACTATGATAAAAAATGCGTGATGAATAAGTCTATGAGCAGAATCATGACCTATGACCGTCGCATAATCATGATTAAAAACTATGTCTAACAAACTTAATCACAACAATTAGTAAAAGAGACTTACAAGTGATTAGAGTATAAAAAAAACTTGGAAGGATCGAATGGACCAAAGAGAATAAGCGTGGCAGGTGTTTGTGATTTTGAGAATAAGTGTATTTGAATAAAACTAAGGTTTTAAAGGGAGTGGAATGAGAAAATGACACTTTTAGTCCCTAGAGTATTAAAAACGTTTTTTTTTTTTTTTTTTTGAAAATGAAAAATAAAAATTTGTATATATTATTGTATTTTGATTTTGAAATATGTATTTACAAAGAAATGTTTTTGGTGTTTGACGTTTTAAGATCGTTTGATTAAATTTTCGGATCTTACGGAGTCGAACACCGCATACCAATTTGATGGACAAGCTCAGTAAACCTTGCTGGTGGCAAGGCTTTGGTAAACAGATCCGCCAATTGGTATTGAGTACCCACAAAGTATAGTTCAATTGTACCTTGTTCAACATGCTCTTTGATGAAATGATATGGGAGGCGATATGCTTTGACTTGGAATCTTGAACAGGTGTTGCGGGAGATTGCAATGGCACTCTTGGAGTCACAGTACATCGGAATCTTGTCGAATACAAAACCGTAGTCCATCAGTTGTGATCTCATCCAATTATCACACCACCAGATATACTTTAGCATTGTATCTAGAACACCTAGCATTGATGGCTTATCACGAAAAAAGCTATTAGTGCAAAACGAGAATCCTTGGATACCAGATTCCCAAGTGAATGGTTCCCTTTGTAGAAGGATTCTTTTAGCCTCATTGAGGTGTCTTTCGGTTGGTCTTGGCCGATAGCGGGAGCAAAGATATACAGCAAATACAATGTCGGTCTGCTGGTGTTAGATACATGAGAGACCAATAATACCGGTATTTTGTAGGTCAATAATTTTCCCATGTAAATCGGCATCGGCTTTGGTGAGGTTGCGGACATAGGTGTGTTATAAGTATCATCTGTTGGTCATTCCATGTTTCTTCAAGATTTCAAGAGCATATTTGGACTGATTTAGAAATATGCCACGGGGAGATTGATGAACCCGAAGTCCTAAGAAGAACTTTAGTTCACCCATCATGGACATTTCAAAATTTTGTTTCATTAATTTTGCAAAAGCGTTTGAATACTTTTATGTGTTGAACCAAAAATGATATCATCAACATAAATTTGAACAATCAAAATATCCTCCCGTGACGTTGAATGAAAAATGTTGGATCAACGGTTCCTTTGGTAAAGCTGATTAGCGAGAAGAAATTTTGACAATTTGTCATACCATACCGTGGAGCTTGTTTAAGACCATAAAGAGCCTTTTGAGCTTGTGTACGTAGTTAGGATGATCTGAATCAACGAACCCGTCCGGTTGACCCACATAAACTTTTTCACGGAGTTGACCATTGAAATGCCGTTTTACATCCATCGATAAACGTGATATTCTTGTGTGCGGCATATGCGGAAATATCCTTACGCTTCAAGTCGAGCCGGTGCAAGCGATTCTTCATAATCGATTCCTTCTTCTTGAGAATACCTTTAGCCACAAGGCGAGATTTGTTGCGAATAACATTGCCTTGACATCCAGTTTGTTTTCCAGATCCACTTGAGTCAATGACATAAATCCCATCGGCTTGGAACAAGTTCCCGGACTTCGAGGCGTTTGAACGATTCAACTCTTCTTGCATTGATTCAATCCAATTGTCATATGTCATAGCTTCTTTGATGCTTCGTGGTTCATCATGACAAGCGGTGAGTGCATAAACACAAGTTTCGAGCATCGATATGAAGTCGTTGTCTCGTCATCAGCGGGTTAGAAGGATCGCCAATCACATTTACTAAGGGATGATCTTTCGTCCATTTATGTGTCGAAGGGTGGTGATTGAATGTTGCATGCATATTAGGCGGTTCCAAATTGCGTGAAGACGACTTCGCCAATGTCGGAATGGTTGGAGCCGGAGCAAATGGATTGAAGAAAGCATTTCAGTCATAATCTGCGAATGCGGGTACTTCTTGATTTTGTGATTCATCCCGTTTATTGTGTCAGTGTTGGATGCAATGTGTTCTTGTTGATTGAGAATCATTGGTGCATCTAGTCTGCAGGTTGTTGTTGTTGTTGGGCAGGTGTATGGGTATTGGAGTATGATCGGGGTGTGCGTGAAGCGGTCGATACATCTGGAGCACTACTTTCCTTGAGTCCAATGTCGACTTTTGGTCAAGTTTAAATCCTTTCAATTTTCACAACAATGAACACTCAATGTGACTTTTTGGTGAAGTTTACCAATATCATCGATCATTTTAGGATAGCATAGTGCACCGAAAACATGAAAATATCGATATCTGGTTTGCGGTTGTAATGATCTCATATGGAGTTTTATTATGGCGTGTATGAATGATGGAACGGTTTTGAGTAAAGCATGCGGTTGAGACAACTGACCCAAGAAAATCCGGTAATTGTGAGAAAATCAACATCGTTGGAGCGGCCTCACTAACGTTCGGTTTGCGTCTTTCAACAACACCATTTTGTTCGGGAGTCAGGCAATCGAGGTTTGATGTGTGATTCCAACTTTCTCAAAATAAACGCGAAGTGTTTGATTTTTAATTGAGTTCCATTGTGCGATTCTTATAATGCGGACGGTGTTTTGAGTTGAACACTGAATCTTTGTGAAAGGTGATAATCATTGTTGGAGCTTGATCTTTAGTGCGGAGAAAATAGACCCAAGTCCATTGTGAATAATCATCAACAATAACCAGAATGTATCGTTTTCCATTCACACCACCGCAGCATATAGGGCCACATAAATCCATATGAAGTAAGTTAAGAACATGTTGAGAACTTGGTTCGGGTTTTGAAGGAAAGTTAGATCTCTTGCTCTTGCCTTGTTCACAAGCCGAACATAAATGATCTTTGGTGTGTCGGAACCTTGGAAGACCATCAACTAACTTATGGCGAGCGAGTTAGGTCATGGTTTTGAAGTTTAAATGAGAAAGCCTTTTGTGCCATAACCATGATTTAGTCGAAGTTGCTTTGGAGAGAAGACAAATCGGTGAAGATGCAATCATATCGGACATAGGAATCATATAAAGATTTGTGCTCCGATTGCTGGTGAGTAAATCATGTCCTCCAGTCCGCGTCGTAACATGTTTTGGGCGACGCAACTTCAAATCATCATCACAGAATTGTCCAGAGAGAAAAGATTGTGTCCAAGACCTTCAACATAATAAACCCGACTGATCTCGATGTTTCCATTAACATAATCTCCATATCCCATTATTGAAGCAAAATGATCATTCGAATCGGCAGTGCAGATGAACTTTGAAACAAAGTTTATTAACACTTAGATTTCTGTCATATGTCGGGTACATCCGCTATCAACAATCCACAGAGCGAGTTGAATCACACGCAACACACGAAGACAGCGAGGGTGGTATGATAGAAGCAGTGGAACCCAAAGAGTTAGTGGGTTCCATTATTTTAGTGTTACACACATTTGCACATTTAGGAATCCATTTAAAACTTGAGGTACGATGCAACCATTGTTGCCATAACCAATTATGTTTCGCTTTGGTCTTAGTGAAGTCACTAGGTGAGTACATTTGTTTAGGAGATGTTTTTGCGGCAATGGGTGTCTACACAAATTTCGAAACTACATTGTGCACCTTCCTAAATTGATTTTGCAACTAGTGGGGACCTAGAGGGAGAGCCAATTATAGATTTCTTAGAACGAGCTACTTGAGAGATTTTGCAACACATTTATCATGATTACGGACATCATACTTTTACGACAAACACACGGGGAAGCATGCGTTTGAAGCGTTCTGAGACTATCATTACGTTACAGCGACATTAAATTACAAGTTGCCAAATTTGAATCTAAAGCGGATGCAACATGATTTTTATTCGATTTCCTAAGATGAACTTCTACTTCCGATGTCGGACGAGTGCTCTTCCTATGTTGCGAGATCCTAGTATTTTCTTGGTGTCTCTTATGCTCGGATCTTCTAACATTAGTAGACGTAACTATTCCTGTAGAAGTGGAAGAAAGCAAATTAGTTCCCTGAGGTTTATCAATTATATATATACCAGGAGCAATCACTTTTGTGTTACTAGACTTGCTAGATTCTTGTTTAGCTAGCTTTTCTTTAAGCTCTATGATGATGTGTTTTTATCTGAATTATGGAATTTAATCTTCCTTGTTCACCCAACATTTGTCGAGTGTATTCAACATGGTGATCAAGTTCTTTTGACGCTTCAGAACGAACATTTTTAAGAGAATCAAAATCGTTTTATATTTCTTTTTGACTTGTGCAATCTCTTGTTCATATTTGAAAATTTGACATTTTAACGATGCATTTTCATCATCAAGAAAATCGACTTTTGAAATTAGGCCGATCCAAAGACACCTTTTCCATGTGATTTTGCAAAGCAAGTTGATTCAATTGTCTTAGGCTGACACCATTGAAGTCTTCGTTTAAGTTCAGAAATCTCCATTGAAAGTTTAGATTTGATATCATCATTTTGTGAAAGCAGTTTTCATTTCCTCTTTTTAATTTCTCAATTTCATGCCTTAACATCGATTGTCCATTTCCAGCGTTTGAACCACATTAAGATTCTCAGTTAACACATTTTCATTCCACGAAGCAAATTCACAATATATAACCACGGAAGCAATATTAGCAGAAAGAGCATCTTCTAACAATCGATCAAGGGCATTTTGAAGATCTTGGATTTTGCATTGTTCTTGTGAAGCGAGTTTTCAAGTGTGTTAAAAGCTTCAATCATTGAAGTCACCTCTTGTTGAAGTTCCCTTTCCAGTGTGTGTTGCACACGAGGCGAGATGTGCGACATGAGGTGAGATTTGGGTTTGAAACATTTGTCTTTGCTCTCTTGCATAAGCAGATTGAAATTTAGATGCTTTTAACTTCGAATTTTTTCAATTGCCGTTTCTAAAATGAAATATCTTCCATAAGCGTTTGAAAGTATCGTAATACTAAACAAGATTTAGGAGTTTTTGGCAATGAGTTGCTTTTGCAAGAGGACGGTAGAGGACCATTTAGTTGTGCAACAACTGTGACGGGACCTTCTACACAAGATGCCTCGGTTTTTGAAAGATTATCGTTGGTGTTGAAATGACATTCAGTTTGTAAGAAGCATTTTCTCTTGTGTAATCATATGGTAAAATTCCATTTTGTCGCATGTTTAAGCGACTTCGATCATCTTGTGTCCATTGTTCCTCACAATCAAATACAACAAGTTGCATGCTTGGATCTAAAGACACATTGAGCACTATACAATTTGGGCATTTCCTTGAGACGTGTGAAGAAAGCGTGGGTGATTATACCCAAGAGCAAAGCGTTTTGAGTCATCAGGACTCGGAAGTAAAGTTGACATTTCAATCTGTTTAACTGAGTGGCCAATCTTATATACAATAGTACCAAAATCTTTTAACCGTCTTTCCAATCGAAGAATTTCCTCGATTTGATCATCAATGCGCTTCTTAGATTTCTTCTTGAATTCAGAAAAATTTGACCGACTTGTTGAAAAATCTTTTTTAGTATTTGAAAGTTCCGTTTGAAGATTGTCGATGTTTTTCTGAAGTTCAGACTTTTCTTGTTCAATTTTAGAAATCTTTTAGTTATTTGTGCTTAACAATTTCATGCATTTGATGTTGAAGATTTTGTTAGTTAACGTAAGATTTTTGAAAAGCCACTTCAAAACTTGTTTCTCGGGTGTTTTTAGTTTCAAAATCATTTATCCGTTTTCGACAACTCTCAAGTTCAGGTCAAGGTAATCTCACCCTAAGGTTATGGTTTATTTCATTACATTTTGCGTTTGAGCTTGAAATGGCGATAATGAAGTCGGATATTACGAATCTGGACCATGAATTGCTTCACTCTGTTCAATATGCTCATTATTTTCATCATCACTTAAGTCATCAAATGTAACCACGGGGTTAATTTGATCAACTTCATTATGATAAAATGATGATTCATGTTGAGCAATTCTTTACTCATCGAATCTGATCTGCGAGACACAATTGCATTTATGAGACATATATCGGTGTCGGTGCACGAGATAGACCGTCCGTGTCATAGGCTGGTCCATTCTCTGTTTGGCCGATGTGATGTTCTTGCATATTTTCCATCAAAATGCGGCATTTGCTTCCAAATCTTCATATTCATCATCGGAGAGAGTATACGCCATAAAACCTTCTTTGAGTTTCTTTGAGTTCTCCTCTGCTTCATCCTTGTATGCCATCAGCATGACTTGCTTATAGTAATCTCCTCCTCTTGTTCGTGGTTCGGGACAAGCATTAGCAAGATGTCCTTGCTTTTTGCAATTATATAGCGAATAGTAGATCTGGAAGGTGAATCTGTTTCCACAACTTGAACATTTCTCTTGAAAGTATTACCCGATCCCCTGGCGATGTTTGACCATTTCGGAATTACGGAATACCCACTTGTAATCATCGACGACCACTAGTTCTGTTTTGAACCTCAACTTTGCCACCTTATATGACATGACTTTTGGGATTTGATGATGAGCGAAGGCGATTGTTTGGTGAGTAGAGAACTTGGAGAAGGCTTTAGCAATAAAGGCCATTCCATGATTTAATGCTTCAAAGGCATTAGCTTGATCATCATTGAGTTGGCAGTATGCATTGTTAGAATCACTGCGGTGTGAGTTGATGAGAAGGTGTAGGTGGAGCATAACTAAAGTGGCGTTGTTGTTGATCGAAAGCATGATTTGACTTTGGGTAAGGAGTTGGATAACCAAGTGCCATGAGAGCAATCGATCGGCAATGGGTGGTGTAGGGAAACCATGTGTGCCACGAGCTTCTTTATCTTTGATAACTTCATATTGATGATGTTTTAGATAATCATACAATAATCCATGCTTGACTTCATGAAGATCCTTGACTTGTCGAACAAACGTAACATACTTATGCCAAGCCGGTCCTAATGAGTTGAGAAACTTGGTGTTTATAACAATTGTTGGAAGATCAATCTTATGTCGATGCAAATCATTGACCACATTTGTGAAACGATGATAATATGATTCAAGTGATTCTCCGGGCTCAATGGTAAACACATCAAAGATGTGATATAACTTAGACTCCATGTCGATCTTATTGATTCGATGCCTTCCATTAAAAGATGAATTTGTTCCCATAGCTTTTAGTTATCGTGCATCAATACTTTTGTAAATCGGATTAGGAATTCCAAAGTATTTGTTGCATGCAATCATCGACTTCAAGATGAAGTAGTTGTTACGGTGTTAAGCGACTAAGTGGAACAATTGTGATAA
>OU343222.1:188928621-189044215 GCA_910596185.1 Chrysanthemum makinoi | reverse complement strand
GCTATTTTCAGTTGTTTGACAAGGTGAATATTTTAGTTTTGGGCTTTTATTGTGTAACAAGATGGATATGGAGAAGAAAGAATAGGCCGGGGTTTACAAAATTTGTTAATATTTTTTAGTTGATGGTTTATTGATTATTACATGTTTCTATTTTGATTGATGATGTTTTATGTGTAAGGTTGGTATCGTCTCTTTCCGATAAGCGGAATTTCTTTGCAAAGATGGAAGGCGTTAGAAACATGGAGTATTAAGCACGTAAATAGTAAGGCTGGCGACTTATGAATATGTGTTTGTGTACATGACTACCTAAGTTGAGTCACATTACTCCATATCTTGAATCGTTATGGGCCGTGGGGTATTTACCTACTCATACTTTTAACATTAGACTTTCAAATATATTTAAAGGAAGGGTATTTTTTTAGTATGGTTAGCCTTTTAGCCACGGGCTACAAGCAAACGCCGGTGCAGTTGGAAACCGTGTAATGCTGTAAAGGACTACATGTTTCTTGCGGTTTGTATAACCTTCTTACCCCTACACATTTTTCGTGGTTTAATTTATAGCTTTCATAAATAAATGTGTGGGCAGGCTAAAAAGTGTTACCTATGCATTTTAGGGTATGAGGTGCACGGCGTGGTTCGCCACGAGCCAAGAAGACCTTGAAGGCAAATCCTGAGAGGAAGCTACAAAACCAAAACATTAGTAGCATCGGATTTGGTTTTGATCTAGGTAAACAAAGTGTTAATACAAATATCGCCCTAAGCGTTATTTATATTTTATGATATTTACCTTGTTTTGTTAACACAAAGTAAATTTCATTTTTGTAAATGTAGGACCTTAGATATATCAACTTTAACACACTAACACTAATATGAAACAAGGAATGGTGACTTAAATGAATGATATGCCGTGCTTTATGTAGAGAAGAAAAGATGAAAATGAAGAGGTTTATTCCATAGAAAAACACACACTACACACTCAAGCACACCCACTAAATGACTAGGTATGTGCCTTATACTTAGTACATAAAGCCTTATGGGCTTTGGATGGGCTTTGATTGGTTTGTAGATTGGGCTTACATTACAACTTGACTAAACATAACATAACTAATAAACGGTTAGCTTGGCCCAATCAGGCCCAATGACTATTCTAATACAATATATAACGCATGTTACAAATTTCCTAAACGTGAATGACCATCACTTTCTAACACATTATATTAAGGCTAATCTCCCTAAGGGGTGGTCATTCAAAAAATGCTCCACATGATTAGGTCTTTAGGTTTCTTGAGCTTGAACTTTGTGTGTTGATATTGAATAGTCTTGATTCTTTGTTCCTTCATGCTTTGTGATCAGATAATGGTGTTTTCTCGCCTTTTGCCAACTTCGGATAGGGAAGTGTCTCCGCCTTTCTCCACCATGCTCACACTTCTTTTGACTTTGAGTTTCCAATGTTGTGAAGTTCTCTAGTCTTTAAACTTTGTAGATTCTTTGACATTAACGAAGAATCATCTTTAACTTTGATGATGCCTTGTTGTTGAGAATTTTCATGTGACGTGATATTGGTATGAGCGCGGGATATAGTGCGGTCTCCTCCAAGGAACAATCATCAGTACCTACATGAATATGTTAGTGAAAAATACCAATCGATCATTGTGGAATTTTCTTAAAGGATTGACCACACGATTGTTATCTTGATGAATGTCTTGATTCCATTCACCTTGGTTGGGCACATCGGTAGGTAGAATCCGTTGAGGACGATTATCATTACTATGAATAAATTCAAGTAATGACACCGTCGTGGATTGATTCGTGAAAGGAATCTCCTTAGCGGGATTTCCGGCACTTACAAGTTCGAATGTCAGGGTGTTAACTGACATAGTGTGAAAACACATCTCTAATTCTTACAAAGTCGTTTCTGAGCTGGAGGCCCTCAAGAAGACGATATAAGAAGTATATCTACAATTCGATGAGTCATTTGAAGTACAAAGCATCACTACATTGTAGACCGTTTGAGACATACTAAGCGTAACCCATAAAAGAATTACAAGTGACTTCTTTGTCGGTTTTGATGTTAACCCGGCGGAGTTTCCATTCAATCACCGAGGATCACAATTGTGAGTCCTCATAAATTTTCTTGGCAAATTGCTAAGGATGCAGGACTCTAGAATATATCACTTGTGTTCTTATTGTTGAACAACAAATGATACAATGTTTAGTGTTCCTAAGAGATCTTTTGATGAATCTCGTGGCTCTAGACTCGATTAGTGCACTTTGGTTTTCCTAAGCGGATACTAGGAAGAGGGTCTCCTTCTTCAATACCAACTATCTTTAAGAAAAATCGATAGATTACGCGGGGTTCCCGTGAGAATGAAACAAATCCTTTTAGAGGAATTGAGTGGCTAGAAGGTTAGGTGCAGTCGTCCGGGGTCCATGGCGTCTTTGTCTTCAATACGGCGTCATCGAAGTGACAACGATAGCAGATGAATTGAACGGTTTTACGCCTAAGGTTGATTATGGAGGGCTATTTCTTTTCACCATTTCTTTTACTTTTCTTCAACCTTCTTTTCTTTTCTCACATTACTCCTTTTTAAATCATACCTAAGGACTTCTAATACTAACTATGGGTATTGTCCTTGGGTAGATCCCTTTGGCTCTGGCGGATCATAGGACGGATTTCCTATCCTTAGTCACCTTATAACTCCATGACTATCCTATGTTGCCATAAACCTTTTTCTTGAAAATCTCTCAAAGTGTTTATGATTATAAAACATATTTTGTTAACACCTTGAGAGTTTTGAATTTACAAAAACACTCCCCCTTCACATGTGCTTATATTGTTTTAACTTAAATGCGAGAGGTAGAGTTATGAGATTTGAATTGATCGGCTCATGATAGATAATTCCCCGAGACAGTTCGTTGCATAGTTAAAGAGTTCCATTGTCGTTTTAGTGTGACAACTTAAATAACTAACTTGAAGTTGTAAACTCTTCTTGAAAAGAAGGTTAGACCTATGAAAGTGCATGTCTATCACGAGTTTCCAAATGGTACATTTACTTGACTTTGTTTTATCGTCAATTCATTGGTTGCATCAAGTCGAGCTCTTTTTGAGATTCACCGATCATTAAACAATTTTGATCACATTTAATCATGCCTTCTCCCTTCAAAAATAGCATATTCGTGATTTTTGATATCAACGGATTAAAACATTTTAGAATCTTTTGGGGAGACAAACGAATTTGATTTTAGCATGAAATTGGAACATTTTGGTTTTATACTCCCTCTTTAATAAAGCATAATTAATAAAGGGTTTTGGAGGGAGTTATCTTGAGCACAAAATATTTTGAAAGATTTTAAAAAATCTTTTACTTTGAAAATCTTGAAAGGTGCTCAAGATGATGATGATTTCTCACCGTTTTAAATGTAGTGCAAGGCTTATACTAGATTTTCCTTTGAAATCTGAGTTTTGATTTGAAATAATCAAGAGTCATCATTTTAGTCAGGGTTTAAATGTTTGAAGTATCGAAAGCCATTTTGAAAGAAATTTTGAGAAGCGAGATGTTTTAGAAAACTTTTAAAGAACTCTAAGCTCAAGCATCCGTACATGTCAAGTATCAATGTTGAATGACATTTCTAGAAAGCGTCTGAGAATATCGATTATCAGAGACATATGCGTGAGAAGAATATTTTTGGATTTTTATTTTATATTGTTTTTGTAATTTTTGAAAGATTTATATTTTTATATTTTGCTTTTGTTGGTTTTTCAAATTTTGTATTTTGGTTTTTTCAAAAAATATTTGTGAAGCTTTTGGAAAATCATTTTCAAGAAGATTCAATAAGGCGTTCTTCTCGGGTTGGAAGCTTCATTTCAATTGTCCAAACTAAATCGTTAAAACCATTCTTTTGGAAGGGCTTTAGTAAATAAATGGCGGTTGGTATCTGTCTTCACGAAAAATAATTCAACGGTACATTCTTCTCGTGCTCTTTGATGAAGTGGTAGCGGACCGGCGTACTTAGTCTTTGAGTGATGAACAGAGTTGCACGATATGGCTATGGCACTTTTCGAGTCACAATACATAGGTATTTTATCGAAAGTAAAGCCATAATCGGTGAGTTGTGTTCTCATCCATAGAACTTGAGCACAAAGCGCGAGATAAAGATATACCACTTCCGGCTTGGTTGGTAATGCAATCTTGTTTGAAGACCGTTGACTAACTTTCTCAGAAAAATTGTGCTCCTCCCGAGGTACTTTTCTTTGTAACTTGATCACTGCGTGGTATCTGAAAAGGCTATTAGATCAAATCAGTTCCTTGGGATACCAAAGTCCCATGTGAATGGATGTCTTTAGGTACCGAAAGATCCGTTTAACCTCTTTGAGGTGAATTTGGTAGGCTTTGCACGAAACCGTGCTAATAAGCAAGCAACAAAATTGAATATCATGTTAACTAGCAGTGAGGTATATGAGAGAACCAATCATGCTCCGATATTTCTTCGGATCGATAGGTTTCCCAAATAGATCGGCTCCAATTTTTGGTGAAGTTACCATTGGTGTACTAACCGAATCACAGTTATCCATACCATGTTTTTTCAAAATCTCAATTGTATATTTAGATTGATTGATGAAAATTCCACGAGGGGATTGATGTATTTGTAAACCAAGAAAAAAGTTTAGTTCCCCCATCATGGACATTTCAAATTTGCTTTTCATGAGATTTTCAAAATGTTTTGAAAGATTCGGATTAGTGGACCCAAAATGATGTAGATCCGTAAATCCGAACAATCAAAATGTCATTGTTGTATTATGTGTAAACAAGGTAGGATCAAGCTGTTCCTTTGGTGAAATTGTTTTATCGGAAAGAAGTCGGTTCATCCTATCACGCTCTCGAGCTTGTTTCAAACCATAAATTTCCTTTTGAGTTTGTAGGCGGTCTGGATGGTCCATGTCTATGAAGCCTGGCACTTCGCATACACTTCCTCTTTTGAGTTCCATTCAAGAGCGGTTTAATGTCCATCTAATAAACCATGATGATTTTTTGAGCTGCATAGGCTAAGAAAATCTGATTGCTTCAAGTCATCTACCGCGTGAATGACTCTTCAAAATCAATTCCTTCTTCTGTCACGTATCCTTTGGCCACAAGACGAGCTTTGTTGCGAATGACGGCTCATTTCTTCATCCTTTTTGTTCTTCCATAACCATTTGAGATCAATGACACGAATATCAATTGGTCTTGGAACCAGATCCCAAGAGTCATGTAGACGGTATTGGAGAAGTTCCTCTGCGTCGCTTCTATCCATCTTTGGTTCGCCATTGCCTCTCGAATGTTCTTTGGCTCTATATTGCTAATTTAGCAAAGGTAAATGCACAAGTCAGATGCGTGGCAAGTTGGCGTCTCGTCTAGATTGTCCTTGAAGGTTCACCAATAACTTGTTCAATTGGATGGTCTTTTGTCCACTTCATAGTAGAAGGATACCATGGGTTAAACATATGCGAGTTAGATGGTTCTTGTAAGCGAAGATGATCGGTGATTCGTAGCAAGCGGGTTTTCAATCGTCTTCATCTAACGTTGCATCGTTTTGGTTTTATGTAGGTTCTTCTTGAAATGATGTGTTTTGGTTTTGCTCATCAACTGTTTGTAGTATGGTTTCAAGAGTTGCGGAGTTCTTTGGAGTTGATGTAGATGAGCTTGATGGAGTTGGAGCATTGGTTTCGACTGTGGTAGATGCATCTTCTATTGGTGGTGGTGCTTGTTGATTTTGAGCGGGTGCGGAATGATGGTTTGATGCATTTGTCGAGGTTCCACCATAGTATTCATCGAACATTAACTCGAAGAAATTCTCCCATTCTTGTTCTGAAGGTTTGTCAAACGAAGTTGATTGAGCTCTTTGAGGTATGAGTCAAATTGTGTCCGAAGTCTGCTGGTTAGTCTGGTCCTAATCTGTTTTGATTAGAAGCCATCGGGTTAAGCGGTTCTAGGCGAGTCTCTCGAAGCCATTTGCGAAATTTCATCAAAATTCACATTGATCGCTCTCCATTATCTTCCCTACTTCATTTGTACACCACGAATGCCCTCGAGTTATCTGAATATTCAATGAAGATTCCAATATCACCTTTAGCTTTCAGTTTTCCTAGATCTTCTCTATCATTTGTTGGATAACACAAAGCGCAAAAAACGTTAAGGTAAGAGACATCAAGTTTTCTGTTGTTAACTATCTCATATGGTGTTCTATTGAATCTTGGATGAATTAGGGATCGGTTACAGGTGAAACAAGATGCAACAACATCGCATAAAATAGCTGCACTAGAATAAATTAGCATTGTGTGGCGGCTTCCACAAGAGTTATGTTTCTTCTTTCAACTACATTTTTTGTGGGAGTTCACAAACGATGTCTGCGATGTGTGATTCCAACATGACAACATCTTCAAAATAAGTTCTTAACTCCGATTTGTGAATTAATGCCGTTGTTTGTTCTTACAATTCTTACTGGAGCTTGAAGAAGTACTTGAATACGCTTCAGAAAGGTTATGATGATGCCTGGTGCTTCGTCTTTTGACCTTAGGAGCTTAACCCATGTATATCTTGAATAGTCATCGACGATAACAAGAATATATTTTTTCCCATTAATGCTTTCAACTCTCATTGGGCCACATAAGTCCATGTCCAACATATGTAACTTTGCTTCCGAATTGGGTACGTGTTTGGGTTTATATGATGCTCTTTTGCTTTTTCCTTGTTCGCATGATGGACATAAGTGATCCTAGGTGTATTTGAACTTTGGAAGTCCGTTGACGATGTTGTCTTTGGCAAGTTTGTTGATATTGTCGAAATTGAGATAGGATAGCCTTCTATGCCACAACCAGGACTTTGTTCCAGATGCTCGTGTCATAAGATATATTGGTGATGAAGAGGCCATTTGGTTTATGTCGATAGCATACAAGTTTGTGTCACGATTCCTAATTAAGAGATCAATGCCATCCAAGTTTCTAACGAAGCAAGAATTTCTCCTAAAGGCAACCTCTAAATGCATCCGCAGGCGCGAATGAAAACAAATTGTGTTCAACCGCCCGACACCGTAGCGAGTGATCAAATAATTTCCAAATGGAAGATCTCCATAACCCATGATAGCTGCTAGATGATCATTTCCAAATCGTCACGGTTCCATGAATTTCAGACGAAATTGATCACAGCTTGATTCAGTCATGTGCTTGGAGCAACCCTTAGATCGACGATCCATATTTATAATTTACCAAATAGGAAAATGTTTTTGGAAATAGTTTTGATTTTGGTTCCTTTGGGTTAGAGGTAAAATCCTGATCACACTCATAGAAGTTTTCTACTGGGTATACTGGTTTAGCACTCATTCCACCATTCTAGAGTGTGAAAATTCTACCCGTTGGTTTCCAAATATCATCCATAAAGTAAACACTATGCTTCTTATCAGTAGTGTAAGACCTAAATCTTGCAACTAGACTTCCTATAGGTTTAGCATAAGTTCTTTTTGGAACGTTCTTCTAAACAGACTTATCATTCACATTCTTAGAAACACAATCATCTTGAACATTAATTAAAGATTTCTTGCACGTTACACAAACAGATTCAACACATTCATTAAACATAGCAAGTTTCATAGGTTCATTACATTCAGATGAAATGTCTTTCTTATTACAAAGCGGTAAATTCCTAGGGTGTTCTTCTACTTTCTTCTCTTTATTCAAGCTACTACTCTCTAGAAGCAAAAGAGACTCTATTGTTCCTTGTATTGCTCTTAGGCTTTAGTCTGCTGTTCCTAGAGGTGCTTTCTAATCCTGTAGAAAGTAAGGCACACGCATTAAGATTCACATTTTTATCAAGAGAAGTGGTTTCGGCTTTCCTAAGCTCTTTAGAGTGCTTGTTTAAACTTATTTCGTTTGTCCCATTTGATTTAGATGTGGAGGCAGACGCATTAGTGATACTTATCTTAAAAAGGCCAAGAGCTAAAAAATTTGGTTTCTCGATAACCGCTTTTTCTGTTTCAACAATCTTTTCTTTTTGCTTTTGCAGTGATTGGTTTTGACAAATCATTTTGCTCATTGACTTTTGGAGGAGGCTGAGAAATAGACATTTTTGGTTTGGAAACCGGTTTAGATCAAGTTGCATTCCTCATTTTTTCGATCAAGTTGTTTAAAATATGAGACATTTTCTTTTTTAAGTTTTTCAAGAGCGTTTTCATATTTTGAAACAATTGCGGAGGTCTCAGACTGGAGTCGTTCATGGTCTTCAACATAATATGTTTGTAATATAATGTACATGATATCGGTGGTCATAACATCTTCGAAGAGATAATCATTTAAATTTTCCAAAACTTTGATGTGTTCAAAACATTCATTAGCTTTCTTTACTAGGGATTTATGGTCCTTGACAAAGTCACCTGTTTCTTTCAAAAATGTTTGGTCAAAATGAATTACCCTCGCACTGATGTTATTTAGCGGAGTGGCAATTTGAGTTTCAAAAACCTTTTTCATTTCAATGTGATAACTTGAAAACCAGTTGTTAGAACTAATATTGGTTTTAGATTTAACAATTTCCTGAAGTTGCCCAATTATAGTTTTAACGTCATCTAAAATGCTTCTAGCATCACTTGTGTTAAAAGGATTGTTTGAAGACATTTGTTCCATATTCGAAAATGATTTTGAGACAACTACTGGTTTTGAGACTGGTTTTGAAATTGGTTTTGAAACTGGTTTTGACTCTTTGTTTGAAACACTGGGCGTTATGGAAAACTTTGACTTTTCTTTTTTAGGAACAAAATTAATTCCCGAAATTTTGTTAAGTTTGTTGTAATCGATTGGTTTCATTTCCGGGTTCTTTTGTTTCATTTTTTATCTACTCTCATCAATTAGTTCTAACGTTTCATAAGAATCACGAACAGTTATGGGTTCATGTTTATCAAACAACGCATTTCCATTATGCAAAATATTTTGTTATTTCTGAGCTTTCTTGAGTGTACAAGGAGGTTTGTTACCAAGAGCCATTTTTTGAGTTGTGTGATAATACGGATTTGTTTGATTAATTAGCATATTGGTTGTTTTAAATGACCGTTGTAACAAGCAAATTTTCCAATTTGATGATTGTTTCATTTTTATCAAGAATTTCATCAAGAAGAGAATTTTCTCGTTTTGAAAAATCAGCAATCAACTTTTTCTTCTCTTTTCAAGATCAGAATAAGTTGCTTTTTGTTTAGAAAGTTGGTTTTTAAGATCAGAAATTTCCTCGTTTGCAGATTTTATTTTTAAGCTCAAATTAACATCAAGAGTGTCATACTTGATTTGCAATTGTTTTTCTCTTAAAACGGAATTTCGATAACCAATTTCTAATTCACGACTCTTGTTTTTGTGAAGCTTTTGCATGTTTCTTGTACCTCTCAAGCTAGGTCAATTTATCATTCTCGGCCTTAACAGCGATTGACGTTTTAACTTTCTCAATTTCAATGCCACGGTTATTAATCAATGATTCAAATAAGGCCGTGTTTCCTCATCGATCCGATTATTTTTGCCACAAAGCCTCCACTAGGATTCGCATATGGAGTTTCAGAGTTAATATTGCTACTACTCGGGATTGTCCAGGTATGTATCATAAGTAGGTGCTGGTGTCACAGAATGTTGTTCGTCATGAGTAAACACATTAAATATGACATTGTTATATCATGGATCAATGATTGGTACCTCAGAGACTGCATTGGCGTCATAAATAGGAGGTGTATCGGTCGGTGTTCGTACTAGCCTCACGAAGATTTACCATGAAGATCACGGTTTGCATTGATATCTTCGGTCTTCCAATTCATCCATAATTGCTACAAAGTCATGTTCTCGACTCAACGCATCCCTGCCCAGCCTTTTGTACCACAGCAATGCTTTAGAAGATACTGAATCCTTCTTTTTCGCTTAGTAGGGCAATTCCTTGCAATGTGACCCACTCTCCTGGCAGTTGTAACACATAAACCGATTAGCCTAATTCACATTTCCATAATTCCCAACGACCGGCCGCGCATTCCCATTGGATTACCCACTATTATGTTCACAACATTACGACCCATCGATTTCCAACATGACCCATCGATTACCATGATACTTGAGCGCTGATTTCGCATATTGACCCGTTTCGCATATTTTGATTACCCATGTGAAATCGGTAGCATATCCTGTTGATTCCCAATTACTCCAACCATTTGTCCTCCTTGACCCATATTCACACGTAAGCAATTTGTCTATTGCGAGTGTTTGAAGAAATCCTTTGGTTGTTATTAGTTGGAGTGGAATAGCGTCCTTTGAATACTTTAGTCAAATAAGCGAATGCGTTAGACAACGCCTCTGTTTTGTTTCATGTCGGTGATTCTGGATCCGGTATTGTGGATACTATTGTTGTTGAATGACTTGTTGTTCGGGTGGGTAGAATTGTTGTTGAGGGATGATGATTGTTGTTGTGGAATGTATTGCTGCATGTTGTTGTTGTTGGTGGAAGATGATGAAGAAGGTTGTTGTTGTGTGTTCACTGGAGTTTGTGTCTTTGCAATTAGTGCCAAGGGATCATGATTCTTTGCCAATCTCTCTTTCTTTACTAAGCTTATTTGTTTTGTTTTTGTCGTAGAGTTGATCAAAATTCACTTGATGTAAGTCCTTTGTTTGGTTGACAATAGTGACATAAGCGTCCCATTCTTCTTGAAAATTGTTGATGAATTTGATGTTACTCACGATATTTCTGGGTGTCAACTTGTTTCTTATAAGCTCATTCATCAAAGTGCAAAACCTTCCATAGTAGGATTCAATGGATTCTCCTCGAGTTGAAGTAAACTTCTCCCATTCAGTTAGCATCTTGTTCTCCATGTCTTGTTGATCAATTTCTGTTCCATAACATAGCCGTCTAACACGTTCCCACATATAAATAGCAGTTTCACATTGTCTACAAACAAAGATATCTCTTAGTAATCCTAGTTGGATGATGTGTATTGCCATGTCATAGCCGATCACTTCTTATCCTCTTGTATTACGATTCATTTTGTTCACGAAAAGATGGTGGGGCGGGAGGTGTTGCATCGGGAATTCGGGTTCTTTGATTTGTCGTGGATTGAAGGGTCCATTCGTAATGGATTGAATCATGAGTTTTCCATTAGGTTTAGTTTTGATGTAGCGGGCATCTGACTTACTCCATTGAAGATATCCACTTTTGGCATAGGAGGACGGTTTTCAGCACCGGCTGCATGAATGTCTTGTTGAGTTGCCATTTATGAAGGTATTAGTGATAAAGTTGATGTAGGATTGATTCAATGATAAAGGAGTTGTGATTGATGATGATTAAGTACAGTTATTGTGGTGAAAACTTGGTAAAAATTTGGTTCGACAACTTAAAAACTTCGATAACTTCTGTTCGGAGCGGATTTAGGCCTTGTAGGTTGACCCTAGTTTATTCGGCGTGTCATTCTCCTCGTTCTCACGGTCGTTTTGATGAGTAGATCGGCAGAGTTCTGTTCAAAAGTTATGGCGTTTGAAGTTTTGTCAGGAAAAGTCAACAAAACGCACTAATGAAATGGTCAAACTGCACTTTTGTCAAACCGCAGAGTTCTCAAAACGCATACCACAAATCGCACACTTCAAAACACAGAGTATCAAACCTCAGAGTATCAAACCGCTTAACCTCAAACCACATAAAGTGTCAAACCGCTTTACAAATCGCATAGGTGTCAAATCGCATAAGCCAAATTGCATAGGTGTCAAACAGCATAAACTCAAATCGCATAGGTGTCAAACCGCATAAGCGTCAAAATGCATAAGTGTCAAACCTCATAAGTGTCAAAACGCATAAGTGTCAAACTGCTTAAGCTCAAACCGCATAGGTGTCAAACCGCTTAAACTCAAACCGCATAAGCCAAAACGCTTTGTACTTTCACAGTTTTGTCTTTTTTACACTTTTTCCTCAAATCGCTTTGTACTTTTCAGCTCAAATCGCACAAGAAAAAACACAAACCGCTTTGATCAATTTGACAAACCGCTTAGAGGAAACTAGTTCAAATATCACCCAAATGATCTACTAAACGTACGATCTATCTTATCTTAACACCAAACTAATCGAATATAACAATCTTAAGCCTAACAGTACAAAGTTTAAGCTAAGAAATGCAAAAATAATCGAGTCTTTTGATGCTTTTCACCACATATACGAATCAAAAACAACCCTAGATCATTGTTTGGCGATTGATACCACTTGTAGGACCTTAGATATATCAACTTTATCACACTAACACTAATATGAAGCAAGGAATGGTGACTTAAGTGAATGATATGGTGCGTTTTATGTAGAGAAAGAAAGATGAAAATGAAAAGGTTTATTTCATAGAAAAACACACACTACACACTCAAGCACACCCACTAAATGACTAGGTGTGTGCCATTTATACTTAGTACATAAAAGCCTTATGGGCTTTGGATGGGCTTTGATTGGTTTGTGGATTGGGCATACATTACAACTTGACTAAACATAACATAACTAATAACCGGTTAGCTTGGCCCAATCCACGAGCCCAATGACTATTCTAATACAATATATAACACACGTTACAAAGTTCCTAAACGTGAATGACCATCACTTTCTAACACATGATATTAAGGCTAACAGTAAAATATAAAGCTTGTCAAGAATAATAGATATTAAAACAAACTTTCCTTAAACAAAGTCTTCATCACTTAAGCATTTACATCTTATCATACGTTGATTAGGTATATATCAATTAACATTGATATCCTTCTAAACTATAATGTGCATCAACATTTTTAGAACAAGTATGTTTAGTTTCTTAAACATAACATTACATATGTCTTATAACATATTAATTCTAAAAATAGAAAACAACATATTACATCATGGCTTGCATCACATTGGAAATCTTTGAAAGATTTCATAGAATATTTTGGTTAGATATTTACTCATCATATCTTACATGATCTTGGAGAGATTTGGGTGATCTTGGAAAGATTTTTGTAATTTTCTTGTCGGTGGGGCCAAAATTAACAAAGGTGAACCCTTTTTTGGTTACGTCCGGTTAAGTAATCTTGATCATTTGGCCTATAAATAGCAAGCCAACCCAAGTTATTTTCTCATCCCTCATTAGCATAAAACACATACATTCTCTCATTCTATTACTTCTAACTCAGTTTTATTTCATTCTAGTGATCATCTTTTGTAGCAAAGAAGATCAAGGCATAATCAAGCTTCAACAATTAGTTGGAAGGCTTGTTTGTTTTGTTGTTGTGTGATCTAGTATTGTTCATACATCATTGTTGTACCAAACAATATTAAACCTCTGAGTGTGAGTGGTTAGTATTTTAGTCCTCAAAATACATAGTGTGTTGGGAGTGGTTGTACCCCTGTAAAAGAACTCGACATCTAGCTTTGTGTGAATAAATATTGTGTATAGCGTGTAAAGGTTTTCTCAGCGGTTAAAGGAGCTTGTTGATTAGAAAAGATAACTCTCGAGTAGGAGACTCGGGGAGTGGAGTAGGGCAAGGAAAAAGAGTCCTTGTAGACCGAACCACTATAAACAACTTTGTCGTGGTTTGATTGTTTCTTTCCTTACTTACTTAATATTGCTTGCATATTATTTATTCACTAACATATCCTTGATCAATATCAATTTATCTTACAATAAAGTTTCAAACAAATATTTTAAACGGTAAACTATTCAACCCCCTTCTAGTTTTCCACACAAACTATACTCTTTACAAAAGATTTACACTTGAGCATAGAAATCTTAGTTTACTTGCAGAAACGGTGACTTTGTTTAAACATAGAGTTGCTGAAGTTATGTCCTCGGTGTCAAGCAACCAATGTTAGGTTGAATGTTTGAACTTGAGTATTAGCCGGGGACAAAGCGGCAAATGGTGACTTGGTTTTATTACCAGCTTTTATTTTTGCGTTTGGCGCTTTTTCCTATTGCTTAAACGTTTTTTATATGATCTTAATTCAGTGAACAACAAATCCAATATATGTTGGACATATACGAGCTGAATGTTGACATCGGGTAAGGAGATGAATAGTTTTAGCAAACGTTTGGGATTGCTTTATGCTGACCCTTCTATCTTGAAAACAGAAGTGGATAAGCACATAAAGGATAAGGTTGACGCCGATATAGAAGCTGAAGAAAAGGATGAGACCGACGCCCAACAAGGTTAGATTTTTTTAGTCATTTGTTACATTTACTTGCATTTTTATCGATATGCCTTTGAAGTTGTTTGTTTTGTAACTAGCGTACAGTTACAGGAGTTCGCGCAAATAGTTGTTCCTGAAACTTGGAAAGGAATAAAACACGGTATGAAAATGAGGCTATATGAGATCGAAGTTATGTCACAAAACAAGGTATTCTATGCAACATCATTATTCAAAGCCTTTAGGTATTCTACGCAAACAGGTCGGGTGGCTTATCTTTACGCCTCTTATAGTGGTTGTGGACAATATTATGGGTATATAGTATATGGGTTTTTCTATTATGTGCCCTAGGGCACATGATAAGAAATGAAAAAAGTACATAAAAGTACATGGGATCCACAAAAAAGAACACAAGTACATATAAAAAATGTATTTTTTGTTGATCCCGATGTACTATTTTCACTATCTTAGCATAGAATCTATAATACCCTATAAAATTATGTTTTGTTGGCCTTAGATTAATAGGTGCATGCCTAGTTTTAGCTTTTTTTTATACAACGGTATTTAGGAGTTGCAGGTGTGTTGGTTAATGTTTTTAGAGGTTGTAATTTCTTTGCTTATTGGGTTTAATGACTTATGTCTACTTTTGCTTGCATATGGAACATCATTATTGCAGAAGCAGGTTGTGCATCGTTTTCGTGTTGCTGTAAAACGTGTCACCTCTGTGTAACTACATTTGTATTTACAAATTTTCTTTTAGTAGCCTTATTTGGTGTATAATGCATGCTATGTATACACGTCTTTTTTCCACTATTGCCCAATAGTTACTTCTTGATTCATTATTTGCATATCAGTGTTGCATCGAAATACGAATTTAACAATTAAAAAAAGATAATAATGCAAACTTGATAACGCGCCTGTGCGTACTTATAGCTGCAGATAGTTAAATTAAGCCGTAAAAAATACTATTCATTAATAACCACTGTAAAAAAATGATCAATGAAATGGCAAATTCAGTAACATCAGCAAAAAAAAGGATAAAAATCCCCGCTTCGTACCCGCCGCAACGCATCGGGCGCCTTCACCTTGTTTACAGTTATACTCATATTTTTAAATTTTAAAGCTTAAAAAATAATAATAGTTTTGTTATTTGACATGCAAGATTTTAGATTACTTCTATTTTCACCTATTTTTCTGAGGAAAGTTTTAACCACATTTTTCCCTTAATTTTCTTTCATTTCATTCATTTTCCTTTTTTTAAAAACTGAAGAACACAAGTTCATTACAATTTCCTTTTCTTTTCTATCATTTCTTCTGAAATTAAACTTGAGAACAGAGTGTGATAGTATCAGTAGACATCATGACAATCAACATCATCACTAACTTTTATTTATTTTCATTTTTTTCTCAAAGCACCAAATGTAAATTTCATTAATAATTAAAAAATATTACATTAATAATTCAATTAAAATAAGAATGTTACAATAAAAATTAAAATAAAATGAAATTACAAATTATTATGCATTTGTTCAAGGAAAAACATGTTCAGATAAATCGGCTTTTAGGTTTAGATAAGTTTCCTTTGTGACTAAATCGCTAATAATTTGTAACGTTTTTTCATGCATTCGTCAAGATCATCAACGATGTTGATCCTTTAGATAAAATTCGAGAGATATTGCCTTCTTTTTTGTCTCTTAGAATCATATTATGCACATGTGTACATCATATGCGTTATTTTCTTAAGAGTCATCGGCCGTGTGGATTTTTTATTATAGCCCATTTTTTTTAGCGTGCCAAACACTCGTTCCACATCTTTTCTTGCTGCTTCATGCGCTTTCTTATAACTTATTCGTTTCACATCATTTACACATGAATGTGAAATAGACTTAAGAAAGTACATATAATTCCGAATATATCCCGTTAGTAAGATAATATCCCCATTTATAAGGCAAGCCACAAACGGAATCTCTAGTGCTTTCCGTCTTTGAGATATTTGAAAATAGGTGATTAAAGGATAACGTTGACTTCGTTGTTCGCCTCATATGTAACACCCCTTTACTGATTTGACAAAAAAATTAAAACTTTTGCACGTGTACGACATGACTAAAACTGACCTTCTTTTCTTTTAATAATCTAAATAAAAAATCTATTATAAACCAGCCCCTGGTTAGCATGTGTAGAAAGATAGGGGAAAGTGTTGGGGAATTTTAAAATTTTGAAAGTTAAAATGTTGGTAGGGTTAGTTTTGGAGTCTCTTGGCTTGGAGTGGGGTTTGAGATTTTCTTAGGGATATGTACGATTTATAGTATACAAAATGAACAAAGATGGTTTTTATTCCCGTTGAAGTAGTAAAAGCTGGCTCTTTAGTGTTTATCCATGATGATCCTATTTGCCAACTGCTCATGCTAACAAATAAGTTGAAAAGTAGAAAAGAATAAGCAATACCAAATAACCTCTAAAACATTATGGTTAAAGGGGGGGGGGGGGGGAATTTTAAAATTTTGAAAGTTAAAATGTTGGTAGGGTTAGTTTTGGAGTCTCTTGGCTTGGAGTGGGGTTTGAGATTTTCTTAGGGATATGTACGATTTATAGTATACAAAATGAACAAAGATTGTTTTTATTCCCGTTGAAGTAGTAAAAGCTGGCTCTTTAGTGTTTATCCATGATGATCCTATTTGCCAACTGCTCATGCTAACAAATAAGTTGAAAAGTAGAAAAGAATAAGCAATACCAAATAACCTCTAAAACATTATGGTTAAAAGCATGTTTAATATGCCCGTAAGTTTTTTGATGATCAGATGGTCATATACTTTTAAAATAGAATTGGGACCGAAGGATATCAATGTGGTTTCATATTTGTGGTTACTTTCAGGGATCAATATACCCGGTTGAAAGAATTAGTAGTGAATGCAATTAGCAAAATTTTATTTCTCCTACACGAGTTGATATTCTACCTGCTAGAACGAGAAAGGACTTGGCAAGAGTTTTAAGTGGGGGAGGTGGTTTGAGAACATTAGAGAAACAAGGGAGGCCTCAACACAATGCTTCATGAGTCATGACATAGAACATGCTGGTGTGACTATTTTTGATCGTTGGAAGATTTCTGTAACCAACGATAAAGGTAAGCAGCTTCATGCCCCAAAGTTTATATAATATGTATTACTATACATGTGGCTTCTCCTTAAAATCTCTAAGTCAATGTTTTTGTAAGTAATTAAGGCACTAGGCTGTGAGTAATTGTATTCCATTAAAAATTGTCTAAATTTGATCTTTGGATACATGGTTATAAAACGCTGATATCGTTTGGTTTAAATTATCTCAATCTTCCAACAGTTTTTAAATATAAATTAAAAATAAATATAATGTCTACTTATAAACTCTTATTGTATTTTGTAGTTGCACAACAAAGGAGAATGCTATATTAGCAAAAAAACTATATGGCGAAGTTGAAGTTGCTTCTAGAGCAACTGAAAATTGATATCGAGACCAACATGACTCATATACAGCAAGAGGATGCACAAGAGAGTCATAAGACAAAGATGGGTGAGCTGTAGTACACACAAGTTGAAAACCAAGTGCAAATTATAACAATACACAAATAAAATCAATTAATGTTAGTTTTTAGTTGATAATATTACATAATTAAAAAATTTAGAAAAACCCCGTGCACGCACGGGGTATTATAGCTAGTTGACCACTACGATACTTTTTCAAACAGAAATGAGTTTACTTGGTCGAATTAATTGCTTTCTTTTTCTTAACTTGATGTTTGAGAATAACCGGATTAACGGTTTTTGTTTTTTGTTTTTTGTTTTTTCTTGTTTTGATCATCTTTTGCATAAATCTTAGCGTAATTTGAAGGTCACTGTGAACAAAAGTGTTTGTTGGTAACTGAAATGGAAATATCGATAAATGCGATCGTCATTTGTGTCTTGTTAAAATACAACTATTTTGATACCTCTTGTATTGAACGTGGCATGCACTTCTATTATTCGAAACACGACATGAGCCACGAAAAAGGATGGTTGGACCCATGAAAAAGACATCCGGACCTACATATTTTATTTGAAAAGTGTATTTTTTGTGGGTCCGGACGTCTTTTTATTGGTCGCCGCATCTTTTGGTGATCTTTTAACGTAATGCATTAGCGTGTTAAAAACAAAAATATTAATAACTTTCAAACCATTAATTGTCAAGCGGAAAAAAAAATATCATTGCGACAAACATTTAATTATTTTTCTATAGATAGACACTTTGATATACTTTCGACAAATTTTTTTTTCTTCGTATTTTTTAAGTTTTTTTCGTTTTTTTACGTTAATGGAATTTGCATTAAAGAATTATATAAGATTAAACACTAATTTGAATATCAAATGTGATATTAGTGTTATATCATATATGATATTAGTGTTATAACATATATGATATGTTATATCACATGTGATATTAGTATAAAATCACATATGATATACATATCATATCACATGTGATATCACATATCATATATGATTTAACACTAATATCACATGTGATATTCAAATTAGTGTTTAATCATATATGATTTTTTTCATGTAAATTTCAGTAGCGTAAATAAGACGCAACGTGAAAAACGACTTTTTTTTCTTTTTCGAAGTATATCAAAGTGCCCTTCTATAGAAAAATAATTAAATGCTCTTCGCGACGGTGTAAATATTTTCACTTAACGATTAACGGTTTAAGAGATATTTAAATTATAAAATATAGGTGAAATAATAAAATGCTTTTAGATGGATGGTGGAAGTCCCTTGGTATGTAAAATAACTCTTCTCTTTAAATTTATCCTTTCAACTTTGCATTTTGTATTCTTTGTGTGGTGGTTAATAGCATATCATTATTATAGCCAAAGTCGCGAGTTCAATTTACAATATATATGTTTATAAAGAGAAACTTACAAGAATATTGACACTCAAGAGATCATTACATCGTAGCGAGCGAGCACCTGAAAACCTTGTTAATGTCAAGTCTTACTTTAGGGTGCGTTTGGTTTGTAAGTAGGATTGGAATTAAATTCGGTATTGGGAAAGGTTTGAAAGATTTGTAATAGATTGGGGAAGAAAATAGGAGAGAGAATATATATTATTATATATATAAAAGATTTATTTATAAAATTATAAAAGATTTAAAAATATTATTAAGAATAAAATAAAATAAAAAATAACATACCACAGGAAACTAAGGCAAACTTGCATGGTTAAAAAGGAAATTTGAGTGGTTGTGATGCATTGTGTCAGAAATCCACAAATATATGTCAGAAAACCTACTATATTATGGGTTTTACTAGTAATATTCTAAACCTTCGTACTATTTTAAAAGTGCCATATCAAACGAATAATTATAAGATTGATTCAACGCCAATAGTGCTATAACCCAATACCAAACGCACCCTTATTTAAGTTAAAGGGAACCTTGCAAAAATGACAAAAATCACTTCTCGTCTTGTGGGAAATTTGTGATCCAATATGCATGTCGTCAACCATTTAAAAGATTGCGAACCAAAAGTACATGGTATTAAAAAGGTAGAAGTTAACATAAGGATTTTATAAATTGTTTTAGTGCGCTTTTAACAAAAATTCCTACTATTAAATACAAGTTAAAACCCAAAAATCTTATGCAAATCTCAAGTTATACCAAAAATGTCTCCAAGTGATATACAGGTTATACCCAAAATGATTGAAAACGTTTACTGCCATAATCATTTTAGCTAATATACTTGCATAAAAAAAATACTTACATAATTTATGTCATGATCATTTTAGCTATTTGCATAAAAAAATACTTATATAATTTATGTCATGATCATTTTAGCTATATACTTGCATAAAAAAAATACTTATATAATTTAGGCGGTATAATTGTAATGCGTCATTAATATACCAAAAATGTCTCACTAAATGCAATCAACTTTATAAGAAAAATCTATTTTTCTTAACAATGGAAAAGGTTGAACTCACTCATTGTCTTAAGGACCTCATGTATCGGATGCGGTATTAAAGTCCTAAAGGTTGTGGTTAAGAATGGAATTTTTATTTCAATTGGTTGTAAAAAACAAAATGAATCAATAAAAATCAAGTGTTGGTTGTAAATCCGTAATTTTAGGGATTGTCTCCACTTTTTTCGAAATTTTCATTCAATCATAATCATCCATTGTGATCATGCAATAAAATTTTCATTCTTAATCACAGCCTTTAGGGTTGTCATTAACAAAACCCTATATTTTTTTATCACAAATTTTGTATGGTTTCTTTGTTAGTTTTCCTTGTTTAGTTGTCCATTTCCTTGGTTGATGGTTTTGAAACGTAAAGTGGAATTTTGCTCAGAAATGGTTAGAAGATCGAAGAAATGAAGAAGTACAACTAGAGACTCATGACGGATGCCGTTTTACATTTCTAGACACACCAAATAGTAGAGACGCTACCCATACGCCGTCTAAGTTGGCCGACGACCCTTCTCGATAGCAACAAAAGTTGGACATTTGGTCAAACACTTGCCGCTTTAGCGACAGGAAAAGGTTATATAAGCAAGACGCCGTTCAATTCTTCAAACGCCGTCACCATGATCAAGCCACTGTCTCCAAGGCCATCATACACAGTCTCAAAGTCAAAGGCCTAGGCGACAGGGCTGTCTTATGAATTTATGAAATTTTTGAGGGCCTAGACGAAATCACATAATGAGGTATTTCGAGAATGAATGTTATATATAAAGTGTCACCGTTTTAATATATAATGCAATTAGTTATCTAAATGTTCTAACATATTACTCATTCAAGATATTTTCACGTCTAAATATTTTTTTCTTCGTGAAAAATATATGTACATATGCATATAATTATTAACGGGACAATTTTTGAGGCCTCTAAAAATTTTGGAGCCCTGAACGGTCGCTCACCTTGTACACCCTCAAAGACGGCCCTGCTAGGCGACATAAAACTTTAATTGACCCAGAAGACGTATGTTGGTTGCAAACATCACCTGGTCATCAAACACTACATATACAAGCCTAGTTTTACCATTTTTAATCATGCAACTCAGGAGTTATGGTTAGAGGGTTTCTAGGCATTTCAAGCCTTTTACTGTCTTTTATCAAGTGTGAGCATCAGGTAACTATCCTGTAATACTTGTTATCAATTCAATTTTTTGTTTGTTCAGTTATGCCTTTTATTATCATGTTTACCATGTTTTATTGTATGATGATCATTAATATGTTCGGCTAAAATTGTTAGTAATTACTTGATGCATCAAACTTAGATTATGATAAATAAACGACTAGTGAGAACTTAATCTTTGCAAGTAAGTGTCTTCTACTATTATTATCATTATTAATGTTGAACTTAGGCAATCACATATGATTCACATGATTAAAGTCATCTAGAAAAGTAAAAATTCAGATGTTACACCCAACGTTCAAGTGCAATGACATATGATTCACATACATAAAGGTTAACATGACAAACACACACATGATTAATGTTGCTTTTTCCTACTGATTATACAGGTTTGAATTGGGTCTGGATGAAACACATGAGTGTTTACAGAAGTTTGGGACACAAACACGTTTTGCAGCAGTAAGATATATTTAGAACAGTAAGACAGAAACAATAAACAAAGCGTATATTGAATTGTATTGAATTGATATATTGGAATGATTGTTTACAGAAATCTAATCCTATTTATACTACATGAATCGTTGCAACAAAGGGGCATACCGATTCACTAAACGTTGCAAATCTATAAAGCGGTTATATGACCCAGCCCAATACAATGGGTCGGATTATTACCTAAACTTACATAATACATAAATAAAACTACACTTAACTACCCTAATCTTTTCTTCTATAACATTAAAAGTCCAACATTCACCCCCCTAATGTTATAGACGGCAATCGAGTCTTCTTTATTTGCCTTTACAACAATGTTGGTTCATTGTCAGTTTCATAAATGAGATGTGCTTGATCCTTCTTGTCTTTCCATTTTGTGCATTCCTTTGCGAAATGCCCATGCTCACCACATTCATAACACATGAGCTTGCTTTTGTCTATGTTTCCACGACTAGTACCTTCTCCATAGCTATCTTTGTTTTTGAAAAAATTTCTTCCATGTCTTCTACTTCCCTGATTATTTGAACTTGCAAATAGAAGTTTGTTTTGATAATTGTCTTCTGGTTTGTCGTGGCTTTTAAGTCATTCTTCAAAAGTTTGTTATTCTTCCTCTGACTTCTTCAAATTGCATTGTATCAATCTCTTGATATTGTTTGATAGATGCCATGATTGGTAAAAACTTCTTTGGGATTGAATTAAGTAGTTTCCTCACGAGTACTTTATCTTTCAAAGTACCCCCAAGGCTTTTAAATTTGGCTTGTATGCTACTTAACTTCCCTGCAAACTCATTTGCACTTTCATCCGGTTTCATCTTTAATGTTTCCAACTCACTTCTTAAAGTCTGCAAGCGTGCTTTCCGAACTAAATCGGCTCAAGATGTTTAACCTTGATTGAGTTCCATACTTCCTTTACAGTGGTGTATTGTGCAACTTGCATTAACATGTCTTGTGGTAATGTTTGGAATATCATTCCTTTATTTGTATTTTCTGCTTTCTCATCTATTGTTGTATCTTTCTTGCCACTAGTTTCTTTCATGCCATCAATCACTTTCCAAAGTCCATACGCCTTTAATATTGTTTCCATCATCAATGCCCAAGTTGTATAATTCGTATCTGTCAGTTTTGGACATTGAAGTGGAACATTTCCTTCTCGAATTGATGCACTGCTTGATGCGTTATCATGCTTGTCACCTTCTACCATGCTTGCTTGCTTGCTTGCTTTTAACAATCAGAACCGAGATGGTTTCTGGTTTTCTTGCTATTTGAACCTAAGAAAAGGTTCGAAACTTGCTATTTGAATCTTAAGGCTCGGAACTTGCTATGAACCTATGGATTCGGTTTAACTTGCTATGAATCACTAGGATTCGGGTTGACTTCCTATGAACCACAAAGGGTTCGGTTTTGACTTGCTATGAACCACAAAGGGTTCGGTTTGACTTGCTATGAACCACAAAGGGTTCGGGTTTAACTTGCTATGAACCACAAAGGGTTCGGTTTTGACATGCTATGATCCACAAGGGTTCGGGTTAACTTGCTATTTGGTGAAACGATTTTTTTTGAAGAGTTCGCTTGTCTTACTATGAATCTAAAAAAGAAATCGGTCATTGCTATTCTAACAATCGGGGTTTTTTGCAAATATGAATTTCTGTCTTACTAACACACAATAAAAACTTTTCCTGGTTTATATGGAGTAGAAAAGTAAAAAGGTTGAAAGAATTAAAAGAAAAACCGGTCGATTAGGGAAATAGGAGACGTGCGTTCCTTTCACAGATTCGAGATGCTTTTCCTGATTCGTGATTCCAATATCCTTCCTTCTGATCAATTTCTGTGCTGTTCTTGCATTTGATTTCTGATCAATATCCTTCCTTCTGTTCGGTAAATAGATTTCCAAATAGAAGTCGTTTTTCTTCTATCTTGCTTTTGATTGATTCCCATAAACGTTCTTGCTCTTGATACCAATTGTTGCTTTTTCCTACTGATTATACAGGTTTGAATTGGATCTGGATGAAACACAGGAGTGTTTACAGAAGTTTGGGACAGAAACACGTTTTTGTGGTAAGATATATGTAGAACAGTAAGACAAAAACAATAAACAAAGCGTATATTGAATTGTATTGAATTGATATATTGGAATGATTGTTTACAAAAATCTGATCCTATTTATACTACATGAATCGTTGCAACAAAAGGGCATACCGATTCACTAAACGTTATACCTATTTTCTAAACGTTGCAAATCTATAAAGCGGTTATATGACCCAACCCAATACAATGGGTCGGATTATTACCTAAACTTACAGAATACATAAATAAAACTACACTTAACTACCCTAATCTTTTCTTCTATAACATTAAAAGTCCAACAATTAACAAGGATTGCGCGCTCCATCAACCCTCGACCTTAAGAAAACATTCATAAGTTTTACATTTGTTAGTTGAAAGTGAAATCCGGGGAAGAGACGGTCTTCATAATCCAATTGTGCCTCGGCTATCACTAATATTATAAGACTCGGTTATATGTATGGATCAGAGATACAAATTCGTAATATTTCAAAACAAACGAATATTTTTACGATGAGACATCCGACGAAAGAAAGGTCGTCCTTCGATTTAAGGGTTTTTGTTTAGGTGTTTAGTGTCAAATGGAGTGGTCTTAAAAACCTTTTCAATATACACATTTATGGGTATGACATTTTACTGAAATATGCATGTTAACACATTCTTTAGAAGTTGATCTCATGTAAGTAATTTATTACAATGTACAGATTAAATCTATACTAGAAGGATATCTTATGTTGCGATGACGGGTATCATGTAATTAAAATTTTCGACGAGCAATATTTATCGAGTATACATTTACCGTAAACATGCGAGTGGTGAGAACTTTTAGGCTCAAATAGCTTTTGGCAATAGAAAAATATTTCATAATAATATAGTAGGATGCACACGGGATATCGCGACAACATAAATGTCACAGTTGATAATATTATAAAGATAAAAGGTTAAAGAAATAAATAATGCTTTATAGTTACAAGTAGCTAAAAAACAATGTGGTAACTTTTATCACGTATAGTTCAAAAAAAAAAAAAAAAAAAAACTTTTATCACGTAGTACATTTTATATGGAACATAAATCTACACATACTCATTGAAGATGACATTTTATCTATACAATACTTGCACCATATCAAATTTTAACAAGCAGAGTTGAGATCAATATAGATCTCATATTTTTCATAGATTTAATAAACCAATCTTAGCCATTCATTTTTAATCAAAGTTAATAAAAAATTATTTTCACATTTTTTTTTAAAACAACATATCTTGCAAACGGTAAATCTTCAAACTATAAAAAATACACCATCGCGACGAGAATTAAATTATCTTTCTATTAATATGCACTTTTCTATATTTTCGACAATTTTTTTTTTAAAAATTCCGCCTAGAAAAATCATATATGATTTATAAAATCATATATGATTTTCAAAAATCATAATGATTTTTAAAAATCGAATCATATATGATTTATAAAATCATATATGATTTTCAAAAATCATAATGATTTGTAAAAATCGAATCATATATGATTTTCACAAATCATATATGATTTTTCTGGACCGAAATTTAAAAAAAAATAGTTAAAAATATATAGTAGTGCATATCTATAGAAAGATAATTTAATTCTCGTTGCAATGGTATGATTTTTATCGCGTAACAATTAACGGTTTGCGAGATATTTAATTTTTTAAAAAGGGTGAAAGTTTATTTTTTTTTAAATGAATGGTACATTATTGGTTCATTGGATCTATGATAAATTTGAGATCTATATTAAACTTTTGCCATATGTATCATGTTAAGAAAACAAATTTACCAATACACAACGAATTCTGAAGTCTACTTTTTTTAACATGCTAGTATATCTTGATTATTACTGTATATTTGTCGCACATTGATAAGACTTAATAAATGAATGTTTATAAATATAAATAAAACTTAATTATTCAAAAAATAACGTGAAGCTATGAAAAGATTAATTAATATTATATAAGTATGTGTAATACATATAAAATCATATGATTAACACTTAACACTTTTTACATTTGCATCATTTGCCAGTATTTGTACTAATTTTCATAAAAAGCAATTTATTGTTTTTGATGTCTGTTTTGGTTGGATATCCAAGATTCCACAGGGTGTTTTGGTTGGTTCCGGATGCGATTGAATAATATTTATATCAAGCTTTGAAATATATTTTTTATTTTTCAATTTATGAAATTATTTGTGTACTTTGTATTTACAAATGTAGTAATTCAAAGATATAACAAATGAGGTACTAAAATGTTATGAAAAAATTATAAAATTTCTTTACATTAACACTTGTATTTACTTTCAAAATACATTCTTTTCATAAAAAGTAATTTATTGTTTTTGTTGTTTGTTTTAGTTGGATATCCAAGATTCCACAGGGTGTTTTGGTTGGTTCTGGATGCGATGGAATAATATTTAGACAAAAATACATCGTTGGTCCCTAAACTTGTTCATGCGCATCACGATAGGACAAACTTGGGCGTTATCATCGCTGGAGGTCCAAAACATAGGGTTTATATGCCAAACTCGTCCCTTGACCACTAACACCGAGGTCAACGTCTAATTTATGTTAGTTAGTCGAGGGTATTATAGTCCCTACACATATATACCACACCTTAGTTAAACCAGAGAAAACCTTCCGTATACCATCTTGATCGTTTCCCTCCCTCGTCACACAACCCTTACATACACTTTAACAATGGCAGACAAGGACCTTACTTTTACAGCAGTAACTGATGAGATGGTAAAATATGTGAAAGCAAAATATGGGGATACTTGGTTACAAGAAAATGAAATGTCTGATGAAATGTTTGAAGATTTATGCAGATTTGCGAAAGAAGCAGAAGTGGTGAAAGGTTAGTCGGGTTTTTTGTATTTGTGTGATTGGCATTTTAAGGGATGAGCATAAATAACTCTATTTTATTTGACAGAAATCTGAGCAGTGTCTGAATCTGCCAAAAAAAGGGATTATAGCAAGCTAAAGGTATCTGACGATATGATTGAGTATGCCATGGCTACTTACGGAAATAAGTGGGATATAGGAGATGACATTGCTGATGTGATACTTGAAGAATTGTGGGAAAAATATAGGAATAAGGTGTTTGAGAAAGATTAGAGTTAATGTTTGCAAGCTAAGAAAGTTGTAATGGGTGAACTCTGGTTTCTTTCTGTTTTGTATATCTTTCCAAATACTAACTTGAAAGGAAATGAAGTTGATGTCATCATTATTTTAGATACATCTGATGATGAGTGTGGGATCATGTCTTCTAAGACTGCTACTTTGAAAGGTTCCACTTCCCAAGCTTCAAAGGCTTCCGCTCCCAATGTTGTACTTGGTCTTGTAGCGGTTGTGGGATGCTCCAGCACAAATAGGAATGAGTGGTATGTGCTGTAACACCCCCAACTTCGTGATACGCAGCGGAATTCAAACTGGGTGTTACTTCATGGCACAACAGTCATAACAATAGAAAACGAACTCTAATGGAGTCGTTTTAAAAATGATTTATCATTCGATTTATATAAATATCAGAGTTTACAAAAATGAGGTCCCAGTTGGTTCCATTGTTTACAAAATACATTAAATGAGTTTTCGAATGATAATAAAATTTATAGCCTTTTTGAGTATCCGTGCCAGCCTCGTACAATATTGAACTGAAATACATGCTTAAAACTGTCAACACAAAGGTTGAGTGAATTCATAGAGTTTGTTTGATGGTTGAACACATTATGTTGGTAGTGTGAGTTATAAATTCACACCAATGGTTTGAAAACCTAAACAGTTATTATTAGACTAAGCATCATGCAATCAAGGCGTTAACGTGTTCCAAAATTAATTGGAGAAAATGTCGGTGCGTGCCCTTTCAGGTAAAATTTCCGTTTTTACCAATGTTACTCAAATATAGTGCGTTTGTTTATCGGACCTGGTCAAACAAACGGGATTCGTCAATCCCAATAGATCTATTCACAATATTCGCGCCCACTCTCACATAGTGATTTATGATTCATGATTTAGGGACTTATGTTTGGCAAATGCGGTAACTTAGTGCTAATAAAACAATCAGATAAGCATACAGTTTGAAAGCAATGTGTTCGGTTTAAAATAAAGCATGTATCTCCCCCAAGGGTTTATAAAACAATTAAGTAATAGAAAGTGGGGCTATGAACTCACCTCAGAGTAAATGATATCAAATGTATAATGAGAATGATGGATATGCCGTGAGAACTTCTACGAGCAACCTAGAATAGGATGTTGCGACTTAGGTTTGAAATAATGATGCGAAAGAAATAACAAGCCTATATACGTCTCTATGTTGATCATGATGTAGTACATGGTATTTGTGTATGTCGTTTATAGAAATGGTCTAGTTGTGAAAACGTGTATAGTTTATATATATCGTACTACCGTCCGGGCCATCACAATTCAGAGGTCATGTAGTAAACGTTCTAGGAGCTAGGACACTTTAAATCGTAAATCCAGCAACTCGTCGATACGTTTTACTCAAATGAAACCCCTCACATGAAGCTCCCTAGTTTTTTTAGCACTTTAATAGATAAAACATATGTTTTGTTTATATATCATAAGTGTCATATGGTTTGTAAACACAAGTTACAAGGTTGTTTGGTTATGATTAGGAATCATAATGGTTATTACAAGTATCGTCATAATTTATGTCACAAGTGTTTAAAGAAAAGTTTACAAGTTTCTAAATTGTAAAGTTGGTTATTACAAGTATAGTTTCATAGTTTATCAAGGAAGTAGATCCAAATTTTATTGTATACATTTAGGTTTGTCAAGGCTAAGGCCTTTGGTTTACGGTCTCGGCTAAATAAGTCTTGAGGCTTTAGCCATGGCCTTGTCGTGGCTTTGTTCTAGGATACCATGGTCTTGAGACTCAGCCTTGGCCTTAGCCGTGGCTGTGGTCTTGGCTTATGGCCATTAGGCCTCTTGGTTTGCTTTTAGTTGTGACAAAAGTATAGCCATGAAACTATATATAGGGCAGTTTTAGTTTTTGAAAGATAATGGCCTATTTAAGCGTTTTCAAGGTCCGAGCTTCTTCTTTATTGAAGGAAAACGTCGTTCCGGACAACTTTCGTGTTTTAACTTTTTGATGATTCGGAGCAGAAGTACCACTTTTAACATGGACAGACCCTTAACAGGTTCAAATTGGCAGTTTCGGCGTTTTGGTTTGGTTAACTTCTTTTGGCCATAACTTTTTATTTTTTTGTCCATTTCGGGTGATTAAAATTGCTATGTTTACCTTTTTATCTTGTCTACCATAATATGTAAGTTAAAAAGTCCCTATGTGACAGGTTTTAATGGTTTCAAACGTGTAGAATATGACTAGTTTACTAGTTTGTTACTTTTACGACAATATATGAATTAAAACATGTGATTGAGTATATGTACATCATGAATCAACATAGTAACTATATATATATCATGAAATTGTTAAGATTATGAATAATAAAGATGAGATGATGGTGGTGATTAGTTGCTTACAACTTTTGGCTTTCAATTAAGAAAGGAGTAACTAGTAAGGATCGGACTTTGATTGAACACTTAGGACCTTGGATTGAGCTAGCTTTCTACACCTTGGCACCCTTGCAATATTGAAGAGTTGGTGATGAAGTACTAACTGACTTGAGTGGATCTAAACTCAAGAAGATCACTTAAACTTGCTAGAGATTTGATGTAGTAACTTACTACTTGAAACTTCTTTGCATAAACTTGGAGTTTAAAGATCAAATTATGGAAGATATGATGGATTTATGCTATGAACGACCCAATTCAGTTTATGAGGGTGTTTAGGATGTATTTCACTTGCTATTTATAGGAGGGTAAGTTTGGTTAACCATATATTGGGTTAAATATTAACCATGGCTAAGTTAGGACACATGTAATGATCTAAATGAACCATGGTTAGGATTATGCCACCAAAATGATGACTCCCCCCCCCTTAGGTCGGCCATAACAAGATAAGATGACTTAGGTGGATAGTTTTGGTATTATCTTGGTTACGGAGTGAGTTTTGCTCTCGTTAAATGCCAACCGTAAGTTGTTAAGCCATAAAATGTAAAACCGGGTATCGTAAAAATACGAAACTTGTAGGAATGATGAAACTCATCATTATACCCCATCTAAAAATATAAAATGGGTGATAAGTATCATTGGGTGCAAAAACGCTGCTTAAAGCTGGAAATACGGGTAAAAAACGCGTAATTCGCTGTTTATCAGAAAAGAACAAAATTTCAGAGAAATTACCATGAATTTATTTAGAGTAGAATAAAATTAGTCTAAAGTGATATGAGATGTCAAAATGTGGTTTTCGTCATACGTGGGATAACTTAATAGTTATACGTGAAGTCTAAAAGTTACGCGATTTAAGCAAAAATGTAGAACGTACAAGGTTAATTTCTTTACGGTCAATGGAGGAGGGAAATATGTTTGACTTTTCCAAAAATATAAAAGTTTCTAAACAACTTAGAAAATACAGTGCAGAAATGGTTAAGTCTGGGTCTACGTAGATTTGTTTAAAACGTAAGTTTAGTCTCGTACGGCTCAGGGTTTATTTGGTAACATTTAAAAGAAATCTTAAAAATTCTCTAATTAATTATGAGTGATCTAAAAATTAATCTGATGTGGGGAAAATTGTCAGAGTTGGTTTTCGATATGCGCGGGATGTTGAAATGGTGCTCTGACCAAAACGAAACTTCAAGACGATGTTTTCTTAATAACTTTTGCGAAAATGATCTAACGATTATCGAACTCTCAGGTTATTACTAAAATAATTTATCTTACGAGAATATGAAATAAAAAATTTACGGGATGAATAGTGAAAGTGAATAGTAACTTTTCAAAAATATGAAAAATAACCCGAAAAATGCGCGTTGTTACATGTACCTCCCCCTAAGGAGCTCAAGTCTCCCCCCATGAATATCAAGTCTCCCATCAAGAAGTTCACCTGTTATTTTTAGTTGTTGATGTAATGAAGATGTATATTTTTTGGTTGATGATGGTTACTGAAAATGATACTTGTTAACATGTATATTTTGCTTTATATGGTGTACTTCGGTGGTGGTTGTTAATACAAATAAGCAGTAAAAATGTTTATTTATATTTTACGATCTTCTAATGTTTTGTCGATAACAAAAGTAAAATCATTTTAACGAAACAAATAAAATACGTAAATGGTTTGGACTAATAGTTTTCTAACACACTTACACTTTCACATAAAACACTAAAACAAGTATAAGTGATTTTATGATTTACATAAATATGTACAACAACTAGTGTTTACATATTGGGTTAAACATATACTTAAACTAAGTATGCTAAAATGGGTAAAAACTAAGTATATGCTAAAATGGGTAAATACAAGTATATACTAAATGGGTAAATACTAGCAAATGGTTTTGACCCATAACCCATGGTTTTATATATACCACTTAACCAAGTTCATTGTATCCTTAAGATACATTGTATCTAGAAAGAAAACCATGGATCAACCCATAACCCATGACCCATGACCCATAACCAAAAATACCCATGGGCAAAGAGGAGCGGACCACGGATCCCTAGCTTTGTGCTAGCCGGATCCCTTGTGGTAGGGATCCGTGGGATCCGGGGAACAGTAGAGAATTTTCTCTATAAATAGTGAGCCATTTATTTCCTTTTAGCTCACCACTTCACATATACTCTCTCCAAGTTTTATATCTCTCTAACCTCAGATCCAAGAGATCTATGTAGTTTGTCTTTTGTTTTTGTGTGATCTTCTAGGTTCCTCTTAAAGGCAAGATCACCACTTCTTGAAGACGTGCAAGCTCAAGTCCATGAGTTGTCATGCTTCGTCATCATCAAGACAACTAAGGTTCTCTTGTTGATAGTTCTTCCTTTCTCCATAGATGTTGCATTGAAGGCATTAGTCAAGAATGCCGAAAGTGTCAAGATGAAAGCATTAGTGAAAGGTGCTCATCTTCCGTGTCAAAGCATAAGTGAAGAATGCTAAAGGTGTCAAGACGAAGGCATTAGTGAAGGGTGACAAGCGTTGTGTCAAAGGCATTAGTGAAAGATGCCGAAGAATCAAATCAACTCGCATTTGGGAAGAATGCCTAGGTCGTATAATCGATGAGGTGCATCGTTATACATATAAGTATTTGTTTATTTCCAATGATGGTGATATCCTTGATGATGTTGTAACAAGGAGTGGATCTCCTTGATAATAGGTGTTGTGTTGTGAAGGGTAGTAGTTCCTCCATAGTAATGGAACTAGGTGCTTAGCCTAGTACCTAATAAAGGGTAGGCGACGTTGTGATAGGATTAGTTCTCCTTGGTGTGAAAGAACTTCGTGGTTAGCCTAGCACCGTATAAAGGGTAGGCGACGTTGTGTTAGGTGTGGTTCGCCTTGGTGTGAAAGAACTCGGTATTTAGCTTTGTACCGGAAAAGGTTAAGCGACGTTGTGAAGGCTTCTCCGCCATAAGGAGTTGGTGTAGTGCTACGAACTCTCGAGTAGGTGACTCGGGGAGTGGAGTAGGGCAAGGAAGGTGTCCTTGTAGCTGAACCACTATAAATACTTGTGTCGTGGTGATGTGCTTTTTACTCTTTATCTTTCATTACACGTTTATATATCTATCTATCAACGTCCAACATAAACAACCAAATAGATTGACATAAGTCGATCTAAATATTTAAAAGGAAGTTTTAAATTGGTAAAACTATTCAACCCCCCTTCTAGTTTTCCACAGTGGTGTATGCATATTTTGGATTTCTTGTTTTCATTTTGTAGTTTGGAATTGCTTATGCAGTTTAGGTGGGTGTTTGGGAAAACCCATTTTGACTTATAAGGTCAACATAAACCATAATATTAGAGGAACCACACCGAATTGTTTTAGTCTTTAAAATCTCTTTTGTTTGACTTATAACGTCAACAGATGCAAATTGTAACCAAAATTCAATTCTTATAACGAAAGAAGTACACACATATCAGTTAAGTTACATTTAGACTGAAAGACAACATAGCATTTCTTGCAGGTAATTCACTGTGTTAATTGACGAGTAGGTGATCCATTTGGTCTTTCAGTTGCAGTTGGTTCAAGTGGTGTTTGTCTTGGGCATTCTCCATTTGGTCTTTCAGTTGCAGTGCTTCCGTGGTGTTTGGCTTGGGCTCTCCACTTGCTATTTCAGCTGTAGGTGGTTCACTTTCTTCTTCATCACTGCCCAAGTAAGCACCAACACTAGTAGGTGCAGAAATATGTAGACCCATCACATATCCACCACTATCTCCTGTGGTTGTGTTTTCCCTTGTAACACCATCTCTACCAGTATAAGATGTGTTTCCCCTTATCTCAAGGCACACTGTACAAACGTACCACATGAAATCTCTATAAAGTGGACGCCTTGCAAAAAAGGTCAATCCAGCCTTGTTTTCACTTTCAACCCAACAGTCAATGCATACCATTTGACAACCATTTTCTGCATCCATGGTGATAATATGTTGGTATGATAAAGAATTGATGACTTAAGATGTATTATATAAGTAGATGAGAGTTGTGGTTGTTGAACAAGTAGATAAGAGTAAAGATAACATAAATTCTTAAAATCTAGTCAACATACGCAGTTTAGGGGGTGTTTGGAATAACCACTTCTGACTTACAAAGTCAACAAAAACAAATAAATTTCAAACATGATATTGTCCAAATTACAAATGGCTAAAAGAGTAGAAACCTACAACCTTCGAACACCAGCTCAACATCTTTTATCCATCACATATGGATGTCTTGGATATAACTCCTCCACAGACACTCCATAGTAAGCTGCCTCAAATTCTGCTTTTTCAAGCCAATTTTTCCTCTTCCTTTCCTCTTCAATTCTTTTGTACATTCTTTCCTCTTCCAAAAACTGTTGGAATGCTTCTTAATCCATCATTGACTGCTCTTCATCTTTCTCCAAAATTGTGTGTTCTTCTTCTTGCTCATAAAGAGCTTCAAGAAACTCTTGTTCCATAGTCTTCCTTATATCGTCTTCATCCATCCACTGCAAAAGTAATAGATTTACACATCAACTAGAATGTAAACACACAAGAACAATCGTTATGCAAATGACAATTAAATGAATACATGTTTCCTTCTGCCATCACAATGCCTTTTTCTACCTCGAACCTTTGTTTCCTTTGTTGGTTTTGGTACTTGATCCTTGTGACATCTAAACTTATTATGTCTAACAGTTTGACAATTGGAGCATTTAATCTGTTTATGAGCTCTAGATTTACCCATTTTGATGCAATTTCACTTAATTGAGGCTTTATATTTATGAATTCAAATTTGGGGTCAAATGTGAGAATAAAGTGCTTCTTATAACTTAATGCAAATGTGAGGACAGGATAGGGGACTAAAACCTTAGTCCCCTATACTTTTAAATTGTTTTAGAAAGGACCATAGTTCTACCAACACCCAATACAATCAAAACCGATATAACAACTATCAAAGACGAATACAACAATTAACAACAAAATTAACAAATTATAACACTAGAACATAACATATAGATACATTAATTTCATATTAAACATTAAATATTCAGTACATATTTTTCCAAAAAAAAGGAAAACATAACCACTTCATTTCCCTTCTCATCACTTTGTCTTCCTAAGATCATCAAGGAAGTCGTTCCTGTCAAACACCTGTGAATGTGTTTGACAGATCATCCTCCTTATCTCCAAGGTCTTCAAGATATTAGCCTTTTGCTTCTTGCGAAGATCCTCAAGAAACTTGTAATTCATCACCGTAGTTCGAAAGCCTTCGAGCTCAGAGATGTATTCTTGGGTTTCCTTCATACCAAGAATCAAGTCAGTCAAAGTCTGTTGGAGGCCATTAGAAATTTTGATGCCTTATCATTTTCTCTTTGATAAAAGAGAGAAATAGAGTCAAACATGTAGTCAGACTTCGAAGCTTTGGCGAGTTCTTGAAGAAGTGGGAAGTCAGCCATTCGGAGGTTGTTGAGATTTTGTGAGAATATGTTTTTTTGATTGTTGGTATGCAAATGGTATAGGTTATTAACCCATAAATAGTAAAAACAACGGGACGTTCCAAATTCAGGGACTAATTGTGAAGTAACTAAAAAGAGAAATAGTCAAGTTTGTGTGAGTAAAAATACGCGGGAATTTTAAGTGCAAAAAACGGCTAACTGACCAAATTCAGGGACCAAGTGTGACATTTGAAACCTGTTACCCTGCAACTTGACCTTTGCCTTCCTTGATACGCTTATACACAATTAATGTGTTGCCAAACACCAAATAAACCCAACTAACAAGATCCGAAACCATAAACACTATCATAATAACCTGACCCAATTAAGAAAACCCAATCCAAACCAAACCTAACATACATCAACACTCACGTACTGAAACACACTTCTAGTCAAACCCATTCGTAAAAAAAATGAAAGACATGAGCATATTCGTCTCAACTTTTAAGGATGTGAAGGAAGAAGAAGAAGAAGGTGAGGTCCTGTTCAGAATCCACTGTAATGGGTTTTTTGATTATAGCCCACTCAGGTATGAAGGAGGTTCATTAATTAATCTGTGTGCCTTTACCAGCGATAGGGATATATTTAGTTCAAGCCTTGATAATGTATTATCACAGATTAATGAACAAAAATGGGCGTTGTTTTTCTGTGATCCTAAAGAATCCCTAGAAAATGGTTTGCATTTGATTCATATTGATGATGATGTTCATACTTTGTTTGCACTGGCTGAAACACATGAGTCAGTTGATATCTTCGTTGCACACAAGCCCCAAAAGTTAGCACAATTTTACTTAAAAAATATCAGTTTTGAAGTTGTGGGTTGGGTAGAGCAAGATGCTAACTTTAGAATGCTTAGTCCGTCACCTTTTAGGACTAGACGTAAATGGAAGGGGATAGATAAGGAAAAAATGCAGGGGAGTGGAACCAAGACACCAACAGTGAAAGGTGGTGTTGTAATCAAAGAGGAAGAAGGGGTTGTAGCTAAAAAAGGGAGAAAATTAATAGAAAAAGAAAAAGGAAAGCTGGTTGAGGAAGAGGATATTTTGCACAAAAAAAGGGGAAGAAAGTTGTTCAAGAATTTAAGCGAGGTTTAGATGGGAAGGGGAAGGCTAAAATGGTTGAGTTTGCAGGTTTTGATGTTGAGAACTTGCCTGGTTTTGATGGGAAGGGGAAGGCTAAAAGGTTTGGTGGTGTTGCTGCTGATGTTTCTAGCGGTGTTAAGACACCCTTTAGAAGCAAAGAAAGGATTACAAACTGCGTCCTTGCACTGTTCGCCCAAAGGCCATCCTAGGTGATGTTTCAGTGATGAATACCATGTCATATGTTTAATTCCTTTAAGCTGTAATAGTACAATACCTAACTTATATGTTTGTTGTTTGCATAATTGTTTTTGCAGACAAGGTAGCAGTAGCATCATCACTTTAATGTTCATGTTTTTGTGGGTTCAACAGTTTATTGATATCGATCAGAGATGTGTAGATCATTTGAAGGTTCAGCAGTTGAACGTTTTGAAGTGGGAACTGCATCATCTTTTATATTTTGTGAAATGTCAGTATAACCATGTATCAGACAATGACTCTGTAGTATCAGTTATTTTCCAGTTTCATCAAACATTGAACATATAGTTGAATGTTATAAGTCAACTTGCTAACTAGTTGGCTATGTATAAATTTGTTTGTTTGTCCTGGGTTAAATTCTGTGAGATCATACATTTGTTTAGCAGTTGACTTTTATAAAGTCATACTTAACATGTCATGTATAATGGTATAATTTGCTCAAACAATCACCCCTTTATGTGTTGGTGGAATTGTCTTGGGTTAGAATTAACTAAGGTGTGGTATAAATGTGTATGGACTATAATACCCTCGACTAACTAGCATAAATTAGACGCTGACCTCGGCGTTAGTGGTCAAGGGACGAGTTTGGCATATAAACCCCATGTTTTGGACCTCCAGCGATGATAACGCCCAAGTTTTTCCCATCGTAATGCACATGATCAAATTTAGGGACCAACGGTGTATTTTAGTCTAATATTTATATCTAGCTTTGAAATATATTTTTTATTTTGCAATTCTATGAAATTATTTGTCTACTTCGTATTAACAAATGTAGTAATTCAAAGATATAACAAATGAGGTACTAGAATGTTATGAAAAAATTATAAAATTTCTTTGCATTAACACTTGTATTTACTGTCAAAATTCATTAATTACATTTTAAATCTATTAAGGGGAGATGTGCAATCTTTTTTATATAAAGTACAAATATAGATATTGATAGATGAATTTGATGTTCGATATAACCTATCTTAAAACGAACATCTTAATAATAATATGATAAATTCTTTTTAGAACGACGTGTTGTCTCATTCTCATAACGCGTTATCACAAAGGCTGAATTGGGTTATGGGCGGCGCAGGCGACAACCCAATGCATCATATAAACAGGGGCATCAAATTTTTAGTGTTGTAAATCGTTTTTATGTGATATATATAGAGTTGTAATGTAAACTGATGTTTGGTATAAATTTTAAGAAGAAGAAAAGATAAATGAAGAAAACAACTTGCCGGAAAAATACAACATCATTGGAAAAAAGAAAATGAGAGAGAGAGAGAGAGATGAAATAGTTTTTATTTATTTATTTATTTATATATGACATGTTAGATCACATGAGTAAATAGTTGTATATAGTAGAAAAGAGTTAGGGCCCATTTGGTTTAGAGGTTTTGATTGGGTTTGGACTTTTTGTTAGGTCACCATGTTTGTAACCCAAGCATCAATAGAAGAAATAGATGAAGAGGAGGCAGATGAACAAACACACACACGCGTATGAAATAATGTGAAGAGTTATGCGTAGAGTAAATGTGTGAATTGAACAACCAACCCTCAAGTGAGGGTTTACATGAGTATTTATAGGAAGGAACTAGGGCAACATGCAAGTTCCCTTCATTTCCCTTATTGGGCTTTGGATAGGCTCATGGGCTGTCTACATGAGCCTAACCTTGATTACTAACATAAAAGCCATAATTAAGCTAACTATTACATATTAATTACTAACACTTGAATTAAGGTTTAGGAGTGATTCCAACAATCTCCCCCTAAGTGTTAGTGATTGATGATATAAACGTTGTAGGTGCTGATGTAATAGTAGCTTTGACGTCTTCTGACATTCTTCTTCCTTGTGAGAAGAAGTGCCTTGATTCGAACAATCTCCCCAGTGTAGAGAAATTGTTTCCTTTGAAGTATTCTGCTTTAACGTCATCATTTTCTTTGTTCTTTGATCTTTGTTCTTTGTGATGGTAGTGATAGTATGTTGTGGTTATCTGCATCAGATCCGCTTTGTTGCTCCAGTGTCTCCACGTCTTTCTCCAACATGATCATACGCTCTTTAACGTTGGATTATAGTACTGATGTAGTTCTCTTAGTCTTTAAACTTTGTAGATTCTTTGACTAGATGAAGAATCATTTTGACTTTGTGTTGCCTTTTAAGAGAACTTCAATAAGCGTTGTTGTTGTTATGAGCATGTGGAGAATCTGCACGATCTTTTCCACCCGCAAGCATCCATAAGAAGAAAACATAAAACATGGGTTAGAAATAGTCAAGCACTTATAAGTTTGAACTTCGAGAGTGTTAACAGCATAGTGTGAAAACACAACTCTAATTCTCACAAAGGCTGTTCCTGAACTGGAGTCCCACAAGTGAGATAACGCGATGTACCGAAGTACACCTACAGTTCAGATGAGTCACCGAGGTACACCGAAGCATCACCCCACGACTGTAGACCGTTTGAGACACACTAAGCGTAATCCACGGGATTACCGAAGTGACCTGCTGTATCGGTCGTTTGATGTTGACCCTGGCAGGAGTTTCCATTCGATCACGAGGATCACATGTGTGAACCTCTCATAAATGTTCTCGACAGATTGCTAAGATCTGTGTAGGACTCGATATTGTATCACTTGCGTCCTTATTGTTGAACGACAAGCGATGAATTGTCAAGTGTACCTAAGAGATCTTTTGATGAATCTCGTGGCTCTAGACTCAATAGTGGGCTTTGGTTTTCCTGAGCGAAGACTAGGGAGAGGGTCTCCTTATTCAATACCTGCAATCTCTAAGAGAAAGCCGATAGTTTATGTAGGGTTCTCTGTGAGAATGAAACAAGCTTCTGTTGAGAGAAACTTGAGTGGCTAAGAAGGTTTAGTGCATGCGTCACTGGGTCCATGACGACTTTGATCTTCAATACTGGTGTCATTAAGTGACAACCAGTAGCATATGAATTGAACCCGGTGTCTGCCCTAAGTTGAATAATCTGGAGGGCTATTTTTTTTTCACCATTTTCTTTACTTTTCTTTTTAATTCTTCAACTCCTTCTTTCTCCGATTCTCTTTTTCTCCTTTTTTTTATAATCATGCCTAAGGACTTCAAATTCTAACTATTGGTGGTGTCCTTGGGTAGATCCCTCCGGCTCTGGCGGATCATAGGACGGTTATTCCTAAACTTAATCACCTTATAACTCCATTGCCACAAACCCAATTTGCATGAAAATCTCTCAAAGTATTTATTAGTAAGAAACATTTTGTAATACTTTGAGAGTTTTATATTTTGCAGAAGTACTCCCCCTCCACACATGCTTAAGAGTTTTGACAGAAAGCTGCACGGTGTGAGAAGAGAGCGCACTTTTGAATTGATCAACTCATGATAGACAATCTCTCGCGAGACACGGTTACGTTGCATAGTTAAAGAGTTACATTGTCAGCTTTTAGGTGACAACTAGCTCTAATAACTACCTTGATGGCGTGGACAACCTCGAAAGGTTGTCAAACCCGTCAAAGTTCATGTCTACCAAGAGTTTCTCGAATGTTACATTCTACTCGGACAAGTCCTTTGCGAGACACGTTTACATCACTAGCGAACTAGCTTGAAATTATTACCCGTCCTGGACAAGTCTTTTCGAGTTACTAACATTTCAGGGTTCGTCAATTCATTGGTTAAGTCTATTCACACGAAGATTCTTTTGCAACTCACAACATATTTCTTATCACATAATTTTTCTCCCCCTCAAAAATGGCATATAAATGTTATTTTTTATGAAATTTGATATCAAAATATGTCCATTTCGAGTTTTACGGGAAGATTACCACGAAGAACAATTTGTGAACAAAGGTTTAATCAAATACTCCCCCTCAACAAGTGATATTAACTTTTGAGGTTTTAAAAATCGTAAGGGGAAGTACTTGTTCTTTTGAGCAAAACTTTGAAAAATAAAAGTTTTGATAGTTTTACTCAAAATTAAGAAGATTTCGCTTCTTTTATAAGGATTGTGGCACTGAAGCGTACCACAGGGTCTTTTCATTACAAGAACGGGTTGTACACTGTTATGTGTGCACAAGCCATTGTCAAATATAAATCACACAACCAAGTAATGATAATGAAACAAATCAAGGGTTACCAGGAGAATCCGGTAGTCCAGCAATAACTCCAGGAATGCATTGTGGACGTTGATAGCCTGTGAGAGAAATGCTGGGACGACCACCTACGAAACTCTCCAACGTTCTGAACTGGTCCCTTCTGAACAACCTTTCATCGATGCGAGTGATGATCCTTTTAACATCCCTTTTCTCCTTCGAATTCCATATCTTCTTTGACCCTATGCCTTCATGTATCTCCTTTAACCGATAAGCTAAACCATCCCTGACGTTCTTCAGTGTATGATCCCCAAACTTATGAAGCTCTCTACATGCCATTAAGCAATTTCGGTGTAGTTCACTGCGGCAGACGACTCCAAATGGTTTGCTGATGAGGGTGTACTGAGGAAGTGTGTTTATGTCGGGAAGGTCGAGCTGTGGTTTAGTGAGGTTAACACGAGTCTGATACGATTCCACGGCAAGCTGAATGTCTTCTACACGTTCTTGGATGACAATGCTTCTGATGTAGATGAGTAGGGACTTGATGTATTCGCATTGGATAATTGTGGAGAAGTGTCGCATTTGTCCTTGCACCTTAGCGAGATACATATCTTCAATGTCATTCAGCGACAGTCTCGAAAAATCCGCTTCACAAAATTCATAGTCCTCTTTGTCTTGTCTTTTTACCACAATGTTTTTGAGAAATGTGTAGTCCCATTTAGACGCAAGAGAGACATGCCTAATAGCAACGATCTGTTTATCACTATACACTTCGTGTTTTGACTTTTGAACCTGGCAGCTTTTGTAGTAGATTCTTCGGCGTTTCGGGCAATGGTGAATCCCATACATTGCATCAAGGTCATACTTTTCCACACTGTTGGCAAACATGTGAGTAGCCTTTTCTTTGATGGCTATGCAGTTGGAGTAGATAGCTGCCGGGAACGGAAGTGTAAGTGATGTAGCGTACTTCTTTGACACATCGCTACCATGTAGAAGAAATTCCAGGTCACTGTTGAAGAAATAACGGAATGGAATCTTTGGTTGATCTGGTTGGCCAATTGTAGGTAGAGGTCTTGTCCAGTCTGTGTAGTATGGAGCTTTGTCTTTTCGTGTGAAGTCAATGTTAGCTTCAGGGTTGAGCCAATCGATGTTGTTGGACATGGCTCGTGCTATGTTTTCAAGATGGTATTCAACTTCAATAGCACTTTCAGAGTTGTCTTTGAGCAGTTGAAAAGCTTCATTCTTGATACGTCTCAACTCTACTTTAGTCATCTTCTTCACCCGAAACTTTTCTTGAAGTAACTTAGCATGCTCCAATGTTCGACCATCTACCATTTCTTGACCTTTAGGTAGTGAGGGAGTAGCATCAACAAGTGTAGAAAACCGGTCGTATTCGGTTGTCATCTTCGTCTTGCCATGAGACAACATCTGTCTTTGTCATCTTCTTCTTCTTATTTGGCTTAGATGAGGACTCTGGTTCCTTTGTTGTGGTGGGAGAGGTGGGTTGTTGTCGGGGCTCAGGTATCTCTTCATCGTCACCACCAGTGTACTCGAAGTGAGCACCGGTTTTCTCTGTCACGAGGTGGTAACTCGAGTCCCGAGGTTTTCATAGCTTGAGAACTTGGTGGAGAGCTTCTATCAGTTGGAGTCCTTTGGGGTGGTGGTGGAATGGAGGATGATTCACCAGTTTTCTTCAGACGTTTAGGCTCTGTATCTTTTTCCTTATCCTTATCATCATCCTCTCTTGGACGCTTAGGCCTTTCAGCTTGCTCCTTGCATGAAGTCTTGAGTTGATATTCCAGTAATGCCTCAAGTAGTTTACTTTCGTCAGAGGTGAAAGTTGCAGATCGTTGAGACAATTGTAGCACCAGCTTGGAAATCAACTCTGCATCAGAGAGAACTGCAGGCTCAATTGCATTGATCGTCATTGTTACCGGGGTGGATTGCATTGTTTGCTTGACCAATTTCATGAGATTTGGATAGAGCTGTCTGGTGAACATCTCCCTTGTAACTCCAGGAACAGTGTCGAGAAGAAACTTGTGAGTATATTCCCTTTCCGTCTTCTCCATTTCCTTTTGGGAATATCCTTTGATAAACTTCTGGATATGCTCCCTTTCTTTCAACAACTCGTTTATCCCGTTTTGAAGAAAGTTGATTCTGTCAGCGAGTTGATTCAGCTTTTTGTTGGTCACGTCTTTCTTCCTGACTTGATTGACAGCATTGACAATCTTTGTCTTAGCTCGGGATATCCAAGAGTCGGTTGGTTTCTTCACTGACTTGGATGTGGATCTGGTTGTGCCTTTGGATGGTGGAGGTGAAGAGTCAGAAGACGAGTCTGATGATGATGAGACATGAGGGACTCGAGGGTCTTTGGTGGCTCAGATGGTTTGTTCCTTGGAACGTGTTGGGCTGTCTAGAAGAAAGTCATCATAATCAACCGTCATCTTTTCAGACTTAGCCATTTCTTCACCTTAATCCTGGCTTCTTCATCGCTGAGCTTGAGCTTCTTTATCTGCTTTTTCTTTAGCTGCAACCTCAGCATCTTTATCAGAAATCGTCTCCGTCTCTTCCTTTTCTGGCTCCTCAAATTCATAGGTGAGAGTGTCCTCCAGTCGTCGTTGTTGTTGATCGTGGGTGGTGGTACCAGTTCCCTTATCGGGTTGATTAACCGCATCAAGAACTGGTGAAGATAGTGCACCACCACTTGACCCTCCGGGGCCACGAGTTTGTTCTTTTACGAACTCTTTGGCAACGTGTTGAACTCTGATATTCTTAACCTTTTTTCTGTAGTCTTTATCCAGTGGCTCTTCTTCCGAGCTTTCCTCTTCTTGCTCAAGCACTGGAGTTTTCCCTTTGCCTTTATCAGCTTTTGGACTAGGAGGTTTTGCAACTGTTTGAGTGTCATCGATTGGAGTTTCAGAGTAGAGGACCTCTTCATCCGTTTTAGTGTCCTCTGAGTCCTCGTCCGTAAGCTTTTGTTGTGGTTCAGGTTTAGGAATAGGGATTGCCTCATTTAATGGAACTTTCCTTTTACGGGAAGGGCTCCTCTTCGGATACCTTCTAGTACTCTCAGTGCTCGTGATACTTCCTGCACTGCCTCTCCTGGTTTTCCTAGTAGGTGTACCAGAGGACTTTTCATCCATGAAACCTACTTTGCCAGATATCGTTTGTACGAATACAGTTGTTTGATATCATAAGTAATAAGATAATCTGGCAGCACTGCACCTTGTTTCTTTGTTGTAGAGTCCTTAAATCTGATAGTGAGTGTGGGCTCATACAACACGGAGTGTTGCTTGGGGTCATCAAGTCTCAAGGGAATATCAAGATTATACCCAAGAGCTCTTTGGATCAACAGTTTGGTGTATCTGATATACGGGATCTTGGTGCCAAGCTTTTTAAGGAAAGTCATCATGTCGTCCCATATCATAGCTTCAACTTCTATGTCTTTCTTGTTGACCAAAGCCCAAAATATTTGTAGTTCCATGAGCTTGGGATGCTTATGACCACTATCACGTCCAGAAACAGATTTTGCAATCATTATGTAGAGGGTTCTCCATGGCTGGGGAATGTTCTTGAGATCAATAGATGAGTGCTTTGTGATAACCCCGGTAGCTTCATCATAGCCGATGTCAACCATGAATTGGAGAACAACCTCTTCAGTTGGAGTGGCATTGAATTGAGTAGGTTCGATGATAGGAATGAGAAGAATGGCCCTCAAATCTGCTGGTGTGATGGTGACTTGGGCCTAGGATTATGGGCCTTCTACATAAGCCTAAGGCTAATTACTAACATAAAGGCCATATTAAGCTAACTATTACATATGAATCACTAACACTTGAATTAAGGTTTAGGAGTGATTCCAACAATCTCCCCCTAAGTGTTAGTGATGAATGAAAGAGTGATAAACGATGTAGGTGTTGATGTAATAGTAGCTTTGACGTCTTCTGACATTCTTCTTTCTTGTGAGAAGAATTGCCTTGATTCGAACAATCTCCCCAGTGTAGAGAAATTGTTTCCTTTCAAGTATTCTTGCTTTGACGTCATCATTTTCTTTGTTCTTTTGTTCTTTGTTCTTAGAAAGTGATAGTATGTTGTTGTTGTCTGCATCAGGTCAGCTTCGTTGCTCTAGTGTCTCCACGTCTTTCTTCAACATGCTCACACACTCTTCAACGTTGGATTACTGTTGATGAAGTTCTTTGAGTCTTTAAACTTTGTAGATTCTTTGACTTTGACTGAAGAATCATTCGACTTTGTGTTGCCTTTTGAGTGAACTTCCATTAGTGATGTTGTTGGTATGAGCATGAGAAGAATCTGCACGATCGGTCCGGCTCCAGAGCTTCCATAAGAAGTAAACATAAGAAAGGTTAGTAATAAGCGGATTCCGGCACTTACAAGTTTGAACTTCGAGAGTGTTGGCAGCATAGTGTGAAAACACAACTCTGATTCTCACAAAGGCCGTTCCTGAACCGGAGTCCCACAAGTGAGATAACGCGACGTACCGAATTACACCTACGGTTCATATGAGTCGCTGAGGTACACCGAAGCATCACCTCACGACTGTAGACCGTTTGAGACCACTAAGCGTAATACACGGGGAGTTACCGAAGCGACCTGTTTTCAAGGTTGTTTGATGTTGACCCTGGCAGGAGTTTCCATTCAATCACTGAGGATCACAATAGTGAACCTCTCATGAATGTTCTTGACAGATTACTAGGATCTGTGTAGGACTCGATAACTATAACAACCCGTAAATTTCTGGATTATTATAATAATATTTATTACGTTAGAAAATTCAAATCAAGTAATTTCTGACAAAATGCCAATATCTAAAATATAAAGACGAGAGGTCATTTCGTTTCTTTAGAAATAAGACACCGCACAAACGATACTTGTCCACTAAGTATCTCTATAATAAATGTGAAATTTATTATTACCCAAGTTAAAAATTAAGCGTACATAAGCTTAATCCATTGTTCCGAAAAGTTATTCCGCATACTGCAGTGCAGTTGCACACAAGACTAAAAATTAATACTGAGATAAGAGAAAAATACACTTTTTATCAATCACTAATAACTTACGGAAGAAAACGAGAAGTATCTCGTGAACTCAGAAAGTCACGGCACCGCACGCGTACCGACACTAAATTAATAACGGCAAACATCTATAATCAGATTTCTACATAATAAGAATGTCATATTATCACGTTTAAGAAATCGTTTCCAAAAACGTAATTTTTATATTTATCGGGTACCGGGAAGATACGTTTACTCAAGAAGTCGATAAAACACGGGGTACAATTTATACTGTGTTTTATAATAAAACAAAAGAGTTAAGCACCTCATTCCCTCTCTCTCCCACGTTTCCCACATATCTGCTCCTTCCTCTTTCTCTTGTCGACACAAACATAATGGACAAACACAGAAATAGTGCCTTCCTTCCTCCTTTTGACTTTCAACCTCAAAAGTACTTCATCTTTATCCTTCAAAAAGGAAACCTATATCCATAGTATTAGCTTGAAGGGTCAAGGACGGCTGTGGAATGTGACTCGAGCCAAAGAAAGGTGTGCTACCTACACGAGACCAAGAGGGCTAGTGTCTTCATCTCTTTTATTCTTCTACATATGGGAGTAAGCAATCACAGCTTCATTCATCTTTCCACATAAACAAAATTCGAGAAATTAGGGTTTTGGGAAACAAAGGGCTTTCAAAAATTGATAGAGGAGTTTTGTAGTTGATGGCATAAGGAAGCTACCCCAGGAGTTAATTTTCCCAAATCATCTCGAGTATCCTCCAATTGAGCTTGTGGATTTTCGGTGCTCACGCCCCTTTCGTCCCACAAGGATTAATGTAAGAACATAAAATTTGTTGTCATTTTAAATCTGTTAATCTGGATATCCCATTTATCCAATTCGAATTTTATTCTTTTTGTTCATACCGAATGTTACAAATAAATTGGAAGTGATATTTGTTAATATTGATATTGATTTGGTTATGTTAATTTGGTTATGTCAATTTGGTTAAATTAAAATGGCGTACTTATTGTTGATGTTGTTGTTGACGAGAAAAAAAAAAACCCAAAAGGAAATAAACATAATTTCTGAAAAGTGAAATAAGCCATAGTTTGTTAATACGGGGTGGTCAAAAACATAAGTTAAAGCTTGTTAGTTTGCTTATCATTTTCTTTCGGCTGATCCTCTTGCTCATTTTGGGTTGTCTCGGCTGAGATAAAACCCGGGGTGTTTGTTTGCTTGTTGTGTTTGACTCGTACACCACCACGAACTCGTAAGGGTGAAGTTGGTATTGAATCCCGTTCGAGCCGGATAGTATCCAATAGACACACTCTCGGTCTAGCCGCCTCCATTAGGTAGCAACTCAGATTAGATTTTAGTGTTGTTGTGACTACTAGTCGATACATAGAAGTTGTGATTGATGGTTTCTGTTGTGCAAAGTGTCCACAGAAATGTTGTAGTTTTCTACTTCTAGTCGCAATAGGAAACGCCCCGAAGGGATGGTTATCACTTGTCCAACACTAGATCACGAGAGGGACTTTTAGTCTCGTCAAACTTAGTGTACAAGTTCAAATTTGTCTTTGCGTTATAGCTTGGTTTTTTTCCCAGCGTCAAAGCAAGTCCACTACAACTTCAAAATTTCTAATATGTGATTTCACATTTTCATGTTGGGCCTAAGTCCAGTCCTCAAGTAGTGTCTGTTTGTCAGCATGGGCTGCGAAGCCCATTGAATTCCCATTAGGGTGCGTTTGGACTATTTTTATACCAAGCCGAGTCCAAAACTCTTAACGTTAAGGTATTGGTATTAAAAGTTAGTTGACAACATGGTCCGTTTGGTTCTACAGCCCATCAGGGCGTTAGTTTCATGTCCCGAGCTCGCAAGAACTCAAGTAAATCATGAATCGTATCCGTCTCGTCTCAACTCATCACGATTCGTCATCCATTTCACTTGCACACGATATATTTGATACTCGACATTTCCATAGGTAAAACGACATTCGCTTGAGTCGATATTTATAATAAAAATGAGGAATTCTCGAAACAAACTAATTTAAAATGAACTACTTTTGTTTATCTCAACTTAGTCACACGATTAACATAAACGAGATAAAAACACATAAGTATATTTTCAATTGTTAATAATCGGATATTAAATTTGATATACCAACTGTGACAAATGATCAACACAAATAAATAGAAAATATACAAGCTTTCGATACTTAGTAAAACCGGATAAATAGAAAATCTCATTCGGGTCATAAACATATAAATTATTTTACAATTCGCAAACGAAATATACTTCTTGAGAACCTCTATTTGTAATCATTATAATTTTTAAGATATATAAGCCGGGTTATATATATAACCTTTCGAGACATATTTATCATCGAAATATGGTACTTTTAATACAAATTGTATAAAAGTTTAGTCAAAACTTAATTTTCTTTTAAAATAAATACATCTATTTTAAATATTAAATGACATGGATATATATATACCCCTTTCTTACAAATCGTGTGCGTCCTATTATATATGTACTATTTTTCGTACATCGTCATCCGGTTATCAACAAACCGAAGTCTTGTTCATCCTTGATATCCTTTCTGCGTGTACCCTTCCAAGTATTATCATTTGGTCATCATTAAACCAAAGTCGTAATTCCTTCTTTGAGATTCCTTCCATGTCATACTCTCATAAGCCGAAATCCACCTAAATATTGTAAATTGTTTTAAGATAAACGATGCCACATAAACAACAACAACAACAAGTCAAACATTTTAAAATCTATAAAGTTAGTTAAACTTTATCGAGTCTTAAACACAAAGACTATATTGCCGTATTAATTAGGTTGCGTGTCGGAGCCGTGCACTATCACTCCTTGATTTAATTCCTTTAGGACTTCATATTGCACATTGCCAAGGTGAGTTTCATAGCCCCTACTTTTACTTGTTTTATAACTGTTTTGGGGGAAGATACATGCTCATTTTGACTTAAATGATTTAATTACAAAAATTATGCATTCTATGCATACTATGCCCTTTGATTGATATGTTTTAAGATACATCATACCTAGATGCTTTAAGGACCACACCAAAACCTTTGACCTAGAATATTACGCAGCTTAGCCTAAGACTTTAGATCCCAAACTGCCATTTTCATGAACCGTCAATTCCTGCTAGGAAGCGCGAATGTTATAAATAGATCTATTGAGGGTGACTCCTCTGTTCGGTTGACCCCGCTTGGGTCAAGGCGAAACATATAGCATGTCGGAACCGAGTGTATTGGGATAAACACTCGCCATGGGCTCCTTATTTGTATGACTTCCTTGTGCATACATGAACTGTCGTAGCTTCGGTTGCATGAACTTAGTGCTAGCGTAATAGACTTAAAAATATATGGCATTATATTCATTATAGTGTACATATACCCTTTTCATGGTCCACTAATGAAAACCTTTTATGAATTGAAATCATAAAATTTATTACATTATGCAAGACGTAATGATCATCAAAAACCAAATTTGAAACAGTGTACTGAAATCTCTTTTTAAATAAACCTATGAACTCACCAGCGTAAGCTGACCCCTTTTAGCATGTATCTTCAGGTTTCGAGGTGATAGCTTATCTTTGGAGGCGCAAGGCAAAGGCATGGCATGGTCATAGACGACTCCGATTTATGTATTGGGACCACCTTTTTATAATGGGCCATTTTCCGAATCAGATTAAAAATGTAAACATTGTTTTTAAGAAATGAATAAAAGTTATTTATAAAAAATCCGTTGTTCTATGCTTATGTTGTGGTATCAATTTAGTAGCACCCCAAATACTTGTATGCTTCCGCTGAGTCATTTTTGGGGGTGTTACAGATTGGCATCAGAGCCAGGTTATAGAGAACTGGGTATATTTTAAAACCTATACTATAACCACTTTTACAAAAACTAAATCCTATGACCGACACGTGCCTGCCTGCCGAGCTGATGCCTCACTTATGATCCTGTTGAGATCATACTTGATAAGATGCATGTTTTATTACTGCTCACCTAATTTCATTATAGGTTACAATTATCTTCCCTATACGTATATTTACGTATCACAACACTACACTTTTCCCTCACATAAAAAGAATAATTGTTCAAATCCTTCAAGACAATCTTTAAAAGTATTGTGACATATTACTAGCGTAACTAAGCTAAGTATTTCAAAATTCATTGAACCTCGGGTGAATGTAGACTGATCACCTATATTCAACCAGGGACAGTGGGACATAGCCTGATCACCTATGTCCGACTCAGAGGTGAATTTTGCAGTACTTAGGATAGTTATAATAGCTTTATGTCGAGTGAGAAAATGATAATATTTTAACAAACATGTAACATTTTAATAAGCCACACGTTGAGGTTACACTAAAGCCACACATAGGCGTCACACTATCCCTAATCACAAGCCACTCACTGGCATCACCCTATCATAAGCCACTCGCTGGCGTTACAATATTCTTTAATCACAAACCACTCACTGGCATTCACTGATCACAAGCTACTCACTGGCATTCCTTAGTCATAAAACACTCACTGGAATCACCCTATCATAAGCCACTCGCTGGCGTCACAATATTCCTTAATCACAAACCACTCACTGGCATTCACTGATCACAAGCTACTTACTGGCATTCCTTAGTCATAAAACACTCACTGGCATCACCCTATCATATGCCACTCGCTGGCGTCACAATATTCCTTAATCATAAGCTACTCATTGGCGTCATACTACTTCTTAATCATAAACTTTATAATTTCATATCACAATCGGGTTATGTTATAGTCACTCCTACCCCAACCTTACATTCTGTGGACAAATCAAACCATTTTAGGAGCAACCTTCCAATAGCACCTATGAGGAAAATTCTCTAATGGGAATAGGCAACAAAAGAACAATAAACCTTTGGCAAAATCTAGAAGGACACAGTAAATGACCCATAATCCCGCAAAACTTGAAAATTTCACCATTGAAAATTTGATACCTTGAAACTCCACCCACCTCTTAAGAATAACCGTGCCTACCTTGTTACCTTCCTACAAACAAAAGAGTTGCCATACAAACTATTTCCGGTTATCCCACAAACCATTATAATCAAAATACTTCATGAATTATTCCACGAACCAAATTACCACCTTACCATTTCACCATAATATAAACTACAATTCTACCCATACCTTACCAAAATAAAGTGTTCCTTAATACTTTGAAAGGTATTCCAGAACCACTCTATTGGTTACTTATTTCCTCGAAATGTGTTTTAAGTTAATACCCCATAAACAAAAATGATCAATGCCCTCCTTGATAGTTAAGCATTACCTTAGGATGTATCCTACACCTCTGCCTAAAACCATAGATATCCATGAGGTTCATCAACCATTAAACCTCCAATCCTACACAACTTAGATAACTAAACCCTACTCGTAGCTATGAGTAAATGTTATATCCTACAACACATCCTTGCTACAATATATTTTCCAAATTTGAGGATTCCTCTTTAGAATCCAACAATAATGTTTTCCAAAATCCCTCGTTAAAATGAGACAAAATGCTGAAACACTAAAAGTTTCGCAAAATTTCCCTGTATACCCCATAATTTAGAACCGGTTTTACAATCTTTTAAAAATGTGTCATTTTTACATCTTATCGATTTTGAAATATGGTTTTAGTCAAACTCGTACAAACATTTAGAGAAATTCGAAAACAAATGTTTCTTCACCCTTTAAAGAAGAAAACACACAAACCCATAGCGAACCTTAAGAATCAACCTATATACTTTAGAATCCTGAAACACCAGAAATGGGTACGTTTTGATAAGACATTGAGAAGTTAGGAGTGCCCACACTAACAAAATAGTGAAACCTCATAACATCAAGAGTTAGAACTCTCGCCCAATAAATCTACCCCAGAAAGATCATAGCTCCTCAGATGGAGGATGTGCTCCTGGCATAACACCTAGGTGCCCGTACCCAAAGAGGAAACCCTGAAACAACCTAGGAAAAATTTAAAACTTGTCCCAAATACCATCACCTCGTTCCCAACACCCTATCGGGTAACGTAAACTGAGATCCGGGACGGATCTCCTGTAAGGTGGGTAGACTATAACAACCCGTAAATTTCTGGATTATTATAATAATATTTATTACGTTAGAAAATTCAAATCAATTAATTTCTGACAAAATGCCAATATCTAAAATATAAAGACGAGAGGTCATTTCGTTTCTTTAGAAATAAGACACCGCACACACGATACTTGTCCACTAAGTATCTCTATAATAAATGTGAAATTTATTATTACCCAAGTTAAAAATTAAGCGTACATAAGCTTAATCCATTGTTCCAAAAATTTATTCCGCATACTGCAGTGCAGTTGCACACAAGACTAAAAATTAATACTGAGATAAGAGAAAAATACACTTTTTATCAATCACTAATAACTTACAGAAGAAAACGAGAAGTATCTCGTGAACTCAGAAAGTCACGGCACCGCACGCGTGCCGACACCAAATTAATAACGACAAGCATCTATAATCAGATTTCTACATAATAAGAATGTCATATTTTCACGTTTAAGAAATCGTTTCCAAAAACGTAATTTTTATATTTATCGGGTACCGGGAAGATACGTTTACTCAAGAAGTCGATAAAACACGGGGTACAATTTATACTGTGTTTTATAATAAAACAAAAGAGTTAAGCACCTCATTCCCTCTCTCTCCCACGTTTCCCACATATCTGCTCCTTCCTCTTTCTCTTGTCGACACAAACATAATGGACAAACACAGAAATAGTGCCTTCCTTCCTCCTTTTGACTTTCAACCTCAAAAGTAATTCATCTTTATCCTTCAAAAAGGAAACCTATATCCATAGTATTAGCTTGAATGGTCAAGGACGGCTGTGGAATGTGACTCGAGCCAAAGAAAGGTGTGATACCTACACGAGACCAAGAGGGCTAGTGTCTTCATCTCTTTTATTCTTCTACATATGGGAGTAAGCAATCACAGCTTCATTCATCTTTCCACATAAACAAAATTCAAGAAATTAGGGTTTTGGGAAACAAAGGGCTTTCGAAAATTGATAGAGGGGTTTTGTAGTTGATGGCATAAGGAAGCTACCCCAGGAGTTAATTTTCCCAAATCATCTCGAGTCTCCTTCAATTGAGCTTGTGGATTTTCGGTGCTCACGCCCCTTTCGTCCCACAAGGATTAATGTAAGAACATAAAATTTGTTGTCATTTTTAATCTGTTAAACTGAAAATCCCATTTATCCAATTCGAATTTTATTCTTTTTGTTCATACCGAATGTTACAAATAAATTGGAAGTGATATTTGTTAATATTGATATTGATTTGGTTATGTTAATTTGGTTATGTCAATTTGGTTAAGTTAAAATGGCGTACTTATTGTTGATGAAAAAAAAACCCCAAAAGGAAATAAACATAATTTCTGAAAAGTGAAATAAGCCATAGTTTGTTAATACGGGGTGGTCAAAAACATAAGTTAAAGCTTGTTAGTTTGCTTATCATTTTCTTTCGGCTGATCCTCTTGCTCATTTTGGGTTGTCTTGGCTGAGATAAAACCCGGGGTGTTTGTTTGCTTGTTGTGTTTGACTCGTACAGCCACCACTGAACTCGTAAGGGTGAAGTTGGTATTGAATCCCGTTCGAGCCGGATAGTATCCGATAGACACACTCTCGGTCTAGCCGCCTCCATTAGGTAGCAACTCAGATTAGATTTTAGTGTTGTTGTGACTACTAGTCGATACATAGAAGTTGTGATTGATGGTTTCTGTTGTGCAAAGTGTCCACAGAAATGTTGTAGTTTTCTACTTCTAGTCGCAATAGGAAACGCCCTGAAGGTATGGTTATCACTTGTCCAACACTAGATCACGAGAGGGACTTTTAGTCTCGTCAAACTTATCGTACAAGTTCAAATTTGACTTTGCGTTATAGCTTGATTTTTTTCCCAGCGTCAAAGCAAGTCCACTACAACTTCAAAATTTCAAATATGTGATTTCACATTTTCATGTTGGGCCTAAGTCCAGTCCTCAAGTAGTGTCTATTTGTCAGCATGGGCTGCGAAGCCCATTGAATTCCCATTAGGGTGCGTTTGGACTATTTTTAAACCAAGCCGAGCCCAAAACTCTTAACGTTAAGGTATTGGTATTAAAAGCTAGTTGACAACATGGTCCGTTTGGTTCTACAGCCCATCAGGGCGTTAGTTTCATGTCCCGAGCTCGCAAGAACTCAAGTAAATCATGAATCGTATCCGTCTCGTCTCAACTCATCACGATTCGTCATCCATTTCACTTGCACACGATATATTTGATACTCGACATTTCCATAGGTAACACAACATTCGCTTGAGTCGATATTTATAATAAAAATGAGGAATTCTCAAAACAAACTAATTTAAAATGAACTACTTTTGTTTATCTCAACTTAGTCACACGATTAACATAAACGAGATAAAAACACATAAGCATATTTTCAATTGTTAAGAATCGGATATTAAATTTGATATACCAACTGTGACAAATGATCAACACAAATAAATAGAAAATATACAAGCTTTTGATACTTAGTCAAACCGGATAAATAGAAAATCTCATTCGGGTCATAAACATATAAATTATTTTACAATTCGTAAACGAAATATACTTCTTGAGAACCCCTATTTGTAATCATTCTAATTTTTAAGATATATAAGCCGGGTTATATATATAACCTTTCGAGACATATTTATCATCGAAATATGGTACTTTTAATACAAATTGTTTACAAGTTTAGTCAAAACTTAATTTTCTTTTAAAATAAATACATCTATTTTAAATATTAAATGACATGGATATATATATATATATATATATATATACATACACTTAATATATGTATATACCCCTTTCTTACAAATCGTGTGCGTCCTATTATATATGTACTATTTTTCGAACATCGTTATCCGGTTATCAACAAACCGAAGTCTTATTCATCCTTGATATCCCTTCTGCGTGTACCCTTCCAAGTATTATCATTTGGTCATCATTAAACCAAAGTCGTAATTCCTTCTTTGAGATTCCTTCCATGTCATACTCTCATAAGCCGAAATCCACCTAAATATTGTAAATTGTTTTAAGATAAACGATGCCACATAAACAACAACAAGTCAAACATTTAAAAATCTATAAAGTTAGTTAAACTTTATCGAGTCTTAAACATAAAGACTAAATTGCCGTATTAATTAGGTTGTGTGTCGGAGCCGTGCACTATCACTCCTTGATTTAATTCCTTTAGGACTTCATATTGCACATTGCCAAGGTGAGTTTCATAGCCCCTACTTTTACTTGTTTTATAACTGTTTTGGGGGAAGATACATGCTCATTTTTACTTAAATGATTTAATTACAAAAATTTTGCATTCTATGCATACTATGCCCTTTGATTGATATGTTTTAAGATACATCATACCTAGATGCTTTAAGGACCACACCAAAACCTTTGACCTAGAATATTACGCAGCTTAGCCTAAGACTTTAGATCCCAAACTGCCCTTTTCATGAACGGTCAATTCCTGCTAGGAAGCGCGAATGTTATAAATAGATCTATTGAGGGTGACTCCTCTGTTCGGTTGACCCCGCTTGGGTCAAGGCGAAACATATAGCATGTCGGAACCGAGTGTATTGGGATAAACACTCGCCATGGGCTCCTTATTTGTATGACTTCCTTGTGCATACATGAACTGTCATAGCTTCGGTTGCATGAACTTGGTGCTAGCATAATAGACTTAAAAATATATGGCATTATATTCATTATAGTGTACATATACCCTTTTCATGGTCCACTAATGAAAACCTTTTATGAATTGAAATCATAAAATTTATGACATTATGCAAGACGTAGTGATCATCAAAAACCAAATTTGAAATAGTGTACTGAAATCTCTTTTTAAATAAACCTATGAACTCACCAGCGTAAACTAACCCCTTTTAGCATGTATCTTCAGGTTTCGAGGTGATAGCTTATTTTTGGAGGCGCAAGGCAAAGGCATGGCATGGTCATAGACGATTCTGATTTATGTATTGGGACCACCTTTTTATAATGGGCCATTTTCCGCATCAGATCAAAAATGTAAACATTGTTTTTAAGAAATGAATAAAAGTTATTTATAAAAAATCCGTTGTTCTATGCTTATGTTGTGGTATAGTCACTTTAGTAGCACCCCAAATACTTGTATGCTTCCGCTGAGTCATTTTTGGGGGTGTTACAATAACGTACCACTGTTGTTCTTATTGTTGAACAACAAGTGATGAAATGTCAAGTGTACCTATGAGATATTTTGATGAATCTCGTGGCTCTAGACTCAATAGTGCGATTTGGTTTTCCTGAGCGGAGACTAGGGAGAGGGTCTCCTTCTTCAATACCAGTAATCTGTAAGAGAAAGCCGATAGTTTACGTAGGGCTCTCTGTGAGAATGAAACAAGCTTCTGTTGAGAGAAACTTGAGTGGCTAAGAAGGTTTTAGTGCATGCGTCACTGGGTCCATGACGACTTTGATCTTCAATACTGGTGTCATCAAGTGACAACCAGTAGCATATGAGTTGAACCCGGTGTCTGACCTAAGTTGAATAATTTGGAGGGCTATTTCTTTTTACCCTTTTCTTTGCATTTCTTTTTAATTCTTCAACTCCTTCTTTCTCCAATTCTCATTTTCTCCTTTTTATAATCATACCTAAGGACTTCTAATTCTAACTATTGGTAGTGTCTTTGGGTAGATCCATCCGGCTCTGGCGGATCATAGGACGGTTATTCCTAACCTTAATCACCTTATAACTCCATTGCCATAAAACCATTTTCATGAAAATCTCTCGAAGTATTTGTGAATGAAAAACATGTTTGAACACTTCAAGAGTTTTAGATTTTCAGAAATACTCCCCTTCAACATGTGCTTAAGAGTTTTGATTGGAATCTGCAGTGAGGAAAGAGCGCGCACTTTTTGAATTGATCGACTCAAGATAGACAATCCCTTGCGAGACACGATTACGTTGAATAGTTAAAGAGATACATTGCCAGCTTTTAGGTGACAACTAGCTCTAATAACTACCTTGAAGATGTGGACAACCCCGAAAGGTTGTCAAACCCGTCAAAGTTCATGTCTATCAAGAGTTTCTCGAATAGGTACAATTTACTTGGATAAGTCTTGGAAGACAAATCTTTTCAATGTATGACTGTTCAGTTCCCGTCAATTCATGGGTTGAAGTCTTTTCACACGAGGATTCAATAGCAAAACACAACATATTTCTTATCACATAATTTTTCTCCCCCTCAAGAATGGCATATAAATGTTATTTTTGAAGAAATGTTGAGAATAAATATGACCATTTTGAGTTTTGTGGGAAGATTACACAAAGAACAGTTTGTGAACAAAGTTTTTAAGTCAAATACTCCCCCTCAACAAGTGATATAAACGGTTGAGGTTTTGAAAATCATAAGGGGAAGTACTTGTTCTTTTGAGCAAAACCTTGAAAAATGAAAGGTTTGATAGGTTTTACTCAAAAGTAAGAAGCTTTCGCTCCTTTCATAAGGATTGTGGCACTGAAGCGTACCACAGGGTCCTTTATTTACAAGGGCGGGTTGTACACTGTTATGTGTGCACAAGCCATTATGAATAAGTCAAACAGACAAAATCACAATCAAGAAAGTTAATAGTGTACCCAATGATTACGCATGACCAACTACTTTCTGAGGACGTTGGAAAGTCAGAATCGGAAAGTTTGGTCATCCTCCCACATAGCTCTCCAACCATTGCATCTGATCCCGATGAATTAAACATTCATTAATCCTAGTGATAAATCAACGAACATCCTTGCGATCCTTTGAATTCCATCTCTTCGTCTGAATTATACCCAACTCAATGTCCTTCAATCGATATGCCAATCCATCTCGAACCATCTCCAGGGTGGCGTCATAGAACTTAGTGAATTTCATCGAAAGCCATCAAGCAAGTATGATGATTTTCACTTTGGTAGACAAGCCCAAACTTTTGTTTATGAACGATTTTGTACTGAGGTTCTTGATTGATTTCGTTGAAGTGTAAGAGTGATGCAGTGATATTTGAGTTGTTTTTGGTAAGATTCGACCCCGAGGTGGAGATCTTCAACACGATCTTAGTAGACGTATGAAAACAAGGAGTGCAGTAATGTACTTGATCTGACTCTCGGTTGAGGTTCAGGTTGGGGCTCAGGCATGTAATGATCCTCACCACCAGTGTATGTAGAGTGATTACTGGTTTTCTCCATTGGTAGTGTGGTTTATGAAACCCTTGGTTGATCAGATGGTGGTGGCTGTGAAGCTTGTTGTGTAGTGGTGAAAACCTGCTTAACCATGTGTCAAATCATTGGATGGAGTTGCCTTCTTAACAGAGTTTGTTGTTGACTTAGTTGTTTCTTTTGTTGATGGAGGTGATGATTGAAATGATGATTTGGGTTTGGTGGAAGTGTCAAGAGGCAGTTCAGAAGACTGTTGAGGTATGTGTGCTGGATTGTCAACTATGTAGTTGTCTGATTCCTTGTTTAACTTTTCCTCTTCAGCTCTAGCAGCTTCTTCAGCCTCTTTTCACATCATTTCCTCTTCAACCACCAAATTATCATCAGTAACTCTTTCATCCTTATCATGATCGTAATTTCCTTCGTCATATATTTCCACATCTTCACCATGCTTTTCTTCTTGCGGTTGTATTAGTTGTTGTTGTGGTTGCTTCATTTCAACAGTTGTAGTGACACTGACACCCAGATCCTTACCGGGTTGATTAACCGGATCGGATGGGGTAAGAGATGTTCGCAATGAATCTTTCATAAGTGAAGGACTACTGCTTGACCCTCCTGCCAGGGTTGATAAACCGGAAAGGTTGAAGCATGGTATTCCATCCTTTTCTGCTTTAATGTCTTATGAAATTGTATTTCCTCATCCATTGAATCATATTCATCATCAGTATGACTTAGTGAGCATGAATTTGAATGGATGTTGCAGAAGGATGTCCACAGTAATTCTGCAAGATGATTATGAGCATATGAAGTTGTTGAAGACGACACGGAGATTGTTCTTTCCAATTGTTTTGTCGTATCCGGCTGGGAATGTGTTTGCCATCGAGAGCTCAGCTGGGGCATTGATGTTTGCTTGATTTGCAGCAATTTTGTGATCTGAAGACATTAGCAAAAAGACGACATATGGAAACACAATGTGTTTGTTTTAGTCTGATTTATTATCTAATTCCTTGTTTGATGGTAACATGTTTATGTTAGTTACAAGTCCTAAGTCACATTATTCCAATTGATTGAAGTTGATGTGATAAGTTACGTGAACATGTTAATTTTGAAATTTCAAAGTCCAATTTTTCACTTAACACACAACATATTAACTTTTGTAAGCTTATACGAAACATCAGGTATTTGTGACTTATGCGTAACATTTAACAAGTAACATATGCGTAATAGGTCAAAATGTAGTGAACAGTGGGTTATGAGTAACAAGGATCCTTATGCGTAAGAAAGGAGCTTATGCGTAGGAGTAAGCTAAAGCGTAAGACCAAGCTTATGCATAAGAGTTTCTTACGCGTAAGACAAGTTCAAAGGCTTTAGGCTTACGCATAGGAATAAGCAAGATGTTACGCGTAAAGTTTACTCGTAAGAGTAAAGCTTATGCGTAGCAAGCCTTGTTTACGAATATCTTTCCAAGATACGCATAATCCACTGTAGACCTCTTATGCGTAAGAGTTACGCGTAAGATTTCTCTTAGGCGTTACCTTTACGCATAAAAGTATTCTTTAAGCGTAACGGTTTGAACACCTGAAGATTCTGACATTACGAATAATTAACATGTTAACTATAAACATGAAAACTTGATTGCAGTTAATTCCAAACATCTTTTAGTTCACAAAACAAGCATAAGAACATATCAGATACACACAGAAAGACTTAGGCGTAAGATTACTCAAACCCTAAACCCTTAATCTACGTGTAAGGGATATAGCTACACAAATCAAACAAGAATGTTTCTGGAGTGTCCTAGATGTCATATGAGTGCAATGGAACAAGATTTAACATATTTCCACCACAGAATCAGAAGATTTATGGGAGATGAACCCTAAAAACCTAAAACTTAAATTCTTACAGTTTAGATGTTTCTGGGCTAATTTAAAGGTTCAAATCATGCATATATACTTATTCTAACACTTTCTTGACCACCTAATAACATATCACAGAATAGAAAAACCCTAGATGAGCGCAAGAACCCTAGAATTCAAATCAATGAAATTTAAGATTCAGGATGGTTTTGGACGATTGAAACAAGTTTAATAGACACTAAGAAAGTTTTTAACACAATTCATTTCAATCCAAACACTTTTATGCATAAACACCCAATTCGTTCGGGTGAACAATTTTCCAAAATCAGTTTAAAGAGTTTTAACCGTTGGATTTGAAAGATTTTTTGAAATCCTTGTTTAGAATCTTGATCAAAACAATTTAGAACTTACAGATTATGAACAGCATGAACGGATTTAGAAGATTTGATTTGGGCCGTTTGATCTTGGTGTTTTAGGAGTAAATGATTTTGTTAAAATTAATTTGCCAAGTTGACACATTTAGTCCCTCAACCTTAAAGAGGTTCCAACCAAGATCCTTTAACTTCCGTTTAGGTTAGACAAAACACATGTAAGGCAAGAAACTTAACGATACTCCCCCTCGACTTTTGAAATAATGAATTTTGAAGACATTTGAGCCCGAGGAAAGTATTTGACAAGAAACGTATCCACCATTTTGGAAGAACCAACATATTTTTGAAAACATGGAAGTACAAGGTTTATGACACTGAAAAATATTTACTTTATCCCCCTCAACACTTTTTCGGGAAAAATAGTGAAAGATTTGATAGAACAAAGTGTTGACTGAAGATTTGTACTTGCGATGTTTGAAAGAATTTAGATAGAAGAATATTTTTGAGATTTTCTGATTTTATATTTTTGTATTTTGTTTTTGAAAAATATTTACAAAAGAGGTTTTGGTGTTTGACTGGTTTTAAGAGTTCATCCAGTTCCTCTTGAGTCAAACACCGCATACCAATCAGGTGGACCAACTCATTAAACCTAGCAGGAGCTGAGGCTTTGGTGAGGAGATCTGCCAATTGGTATTATGTACCCACAAAATATAATTCAACAGTACCCTGTTCCACGTGGTCTTTGATGAAATGATATCGAAGATCGATGTGCTTTGATTTCGAATGTTGAACAGAATTGCACGAGATCGCAATAGCACTCCGATTGTCGCAGTACATCGGGATTCTGTCAAATACGTAACCATAGTCCTTGAGTTGTGTTCTCATCCAAATGACTTGAGCACAACACGTCGACATGGCTACATATTATGCTTCGATTGAGGACAGCGATGTACAATCCTGCTTCTTCGATTGCCATGACACCAGTTTATCACCAAGAAATTGTAATGCTCCTGAAGTACTTTTACGTGAATCTAAGCATCCTGCGTGATCGTCAAAAGCGATTAGTTCAAAACCCGAATCCTTCGGATACCAGATTCCCAAATTAATGGTTCCCTTGATGTATCGGAGGATTCTTTTAGCCTCTGAGAGGTGGATTTCAGTTGGTCTCGACTGATAACGGGAGCAAAGATATACGGCAAAGACAATATCAAGCCTGCTAGCTGTTAGATACATGAGAGACCCAATAATACTACGGTATTTTGTAGGGTCCACCAATTTCTCATGTAAATCAGCGTCTAGCTTCTTGGTATGAGCCATTGGTGTGGCATAGGTGTCACAGTTTTGCATTCCAAATTTGTTTAACAATTCAAGGGCATATTTGGACTGACTCAAGAAAATACCACGGGGTGATTGATGAACTTGCATTCCAAGGAAGAATGTGAGTTCACCCATCATTGACATTTCAAAATGTTTTGTCATAAGTTTTGCAAAAGCATTTGAATATTTTAAATGTGTTGACCCAAAAATGATGTCATCCACATAGATTTGAACGATTAAGATGTGAGCCCCGTGATATTGTATAAAGAGTGTAGGGTCGACCGAACCTTTGGTAAACTTATTGGCAATAAGGAAGGATGATAACTTATCGTACCACGCCCGAGGGGCTTGTTTGAGACCGGAGAGAGCTTTCTTTAGTTTGTAGACATGATTAGGGAACTCTGGATCAACGAATCCTTCTGGCTGGCTAACATATACCGTTTCTTTCAGTTGTCCATTGAGAAAAGCGGTTTTGACATCCATCTGAAAGACCGTGATGTTCATGTGAGCCGCAAATGCCCGAAAAATCCGAACACCTCAAGACGAGCAACCGGAGCGAATGATTCTTCAAAGTCAATACCCTCTTCCTGTCTATAACCCTTAGCCACCAGACGTGACTTGTTTCTAATTACGGTTCCTTTAGCATCCAATTTGTTTTTCCAAATCCATTTTAGACCAATGATGAAGACCCCTGTTGGTCTTTCAACCAGTTCCCATACTTCAAGACGTTTGAATTGGTTGAGTTCTTCTTGCATGGATTCAATCCAGTTGTCCTTTGTCATTGCGTCTTTAATGTTTTTAGGCTCAGATTGGCAGACAGTGAGTGCATAAATGCAATGTTCACCATCTGTGTGAAGACGTTGTCTCGTTACGACTGGTTGATTCGGGTTACCAATAATATTCTCAAGAGGATGGTCTTTTGTCCAACGATGTGTAGAGGGTTGATGTTGGTATACATTGTGCTGATTTTGAGGATTCAAATGGCTTGTAGATGATTCGCAACATCGTGCAGCGTTTCATTAGCAAACGGGTTAAAGAACGCATTTGGATCAAAATCTGCGGTGGGGGTACGTGCATTAAGAACATCATCAGTTGGTTCGCGTCGTTGGATGCAGTTTGTTCAACTGTTGTTGTAGAGTCAACTGGTGGTGCTTCTTCAACAGTTGTTGTTGTAGCCGGTGTATCGGTATAAGAGTAGTATCGGGTTGAGCATGAAACATCGGATACACTGGAGCACGTTCATCAATGTTATCACTAAACATCGGAGCAAATAGCTTTTCCATTTGTTGACGAGTAAGCTGGGGGCATGATTCAGCTGATGATGGGGTTTGAGGGAAGTTTAAATGGTTGTGACCGGGTTCCAAGCTGTTATACTCAGAAGCCATTGTGAAGAAGTTTCAGAATCAGCTTCCCCCAAACTGACAACGTCTTTAGCAGATTTGAAACTTTGATGAAGTCTACATTTCCTCTAACTTTTGAAGGTTTCGGTATGCAGCGGAATTTGTAGATGAGCAGTAAACTACACAAGGTAAATCTGACTAATTACGGAAAATCCGTTTGAGGGTAACATGCCAAAATTCAACAAGATCTTCTCACGTATGTAGACGCATCACACCAAACAAACCACGAAAGACGAAATGAAATGACTTTCCCCTGAATGTTGTGGTCTTTCGGAATACTAATCACTGTGAATATGCAATAACTCGATACCAAGACCGCGTGTGAGGCATCATAATATCATATTTGGGTAACTTCACACAAGATCACCCATGAAATTGAGACGATAACACCTAAGTGAGACGTTTGAGCCACATATCGTCTTATTTCTTCCCCTAATTGAAGAAATTCATGAAGGCATTGGGTTTTCGCAAAGAAGCATGTGGAAAAACAAGGAAGCAATAACCACCTACACACTCTCTCCCCCTCGATGTTTTCAATGATTCAGAATCATACACCACGTATGTTGTTGATGAATTGAAGACAATAAACCATGTATAAGGAGATAGCGAAACCATGTATGTCCAATTGATCGAACAAGTGTGAAGTACCATAAGTATCTCGAGAGAGTCAACTGTTGATAAAACTTCTCTATGCATTATGTTGATCATCAGCTGTGACATTGTTGTAGGAAACACTTTGTTCTTCTGTTTTCAGAGATTCGATTGGAGGTGCAGCTACAGTAACGGTTGTTGTTGTAGATTCATATGTATCAGAAATTAGAGTATTATCAGGTTATGCAGCGCAAACATTCAATACATCAGAAGCACAACTTTAGACAGAATCTTTAACCAGAGGAGCAAGCAATGTTTCCAATTCTTGACGATTAAGTACAATGGTGGAGCATCTGATGGACCATTATATTTTTGACGGTGAGAAACGGGTCCTACTCTGTATTGCAGTAGGAGCCATTGTTGTTGTACCTACATAGAAAAATAGGAGGGGGACAAGAAAGAAGAAACATGGATCCCCAAGTGTAACTGGGTTCCAGATGTTAGAGGCATAAAGATGTAGTGTCAATTATCTTCTTGAAACCTGAACATGCTATTTTGATAAGTTCCTTTCCTACCTCAGGGATGGATGTTGTGGGTTTCACACTTGTGTTGATGCAGCTACTTAGTATCTTGCCTGTAGGAATCCACCTAAGACCAATAGTGTTGAAAACTCTACCCGTTGGAATCCATCTAAGGTTAGATCTAGGGGATGTTGAAACTTCTTTTGAGAAGAGTCTGCTTCCTATATTGATCCACCTATTAAGTTTATGAAATTTTACGTTTAGATCAACGGGTTTATTTCTAACTGTTTGTTGATTAAACTTAGGTTTTGGTTTGCTACTACAAGCAGTGTTATGCAACACACTAGAAGGCATCACACTAGGTCGTGAACCTAAGATTCCATCCTTTTGGAGTAGTGCCCTTTTCCTAGCCTTTTCTAGATCATAGTTCTTGTGCAAGTCCTTTGTATCATATGAATGTTGAATTTTGATGCTCGGTTTAGACATTGTGTTCGAACTAATCCTAGACGGGCCAGGTGCAGCTACTTGTAGAGGTTTAACAGAAACAGATCTAATAGAAACAGGTTTAACAAAAACAGAAGCATTTTTCTTAGGCCAGGAATGTGGAGTGACTGGTTTTGATGAATGATTATTCTCAACAACTTGGGAGGCAAACCGTGGTTTTGAAGATTTTGAATGTTCAGATTTAAAAGCAGTTGGTTGTTTAACTACTGATTGTTTTCTGAAAGGTTGTAGAGACGATTTCCCCAAGATTGTTGGTTTTGCAAAATTAGTATCCACACTCTTGTCAGTTAATCTTCTCAGTTTGTTTTGTAAAGCAACATGTGCAAGCCCCTTTGCTTGAATTTGAGCCTTTAAATGCTCATTTTCTTTTACTAATGTATCCACACGATTACTTTGTTCATTCAAAGATTTACCATTTGGCTCAGAATTTAAGAAATTGTTTTGCATTTTGAGTTCAAGAGAGATGCAATGAGCCTCAAGTTTTGAAAAATCTTTTTGAAACTGAGCAATGGTCATTTTGAGAAGAATGTTTTCAGATTCAAGAGTTTGATTTGACGTTTCAGTTGAATTGTTAACAAGTAAGGGCTCAGACATGAGATAGTTGTCTGGACATTGTGCAACACACTGGTCAACCTCTCCTTCATTTCTAAATTCAGGTTGCTCAGATGTTGTGTCGCATTTGCAGTCAGAATAAGATCAACAGTAGATAGTACCACAATCATTTGTTCTTTGTCAAAGTTCGGTTCTGTGTCGTAGATGGGTAAGATATCTTCCTCAACCATTGATTCTTCGTCAAAGTTAGGCTCGGTGTCATAGTTAAGTATAATATCTTCTCCAGATCTGCTGCTGTCATCCTGCTTTTCCAATGCTACAACCTCATTGTCCGCATTACCGACAGATGCAGTAATCACAACATTCTCAACGTCCCTTTGAGCATACCTTCCATGTACATCAACTCTTTCACCTTGCACGACTGCGGGATTTCGGGAATTTGATGATGTCTGTTGCTTGGAATTGATAATTTTTGGGAATTTCATGCATTTCCATCTTTCGTATCCAGAATCATCAGTAGCAAGGTTTGGTGATGAAGGTTTTAAGCAGTAGATGGAAGGTGAGGAGATTTGTGAAGTCATCATACTTGAAAGGCCGAGATAGTGATTTTCAAAATTTCCCTCCAAAAATAATTTTGAAAATTTTTCTCTCTCAAAATTTAAAATTCACTATAAAATCCAATTCTAAGGTTGTAAGAAAAATTTGAGATATGACAATTTTGACGCTAAATTTGACCCGAAAAATTCGAATTTGAGCAAAAAAATTTGAATTTTTGACCAAAATTTTCACAGTTAAACCAAAATTTGAATCTCGCGTAAAAATTGGACGTTTAGTCTCCCCTAAAAATTAAATTTTCCCGCCAATTTTTTTTTTTTTAATAACTTGTGTTGATGGATCTTTGTAGTCGAATGAAACTTGTTGTTTGTTGAAGAAGTGCTTAGGTAGAAAACCGCTTATGCGTAGAGAAACCTTACGCGTAAAACACCTTATGCGTAGAAAGTGCCTTACGCGTAAAAACACCTCCTTACGCGTAACAATGAGACTTACGCGTAAGAATAGCTTACGCGTAGACTTGGTGAAACCTTAGCTTATGCGTAAACCAAAGACTTAATAGTAAGAACCTTATGCGTAATATTTTCTTAGGCGTAAGACTTGCTTATGCGTAGAAAATGCTTACGCGTAAGATGTTTACTCGTAAGCTTTTATGCTTATGCGTAAAACTAGGTTTTAACCCAAAAATCCTTTACACTATCACAGTGTAAAAGATATCCAAAGTCGAAGTGTTTTCAGGCTTATCCAAGCAAGAAAAACACTGAGTAAGCCAAGAAACTGAAGATCAAGCCAAGGAAATCTTATGCGTAAGTTTAGGGTTTCCTTACGAGTAGAAAATACCAAAAACTGATTTTATGCCCAAAAGTGTTTAGAAACTTGATTTTTGTGATGAAATAGCTTCAATATCACCAAAATAACAAGAAAGTTTAAAACTTGATGATCCAAAACTCTTTTTCACCTTACGAGTAGAAACAAGTACACGAATGAAATCAAGCTCAAAAACACTCCTACACACGTAAAGTTTGAAACTTTTTGCCAAAAACTTAAACTTTATCACCAAATAACCTTTAAAGTACAAGAATCTTGAATTTTAAAGTGAAAAAATTGAAGCTTTTTTGCGTATGAAAAGTTGAGTACGAGCCTTACGCGTATAAACAAAAAGACTTCCAAAACTAAAATCGTTTCACCCAACTATTTGGCGAATGATACCACTGTTAGGTCACCATATTAGTAACACAAGCATCAATAGAAGAAATAAGGAAGAAGTGATCGGTTGAACACTTAGCCAAACACACGTTATGATAGTAAAGAATGGTTACGCGTAGGTGAATGAGATAAATGAACAACCAACCCTCAAGTGAGGGTTATACAAGAGTATTTATAGGGCAAGGAGCTAGGGCAACACTCCTAGTCCCTTCCTTTCTCATATGGGCTTGTGCCTAGGCTTATGGGCCTTCTACATAAGCCTAAAGCTAATTACTAACATAAAGGCCATATTAAGCTAACTATTACATATGAATCACTAACACTTGAATTAAAGTTTAGGAGTGATTCCAACACTAACATTTGGTTTGTGTCTAAGGGTTATAGTACCGTATTTTAATCCAAAAATAAAGGAATCTTCAAAACCCACCACCACCATTCGGATTTGATAAAAAACTCTGACAAAAATACTATTTGGTCCCATCACTTACTTTTTTGCACTCACATCTTTCTTAATTTTATTTATATATTGTACTTATTTTTTTGTTATATTATTTTTATAAAAACATAAATAAACTTTTTAAATTTACTCTTGCTTAATTTAATATTTTTTTTTCTTTTTCTACATCAAATCCAAATCCAAATCCTAAACCCATCTACAAATCAAACGAGCCCTGAATCTTTTGTTTGGTTGTCATTGGAGACCCACAATTAAGAATAAAGGAATGAAAATTTGATAGATCTTAATTCATCCTATGTTGGTGGATTTTTATGAATCCATCCAATCAAAAAAATCTTATCGTTTGATAAATTTTTTTCAACCACATACTATCTATTCTTTTTCCTTTTTTCTACATTTTTTATTTCCAACAAATATATAAAACTTATTAACCATATATGTAATTTAAATATTAATTAATTTTCTCTCTATTTTTTTCTTTCAAACTTTTTTTAAATCCGAATCTAATTTCAATCTCACTTACAGACGAAACGCACTCTTAGGGTTGAAAAAAGTGGTTGATTAGTTACAAATGTTTAGTGGTTGATTAGTTGAAAAAAGTGAATGCTAATGTACCGGTGGTGACTTAGACCAATGTTACCCTAGTCATACGATTTACATGTAAATAAAGCACAATTTTTATCAAGACGACAAATGTTTGAATATTATCACACCAAAATTAAAATATGGTCAAAAAATTGTAACATCTCTTTTGAACCTATATTTAGCAAGCATTAAAAGCCTCCCAAGAAAAGTACAAACACACAAGGCGGGAATAGAATCAAAACCTACATAAAACCCCACAATAAATAATAATAAAAAAACATTTAATTTTGAAAAATAAAAATAAATCCAAAGCAGTCCTGCACAGTCATTATCACATCTCCTTTTATAAAATTTCTTTCAAATTTTCAATCTTTATTGAAAATAACAAAAACCCATTTTAAATCAGTCCATGATTTTCTTGGATCCATTTTCAAGATTCAGTTTTTAGCATTATAATTTTTTAACAAAATCTTGGTGAAAGATCTTTTTAAGGTATGTTATCTCATCTATCTTGTGTTACTTATATTTCCATTTTGGTTTTTTAATTTTTATATGTTTAAGTAGATCTGTTAGAAAAAGATGTAATCTTGATTTAGTTTAATTTATAAAATTTGGGTTCTTTTTATGATTTTTAGAATATGGGTTTTGTTAGAAATGATGTGTAGGTGATAACCCAGTTGGGGTTTTGGCTGCATTTGGGTAATTAGGGTTTTAGTGAGGTTAAATTCAAGAATCTTGGTTAATGGTGTTGTGTAAATTAGCTGAATTGAAATAATGGGTTAGGGTTTTAGGTGGTGTTGTTGGGTTTGACTCGTTTATTACCCGAAAATGATAAGTTTTCTATGAAGTTTAGCTGGATTCAAGAATTGGAGGTTGAGGTGTATAGAAAGTTAAGAAGGTTATAAAGATGTTACGCGGAAGCTAGTTAGTTTGTCGAAATTGAGCAATGTGCTAAGTCTTATTGGAGATTTGGGAATTGTCATACTTGATTGTTGTCTTATCTGGTTGTTATGTTTACTGTTGTTGAGATTGTAATTTTGAAGTGCACTTCTACTTTCAGGAATTCATTCAAGGAATCAAGCGTTTTGATAGCTTTTCATGAATATGCATCCAGACGGATATGGTAGTTTAAACGGGCAATCAGATGGTCTAAACAACGGCAATGGTAATTTTAGACTTTTGCTTAACATGCTTTTCTTTTGGAACAACAAAGTTTGGTTCACGATTTTATTTTTGTACAATTCACTTAAAAATACTCCTTATATCTGAAAATTTAGGTGACCATCATGCGGCTAAAGGGCCAGAAATGACACAGCTAAATAGTTTACAGGTTACTGATTCACTGCTTTGATTCTCCCATTTTAAATTGGTGCACCCTGCGTTAGGTTTCTTTAACTTGGTTTCAATGCAACTTTCATTACAGAATGCATCTTCTCAGTCACTCTTCCATATTATACATAAGATTCTTGATGACAGCATTGAGAACAGGAAAGAAGATGTACCCGATGTAAGGCAATTATTAGGTTATCGATTGTGAATTCGTTAAGTACCACTTTGTTCTGTAAATAATAGAAACGCGTCTTTCCTTGTTTAGAGAGTTGCCTGCCTATTGAAAAAGCTTGTTCAAATGATTGAGCAACGAAGTTCACAACAAGCAGAAGATTTCAAGAAGGTAAAAAAAAAGCCTTAAAACTTTTAGCTTTTCTTGTTTATTTAATAAACTCTTAATCTTACAACTTGATGCCTTTATTCTTTGCCTTTAGCAAAACAATGTCTTCAAGACTCGTGAAGAGAAGTACCAGTCGAAAATGAGAGTGTTTACAACTATCGTAACTGGTGCCATGGAAGAAAATGAGGTAGCCCGAGTCTGCTAATTATCAAATAGGCCGCATACCTTTTACCTCTGAATTGTTTTCTAACTATAATTTTTCATTATTTCTGCTAGGTCGTTATGAATCAGCTCCGGCTTATAAAGGTGCCTTTCTGATCTTTGGATAATGTTCCTAATCTCGAAGAATGATAATCTATTACTGCTTTTGTAGTGTCTTTGACTTCTAAAAAAACATTATATACAGTATATCTTATAGATAATTAGGGTGTCAAATACATTTTTACAAAAATGTATTATTTGAATTTCAAGCATAATTTTTGAGTATAAATGATTTAGGAGACTATATATTAGAAATATATTCTGGGCAACTTTCAAATGGTTTGCCCGTTTACTTTTAGGCTATATTTTGATTCATTAGAGATAAAATGTAAATGGGTCAAAATTGCCACCCATACCTCTTATCATCAAACTATGTGTTTTTGCAGGCTGAGAAGACTATGGTAGAGGAAAAGAAAAGGCTTGAAGATGTAGAGTTAGTTAGGTTAAGAAAAGAAAACGAAGAATGCAATTTAGAAATATCGAAATTAAATCAGGAACTAGAAATGACTCGGGACACATATGAAAAACGTTGTCTAGAACTTGAAACACAAGCCAAGGAAATTAGATCTGAGCTAGAGAAGAAGATGGCGGATCTCGAGAAACTTCTCACTGATTCAAAGAAGAAGGTGAAAGAACTTGAAAAATTTACTGAATCAAAGTTTCTTAAATGGAAAAAGAAAGAGCGTGGCTACAAGAAGTTTATGGATTTTCAGCATGGATCTCTAAAGGTATGTATAAATGTGTTCATATGTACCTTTGATAACATTTAATACACACATCATTCTTAAACTGTCAAGTAGGTCCAGGGGAGGTATCATGAGTTATAAACGAGTCATTGTATATATAAAATACTTTTCTTAATTTATGAAAATTATGCTTTTCTTGGATTTATATAATTGTCAGGAATTGAGGATGGGTTCTGAGTCCATTAAGCAAGAAGTTCTGAAGACACAACAGATATACTCAGAGGAGATTATTCAGTTTGGTAAATTTTCGGTGGCATCCTGACATTCGGTATCTACCTTGTTCATACTTTATAAATTAAACCGCATTTGCATATTACTTTGATCAGGAGCGAAGATTCAGGGGCTTGTAGATGCTGCACAAAATTACCACACAGTTCTAACAGAAAACAGAAAGTTGTATAACGAAGTCCAAGATTTGAAAGGTATTATTATGAAAAGAGATAGAATGTGTACTTTTGTCGGAAGATGTTTATATACTAAAGTTTCTCTTGTTTTAACAGGGAACATAAGAGTTTACTGCCGTATAAGGCCATTCTTGAAGGGTCAAAATCAAAAGCAGACGACCATTGAGTATATTGGCGATAATGGTGAATTGGTTGTCACAAACCCATCCAAAATTGTCAAAGAAAGCCACCGACTTTTCAAATTCAATAAGGTCTTTGGCCCGGCTTCAACACAAGGTTGTTCTTTTATCGTCATCTAACATTTTTTTAGTATTACTATAGTTCTTATGGTTCCTATTTTATAATAATATTTGCTTGCAGAGGAAGTGTTTGTGGATACCCAACCACTCATTCGGTCAGTGTTAGATGGTTTTAATGTTTGCATATTTGCCTACGGCCAAACAGGCTCAGGGAAGACCTATACTATGGTAAGTGTTGTTACTTGCACAATTAATTCTTAATGGATATTTAACCATGGTTATACTAGTTTTCATTTATTTCCTGCTTTTTACCTAGACGGGGCCTAATGTATCATCACCCGAGGACTGGGGTGTCAACTATCGTGCCTTGAATGACCTATTTCATCTCTCCCAAATAAGAAGAAGCTCATTTGAATATGAAATTGGTGTTCAAATGGTTGAGATCTATAACGAGCAAGTTCGTGATTTATTATCAAGCAATAGTAATCAGAGACGATATCCTTTAACTCGAGCTTCCTGCTTATGATTTTGTTACTTTACTTTTATATATTATGCATTATATCTTATATGATCATAGGCGTATTATCACCTTAAAGATGTGTATTCCTTAACTGTCACACACTTGGGATATGGAATTCTGCCCAACCGAATGGGTTAGCGGTCCCAGATGCTAGCATGCACCCTGTTACATCCACGGCAGATGTCCTTGAGTTGATGAATCTTGGGTTGATGAACAGGGCCGTAGGAGCCACCGCCTTGAACGAAAGGAGTAGTCGATCCCATAGGTTAATAGCTTTTTGTTTGCTTTTCTATGTTCAATTTCTTTAATATGTTACTCAAATCCTTTATCTTTCAGTGTCTTAACTGTTCATGTTCGTGGTACGGATCTCGAGACAAATGGTGTTTTGCGTGGTAACTTACATTTGGTAGATCTTGCTGGAAGTGAAAGAGTGGATAAATCAGAAGCAACCGGAGATAGATTAAAAGAAGCTCAACATATCAACAAATCATTATCGGCTCTTGGAGATGTTATCTTTGCATTAGCACATAAGAGTCAGCACGTCCCCTACAGAAATAGCAAACTTACTCAAGTTTTACAAAGCTCTTTAGGTGCTCACATGTCACAATGCTAAAATTTTCATTTTATCATCTACTTGTTGTCCTTATTTTCTTTGGTGCAAATTACAGGGGGTCAAGCGAAGACTCTTATGTTTGTACAGCTCAATCCAGATGTGGAATCTTTCTCAGAAACCATAAGTACCCAGAAATTTGCCGAAAGAGTGTCGGGTGTCGAGTTAGGTGCAGCTCGAAACAACAAAGAGGGGGGAGAGGGGTTCGAGAGCTCATGGAACAGGTACAATTTTTTAACTTTCACCCATTCGGAGAATTAACCCTTAAACTTTTTGCATAATCTTATATTGCATTGCATTACATATCTTTCTGAGTTTTATACGAAAGATTCCAACTTTTTGTTTGGGGTGATAATTGTAGGTGGCTAATTTGAAAGATGCGTTGACCAAAAAGGACGAGGAGATGTCACAGTTACGGCTCCGTAAAAGCTCAAGTGGTGAAAAGGGTTCACCGCCGTACGACTCTTGGTCTTCAAGACATTCAATTGGGGAATTTCAGAATGGTACACGACCACATGGTAAAAGTGTAGGACTCAATGGTCCAAAAGCAGCTTCCGACATTGACAATTGTTCAGAGTTCAGTGATAAGCAATCTGAAACAAGTGACGAGTTTAGACACCATCCAGATTTCTTTAAACAGTCAAAACTTGTTACAGAAGATGGTGATCAAGAAAATGATGATGATCTTGAGATTATAGGATTAGGCGATGCAGATTCTGACGAGAGATTAAGTGATATATCTGATGGTGTTCTTTCAATGGGTATAGAGACGGATGGTTCCTTGAGTAATAGTATAGTCGAGTTGACTCTTTTCCCTGAAACCACAAAAGCACCATGAGAAGTGAGTCTCTTATTCTTATTTACTTGGTACCTTTTATTACGGTTAGCAAAACGGGCGTGTTAGTTAACTTATAAAAAAAACGAGTAGTTTTTTAGAACGTGTGGCAAACACGTCTCTCTTTTTTGTCTCATTAATATTTTTTAATGTTCTATTCATGTTTAAGAAATTATATTTAACTATATTGATAAGCTGGATTATATAATAAAACGATTTAGGAGTTTAACACACTTTGGATACAATTTTGGGTGACTTTTATCCTGTTTGATTGACCTATTCATCAGTTCAACGCATTCACCCCTTGTAAATACAAACAAAATTTCCCATTTGACCCGTAGAAGAGACATGTAGCCCACATTGATTACCCATTAATTGGTTGAAATTGCCACCTATAGTATTTTTATTGCCATTTTTTTTTAAGATGAGGAAATATATTCTCCATGCTGCAAGATTGCAATGTTTCACGCATGTGGTCTAATAAATGCTTTTGATGATTAAATGTTTTATTAAATACCCTTAAGCAACACAAAAAATGGCCTTTTGGATCATGATCAAACAAAAGAGCAAATATGTAAGTTTTGCTTGAGAATTTATCACTAGGGGAACCACGTTAATTGATTTGGGATATCTAAATGGAAGTTGTGACAATTAAGCTTTATATCTTTCGTGTATATATATTTTTTTTGGTTCTATTACCTTAACTTTCTGATTTGTTGACCTGTAAAAGAAACTTGATATGTGGTCTCATGGTTTCAGGTCCAATGTACCATTTAGAGTTACAAGACCTCCACCGAAGACCATATCTTCTTTACGAAATCAGGTGCAGCCAGCTTCAACTTCACAAAGGCTACCTGCACCATCTCCACAAAGGCAGGGGCTAGTAGCGCCTTCTCGGCCTTCAGTAACCAAAGGTGGCCCCCGCACTGCATCAAGTATGTCATCTTACTAGTGTCTTACGTACATGTCGAAAAGTGGGCTGGTCCGGGTATAGGTTCAAGCTGGGTTGACCTGAAACTCTTTTTGTCCAAACATTGTAAAATTTTGTGATAATGTATAAGGAAGCCCACCCAACAATTCAAATAACCCCGGGAAGTTTTTTTTATCCAAAAAATTTCAAGGTTATTGTCGATGGTTGACCTTAATAATAAAAGTTGAATAGCTGGGTCACCTTTTTACAAATGAGGCACAATGGTAACAAAGTGTACACTTTTGTCTTATAACGGTCAAATCAACTAAAATTCACATTTGAAACGGGATCACTACACATAATTTACCAACTCCATCTTTTTCATATCAATAGCAAATACTAAATAGTACTACTTATATAAGTCTAATTTTATAATTTACACGTAATTTAAAAACCTCATTTCAAATTTAAAGTTGGCATTTAACTACTTTGACTTCATATTTCAAACTTTTATATTCTTTTGTGAAGAGTGGTCAATATGGATTATCACATCATGAAGAACACAAAGCTTCAAACTGTTACTAAATTTGCTGTCTTCTTTCAGGTTCAAGTGCTAGAAAGTCATCTTCTGCCAGTTCTTCACTTAAATCTGGTGCACGGTGATGAGCACCGATCTTTAATACAATGACTGTAACACAATATAGGTTGACATCGATCCTCTAGTTTCATGAACTTCTGTTCATGGAAATACACTTGTGTTTATGAGCTCATCTCATGATATATTAAACCTGCGTAGAATGTATGTCTAGGTTGGGGTCAACATTCTTGACCCGTTGTGATCATTGTTTGTTTTTCATAGTTTGATAATTTAGTGGTAGATGTCCTATTTATATGGCATGATTTAGTCTTTTGTAACTTGAGTTTGAGCTTTGTCTAATGTCATTTGACTTCTTTTGGTGATGGTTGTGGGCTTCTGGTGATGTTATTCAACAAACAATCGTAATGTGCTTATCGTGGTTGCAACAATGATGAACTCAAGGGCCAAATATTTTTGTTAGTGCCGGTTGATGCATTACTCAAGTTAACATAAAATCAGTAATCATTTTCGCTATTGACAGATTTTGAACATATAGAAGAGTGATGTATATAGCCAAAGTTTACTTTCTCGCGTACTCGTGGAATTGGTAGCTAAATAAGGGGGGTGATTAAAACTCTATGTTGCCATGGGAAGAATACTTGTTAAAACCTAAAGTGATATAAACCAGATCGTTTTTCTTTGTATTGATAGCTAACGATATTTTTCAAACTTGAATTATAAATCAGAAAATTGTACCACTTTAAATCACAAAGCATATTTCTCTAGTTCGTATATATGGACGACGTTAACAAAACTCAAAACAACAACGTAAAAGTACCTAAGACCACAACAACAACAACGATACCCAATCCCCGCCAGAGCGGAGTATGGGGGTAAAAGAACCTAAGACCAATGAACAAAAAGTGCTCTTAGCTCATACCTTGGCAAAAGCACCTGCAAACCACCACAAGAAACGTAAAAAACATTCACACTGATATCGGATGTTGCTGATATATAATATAGAGTATCAATTGGGACGAGGAAATGCAACAATATACCGTATAGTTTACAAAAATGGATGCTTGGCTGGTTATTTCATTAATATCTATTAATAATGTTTTCATAACCAGGATAGCAGGGTGCCAGGGCACCTAGTCTTGACCATGATAATTAGTCAGCTAAACCTCTTTTCGTAACATACCCAAAAAATGCAAAAGGCTATGTAAGAAGAAGATCCCATCAAAACTTCCGAGATTCCAGGAAGAGGTTGCCACCTTTCTATGCAACAAGGGAGCAATATAATTTCCCAATATCTTCTACAGCCCGTCACACAAGGCTAACGAGACCCTCCAGCAGCAGCAGCAGCCACAGGCTTCTCCTCCTCTTCATTCCTATCTGATTTGGCAAACTCTTCTCATCAACTCACGCTGTTTCGGTGTTAAGCTCCTGAATATCATACATAATAAAAAAAATTAACCAACCTTAATCAATCTGCTATATAAATTATGTATGCGCATACATAACATATACTTGCTGCACGTGCTTCTCACACTTTCAATAAAAAATAAATAAAAAAATAATACCACTGACAAATGCAGTAGAAGCTTGAAGCTCTATAATACAGGTATCTATAATTTGACCATCTACTAAGAAATGAGTCCACTTGGGTTACGTTTTACCAAAAGAGGTTTCCACTCCCAATTTACCACACATGGGTACATTTTATTAGTGGCATTATTACAACTTCACCACGATAATTACCCAATCCGCCCATTTTTCCACACCCAATTTACCACATGGTTAGAACTTTGACGAGTACTAGACCACTGAAACATGTTGCATTAGAAAACGGACAACCTCCAAAGAAGCGTGCATTCTCTTCCAGTCATTTTGTAAGCTATTTAGTTCAACTTATACTGTATTATTTTTTCTGTAAACTTGTTATCGAGTTGGGTATTTGTACTTTCTAAGTATAGTAATAAAACCAATGTATTTCTATATAATGATTTTTCTAGAGATACAATGTACTAATTCTCATTCTAAGCATCCATAGCATAGAATATTAGCTGGTGGAATAACAAAACTCAATCAAACACAAAGGGTTGAGCTTAAGATCAAGTTACTTGCTTGTGAAGCTAGAGTGACTTAAATCCTATATCATGAATCTTCTCAACCCTAAATCATGAGGGCATGTACAGCTATTGACCTCACATAATGAGTGTTCACCAAGAATCTAAATATGTGCTTCAAAGCAATCAGTTATTATAACAACTTCAAACTCGTTTACAAAGGTAGAATTGGGATTCGATAAATTAGTCCAAGCATTTTTTTCTCCAATGAAACGATGAAAATCCCTTCTAAACAACACATTGACCTCAAGATGGTATCTTGCGCATATAAAATTTCATTTTAGTAAACTGTTCTGGCCTTACAATGTTGCAATGCATGGCCAAATTCATGGTCAGATTACTTAAAATATTGCAAACTAAAACATAATGCAATAAAACTCAATTGAATACATAGTGAAAGCAAGAAAACTTACGTTCGGATGCTGACATTGAAGTGTACATATTGATCTCCATACAAATAAGAGGTTCTAGTTTTAATTCCTGGAATAAAAACAGTAGAAATTTGTTTGAGCACATTGACCATTACAAAACCAGTTCTAGAGCAGTGAACAGGTATATTACTCATCATGTACACTCACCTTTTCCCTTTAGGGATACTTTTTGACCAGGTTGGGTCCTGGTTTAACCTGCAAATCAGAAGCAAATAATGATACTCAAGAAAACCAAAACATGAATATGTCAATAACCTGTAGTGTCCACTTTTCCAAAGAGTCAATCCGTCAAGAGGCCGTATAACGACACATTGGAGATAAACTGATCATAAAGGTTTCAAGTGCCCAATTACTCAATGTACAATATGACAAAAGTTTAGGAGATCATTGTGACATACCTGGCTTGATGTTGACTTTGACGGATTTTGGTCCTCTCACCACTCTCTGGCCATTGCATGACTTGCATACGTTCTGTAAGCCAACCATCCTCATCAGTCACATTACGTTATAAATATTGCAGAGTGTCTTGACTTGGTACGGATTTTGTTCGGAGTTGCTAGAAGTCATTTTTGGGAGTGTTTGGATGTGGCCTGTGGGCTTTAGAAATGATTACACGATATTTGAAAATAGTTGATGTAAACGAGTTGGACAAAATTGTGTTTGGATATGCTCCGCTGCACTAATTTGTAGTGTTTGGATGTGCTTCTGTTGTTCTACCTTGTAACAGTAAGATGTTTCAGTGCTGATTATATAAGATGGTTTGGGAAATGAATTAAGAATTGTCTCAAAAAATATTGTATTAAGGGGTAAATAAATATTTTTTGTTTAACACTCAACTTATCAGTTTTGTTGCAACAGGTGACAAACATAATTTGTTTAGAACACCCCCGATGTCCATATTATTAGCAAGATACAATATATAGGTTGAATTATAGCCAAACATGCATACTAAATAAAGTTCATTTAGTAAATTTATTATGAAGGTACCTCCATAATCTTTTTCATCGGAATCGAAATTCACATCTGGCAAACATGTGACGCCAGGAACACCTGTACACCCAACTACCAATTTGACATAAAGATACAAACAAACACGGTCAAACGAACACAACTACAAACAATATAAAGCATAAGTTACCGGCTAATTCCTTTGCACACTCATCGTCTAGTTCACAACAGAATCCATAGTCAGATTGCAAAGACACGTGATATATACACATTTGAGCATCCTTCTCGCTATTTAAACAAAATGAAAGCAAAAAAGGTTACTTTTCTAACGAGCACATACTTTCCCAAAACATTGGTTAGTATTTGAGTATAATGATCAACCAATTGTGCTCTAGTGATGATTCGGGATTCTGGCATCTCAACATGAACAAGCCAGTGTTTCGAAGTTCCAGCAGGGAATAATGGAAGATAAATGCTATTATATGAACCCGATTCAGCCTTCTCGTGATTATAATCCTTTTGCAGAGAGTCAAAATTTGGATCAGGTTTTACTGATACGACCTCTGGCAAACCTATGATTTATAGGCAAATAAGCGAACATTATCCAACTAACAACAATTCAGCCACAAGCCTTCCAAAATCTCATATAACAAACATTGAGGGGGTGTTTGGCATTGCATTTTAAAAGTGTTTGATTTTGCTTATGTTGTTTGAACTTTGAAGTTGTGATAATCAGATAACTCCATCAGAATTTTTAATTAAGAAAGATTGCACTACACTCAAACACTAGAAACTTGTAATTTGTGATTTGAAAATGCATTCGGATGCAATAAACCATCTTTTCGGATGTAATATTTGTTGCCTTTAAAACATCAAACTATCAATATGCTTGCATATCCAAAGACTAAGCAAATAAGCAATACATAAAAGAATAAAGTCACAATAAATAAACGACCAATACCATATTAAATCAGTATCCATTTCACAAATCATATTTGATTCCATACATAAAACCATAACAAAAGCTACAGAACAGCAAATGCGATACCTAAAACACAACTAGTAGCGAAAAAAGCATATAAATCAAAAAACACGCGTACGCAATCAATCCCCTATGCTCATCGCCACAGGACGCCAACTCCACCAACAACCTAGTACAAACCCTGGTGGCCCAAATGACAAACACCCCCATGATCCCAAACACCACGACACCTCCTTGAGGCAGAAACAAGGCGAAAGCCGACAATATAACAATGGGAAACATACAATAACCAATCAAGCTCAAACAGCGGTACAAATCCAAGTTCCCATTCCTCCCAGCCAACATATTAAAGACGACATAAACAAAGACGCAACCGTAACCCAACCCAAAATGCAACTTTCCAGCCAATAACTGAAACAACCCAAAAGCCATTAAAAACAAAAAAGGCCCAGATAAATCAGCATCTTCATGGAGATCCGATTTAACTCAATATCGATATCGTTTTGTTCCATATTTGTTTAGTGTTGGTCCCAAACTCTTCTAGTAATGGGGGCTCGTCTTCGAAAGAAGTGGACCCCACTGGGGCATTGTAGTTGGGGGTGGTGAAGGGTGTTTGGGGAGTGGATTATTTTCTTATGCGAAGTATGCGACTACGTAGAAAGTATGTTTGGACGAGAGTATCAACATAATAACTTTAGTTTTTTTTTTTTTTTTTTTCATTTTTTTAAGATTCATTTAAGAAAAAATCCATAGGGTAAGATTAAAAACATTTTATTATTTTATTTATTTTTTATAATTTAAATAATTTTTAAACCGTTAATCGTTAAACGAAAATATGTACACTGTCGCGACGAGTATTTAATTATTTTTTATAAACGGGCACTTTGATATACTTTAAAAAAAAATCATTTTTTTTTTAATTTTTTTTTTTTTTTTTCATTATCGAAATTTACATAAAAAATAAAAAATTATATATGATTAAACACTAGTTTGAATATCATTGTGATATTAGGAATTACATCATTTCGGAATGATTTTGTCAATTCATTCTTATTGAAAAACAATTGGGCCAATAGAAAAGTTTGATTTCGCCAAGTAAGCAAAATCGTGTGATGTGATTGTTTAATAAAAGTCAAAATTAAATTGATTTTTGTCAAACTTTAATAAAATTTGTTAAGAAATTTAGTTGATAAAGAAAACATACAAAAATATGGGTGACAAATTTGTGAAAAAAAAAACTTATAAAAAAAGAGTTAATTAATAAAACTTTAGTGGTTAAATTTTTAAAAATTATATAAAGTTTAGTGTAATATTATAAGCCTCCATATTTTTTAATAACTTTAGATTATAAATAAATATCTCCTTATACTTTATATCCTTTATACTTTACTAGTCGGGTACCCGCGCACAGCGGCGGCGATAAGTATAGTATAGTGTTGTACCCATTTAGTGAATTCGTTTCACAAAACGCGAATGTATATGTGTTAGTTGTAAGTGTTTGTTTGGGTTCCCCGAACTTACCGTAGCTTTCCGCGATATCATTATTCAGGTATATAGAAAACCCGCAATCTCTACGCGCCAACCCTATTTCAAAAGTATATGATTTTTGACTAATCAAGATTATATTGATTGAAATAAATGAAATAAATGTTAAAGTTGTAAAATTTGAATTAAAATAAAATAAACCCATTAAAAATATAAAAACTAAAAACTCATAAAAATATATAAAAATGGATGTTGAATTAAAGAGCATAAATTTTTAGAAAATATGGTGAAATTAAATTATAAAAAAAATAAGTAGATAAAAAGATATTTTAATTTAAAAATAAAGACGAAATTTTAGTTGAGAAATAACAAATGTCGTTTATAATTGGAGCTCTATATCTTAATTTTTAGTTGTTAGGAGTTAGGTTTGGAGTTTGTTAGAAGTTAGGCTTGGAGTTGTTAAGAGGAACATGTAAATCATGATTAGAGCTCCTTATCTTAATTTTTGGTTAGAAAACTCTTTCCATAATAACAGTAAAAAGTCTGAATTTTAAGCCTTCTAATTTTAGAAGGCCTAAATGCGATATAAAGTAGTATAGTATCTTAAAAAAATTAAGTATATGTTTTTTTAAATAACAAATTAAATTTGCATAGATTATAAATATCAATCTTTTACTATATACATTCAATTAAGAAGTTTATTTTATTTTTAAAGTTTAACCTATGTAGACACGAGTTTACATTTTAAATACGGCTAAATTACTGAAAACGGGATATAATTATCAAATTGTAAACTTTTTTTTTTTACTAAAATACGTTTTTTACTTCCATAATTATCCAATCGTAAACCTATGTAAACACGAGTTTACATTACTAAAATACGGCTAAATCGATCGACTGGTATGGAAGTAAAAAAAACGTATAAAAATGAAAGCAACGATGATTTATGCAATTTATACGTATACCGTCGACCGATGTAAATTTTCAGAGCCACAAGGACGATTTATGTCATTTATTTTTTATTATAAGATATTGAGGACGACCGATGTAAATTTTTTGAGTCACAAGGATGATTTATGTGATTTATTTTTGATTAAATGATAACGAGGACGACTAATGTAAATTTTTAAAGTCACAAAGAAGATTTATGTAATTTATTTTTTATTAAATAATAATAATGGCTACAATAGAATGATTAAGAAAATTTAATGTTTTAATAAGAAAATGTCTATTACATTAGAAGAAAGTGCAAGTTTGTTGATTTTTTAAAGTCATTTATCCTTTTAAATATTTTAAATCAAAATTATCGGACCATTTTTGTTTTATTTTTACTTCTCATTTTTCAAGCATATTAGTAAATAAATGGAATATTTTTTTTCTTGGGTGGTCATCGAAGAATGTGGGTGCGTAGTGATGTGACTCCTATTTTTACTTCTCATTCCAGAAAGATACTGACGACGTATATGGCCCAGCGGCCCAATAGACGAAGGACTCAATACTCCGTCGAATGGCGGTTCGCAGAGCCGTTGACTGACGCACTTAAGCATTAAGCGCGGATACTGATTCGTTCATTGTTCTCCGGTGTCAGAGAGATGACGGCAGTGTCGAGAGACGTGATGTCAGCCTTGACGACATTAACGGCCCGATGAAGTACAACAATGCCGGGGACCAGATAGTGACATCAAAGAGTATAAATACACATAAAGTAATTGGTAAAAAGGTAGTATCATTTTACACACACACACACACACACACATTTTATACTATACCCTTCGGTAAAACCAATACTCATTCTCACGCGGAGTCAGTCCGGGATAACAGGGGGCGAGACTAAAGCGTTGATTCATCTTAGCGGTATAAGAAGACTTATCTCATAAGGCTGAAGGATAACTGAAAGGACTCAAAAAAAATACTTCGACATTGGCGCCATCCGTGAGACCCGCATTCAATTTGCTAGAGCTATAGGATGACGGGTTCGACACCTCCAGTAACTTCTGGAGGAGGGGAAGGAAGTTCCACCCCAATGACAAGAGAACAGTTGGAAGGGTACGTAACTGCACTCAAGTCCATGATAAAAGAGCACAATAGCCGAAGGGATACCGTTGAGTCAATACGGATGGACTTCGAAGACGAAGTAGCCCCCGACAAAGGTGAACCGATGGGCAAGAAGAAGGAGATAGTAACCGGGAATAAGATAAAGGACGACGATCTAGGGAAACCCTTCAAGGAAGTCTCGAGGTCCCCCTTCACTAGACGAATCATTGAATTCTATGCACCTGAACACAAGATGCCCACTCACATCAAGCTGTACGACGGGTCGACAGACCCTCAAGATCATCTCAATAGGTTCACAGGAGCCGCAGGACATGGAGAATGGCCGATGTCGGTATGGTGCCGCATGTTTCAACAGACTTTAGATGGAAATGCCAGGGGATGGTTCGACCGATTCCCTCCGGGGAGCATAAACGAATCGGCGGATTTCAGGGAGCAGTTCGAGGCTCGCTTCTCTCTACACAAGGCTTGCCTCAAGGACCCAACGGAAATAACCAAGATAGTAAGGAAAGCTAATGAAACACTACCTGAGTTTAAGGAAAGATGGACCGTCGAGACCGGATTCATACAAGGGGTGCCGGAAATCATGATGATCTCCTCGTTCATGAACGAGAGTAAGTGTCCTGAGTTGGCCAAACGGTTTGATGATAAGGTTCAAAAGACGGTGGAAGAGATGATGGTTCGGGTGGATGACTATGTAAGATCGGAAGATGCTTTTGCCAGCACTGAATTGCCCCGAGGAGAGCACTACGACACAGCTAGAAGAGCCTCGACAGGACCCTTCCGAAAAGACGAAAGGGTCATCCGAGGACATCATGGAGGAGATAAGAGGAGTGAGGGACGGTATGTTCTTTCAGGTAGGGATCGCGGAGGTTCTCACCGTCATGGGGACAGGTTGGCACCTTACTTGCCTTCTCGCAGTGACCATCTAAGCCGGAACAACCCCCGTTTGACGTTGGAGTCACTCATCAAGCCTCCGAATGAAATCCTGGCTACAGAGCATCAGTTGCGCCTACCTCCTCCAAAACTGATGCGTAACCCGCCCCGAAAGGAGAACCAGGACAAATATTGTGACTATCATGGAGAGAAGGGACACTACACGAATGACTGTTATCAGCTTAAAGGTATGTATAAATGTGTTCACATGTACCTTTGATAATATTTAATACACACATCATTCTTAAACTGTCAAGTAGGTCCAGGGGAGGTGTCATGAGTTATAAACAAGTCATTGTATATATAAAATACTTTTCTTAATTTATGAAAATTATGCTTGTCTTGGATTTATATAATTGTCAGGAATTGAGGATGGGTTATGAGTCCATTAAGCAAGAAGTTCAAGACTACAACAGATATACTCAGAGGAGATTATTCAGTTTGGTAAATTTTCGGTGCATCCTCGACATTCGGTATCTACCTTGTTCATACTTTATAAATTAAACCGCATTTGCATATTACTTTGATCGAGGGGAGAAGATTCAGGGCTTGTAGATGCTTGCGCACAAAATTACCACCACAGTTCTAACAGAAAACATAAAGTTGTATAACGAAGTCCAAGATTTGAAAGGTATTATTATGAAAAGAGATAGAATGTGTACTTTTGTCGGAAGATGTTTATATACTAAAGTTTCTCTTGTTTTAACAGGGAACATAAGAGTTTACTGCCGTATAAGGCCATTCTTGAAGGGTCAAAATCAAAAGCAGACGACCATTGAGTATATTGGCGATAATGGTGAATTGGTTGTCACAAACCCATCCAAAATTGTCAAAGAAAGCCACCGACTTTTCAAATTCAATAAGGTCTTTGGCCCGGCTTCAACACAAGGTTGTTCTTTTATCGTCATCTAACATTTTTTTAGTATTACTATAGTTCTTATGGTTCCTATTTTATAATATTATTTGCTTGCAGAGGAAGTGTTTGTTGATACCCAACCATTCATTCGGTCAGTGTTAGACTAAGTTGCACGGGGACGGAAACGGGGACGGGGACGGATACGGGTACGGGTACCGGGAAACGCCAACATCCTAAAATTCAAGAAACGGGTACGGCGAAGAAACGTTAATGTATTTTATAATATTTTAATATATGACAAATTATATTTCAAAAAAAAATTAAACAACATTCAAAAATCCAAACAAATATTACTTATAATCATCAATTAAAAACTTTTAACCATCAAATAATTTTTTAAAAATATTTAAGAAAAAAAAGTTACTCATAAAAAAACTCATCTATCAATTCTTTAATAAAAAAACTAACCATAAATAAAGTTAAAGATATCAAATAGGAACAAGAAGTTAAAGATATCAAATAGTAATAAATAAAGTAAACTGCCAATGAAACAAATACTCAAATACTACTCGGTTTTGTCTAAAGTGTCAAAGCATATAAATAAGGGGTCATACTATTAATACCCTCATGATGTTAAATCATAGGGGAATATTTCCTTTGTCCCATATTTTTTCAGTACAGCACAATTTTTTGTCGGTTTCTGTTTCGTATTTCTGACAGTTTTAAGCGTTTGACGTATTAAACTTTATATTTACTGTTCCGCATTTTCAGGTTTATAGCTTTTTGATATAAACAAAATTATAAAAATAAAATAAAAATAAAAAAAAAACAAAAAATATAGCCACCGTATGAATAAAAACATAGCCACCGTATGAATAACGGGATATACTATTAATACCCTCCTATGATGTCAAATCATAGGGGAATATTCCCTTTGTCCCCCATTTTTTTCAGTACAGCACAGTTTTTTGTCAGTTTCTGTCCCGTATTTCTGCCAGTTTTAAGCGTTTGACTTATTAAACTTTATATTTACTGTTTCGCATTTTCAGGTTTATAATTTTTGATATAAACAAAATTATAAAAAAATTTATATATATATATATATATATAGGGGTATATATATATATATATAGGTATATTTAAAAATATAGCCCCGTATGAATAACCCCTGCCATGAATAACTCATGCCATAAATAAGTCATTTATTTGTTTTATTTAATATTTAAAGAAATCTATTTATTGTCTTGATATTCACGTGGGGTAACATTTATTAGTGCATGTAATTTTAATTTTATTATATTCATCATCTCTTTCTTTCCATCAATTATCATCTTCTTCTTCTAAACTTCATCTCTATCTTCAAATCTGCTTCTTCAATGTTTTTTTTTTTCTTCTTATTCTATTGTAACACAAACTTATTTCAAGCTAGGAAAAGTGAATTTTTAGGCAAGAAACGTTTCTCCAAACGTTTCCGGGATAAGGATCGGCGTACCTCAAATGAAGAAACGTTTCTACTTTTCCCGGGGTTTCCTGACGTTTCCCGGCGTTTCCCGTTTCCGAAACGTTTCGGGTACGTGATACGGCATCCCGGTGGCGTTTCCGTGTATCCTAGGTGTTAAATGGTTTTAATGTGTGCATATTTGCATACGGCCAAACAGGCTCAGGGAAGACCTATACTATGGTAAGTGTTGTTACTTGCACAATTAATTCTTAATGGATATTTAACCATGGTTATACTAGTTTTCATTTATATTCTGCTTTTTACCTAGACGGGGCCTAATGTATCATCACCCGAGGACTGGGGTGTCAACTATCGTGCCTTGAATGACCTATTTCATCTCTCCCAAATAAGAAGAAGCTCATTTGAATATGAAATTGGTGTTCAAATGGTTGAGATCTATAACGAGCAAGTTCGTGATTTATTATCAAGCAATAGTAATCAGAGACGATATCCTTTAACTCAAGCTTTCTACTTATGATTTTATTACTTTAATTTTATATATTATGCATTATATCTTATATGATCATAGGCGTATTATCACCTTAAAGATGTGTATTCCTTAACTGTCACACACTTGGGATATGGAATTCTGCCCAACCGAATGGGTTAGCGGTCCCAGATGCTAGCATGCACCCTGTCACATCCACGGCAGATGTCCTTGAGTTGATGAATCTTGGGTTGATGAACAGGGCCGTAGGAGCCACCGCCTTGAACGAAAGGAGTAGTCGATTCCATAGGTGATAGGTTAATAGCTTTTTGTTTGCTTTTCTATGTTCAATTTCTTTAATATGTTACTCAAATCCTTTATCTTTCAGTGTCTTAACTGTTCATGTTCGTGGTACGGATCTCGAGACAAATGGTGTTTTGCGTGGTAACTTACATTTGGTAGATCTTGCTGGAAGTGAAAGAGTGGATAAATCAGAAGCAACCGGAGATAGATTAAAAGAAGCTCAACATATCAACAAATCATTATCGGCTCTTGGAGATGTTATCTTTGCATTAGCACATAAGAGTCAGCACGTCCCCTACAGAAATAGCAAACTTACTCAAGTTTTACAAAGCTCTTTAGGTGCTCACATGTCACAATGCTAACACTACAAAATTTTTGACATTTGCTCACTAAAACAAATGTGAGCAAAAGATAAGAAAAGAGTAATTAAAAGCTATTTTGTAAACTCCTACTAAAAAGAAAATAGTCACTACTGAAGCCATCACTAAAAGTCTATCCTTACACTATATTTCACTATATTTAGTAAGCAAAAGGGTCAAATTTTTAGTGACTATTCTCTTTTAGTAGGCAAAGGGTGTCAACTTCTTTTACACCAAAGCCTATTTAAAATGTTTTAGCCACTTTATTTTACAACTAATAGTGAGCAAAGGTTCACTTTTAGTTACTGAATGATCAGTGAGTAAAGCTCTTCATAAATGATACACTTTTTGTATCCTCGAATGATACTACTTTCTCATATTATATCAAAATCATATTCAAAACATAATATTTTCCAGAATTTGGTTTTCCAGGTTTTAAACACAGTAATCCCATTCCTCGACAATAGATTGTTTACATTAGATAAAAACATACGATAACACTTCTAAGGTTCTTAAATCGTAACCGGATTTAAAATAGAAATATTACAATATTAACACATAGAACAATCTCATATGTTTGAACAAACAAATATGTTGCCTGGTTACGATTTACAGGAAATGAATATCTTCAGATTAGCGCATGACATGACTCATCCGGCAATTGTCCTCTTCTTACTCCTCAAACTGTTACATCAGAAAGTATAAACGAAAAGTATTAAGCAACTTAATATCGATTAAAACAAACAAATAGGACATACAGAACAATTACAGGTTTAATTGCCAGATGATGAATTCAAGGAGAAAGTACCAGGGGATAATGAACAGATCATGAAAGAATCGTGTCCGTGAACGAAATCCCACAAAATTTCATATTTTAATTGCCCCAATCCTTGCAAACAATCCTACTAACTTTCTAAAAGTTCAAACACAATTATGCTAACAAGAAATTCACTCCTCTACAAGAAACTTGCAATTATTGTGGAAAATTGCCACACCTGTCATTCAGAAGTTTGAAAATTGCCTGCTTCATGTGAAGAGTGCTTTGCAAGAGCTATCATGAAAAAGCTAGACCAGTAATGGCAATACCAAGATATACAAAGGAAGAACTCGACATTAGCGTATACCCAAAATCAATCGTAGAATAATCATAAGAGAAAGCGAGACTTGATTCATCATTTGAACACATCACAATAACCCAGGACTGTCAACTAAACTTATACTTGTGCCACTCTGACAAAGGTGTCATTAGAGAGCACAGTCTGAAATGTAGCGGGCATGGTTAAGTTGAACAAGAGATCTAGGTTTTTCATTTGAAATCCTATACAAGTAAGTGGTATCAACTCTAACGTCTACATCGAGCCAAAAATATGCAGTAAGCACAAAATGTAACATACAAGTCAATGATTAAGCTACGGCATGAAATAGACATAAATCAAATACCACTCCAGTAGCTTATAACATCATGACCTTTCTACTTTGCATACAATAATTTCCCATTAAATGATACAAAAAGATAATCTACATTCCTTTAGTCACTGGACCAAAACCCTCTCATACAACATTCGCCAGCAAAGCTACAAAAACTACAAATTTAACACATTGACAAAACAAACTGCCCCGTCCTGGAACACGACCCATCTTAACCAAAAACCAAAATACAAGTTTACATCAGAAGTAAACCAAATCAAACAAACACTTGATCAGTCAGCAGGCAACTAATACAGATATAAAAACCATCCAGTTCCAAAACATAGCCTAAACATTAAAAGGATGTATTTTTTCTTATTCTAAAACCTAGCCATCCGCACATCCCTAAAATAACAATGCACTAAAGATGACGCCCTTTACATCAGCAATCGCATTCATCATTACAACCTATAAAAGGTTGGTTTAGGCATAAAGTTGTTGGGAAGTGTGGCTGGCAACCTAAACCTAAACTGACCCATAGAACTATAACATGGACTGAAATAGTAGAAGAAGAGGAAGAAGAAACGTGGAAGAACAAGAAGAAACATGGATGAAATAGTTACCCTAGTCATCGTCTTTGACAGGAGTTTGTATTCCCAGCAGGTTCTGCATTTTCAAAGCCACCCTTAAACTGAATTCCAAATTTAAGCGGTGAAACATCCTCTCTTGAGTCCCTTCAATGTCTGCACCAATCACACAATCACAAAACAGTAAACGAAGTGCGCTAAAAAGTGAACATCCTCGAAACTTCCTAAAAGGTGAACATCCTCAAGAAACTTTTGAGTTTTGGGTATTATTTGTTTGATGTTCATGTCATCTGCAAATGAGATAGTGTATTCCAACTTAAGTAGATAATCCAGTTTGGTGCTTCATTCAAGAAACAGCAACTGAATGACCCTATGGCAGCAATCTTATTAGTGCCAATGAAAGCTATCTTACTCCACCTTGTGGGTTGTATGTCATCGAGCTACATATTTCTAATAATTAATGTGTGCTCAATGGTCATAGGGATATCGAGTAAACTAGATGATTGTTTTAAGGTGTAATTATGAACTGAGCCGGCACCACATGTGGATTCTCTCCTAATCGCTAAGCACACATGGACTAGTTACAAAATTAATACCATCCACAACCTCTGGATAAATAAAAAGCAACAAGAACTCAGAACCTATCGGCTACATAATCCATCCTAAAAACTATAGACAAACCAATGACAGAAAACCTATACCACTACGACACTAATGATTAGGCTAAAACAGCTAGATACTAACACATATACACGATTAACGATATACTCAGTCTCTGCAAACAAAGTTATCTATTGGTTTGCACTTTGCACTAAATTTTGAGCTTCTTTTTCTGTTTCATATGCAAAAACACAAATCTAACTGTGAAGGATGGAGATAAAAGAGCAAAGAACCGATATGTGGTTTTACCACCTGACCGAGACACAATTAAGCTGTACACACCCTCTTGGGTGGTTAAGTCTGATCCGTAGCAATTGAGGTCACACAAATAAGCAAATCACAATCACTATCAAGGCTATGACTAGGTGAATGAAGAAAACCAAAGCAAACTGTGTACTATGCGTGTCTTGACCCGACCCAAAATCGGGTTCCCAAGCCCGATCCATAACCAGAACATCACACAATACCACAGGAAATCATTTTCAAAAAGAGATTTAATCCCATTTCAATTCCATCAAAGCTTAATAAATTATTTATAAAACATTCAAACAAGTTATTATTTCATCCGATTAAGCAAATCGAAACATACCTCGCGACAATAGCCCACTCGCTGTCTTACCTTCCTAATACACCAAAACTCATTCTCCAACATTAGACAGCTCATAACAAACTGTTGATGAAGTTTCATCAATCACTACAAAAAAAGATCTATATTAAACCAAACTTGTGAAAATAGATGATTTGTTTTGAATTTAGAAACTTGCCTGTCCTCCTCCAAAAACTTTGTTCGAAGCTCGATTTCAGCTGAGCTAAGATGAGTAATCTTATTAGAAGCCCCGGGAGATGTAACAGCTTTAGCTGTTGATGAGTGTCCAAATACTCATCATTTTTACATAATCTAAACTGCAAAATCATCTGAAAACACTCAAAAACACATCAAAATGATCAAAATATCACAAATCAGTGTTTATGTGTTTTAAATGCAAAAATATCAAAATCAGATGAAAAATGTATAAAGTTTGCAAAACTGGCAGTTTTAATCCCCAAGTTTAAAAGTTGTCAAATCTAGTCCCTGGAATTCAAAAATGTGGAAATTTATCATTCAAGGTCCCTGAAGTATTTTAAGTTGTTAAAAATGATCCTTGAATGATTCTTTGGTCAATTGGCAAGAAAGGTCCCTAAACTTTGGAAAATTGCAAAATTAGTCCTTAGACCTTTAAAAATGGATTTTATGCAAAAAGGGTCCTTGTTTTATCAATGTTTGTCAAAAATTGGTCCTTGTGAGAAGTTTGGAAATGTTCACTTTAGTCCTTGAAGTTTGGCAAATTTGCAAAATTGGTCCTTGTTTATTACTTAAACCAAACGGATCAACACATATCTAAGGCCCAAATCCAATCCAAATACAAGCCCAAACCCACTACCTTTGACCCTTGACCCTTGACCCCCAGGTCACAACTCATTTGGCCCTGCCAAACCAATTTGACCCTTTGTTATTAATACCACTCGGGTCAACAAGTCAAACCCACCCTTTGCGCGCCAAAAACCAGAAATCTGTGTAGCATCTTCTCCCATGCCGATATTCAAAAAACCGTCTTGGTTTTCCACCATTTTCAACCCCCCTCCTTGCTTTTTCCCCCTCTTCTTCCACTAACTCCAAATATCCTTAATTGCTCAAACCAAATCCCTTAAATGATTAAACCTGCTTTGAAGATATTTGGCGCCAAAATGCAAGGTGGACGGTTCTGATTATTTTTAGTGATCCAAGGGCTCAAGTGTGGTGGGATAGATTCAGAGGATATCATGGAATGCTAAAAGTCTATAAAGAGAGAGAGATATGTATTGTAAAAGATATATCTAGTGTAATTTAAGTTTTATTGTCGTTTTTAAGCATTTTCAAGTTTAAGTGTATGTTTTTATCTTCAAACTCTGTATTTTAAGTTTTCATGCTATAATAAAGCTTCTGTGAATCATCAATTTCAGTTACAAGTTCTATTACAGTTTATGCAAAATCTCATGTTTATGCAAAATTTCATTAATGATCAAATGTTGTTTTCAGTTGTTTGTATGGACTAGAATAGGTCACTTAAGCTCCTAGAAAGCTTATTGAAGCTTTTAGTTATCTTAAAATTCAGTTGAGAGTCAAAAATAGAAAAATCACAAAAATACCAATTAAATATTTGAAAAATAAAAAAGGGTTCTATGGAAGTGTTCACAGCTGGATCAAGGTACATAGTGGATGGCCTTGGGTTAGTAGCTTATTGGTAAGCTTATAGGGGTGTTAGTTGGTCTTGGTTCTCAGTTCCAAGCTTGGAAGCTTTTGTAAGCACTTTTGACCAATTTGGCATTTCATTGTTCTACTTGCTTATTAGCTCTAATTTCTGTTTCTACTTGTTTACTAGTTATAAATTAGTGTTTTTGATCATTAAAATCTATAGCTTGTTCTTTTCAATTGGTAGTTTGTAAAAATTTGTTTTTTAACAGTTGAAATAGTATAATCATTAAGTCTGAGTTTGGTGTTGTTTTGATTGTTGTTTTAAGCTTTATTAGTATTAACAAGTGATTATTAAAGGTCTGAAATCAAGTTTGTGGTTTACAATTGTGAATTGGATTGAAAAGCTTCATAACAGTCAACATAAAGGTGTGTTTGGTTTATGGTATTCAAAGGTATTTTGGTCTTTGTTCTTATTGGAAATCTGTATAACTTGGTTTAAAGCACTAATTTCAGTCAAGATAACAAGTCTTTGTTCAAAGAAAGTCAAAATCCCATTTAATTGTGCCTTATGCAGTCACTGTTGGATTTTTCAAATCTATGATCATCATTTTGTGTTCAAAAGTTGTAAATACTGCTTAATTCAGTCTTAACATACTTTAAAACAACATATTAAGTGCTCTAGATCAGATCAAAGTTCATTTTGGTCAAATCTTTAGTTGTTCTAAAAAAGTCAAAATCTTAATGGGTCGTTTTTGAATAAACTTGGGAATTTCACTGTGGGTTTATTAAAGAGATTCAGCTTATAATCTCTTGGGGTATTATAGTTTGGTTGGTGTATAAAAATACAAAAATGATAGTTCTTGGTTTCTCAGTCTTCTAAGTGCTTATTTTATAGCTTTTCTTGGGTACCTGTTTCAATAAACTGTCCTGTGCACAGTTTTTAAGTCCAAATTGATAAGCTTGTATTGAGCTTATTAGTGCTTCAAATTTTGTGTTCTCTGGTTCCTTGGAAAGCCAACCTGGTCCTCTTGAGTTGTCAAGCTCAAGATTTCACTTTTGAGCTTATTAGATAGGGCTGCTGCTAGCTTGCATCTTGTCCCATTTCTGTGCAAATAGCTAAGTGCTTATTGCTTATCCTTAGCTTAATCAGTGTGCTTCTTTGTATACTTTAGCCTCATTTCTGTTTATTAAGCTTGTTTGAATCCATTTTGAGCTTTTGTTTCAGTGAACAAGCTTGTTTGAGCTTATTAAACCCAAATAAGCTAGTTTAGGCCATTGTTGGGCTTTTTACCCATCAAAACTGCTTATTTGAAGTTTGTAAAATTTTTGTGTTCATTAAAGTTTCATAATATCATTAGTAAAGTAGTTTTCAAAAAGAAAATCCAGAAAAAAGTCAAATAAAAATCAGTGATAGTGTTTATTTAAGGTTTTCTAGCTTTTTGATTTTTCTTTTCATCTTTTTAATAAGCTAATCTTGTTTTTCTACTTTTCTTAGGTTTCTGTTATCATATAGGATTTTTAGAAAAAGTTTCAGATTTTTCTCTATCTTTTTAGTATTTATTATAATTATAAATAGTTAATAAATAATAAATAATTAGTAATAAATAATTAAAAAGTATAAAAAATATATTTTCTGTTTTAAAATTAGTTTTATAGTATTTTAGATTTTTCAAAGTCATAAGTTTATTTTTCTAGCCTTATTTCCTATTTTCTTTTAATTTAGAGTATTTATTAAATAATTAAAATAGTTTTTAATTAATAATAATTAATTAAATAGTGTTAAAAATAATTTTCTTTTTCTAATAATTTTCTTTTATTTTTAGGATTCTAAAAATGTCATTTTCATTTTTTTAGGTCTTTTATTTCTTAGCTTTCACTTTTTATTTTTGTACGTATACGTAGTTTCTAAAACTTACGTTTACGTTTTTCTCATCTGATCGTTGTGCTTTCCAATTCTGTGCTCAATTCTTTTCCAATCAATCAGTAGTGTAATTTCTAATCATAACCTTTACAGATCACTATCCTTAGTGATCATTCTACCCTCTGAGTTTGTTTAACACACCATTGAGTCTCCTTGGGACTTAACGACCCGGGAATTCAATCTATTCTCCAGGACTTCATTGTATTTGTGTCTGAGCTGTTTTAAGTCTGTTTTGACTTGACGGTTTAGCACGAATCAAATTTTGGCGCCGCTGCCGGGGGCGATGCCAAGGGGCGATGCCAAGGCGATCACAACCCGAAGTGGTGTTTCATACACTGGACCTGCTGTTCCTACTACCTCTTCTTCCTCTTCTCTTCCTAAGGTAGTGGACAGTGAACCTCCAAAACACAATGGACCTACGACTCCAATGCCCCCTCCTCCTGTGGCAATGAGTCAAGTTACCAAGGAAACAACGGACAAGGTGCATTATTCTAGCCCACGAAGTACCGCACACGTCCAACCTTCGGTAGTCCAACCTCAAGTGGTCCAGAAACCCAAATCAAATCAAGGAGTTGTTTTTGAACCTCCTGTAGCTCCTGTTGAGAATCAGAAATCCAAATCTTCTATTCCTTACCCATCACGCTTGAATGAGCAAAAGCTCCGCGAGAAAGCTAGTCATCAAATGGATAAATTTTTCCAAATTTTCCAAGAGTTACACTTTGACATAAGCTTTGCGGATGCTATCATGCTGATGCCCAAGTTTGCATCAACTCTCAAGCACATGTTAAGCAATAAGGAAAAGCTGTTTGAAATGGCTAAGACTCCTCTTAACGAGAACTGCTCTGCAGTCATCCTGAAGAAGCTTCCAGAAAAGCTTGGAGATCCTGGGAAATTTCTCTTACCTTGTGTATTCCCAAGAATGGTTGAATGCTTTGCCCTAGCAGATCTTGGTGCAAGCATAAACCTTATGCCATATTCAGTGTGGAAGAAACTTTCTCTTCCGGAACTCACTCTTACATGCATGACTCTAGCTTGCGATCGTTCCATATCCCGTCCTCTTGGCATTGCTGAGGACGTTTTTGTGAAAGTAGGAAAGTTCCATTTCCCAGCTGACTTCGTGGTTGTTGATTTTGATGCCGACCATCGGGTTCCTCTCATTGTTGGTCGAGGATTCCTGAGAACGGGCCATGCTCTCATAGATGTATTTGAGCAGGAAATCACATTGCGTGTTGGTAATGAAGCTGTCACCTTCAATCTTGACCAAACTTCGAGGTACTCCGCAAATTATGATTCTGAATCGGTTAACCGAATAGATATCATTGATGTTGCTTCTGACGAGTACTCTCAAGAAGTTCTTGGTTATTCTCATAATTCTGTGAGTGGGGATCCCACCACATCTTCTCGCCTATCATAGCCATTCCTCCTTCTCTCACTCGTTTGGGGAAGCGACTTCATCTTAGATGAGATTGAAGCATATTTGGCTAGTGATTCGTTCCTTGGAAATTGATCACGCTCAATGATATTGAGGGGGACATACTTCTTATTGAGAAGTTGCTCAATGATGATCCATCATCAAACCCTCATCCCAGTGATTCAATCCCAGTTGAGATTAATCAAAATGAGATTAATCTGGAGGGAGATTTTCTTCTTGAGAAATTGTCAAATCTGGATACTTCTCTTCCTCTCCCTCCCATCAAACTTCATAACGAGGAAGTCAATTCAGTTGAGAAAACTAAAGAATTTCCTGAGGTTGAGCTTAAGGACTTACCTCCTCATCTCGAGTATGCATTCCTAGAGGGTGATGATAAATTACCCGTCATTATTGCTCGAGATTTGAGTAAAGATGAAAAAGCTGCTCTCATTAAAATCTTGAAGTCACATAAGCAAGCAATTGCTTGGAAACTCTCCGACATCAAAGGTATAAACCCTGAGTTCTGTACTCATAAAATCTTGATGGAGGATGACTTCAAACCCGCAGTTCAACATCAGAGACGAGTGAATCCAAAAATCCATGATGTTATCAAACAAGATGTTATCAAACTTCTTGATGCAGGATTGATTTACCCGATCTCAGACAGTCCTTGGGTCAGCCAATTCATTGTGTTCCGAAAAAGGGTGGCATTACTGTTGTCACTAATGAAGATAACGAGTTAATTCCAACTCGATTGGTGCGGGATGGCGTGTTTGCATCGACTATCGTAAGTTGAATGACGCCACCCGTAAAGACCATTTTCCTCTACCCTTCATAGACCAGATGCTTGAGAATTAGAGGGAACGAATACTATTGTTTCCTTGATGGTTTCTCGGGTTACTTCAGATCCCCATTTCCAAATGATCAAGAGAAAACCACATTCACCTGCCCATACGGAACTTTTGCCTACAAACGTATGCCTTTTGGCTTATGTAATGCTCCGGGCACGTTCCAAAGATGTATGATGGCCATTTTCCACGACATGATCGGGGAAACAATGGAAGTGTTTATGGATGACTTTTCGGTCATTGGGGATTCGTTTCAAACATGTCTCTCCCATTTAGAAAAAATGCTTCAAAGGTGTGAAGACACCAATCTTTGTCTAAACTGGGAGAAGAGCCACTTTATGGTCAAAGAAGGCATTGTCCTTGGCCATAAGATTTCAAAGAACGGGATTGAGGTAGATAGAGCAAAGTTATGTTGATATTGCTAAATTACCTCATCCTATTACCGTCAAGGTATTAGGAGTTTTTAGGTCATGCCGGTTTTTCTATGCAGATTCATTCAAGATTTTTCCAAAATCGCCCGGCCTATGACCCATCTTCTTGAAAAAGATGCTCCTTTTATCTTCTCCCCTGCGTGCATAGAAGCTTTTGAAACATTGAAGAAAAAGCTTACTGAAGCACCTATTCTCGTTGCTCCCGACTGGGACTTGCCTTTTGAGCTCATGTGCGATGCAAGTGATTTTGCTATCGGCGCAGTCCTAGGGCAACGAAGAAATAAGCATTTTCAGCCTATTCACTACGCGAGCAAAACTATGACTGAGGCTCAAACTCATTACACCACCACAGAAAAAGAGCTATTAGCCGTGGTGTATGCTTTTGAGAAGTTTCGGCCGTATCTTATCTTGACCAAATGTGTAGTGTACACGGATCACTCGGCTCTTAAATATCTCTTTGCAAAACAAGATGCAAAGCCGAGATTGCTTCATTGGATTCTCCTCCTCCAATAATTTGATATCATTATACGTGATAAAAAAGGAGCTGAGAACCTGGCTGCTGATCATCTGTCCAGATTAGAAAACCCTCACCAAGATGTTTTCGAGAAAAAAGAAATAAATGAAACATTTCCTCTCGAGACACTCAATGCGGTTTCTTTTCGTGGAAATTCTACCACCCCATGGTTTGCTGACTTTGCAAATTACCATGCGGGTAACTTCATAGTAAAAGGGATGTCGACCCGCGAGAAGAAGAACAATTCTTCAAAGATGTTAAACATTATTCTGGGAGACCCTTCCTATTCAAAATCTGTGCGGATCAAGTCATCCGACGGTGTGTTTATGGACAAGAAGCTCTTGACATTCTCAAGGCTTGTCATGCTGGACCCACCGGGGGCCACCATAGTCCAAACTACACCGCCAAAAAGGTGTTTGATTCCGGATTCTATTGGCCCACAATCTATAAGGATGCCCACGAATTTGTCAAAGCCTGTGACGCTTGTCAGCGTCATGGTAATATTTCTCAAAGGAATGAAATGCCACAAAATGCCATTCAAGTTTGTGAGATATTTGACATATGGGGTATTGATTTTATGGGGCCGTTTCCATCTTCTCGTGGTAACAAGTACATACTCGTGGCTGTTGACTATTTGTCAAAATGGGTTGAAGCAAAAGCTCTACCCACCAATGATGCCCGAGTTGTTGTCAAGTTTTTGAAATCTCTGTTTGCCAGGTTTGGAACTCCGAGAGCGATAATCAGTGATCGCGGTACACATTTTTGCAATGACCAATTTGAAAGAGTCATGCAAAAGTATGGTGTTACCCACCGTCTCTCTACTGCATACCACCCCAAACAGTGGGCAGGTGGAAGTTTCAAACCGTGGTATTAAAAGAATTCTGGAAAGGACGGTTGGCGAAAACCGTGCCTCCTGGTCGGATAAGCTAGATGACGCACTCTGGGCTTTTCGTACAGCTTAAAAAACACCAATTGGGTGTACTCCATACAAGCTAGTGTACGGAAAAGCATGTCATCTTCCGATCGAGTTAGAGCACAAGGCATACTGGGCCTTAAAGCATGCAAACTTCGATATACAGACAGCCGGCGATCACAGAAAAGTTCAAATGAATGAACTAAATGAACTTCGTGATCAAGCTTACGAGAACTCTTTGATCTACAAGCAAAAGACAAAGAAGATTCATGACTCCAAGATCAAGAACAGCGTTTTCAACGTTGGTGATCAAGTCCTTCTTTTCAACTCAGATTGAAGATTTTCCGGGAAGCTCAAGTCCCGTTGGTCTGGTCCATTCACTATCGTTAAGGTTTATCCTTATGGTACCGTTGAGTTATCTCAACCCGATGGTCCTAATTTTAAAGTGAATGGTCATCGAGTTAAGCATTACTTTGGAGAGGACATTCCCCCTGTGGTTGTCCCGGATCTACAAACATTCCCCATGAACCAATGAATGCGGGGATCGAGTCAAGCTAGTGACTCGGTAATCAAAAACATTAGCACGCACCATATGGGTTTTCACCCATATTTCTGTCTTCTTTCTCTGTTCTACTACCCTAGTGTGGGGGGTTGCAACATGTTGTGTATATAAGTCTTCTAAAAAAAAAAAAAAAAAAAAAAAAAAAAAAATCTTCTTTCTAAATAATGGCCGTAGTATTTCCCTTTTACGTTCTTTGTTTCGGCATAACCGCCGGTACTTTGAATATTGAGGGCAATATTCATTTCTAAGTGTGGGGGGAATTCTCGCGAATTTTATCATGTAATTATCAACCCAATTCCCCCGTTTTTGGCCAAATTTTTTTTTGGAGTAAGTGTTCTACACTTACTCATTTGGTTATCAGTCCGCCATGTCTGTAAGACAAAAGGATTGGCTAATCCAGGAGCAAACGGCTCTTGGTAAAGATTTCTCAAATCCGTTATATGGCTTGCAATTTGCCCAAAATTGTATGGTTCCTCAACTCCCCATCATCCTCAAAAGACAATGAGTTGGCTAGCCCGAAGTTATGGCTTGTGGTAAAGGCCGTGGAAAATCCATAATTGGTATTCAGCTCACCAAAGATAATATTGATAATTTATCTAAGAGTTGGCTAGTCCTGAAGGGTACGGCTTCTGGTAAAGACAAAATCAAATCCGTTGACGCTTATGATTTGCTCAAAATCATTTGGTTATCAGTGTACCAAGGTTCTTACTTGAACTGAAACATTTGGCTACTCCAGAAGTGATGGCTTTTGGTAAAGAGAATAAATCCATTAAGTTTTCTCAATCATTGCTAGGACTAGCAATATCTAGTGTGGGGGATTGATGAGTGTCCAAATACTCATCATTTTTTACATAATCTAAACTGCAAAATCATCTGAAAACACTCAAAAACACATCAAAATGATCAAAATATCACAAATCAGTGTTTTATGTGTTTTAAATGCAAAAATATCAAAATCAGATGAAAAATGTATAAAGTTTGCAAAATTGGCAGTTTTAATCCCCCAAGTTTTAAAAGTTGTCAAATCTAGTCCCTGGAATTCAAAAATGTGGAAATTTATCATTCAAGGTCCCTGAAGTATTCTAAGTTGTTAAAATGATCCTTGAATGATTCTTTGGTCAATTGGCAAGAAAGGTCCCTAAACTTTGGAAAATTGCAAAATTAGTCCTTAGACCTTTAAAAATGGATTTTATGCAAAAAGGGTCCTTGTTTTATCAATGTTTGTCAAAATTGGTCCTTGTGAGAAGTTTGGAAATGATCACTTTCAGTCCTTGAAGTTTGGCAAATTTGCAAAATTGGTCCTTGTTTATTACTTAAACCAAACGGATCAACACATATCTAAGGCCCAAATCCAATCCAAATACAAGCCCAAACCCAACTGCCTTTGACCCTTGAACCTTGACCCCCAGGTCACAACTCATTTTGGCCCTGCCACAAACCAATTTGACCCCTTTGTTATTAATACCACTCGGTCAACAAGTCAAACCCACCCTTTTGCGCGCTCAAAAACCAGAAATACTGTAGCATCTTCTCCCATGCCTGATATTCCAAAAAACCAGTCTTGGTTTTCCACCATTTTCAACCCCCCTCCTTGCTTTTTCCCCCTCTTCTTCCACTAACTCCAAATATCCTTAATTGCTCAAACCAAATCCCTTAAATGATTAAACCTGCTTTGAAGATATTTGGCGCCAAAATGCAAGGTGGACGGTTCTGATTATTTTTAGTGATCCAAGGGCTCAAGTGTGGTGGGATAGATTCAGAGGATATCATGGAATGCTAAAAGTCTATAAAGAGAGAGAGATATGTATTGTAAAAGATATATCTAGTGTAATTTAAGTTTTATTGTCGTTTTTAAGCATTTTCAAGTTTAAGTGTATGTTTTTATCTTCAAACTCTGTATTTTAAGTTTTCATGCTATAATAAAGCTTCTGTGAATCATCAATTTCAGTTACAAGTTCTATTACAGTTTATGCAAAATCTCATGTTTATGCAAAATTTCATTAATGATCAAATGTTGTTTTCAGTTGTTTGTATGGACTAGAATAGGTCACTTAAGCTCCTAGAAAGCTTATTGAAGCTTTTAGTTATCTTAAAATTCAGTTGAGAGTCAAAAATAGAAAAATCACAAAAATACCAATTAAATATTTGAAAAATAAAAAAGGGTTCTATGGAAGTGTTCACAGCTGGAGCAAGGTACATAGTGGATGGCCTTGGGTTAGTAGCTTATTGGTAAGCTTATAGGGGTGTTAGTTGGTCTTGGTTCTCAGTTCCAAGCTTGGAAGCTTTTGTAAGCACTTTTGACCAATTTGGCATTTCATTGTTCTACTTGCTTATTAGCTCTAATTTCTGTTTCTACTTGTTTACTAGTTATAAATTAGTGTTTTTGATCATTAAAATCTATAGCTTGTTCTTTTCAATTGGTAGTTTGTAAAAATTTGTTTTTTAACAGTTGAAATAGTATAATCATTAAGTCTGAGTTTGGTGTTGTTTTGATTGTTGTTTTAAGCTTTATTAGTATTAACAAGTGATTATTAAAGGTCTGAAATCAAGTTTGTGGTTTACAATTGTGAATTGGATTGAAAAGCTTCATAACAGTCAACATAAAGGTGTGTTTGGTTTATGGTATTCAAAGGTATTTTGGTCTTTGTTCTTATTGGAAATCTGTATAACTTGGTTTAAAGCACTAATTTCAGTCAAGATAACAAGTCTTTGTTCAAAGAAAGTCAAAATCCCATTTAATTGTGCCTTATGCAGTCACTGTTGGATTTTTCAAATCTATGATCATCATTTTGTGTTCAAAAGTTGTAAATCTTGCTTAATTCAGTCTTAACATACTTTAAAACAACATATTAAGTGCTCTAGATCAGATCAAAGTTCATTTTGGTCAAATCTTTAGTTGTTCTAAAAAAGTCAAAATCTTAATGGGTCGTTTTTGAATAAACTTGGGAATTTCACTGTGGGTTTATTAAAGAGATTCAGCTTATAATCTTCTGGGGTATTATAGTTTGGTTGGTGTATAAAAATACAAAAATGATAGTTCTTGGTTTCTCAGTCTTCTAAGTGCTTATTTTATAGCTTTTCTTGGGTACCTGTTTCAATAAACTGTCCTGTGCACAGTTTTTAAGTCCAAATTGATAAGCTTGTATTGAGCTTATTAGTGCTTCAAATTTTGTGTTCTCTGGTTCCTTGGAAAGCCAAACTGGTCCTCTTGAGTTGTCAAGCTCAAGATTTCACTTTTGAGCTTATTAGATAGGGCTGCTGCTAGCTTGCATCTTGTCCCATTTACTGCAAATAGCTAAGTGCTTATTGCTTATCCTAGCTTAATCGGTGTGCTTCTTTGTATACTTTAGCCTCATTTCTGTTTATTAAGCTTGTTTGAATCCATTTTGAGCTTTTGTTGAGTGAACAAGCTTGTTTGAGCTTATTAAACCCAAATAAGCTAGTTTAGGCCATGTTGGGCTTTTTCCATCAAACTGCTTATTTGAAGTTTGTAAAATTTTTGTGTTCATTAAAGTTTCATAATATCATTAGTAAAGTAGTTTTTAAAAAGAAAATCCAGAAAAAAGTCAAATAAAAATCAGTGATAGTGTTTATTTAAGGTTTTCTAGCTTTTTGATTTTTCTTTTCATCTTTTTAATAAGCTAATCTTGTTTTTCTACTTTTCTTAGGTTTCTGTTATCATATAGGATTTTTAGAAAAAGTTTCAGATTTTTCTCTATCTTTTTAGTATTTATTATAATTATAAATAGTTAATAAATAATAAATAATTAGTAATAAATAATTAAAAAGCATAAAAAATATATTTTCTGTTTTAAAATTAGTTTTATAGTAGTTTAGATTTTTCAAAGTCATAAGTTTATTTTTCTAGCCTTATTTCCTATTTTCTTTTAATTTAGAGTATTTATTAAATAGTTAAAATAGTTTTTAATTAATAATAATTAATTAAATAGTGTTAAAAATAATTTTCTTTTACTAATAATTTTCTTTTATTTTAGGATTCTAAAATGTCATTTTCATTTTTTAGGTCTTTTATTTCTTAGCTTTCACTTTTTATTTTGTGCGTATACGTAGTTTCTAAAACTTACGTTACGTTTTCTCATCGATCGTTGTGCTTTCCAATTCTGTGCTCAATTCTTTTCCAATCAATCAGTAGTGTAATTTCTAATCATAACCTTTACAGATCACTATCCTTAGTGATCATTCTACCCTCTGAGTTTGTTTAACACACCATTGAGTCTCCTTGGGACTTAACGACCCGGGAATTCAATCTATTCTCCAGGACTTCATTGTATTTGTGTCTGAGCTGTTTTAAGTCTGTTTTGACTTGACGGTTTAGCACGAATCAGCTATTGAGTAAGAAAGCGCATTTATTTTTTATGTCAATAGCGCATAATATGTCAATAATGCAAACAATATGATAACTAATGAGTTAAAAAGTAAGTATCGGATTTTTTATTTTGACTTGCACGAGTTGATGTTGAGTTTCCATAAGGACCATGATTATGAACACTACTAGAATCATTAGCAACCTGCAATTATTTATCATGGAAACTTGAAATTATATGTTCAAACATTAATAAATATATCGAATTCCTTTATGATTACCTCTGTGTTTGTAGTGTTGAACACATTTGAAAAATTCTTATCTGAATTATGATTTTTGTACTCTACCATAAATTGTAAAATAGCCGCTTGGTTTTCCTTCATTTCTTTCATTTCAATGTGGTGCCTTTCTTTCATATCCTTCATTTCGACTTCAAGTTCGTTGATTTGAGCCTTTAACATTGGCACTTGAGAAACACGAGATCTTTTGGACCTAGGCAATCGATATTTGGCCTGCGCATCGCGTATATAATCTCCTTTTCTTTTCCTTTGACTTTAGCAAAGTCACCGTTGCTCAATCAACAATCCCAATCCTGCGTTTGTATTACTTGTGCTTGCACTGGTATCATGCCGATTACGTATTTTATTCTAAATGTGGTTTTCAAATTAAAAATAATACATATAAAAATACTAATACAAATATGTAGAAAGAAAAAGACAGATATACATACAATAACTTCTGCAGCAGCTTCACTGACAATGCTTCCATTTTTTTTTGTGCGACTAATGATGTATAGATTCCCACGTGTTGGTTGAACGCCTGTTTTCTTTTCGCAATATCATGCGTATGATTCGTCATTTATTTAATTCAATGCAATTACTATATATAATATTAAAACAAAAAAAATAGCATCACCTCTTCATGAGCTAGCCTAGCGAAAGATTTGGTCCCCAACACGTGAGGCTCAATTGACTTGGAATGGATCTCTTCTTCTTCTCAATGACAGCCTGCCAATTAAGTATTATTACAATCAGAATACTTATATGAATTTATAACACGCTTGATAGCATGACTGATATTGACCCATCCGTGTTGTACTATTATTGGGTGTCATCTCAGTACATAAATCTGCCAGGGGAGTTGATGAGTTTAACAAGAATTCTCTACTCAAATTAGCCTACACTTCTGTGGAGTCTCTCTCAAACTCCTTATAGGCAAGGAGGTGGTAAAGATCTCAATGATGGCTTTGGTAGCGAAGCTAAGCAACCTGCTACAATGCTTTCAAAGATTTGCATCACAAGGGTGATGTTGGAGTTGAATCTTATGCCCGTCAGCATGCTACAAGCTCTACATCTGAAGTAAATACCCATGTTTCGTGCGAGGGGCATTCCAACTTCTCTATCCCTCCAAATGGCTGCCTGGTGTTACCTAGAGAGCTTTGAGACAGAAAAGTTAGCACACCAGATGTGGGAAGCAAGTGTAATTCAGTATATGCCTAGCTCTTTAAGGGATAGTTTTTACTCATGGTCGTAACTCGTAAGTTCAGTCGTCTACATTCAGTTTCTTATTAAGCTACTTATCAATATGTGTGAGCAAAATTTGAAGATCATTTTAGAAACAAATATGAAACTGAATCAAACTGAAGAACGATTACCGAGCATCTTCACAAAACCATTGAGTCACTAGCTTCTGAAGTCTGTTTCTCCACTCTCGAATCAGTTTGAGTAGCTACAATTTAATCAATGGTTAAGCTTGAATCAAATGAACGTTTTTTTAGCTCATATTTCCATGTCTTCCATTTTCGTCTTATGTATGACATGATCCACAATTTGATATCTTCTGTTTTAATGGGAGCAAATTCAAATTTCTCCTACAATTCAATGTTTAGCCGCCAGCATATTAGTGATGGATAAATCATGAAATTTAACTTCACGATACATATTATATCAAATTTCAAATTTACACAGAAATTCAAATTTCTCCTACACATATTATATCAAATTTACCTTCACGATGCTCCATAAATCATCTTCTTTTTCTTCTGATACTTTCCTCCAATCTGTGATACTTATATCGATATGTTGAGACATTTCGCACTGTTCCAAGAAAGCTAGTTAGCTCCTTGCCTCTTTCCAACAGGTTGTCCAGCTTCAAAAGTAACCGTTAACCTTTTACCAGGTTCAAAATCCCATATAGCTTGTTTTCTTGTGTGACCACGAAACCGTTTCGGGGACCTATAACTTCACTCATTATTATGAAAATAAATGAGTTATTGTATATAAGAAATGCTTAATAAAAACTTCTAAGACTTCTGTCATATCAAATTGAGCAAACCAAATTTAACATCGGATATACCTTGTTGTGCATCCATTATTAATCTAATTGTCTTTACTTAAAACAGTTGCTAACTTTGTTTGGATGTGATCGACTCCAGGACCAAGGAGAAAATCTAGGGATTACTTCTGCAACAAATACATGATGCCATCGAAACAACAGCAAGAAATGGGTAAACTCGTAATCAGAAAACAGGGTAAACAAAAGAAGTGAGCTAGACAACAAAACGAAAGAAGTATAAACAGATGTTCAAACATGTGTATGATTAAATGAGTCTGTTATGTGTCCATTAGATATTTCTGTATGTACCTTAATATGGGTCAGTTTGAGTTTTGTTAAGTATTAGACTATTAGTTATCAAGGTTATTTCTATTATACAGTCAAGTGTACACTGAATATTTCCCGTGATATAAATTTATTTGAAGCATTAATCAATGAGATTTGTTTCAATATTCTGATGAGGGTATAAAGACTCTGAGCATTTACATAGGTTCACAAAAGCATGGAGAATTTTAGAAGGCACCGTATCACTTAATAACTTGAAATGCAGCGAGGGATAGCTATTAAACACAAACATCTACCCAAGGGAAAACATGAAGAAACTTTAACTGAGTGGAGGTGTTAAACTTACATTAACCAACAGCATACAGTTTCGTGATCACAGTGAACTGACATGGAACCTGCGCCATAAATACATGTTACGGTTATACATAAAAAATATGCATGCACAATCTTGAATTAGATACTAGTTAATACCTCATGATAGCTCAATAATCATATTGACTATAAGTTCTTCATGAACCATAAATAATATATCTTTCTGCAAAGTATCTAATACCATAGAAGTCAAAAATGTTCTTAAATATGAAAATTTTTCGAACTTTGATCTATCTGAGAAACAGGCGATCTAAGTTGGCCTTTGGATATTATGAAAGTGGCACAAAAGTATTTGGAAATCAACTACTTAAGGTGGTCAGGTGTGTGTTTTAGAGGTGATTCTGAACAACTAGAATCAGATAATCAGCAGTAGAAATGGTTATACGAGATAGTATTTGGAGATGATTCTGATAATAAACACTTCGGTGTTGAGTGTTTGGTAAAAACAGATAAAATACCAAAAAATAAAAGCACTTTTTACACCTAAGAGCTGGTATTCAAGCAAATACATCTGAGTTAAAATGTTTTACACCGGCAAGCAACTTAAGAAGGCAATTGAGCACATTAACTAAAAACCTAAGCGATACATGTAAACTTATACTACAGAAAAAGCCTTGTATGTAGGTATGTCCTTAAACCTATATCACACATGTCCATAGAACCAACCTCCCTTAACCTGACTCCTATGGCTATGATACATGTATGATACGCAAAAAGATGCAGCCAGTATGACTATATGAGCAAATCAATTTGTATGATTTTTTGCCTTCCGAGACTAGACAATAACTTACCAAATCTTCAAAAGTGTCCAAATAGCTAAACATGATTCCACGTACTCAAGTTAAATATCCATAAAACAACCCCTTAAGCAGTATGATATCATTTCAAGAACACAAGTCAGCCATATAAGTCCAAAACCAAATGGGGCTATCATCTATATGCAGGTAACCATACATCGTACTTTAGCCTTCGAGCACTAACATAAATCAAGTGATCATAACTATGTGGTTTCATAAGATGGGCCGTTTTTGAAGACATAAAGCAAAAGGGAAGTAAACACTACCTATATTGCTGATGTGGGACATATTAAGAGCAGATTCTGCTAATTAAACATTACATAACCTGAACAACTAATTAAACATGTCGATACACCAAAATTAAAAAAATAAGGCACTGTGTTTCACTCAGAAAGAACTTGATGCGTGCCAAACAGTCAAGCTAAATCACTCAAGCCTGCCACTTGTGAATGGCAGACCGTAATCAGCTTAAAACTGCCTAAGCACGAATGCAATGAAGATCAGGAGAGTATAGTGTTTCCCAGGTCGTTAAGTCCCAACGAGCTGTGCGAGAATAGTCAAACGTGTAGTGATCGAGAAATTTGAACGGGAAAAGAGATTTGAAGATGATTATAACTAAGGAAAAGCCCATAAACTACAGGGGCTTAAATGCAAATTAAAGGAAATTAAAAAGATAAAATCTATTAAATAAACGCTATCAATATATTTAAAATGATGAACGTTTAAAACTTAAAACTTACGTTTAAATAAAATTACGTAAACGTACAAAATAAAAAGTGAGATCTAAAAAATAAAAGTCCTAAAAATATGAAAATGACATTTTTACAAACCTAATGATAAAAGAAAATTTTAGAAAAGAAAATTATTTTTATGACTAATTATCTAATTATTATTAATTAAAACTATTTTTAACTAATTAATAATAACCTAAATTACAAGAATATAGGAAAAAAGCTAGAAAAATAAAATTAAGACTTAGAAAAATCTAAAATATCAAAATAGAATTTTCAAAACTATTTTTGTATTTTTATGATTATTTTTCTATTTTCTAGGAATTAAAAACTATTAAAACTAATTAAATTATTTAAAAATACAAATTTAACTAAGAAAAATCTAGAAAAATATTTTTTTTCTCTTTTTATATTTATCTAAACTTAAGAAAAATGAAAAAGTATTTTTTTGAACCTTTTCTTAATTTTTTGTATTTAATGCTAATTAAAAATGCTTAAAAACTAATTTAAATTAAGAAAAATAGCAAACAAGCTTAGAAAAATCTGAAAATTTCAGGAAAAGTCTAAAATAATATTAGAAATATAAGAAAAATGGAAAAACAGGTGCTTGTTAGAGGAATATGAAAACTGATATAGAAAGTGCTTATGAATAAGCACTTGGATAAGCCAAAAGCTCACCAAAAGGCACCAAAGTTACAGGACTATAATATGCTAAAAGAACTAGATTGCAACAAATATCAAATGCTTCAAAAACTCTGAAAGCAAGATACCAAGTTTGAGGAATAGGAGCAATTTGCTAAAACAGAGGTCTTGGGGGGCAACTTTGAGCTAGAATATAAGCACTCAAATAAGCTAGAAACAGGAAAACAGCAATTGGAACCTAAACTGACATGGTTGAGAATGTCCAAACCAAATACTAGACCTTGGTGAGCCAAGGTAAGCCCCACAAGCTCGCAAGACCCTGCCAAGCCTCAGTGCAGCTCGCGAGTTCTGCATTGCAGCACTTAGCACCATATTGACAGGCTTATATGAAGCTCAAGATAAATTCACAAAATTAAACTAAAATGAGGATAAGAAAATAGACCAGGTTGACTTTTTGAAACCACAAGTTTTATTGAAAATGGCTCAGAAATGAGTTTGTGAAAATTCATCCTATTTGGCCCAAAACTGAGATTTGTGCATTTTGACTTTTTGAAGGATTTGAAATGTTTGACTAAAATGAATTTTTAAACCAATTTGTGGATTGCAATTGATGTTAAATGATGAAACAAGGTTAATGCAAGCTATATCTAAGTACTTTAAACATAAAACAAGATTTTGAATGTTCAAAATCCAACAGCTAGCAAGTTGGACGATTTATGGGAGTTTTGACTTTGAGAGGTTTTTGCAGTGCAAAAGATGATATAGGTGGAATAGGACTTATCAAGCATAAAACAAAAGGAGTTAAGTATTGAACAAGCACGAGAGAGATAATTAGGTACATCCAAACACGCTTAAAACATAGATAAGCAATCAAATCTGAGCTAAACTCCTACTTAGCTAACACTATTGATCAAACTAGGTTCTCATGACCATATTATAACTTTATGAACACATTTAAATCATTGGTGACCTCAGATACACAGTTAAGCAAATTATGCAAATTGAATTGAAACTTGAAAATTGAAATACTAACTTACATGTTTCCAAACGTTTGTGTGCTAAACCAAACCCAAACCTAACCTAATCTAATCTATTACAACCCAATATCATCACTGCATCCACCCAATATTCATCACCATTGCCAAATGCACCCATTTTGACTTTGTTTGACCAAGATACAAAATTTCTTAGAATTGAATTCCCAGCTTAACAAAAGCTTCAATGAGCTTAAGTGAGCTTGTATGAGCTTAAAAATGAACTACTAACACTTGTACCTAGGATTTTAAACCTAAAACTGATAATGAGCATGAACTTTGGAAACTTATATGAAAATTTAGATTGATAGTCAAAGTATCTTACAATGGTTTTAAACTTGAAAGTGATACATGAAACCGAAATTACACCATTTTAACTAAAACTAAAACATTCAATTTAAAAACGACATTAAGGTAAATAAAAATAACTAACTACCCTTTTCTTCTCCTTCTTCTTCTTTCTTTTATACCCAAAAGCTTTCCACGTGTCCTTCAGATCAAATCCCACCACTTCTTTTGACCAATGGGAGGGTTTTAAGCAGTTTGGCCTTTTGATGACTTTTGGCGGGAAAGGAACAATTTGAATTCGTGGGCTCGACTCTTGCTAGGGGGTGATAAGTAGGGGTGATGATTATGGTTTAGAGGATAAGGGATAAGGCATTGGTGAGTGTGATTTGGGTGAGGTGTTGCAGAGGATAGTGGAGGGGAAAGGTGTAATGCGGATAAGGTGTTAGCTGGTTGGGTTGTTTGACCGAAGTTTGACTAGGGGTCAAAAGGCTAAAGACAAGGGTCAAAAGGGTTAAGTGGCAGGGTCTAATTGCCATAAGGCTTAGTTATACAAGGACTAGTTTTGTAATTTTCTGAAAGATGAGGGACCAATCCTGTAATTTTCCAAAGTTGTAACAAGGGACCAATATTGACAAGTTCCAATAGTACAAGGACCAGTTTTGACATTCTCAATTTTCAGGGGACCAAACTTGACATTTTATGAAAGTTCGGGGACCTTTCTCGCCATTTAACAAAAGATTTATTCAAGGACCATTTTTGACAATTTAGAATATTTCAGGGACCTTGAATAACATTTTTCTTTATTTGGTTTTACCAGTGGACCTGCTGACAACTTTTGAAACTTGGGGACTAAAGCGCCAATTATGCAAACTTGATAACGTTTTTACTGCATTTTGATATTTTTGCATTTGAAACACATAAAACACTTACTTGTGATATTTTTATCATTTTGATGCATTTCGAGAGTGTTTTGATGTTTTCAGTTTAAATTGTACAAAAATGATGAGTATTTAGACACTCATCAATCCCCACACTAAGATATTGCTAGTCCCTAGCAATGTTTTGAGAAAATTAATGGATTTCATCTCTTTACCAAAAGCCATTACTGAGGTAGCCAAATGTTTCAGTTCAAGTAAGAACTTGGTATTAACGATAACAAGTGATTTTTGAGCAAACCACCAGCTTTCAACGGTTTTGATTTGTCTTTACCAGAAGCCGTTTGCTTTTGGACTAGCCAACTCTTAGATAAATTATCAATATTATCTTTGGTGAGCTGATTACCAATTATGGGTTTTCCACTGCCTTTACCACAAGCCATAAACTTCGGGCTAGCCAAACTCTTCACTTTTAAGGATATGGGCGAATACCATACAATTTTGGGCAAATTGCAAGTCACAATCCGGGAGATATCTTTACCAAGAGCCGTTGCTCTGGATTAGCCACCTATGGGTTAGACATGGTGGACTGATTACCATTTGTTGTGTTTAGTACATAGTACTTCCACTAAAAAATTTTTAAAATTTTGCCATTTTGGGGGAAAAAGGGACTAAAAGTACACTATGATCAAATTCGGGCCAATTTCCCCACTTAGAAATGAATATTGTCCTCAATATTCAAAGTATCGGCTGTTATGCCGAAACTTAGAACGTAAAAAGATAATAAACCTAGCTAAGTGTAGAAACACAACAATTATTCTCTTTTTAATATTTACAATTTTCAAAGTTTTATATATATATACAAGTTGGGTATTACCCCCATTAGGTGGTACACGGGTGAAACCCATGTTTAACTCTTGTTGATTACAGTCGCTAGCGACTCGACCCGAATAATTTGTTCGGGGAAGTAAGTGGAAGAGACAATCTCCATCGGACTTTCATCTCGATGTTTGGATAAACATTGAAGTACGAAAGTTCCACACCGATGAGATATACAGCAGTGACCAGCCAAGTGGTACATGGAAATGCAGGGATCAAAGATAATGTCTTCATTCCCGAAGGAGTGAAGAACGAGAAGCATTGAATATATGAAGAAAAGAAAGAAAATCATGATAAAAATCATGACTAACTCTTCATCCTCAATAGGAGAATTCATAGTTTCATGAATCTCCTAAGCAATTGATCAAGACATATTATGGGTGTGTCTAGATCAAAGTAGAAATTATCATACTCCTGCGGAGATATGATATGAGTGAGTTCACCGCGAACTCCTCGCGGAAGAGAATCAATCACAAGATGTAAATTGCGGAATTCTTGTCCACCAGACTCATCACTATCCTCAATCTGAGTATCAAAGAGTGGATTCTCAGAAATTAAAGTGAATTCAGGGTTGAATTCAAATAGAGGATTGGTGAAAGTAGTTTTGAATGTTTCGGGAACAAAGTGATCAACATTCTCTATTGGACTGTTATGGTGAGAAGTGAGTGAACGATCATTATCAAGAAGACTTTCTCCTGCATCTTTGAAATCAGAAGACTATCATTACTTTCCATGAAGGAGTGGATTGGTGTGAGTGAGTTCATTGGTGAACTCCTCAATGATCGAGATCGCATCAGGGAGTGATGCCTCAACATACTCGATGTTTCCATGAGAAGTACAATCGTCGCTAACATCGGAGAAAGTTTCAAAATGATCTTTTGAACACTCAAGAGGGGAAATAGAATCACACACGTGATCGAAGTTCCCTCGTGACTCTCTGATTGGGACAAGGTTCTCAACACTAGACTTTATGAATTCGTCCGATTCCTTTTCGAAGCTGTCAAGATGCTCATCCCCATGTTCAGAGAGTGATGGGAGCTTGTGTGATAGCGATTGCATGAGAATGAATCTCAACCGCTGGATATCATCTGATGAACTTGATGAATCTTCAAGTGTATCTTCATCATCACCGTCATCGTGAATAAAACGAAATTGAGAGCTAGATCTGGCTGCTTTTTCTTTTGCAATTGATTCCCTAACGATTTTCAAAGGCAATTTGGGATTTTAATTTAGCGCAGCCGCTTCTTCAGCCTAGCAATTCTTCCATGGATTTCTCATGTGTATTTTGAATGACAGGACATTGTGGGAGTGGAGATTTGTCAAAACCGGAAGGTTGACATTGATAATCATCATGAGGACCCCTACAATATACACAAGAAAACTGGGAACATATGAAATGCGGTCTTATTGAACTCCTCACCTCTTTTCAAACGAAGCTCTAGATAAGTGTCTTGTTGGGTTTGTTGAGGAGTTTGAGTCATTTGGCACTGTGGAGGTTGGTCGCGATATGGATAGTCGTAATTGTTACAAGGAAATGGATTCCCTGTTTGACAATCGACGTAAATGGGGACTCGACAGTTCTCTACCAACAAAATGATTGTTGTGGTTGGTCATGTCAATAATATGGAATTTGGTCATTTCCAAAGTCCTGAGTATTACCGAGAAAGCGTTCAGTAGACAAATGTGTTTCCTGACACCACTCAAATCCTGAGGACCTCCCCACAAAATTCAAGTTATGTTGATTATATGAAGATGAGTCGGCTGTGGTGGGTAGTTGGAAAAGGAGCGTTAAATGAGTTCGATTAGGATCATAATCAAATGAATTCCTCGAACCACAAGACAAACAACTCCCGTTCTGAATATCATTACCACACGTACACACACACGTACCCAACGCAGTGGTGAACCAAAGAGGCTCACTACAACCGGCCACAAGGAATAAGCGATTGCATTTGAGAGTTATGAGAAGGAATCTGTTTATTCAAAGAATCAACAAAACCAACATGGTGATCATAATGACTATCAAGTCTCGAAGAACATTTTGAAAAATCCGGAGATGGGACAAGTGGTGTGCTCTGAGAGCTAGCAATTTCCACCACTTCCGTTATGGTCTCCGGTTCGGTTCTTGAGAAAGCGGAAGATTAGGCAAGTCATTCTTGCTAGTCACCGGTCTACATTCTGCATGTTTGCATTTAACCGTAAATCGTGAAAGTTTAGAATCAATTCTAGACGGTTTAGAGCAATTTGAGGATTAGATCTTTGGATAACCGTGAGGTTGGCGTATAACACTTCCGTTATCGGAGGGAAGTACGGTCCTGCCCCTTCCGTTCTATTCCCTACGCTATAATTAATGGATCATCACGAACAACACGAATTCTGACATTTGTGATAAAGCATCACGTTTTCAACTTTGTCCTGCATTCGCCGCAATGAGATTCCATGAGAATAGAAGAAGAGAATCAAAATGGAGAGGTAAATGGATAAAGAATTAAAAAGGGCAAGAGGGTAAAGATGAATATTTTTGGATTTTTGGATAAATATTTTGTAAAAATAAGAAAGAAAATCTTTTTGGGTTTTTGATTTTAAATATATAAATGGTATAAACAAGGAGTGATGTCAAATCACTAATCTGTAAGCGTAAGACTATTAGCATCGCCCCTCGCAAGAAATTTGAAATTGATGCGTTAAACAAATAAGCTAAATCATCAAACCCTGCCACTTGTGAATGGCAGACCCGTAATCACTTAAAACCGCCAAGCACAATGCAATGAAGATCGAGAGAGTATAGTGTTTCCCAGGTCGTTAAGTCCCAACGAGCGTGCGAGAATAATCAAACGTGTACGAGAAATTCCGGAAAAAGAGATTTGAAGATGATTATAACTAAGGAAAAGCCCATAAACTACAGGGGCTTAAATGCAAATTAAAGGAAATTAAAAAGATAAACTCTATTAAATAAACGCACTATTATATTTAAAATGATGAGCGTTTAAAACTTAAACTTACGTTTAAATAAAATTACGTGAAGCGTACAAAATAAAAAGTGAGATCTAAGGAATAAAAGTCCTAAAAATATGAAAATGACATTTTTACAATCCTAAAGATAAAAGAAAATTTTAGAAAAAGAAAATTATTTTTATAACTAATTATCTAATTATTATTAATTAAAAACTATTTTAACTAATTAATAATAACCTAAATTACAAGAAAATAGGAAATAAGCTAGAAAAATAAAATTAAGACTTAGAAAAATCTAAAATATCAAAATAGAATTTTAAAAACTATTTTTGTATTTTTCTGATTATTTTCTATTTTCTAGGAATTAAAAACTATTAAAAACTAATTAAATTATTTAAAATACAAATTTAGCTAAGAAAAATCTAGAAAAATATTTTTTTTTCTTTATATTTATCTAAACTTAAGAAAATGAAAAAGTATTTTTTTTGAACCTTTCTTAATTTTTTGTATTTAAAGCTAAATAAAAATGCTTAAAAACTAATTTAAATTAAGAAAAATAGCAAACAAGCTTGGAAAAATCTGAAAATTTCAGAAAAAGTCTAAAATAATATTAGGAATATAGAAACAAAAAACAGGTGCTTGTTAGGAGGAATAGAAATGATATAGAAAGTGCTTATGTAATAAAGCACTGATAAGCCAAAAGCTCACCAAAAGGCACCAACTGCTAACAGAACTATAATATTAAAAGAACTAGATTGCAACAAATCTCAACCGCTTAAAACTCCTCTGAAATGCAAGATACCGTTTGAGGAATATGAGAGCACTTGCAAAACAGGGTTCTGGGGCAACTGAGCTAGAATATAAGCACTCAAATAAGCTAGAAACAAGTGTTACAATTGGAACCTAAACTAGACCCGGTTGAGAATGTCCAAAACCAAATACTTAGACCTGGGTGAGCGCCATTAAGGTGTTTCTCCCCGCGACAAGCCTCTAGCACCCTCGAAGCCCCTGCAGCCTGCCGCCCTGCATTGCAAGCCTTAGCACCATATATTGAGTGCTTATATGAAGCTTTCCAAGATAAATTCACAAAATTAAACTAAAATGAGGATAAGAAAATACCCAGGTTACTTTTTGGAAACCACAGTTTTATTGAAAATGGTTCGTAAATGAGTTTGTGAAAATTCATCCTATTTGGCCCAAAACGAGATTTGTGATTTTTTGACTTTGAAGGATTTGAAATGTTGACTATTATGAACTTTAAAGCCAATTTTGGATTGCAATTGATGTTAAATGATGAAACAAGGTAATGCAAGCTATATATAATTTTTAAACATAAAACAAGATTTTGAATGTTCAAAATCCAAATGGTTAAGCAAGTTGGACAGTATTTATGGGAGTTTTGACTTTGGAGAGGTTTGCAGAAAGTAGCATGTATATAGGTGGAATAGACTTATCAAGCATAAACAAAAGGAGTTAAGTATTGAAACAAGCCTGAGACAGAGTACCAGACATCCAACACACGCTTAAAACATAGATATAATCAACCGAAGCTAAACTCCTACTTAGCTAACACTATTGATCAAACTAGGTTCTCATGACCATATTATAACTTTATGAACACATTTAAACATTGGTGACCTCGTATACAAACAAATTATGCAAATTGAATTGAAACTTGAAAATCAAATACTAATTTCATATTAAAAATAACCTGCTTCAAGTGATGCTAAACCAAACCCAAACCTAACCTAATCTAATCTATTACAACCCAATATCATCATCAAGATCCACCCAATATTCATCACCATTGCCAAATGCACCCATTTTGACTTTGTTTGACCAAGATCACAAAATTTCTAATTGAAGTTACACCAAATTTTAACAAACAAAAAGCTTCCAATGAGCTATA
>OU343222.1:188866345-188928521 GCA_910596185.1 Chrysanthemum makinoi | reverse complement strand
CTTCCGGTCCTTCATTGAAAAGAAAGGAGGGTTCTTCGCTGAGTATTGGGGAACCTTCCAGCCCTGTTAAGAGGTTTCGTCCTGACTTCTTTCAAGGTCCATCTACCAGTAGTGTTCCCGCTGGTGGTTTTCAGGCTTTGTTGAATAGTAGTGTCTTGGAGGCTGAGTTAGGTTACACGACCCCACACACTGTGTCTTTTATTACATCTGTTAATACAAATATCGTCATTAAACGTTATTTATATTTTTGATCTTTGCCTAAGTTTTGTTAACGACAAAAGTAAATTTAATTTATAAAAGCTTAAAGCTTGTCAAGTTTAATAGATATTTAAACTAGCTTTTTCAAACAATATATTCATCATTCAAGCATTTACGTTCATGATTAGTGACATCTTGATATGACTCTAATCATTATGCATGATAGTAGTCTTTAGAATGTGTTAGGTTCTTAAAACCAAACACTACTTAAGTACTTGCATATTTCTAAAAATAGAAATACAACATATGACATCATGTTATGCATCATGGAAATCATTGGAAGATTTCATTAGATATTTTGTGTGGATTTGTACTCTTCATATCTTGCACAATCTCACTTAGATATAGTTGACTTTGGCAAGATTAGATATAGTTGTATGATCTAGTGTTGATTCATACTTCATTGTTGTATTAAACCATCATAATCTTGTGAGTGTGAGTGATTAGTATTTTAGTCCTCAAAATACATTGTGTGTGGGAGTAGTTGTACCCTTGGAAAGAACTCGACATCTAGCTTAGTGTCGGAAATAGTGTAAGCGAAGTGTAAAGGTTTTCTCCGCCGGTGAAAGGAGCTTGTTGACTAGTTAAGTTAAACTCTCGAGTGTGAGACTCGAGGAGTAGAGTAGGGAAAGGAAAAAGAGTCCTTGTAGACCGAACCACTATAAACAACTTGTTGTGGTTTGATCATTTCTTTCCTTATTTACTCTTTACATATTGCTTGCATATTTCATTAACATATCTAAGATCAATATCAATTGATCTTTTCAATAAGTTTCAAAACAAAGTTTTAATTGGTAAAATATTCAACCCCCCCTTCTAGTTTCTACAATTGGTACCAGAGCCTCGTTGCTCAAGAATTTCTAAAATAATCTGTATTTATAAACTTGAAACGATCCATGGATTCTAAAAACTTTAAAGAAGGTCAATCTATGCAAAGACCACCACTCTTTGAAACCAATGGATTTATCTATTGGAAAAACCGTTTTGAAACATATGTAAAATCAAAAGATATAGATCTTTGGTTTATTATTGTTAAAGGGGATTTTAGTTCTACAACAAAGGATATTTCTGTTGATGAACAAAAGAAATTAGTTGCTAAAAATAACGAAGCTAAAATGATGCTTTATAATGCTTTACCTAGAAAACAATATGAAAGAATCTTTATGTGTGAAACCGCCAAAGATATTTGGGAATCTTTAATTGTTACACATCAATGTAATTCACAAGTCAAGGATAAAAAAATTGATCTTCTTGTTCAACAATATGAACAATTTGTTATCCCTGAAGATGAAACTATTGATTGTGGCTTTGCTCGCTTTAATACTATTATTACATCACTTAAAGCACTTGATGAATCTTTTTGTAGTAAGAACTTTGTCAGGAAATTTCTTATAGCACTCCATCCCAAATGGAGAGCTAAAGTGACCGCCATTGAAGAATCAAAAGATCTCTCAATAATGTCACTAGACGAGTTGATCGGTAACTTCAAAGTACACGAAATGGTGATGGAAAGATCAGAGATCATCAAAGGAAGAAGAGAGAAGATCAAATCCGTTGCTCTAAAAGCAAAAGCAGAATCAAGTGATGATGACGAATCTACTCCGTATTAGTGAAGATGAGGAATATGCTATGGCCGTTAGAGATTTTAAGTGTTCTTTAGAAGAAGAGGGGAAAGTTCGTAAGACAACCTCGAAGAAAAAAGAGCCATTTCGAAAAGATCGAGATGACAAGAAGAGGGCAAAGGTGAAAGAAAATAGTTTAGATGTGGTGATGCAAGTCACCTCATAGGAGAATGTCCCAAGCCACCTAAAAGCAAAACTCAAAGAGCTTTTGTAAGTGGTGCTTGGAGTGATAGTGAAGACGATGAAGAATCAAGCAAGGAAGAGATCGCTCTAATGGCACATGAGTCAAATGAGGTACTTTCCGACTCTTCTTATTCTTCTATTGATGATGAAACTTTGCAAAAACAATATAATCAATTGTGTGAGCTAAGTCTAAAAATCATAACTAAAAATAAATTTTTAAAAACCAAAAAGGAATTTTTGGGAAATGAAGTTTATGAGTTAAAAGAAAAAGCAAAACGACTTGAAAAAGGAAAAGCAAATGACGATGATTGTAAATCATGTCAAGAGCTTAAACTTGAAATAGAAAAACTAAAGCTCACACAAGATGTTTTAATCGAAAACAATTCTAAATTTAAATGTTTAACAAGAACATCGCTCTTGCCGATGAAATAGTTAAAATTCATAAAACACCAGGAGACATGAATGGGCTAGGTTTTAATGAAGTATTAGTTCCAAAAAGTCAAAACAAACGGCCGAAAACGGACGAACAATCTGTCAAAATCTGCTGCAGTACAGCACGGACCAGACGGAACCAAAATTAGGGTTCTGTCCGTTGAAAAATTGGTGCGTGGGGTACTTCAGAGGACAGAATGTTCATAATAGGACCGTATGAATTTGTAAAAGTAACTAACAAAACCAAGGATAATGTTAAACTAAAACCAGCTGTTACATCAGGAGTAGGACTGCTAAAAATGATGTTAGATCAAAACTACTCAACAAAGATATAAAAACACCTTTGCCAAACGCCCTTTCTAAGAGCAACCACAACGTACAACCCAACTACCAACACAATGGTTGGAATCAAAACTTCCATAGACCATATCAAACTCCAGATTATATGTCACGAAACTCTTTAATCATTCCACATGAATCAAATAAATGGTATGTTTAACCCAAACGGACCCATGAGATATTGGGGACCAAATGCTTGCGTTATTTTGCTTCTAGGTATGCTTGAAAGTTGGATTGGAACCTGATGAATGGATAAAAGATAGTGGATGCTCACGACATATGACGAGCAACAAAAGTCTCTTTCCCATCATACCAAGAGTATTGACGGAGGTAAGTCACCTTTGGTAGCAATCTCAAAAGCAAAATCATTGGCAAAGGTACGATCGCTCATGACTCCCTAACTATTGAAAATGTTGCTCACGTGGATAGGTTAGGATTTAATCTACTTAGTATTAGCCAATTATGTGATAAAAAGTATAAAGTACTATTTGATGAAAATGGTAGTAAAATACTAAAAGATGGTATCACCATAGCTATAGGAGTTAGGAAAAATCATATATCGTAATGAAAATAGATAAAATATCTAATGACAAACTGTGCCTAACAACGTTAGAAGATAGCTCATCTCTTTGGCATAGACGCTTAGGTCACGCTAATATGAGACTTATACAAAACCTATCTTCAAAAGAGCTAGTTAGGAATTTACCAAAACTAAAATATGACCAACACTTTTGCGACACTTGCAAAATTGGTAAACAAACCCATAGTAGTCACAAATCTAAAAATATGGTGTCCACGTCTAAGTGTCTAGAATTATTGCATTTGGACTTGTTTGGTCCATCCGCTATAAGAAGCTACGGAGGCAACTTATACACTTTGGTCATAGTAGATGATTACTCAAGGTTTACTTGGACGTTGTTTTGAAAACCAAAAATGAAGCTTTTGATAAATTTGAAATTCTTAGCAAGAAAATTCAAAATCAACTAGGTGTTAAAATTGTGTCGATCCGAAGGATCATGGTCGTGAATTTGACAACGAAACTCAATTTGGAAACTTTTGTGACACAAATGGTATAACACATAACTTCTCCGCTCCACGAACACCTCAATCAAATGGAGTAGTAGAACGTAAAATAGAACAATTCAAGAAATGAGTAGAACAATGCTTAATGAACAAAACATTCCTCAAAAGTTTGGTGTAACGCGCGTTGACACTTCTACATATATTTTGAATAGAGTTTTTCTAAACGTCCCTTTCTTAAACAAAACACCATATAGCTTTATAAGGTAAAAGCCAACTCTAGGATATTTTAGAGTCTTTGGTTGTAAATGCTTTATTCTTAATACTAAAGATTACCTCACCAAGTTTGACCCAAAGTCTTATGAAGGTGTATTTCTTGGTTATTCTCAAACTAGTAAAGCTTACATTGTCCTAAACAAAGAAACAATGATAGTCGAGGAATCGTTGAACATAACATTCGACGAAAGTCCACCTCCCTCTAAGACATCACCTTTGGTAGATGATGACTTAGTTGAAAGTCAAATGATATAAAGTCAAGAAATAATAATAATAATAAGAAGATGAACCATTAAATAAAGAAATTATAAACATCAAAGAATCTAAGAGTCATCCGTTAGACAAGGTCATAGGACAACTAAATCAAAGAACCTTAAGGTCACAAGCCCAAAATCAAAGTAATTATTTTTGTTTTGTATCCACCATTGAACCGAAAAACATAAATGAAGCAATAAAAGATGAATCATGGGTAATTGCCATGCAAGAAGAATTAAACCAATTCGTTAGAAATGATGTTTGGAAATTAGTTCCAAAACCTAAAGATCAAACTATAATTGGAACAAAATGGGTTTTCGAAATAAAATGGATGAAAATGGTATAGTATCTAGAAACAAAGCTAGGCTTGTAGCGCAAGGTTATAATCAACAAGAGGGATTGATTATGATGAAACTTATGCACCGGTAGCTAGGCTTGAGTCTATTAGAATATTACTTGCTTATGCATGTGCCTATGATTTTAAATTATTTCAAATGGATGTTAAAAGTGCTTTTCTTAATGGGTTTATTAACGAAGAAGTGTATGTTGCTCAACCTCCCGGTTTCACCGACTTTGAGAAACCACATCATGTCTTCAAACTCAAGAAAGCATTGTATGGTCTTAAGCAAGCACCAAAAGCTTGGTACGACCGACTTAAGACTTTTCTTATTAATAACAAATACACTATGGGATTAGTAGATAATACTCTTTTTACCAAGAAAAAGGAATCACATATTATCATTGTTCAAATATACGTTGATGACATTATATTCGGATCAACTTGTCAAGAGTTATGTGATGATTTCTCTAAAATCATGCACGACGAGTTTGAAATGAGTATGATGGGTGAGTTAAATTTCTTTCTAGGACTTCAAATTAAACAACTAGAAGATGGCATATTTTTTAACCAATCTAAATATATAAAAGACATGCTTAAGAAATTTGGTCTTGAAGATTCCAAACCAACTAAGACACCCATGTCCTCGGACACTAAACTAACCAAGGATGAGGAAGGTGAATCCGTAGATAACACTAAATATAGAGGAATGATTGGTAGCCTACTCTATCTTACGGCTAGTAGACCCGACATTATGTTTAGTGTTTGTCTATGTGCTCGCTTTCAAGAAAACCCAAAAGCATCACACTTAGAAGCCTTAAAAAGGATTTTTAGATACATTAAGGGAACAACGTGTTTAGGATTATGGTATCCCAAAGGAACGGGTGTAGAAAATATAGTGTATGCCGACTTCGGATCATGCGGTGACTATGTCGATAGAAAAAGTACAAGTGGTATTTGCACTTTTGTTGGACATTGTCTCACCTCATGGTTTGCAAAGAAGCAACGGCCTTGTTAGCCATCTCAACTACTGAAGCCGAGTACGTCTCAGCCGGAAAGCATGTCAACAAGCTCTTTGGATGAAGCAAGCTCTCGTAGATTACGGAATTCATCTCAACGACATTGTGATACTTTGCGACAACAAAGGAGCCATCGATCTCCACAAGAATCCCGTTCAACATGCTCGTACAAAGCATATTGAAATCCGTCATCACTTTCTTCGCGACAATGTTCAAAAAAGGAACATTTCAATCGAGAAAGTATCCTCCGAAGACAACATTGCCGACATCTGAACTAAGCCTCTTAAAGCGGAGAACCTTTTAATCTTCTTAGACTTGGTTTAGGTTAATGGAACCAAACATGTAGGATAAACATAGCCCAAAACATTAGAATAGTCCAAACAAAACAATTTTGTGTTTGTATCGCGCTCTGTAGCCACGACACCAAACGACAACAAGGACGGAACCAAATTTTTGGTACCGTCTGGTCCGTGGTGTCTATAGAAGCAAAAATACTACCTACAAAACATCTTCTTCCTCAAAATCCACTTTACCAAAACGTGTAAAACTTAAACCAAGCTCATTATTGACACCTTCCCTCTCACTAATCACTGAAGATAACATCATTGTAAGTATCCTAACTACATTTTATCTCTCAATTCTGAGTCTAGGATTCTTATTTATGCACAAAACTATTACAAATCATTACATGGGGTTTTATGTATGCTTTTATACTAAATATGAATTCAATTAGCAAATTACATAACTGGTCATTGAAATTAGGTAGTACATTATCATATTGCATAAACAAATCATGCTTCCCACTAATTAATAGATAATAACTATAAGGCCTTATTCAAATAACCAAACACCCCATGTCAAAATTTTTGAAAAGCTTCTCACTTGTAGAAAAACAATTTTTCATTGTTAAATACAAATAGAAACGTTAAACTTTCATCACTTGCATGCTCTTGAATACTAAAGGTATTGCATAACTAATATGCATTCTCGGGTATATTCAAATGAAGCCACATTGAATTAGGAGCATTTGGGTTATCTCAAGGTATTTGCCAAACACCCCACTAAAACCATTTTTATGCATAAAATGAGTCGAGATAACCGCAACTCCAAATTGTTTTCATGTAGGCACACACTAGAACCAAAAATGAGTAGTCTCATTTTTCTTCTTTTTTAACATATTAATTCTTGTTCTTAGGAATAACCATGGTAGCCGCAAAATTCTATGATCACAAAGACACCCTTAACTATATTCCCAAACATCACAAAACCAAAGGACTTTCCAAGGAACAAGTAGAAATATTTAGGGGACTAGAATCAAGGTATTTCCATGAGGGTAGAACCATTCACTCATCTTTCCTTGAAAATACCAATCTCCGTGAAGAACTAGCCGCCATTCAATTCGATTGTCTTCTTGACATCGATGAACCAATTTGTCCTAGGTTTGTGTTAGAATTCTATGCTAGTGTGACCGGCTTTAGTGATGAAGACGATGATGAATTTTGTCTTAGGTTTAGAATCAATCAAAACGACTACACCATCACCTTAGCCAACTTTGCTCAAGTGCTAGGAATTCCCAACCGATGGACTTGTCTCTACTCGGATAAATGGTCACTCACCGCTCTTGATGCTATCAATGCCGCATCCCCCTCTTCCCTACCAAACCCGTTTGGCGATAAGGATGTTATCCGTGAACACCTATTTTAGGGGTGATACAACCCGGTTACCCGAAAGGAAAGGGGTAAACCAGATCCATATGGAATGGAGCTAAATGAACTTAAGCCCAAATTTAAGAAACGGGAAGAGCTACTTAGAAAGCGTCATTAGCACCATAGGAAATAGGGATCACATTAACGCTTGCCTTTGTTACATGCTCTACAACTTGTCCACCCGTCAACCATTCAATTTAGCCTACTACATCGCTAGGAGGATGATTGATATTCCAACTCAAGGATCGGTTGCTCTTCCATACGGGATGCTTCTCACCCGTCTCTATAGAAACTTTGCACCAATTCCACCAACACCAAATGGGATGCACCTTCACTATGAGCTCATTCACCATCTTTGTACCTTTGAGTGATGAACGAGTTGCTAAGACAAAAGGCAAGAGAGCAAAACCTCCAACTCCATCATCATCATCATCAAATAGCTCTGAGGATGGTCTTCCAAGCTCTCGTCTTCTGCCTCATGAGTATTATTATCGTCTCTTCGAGATAGAGAATGAATCAGTAGGAATTCAAGCAAACTAAAGGAATGTTCAAGTGCCTTGGTAGGATGATGAACAAGATCTACAAGAAGTTGGACAAATAAGGGTCCATTAAGGAGTGTTTGGAACAATACATTATCATTAATGTTTGATACAATTTAGTTGTTTTTATTATGTAGGATGATAATATAAACTGAAACAATGGTGAATGCTAACAATCTTATGCAGGGGGATAGCACAAGTATGCTATCAAATTTTACCCATTTTTACTATAATGTGAAAATCAAAAAGCCTTGCTCAAAATACATGCTCCACTATGTTTATATATGTGTTATTTGCTTTTCCTAACTAGAAATGTTTAGTGTCACATATTTTGAGAAAAATTTGAGTTTGGAGGTCCCCGACACCTAAAACACCTCTGTCTTGTTTTACGCACTACCGGACGGGGGCGGCACCAACGATTTGGTACCGTCGTATATAAAAGAATGGTACCGCGTACATATACAGGAGACGGTGGCACCCTTTTAGGTTCCGTCCGTGTAAATTTTGGTGCCGTGGATCCTTCAGTAACTTTCAATTTGACTCTTTCATGATTCCAAATTACCATCCATTGCTTATAAGTCAATCCTAACTTGCTTATACCCTTATTAGAACTAGTATAATTCACTTAGGTATATAAGAAATCCATTTCCCACCAAAATTCAAAAATTTGAAAAATCCACCCAAGGAACCCTTTTGCATAAAGGAAGGAACCAAATTACCTTCAAATCCGTGGTAATCTGAATAGGAAATTCCACTCATTAGAACACATTTATTGCAAATCTTTTCTTCTTCACTCCATCTCTCTTGAATGGCTTGACTTGGGTGATATGACTAGCATTCAACCCACTTCCAAATCATTAGGAACCTCATCTCTTCAATGGTTTAACATCAAATCAAACACATTTCTCCATAATTTTTCACTTCTATAAATTGAGAGGTTTTACCATGATCATCCTCACACCTTCTTCATTCTTACCATTATCTAGCAAAGAAAAACCCAAGTCAAAAATGACAAAATCATCTCCTAAACCTTGCAAGAAAACCGCTAGAATTAGTGTGAGGCCTTGTTGCTTCGTTAATCTTAGCTCCTCATCCGAGTCTTCTCCACTCACAATCTCATCTCCCATCCGAGATGATACAAACCTTACCTTGGCTACACCTACTCAATCACACATTGTGATCACCACTCCACCACCAACAAAACACCCACTTCCTCCACGGCACCCATCCAAACATCCAAAACACCCTCACCACCTTCACCAAGGTCTCCCACTCTCATTCCTATGGAGTTATTTTCCACTCCACCAACTTCACCAAATCCTTTCTTGGAGGACTTGGAGGACTTGCCTCCTAGGCCAAATCATCCACCACCATTGCCATCCTTTGGCACAATTGAGCGGATTGCTCATGAGTCACCTCGGTCTTCTTTTGACCCAAACGTTGGGCCTAAACCTCTTCTCTTCCACCCCATTCACAAAGACATCCATGGTCCTTTGTATGGGGATCATTCACTCCCCACATCAATGTCCCTCATCTAGGACATTGAGGAGTGCATGGGATGCCAATCCCACTAGAGGAGATTCAAGCGGAACTCCACAACCTCCACCACTTCAAAGCATGGTGGATTCTCACTTAAGTGAGACTATGCAAATGCAAAATGCTTTGCTTGCTTCCATCATGACCACCCAAACATTTCCACCAACACCAACACATCTACCATTCCACCACCACAACCTCCCCAAACATACTACCACCCTAGGCATGGTTGCTCAACTTGTGAGCAAACGGCCCAAACCGTTGATAGGAGACGGGTTATGGTCCTTGATTTTCAAGAAGAAATGAGGTTCATCCTCAATTATATCCTTGAGCGCCTCAACGCTCTTTCTCATCCACCATCTAATTAGGATGGTCATATATTAGCATTTATAGTTTTTTTTTCTTAGGATTATTTCCTTTTTTGTACTAAAACACATCAGTGTGTTCTCCTTTCATGATCTTTAATCATGAAAATTTTAACTAATGAATGGTGTTTTTATTATATTGTTGGTGCTTTTACATAGTGTTTGGAAATGATTGTGAATGATCATTATTACTAACATTTTTTTTGTAGCTTTTATTTTCACAATCCATGTATCTTCCCATTAAGCACCCAATTTAGGGGGAGCTTTGATCAAGGGGGAGATAATGGGTCGGGCTCATTACATTCGCATAAGCCTCTACTTTTGTTGAGACAAAGGGGGAGAAAATATAGAACTTGTTTATATTTGACTTTTGAAAAGTCAATCTGCATACTTTGACTTTTAAGAAAAGTCAACATCATGCATCAACAAGTGAATACTTTGACTTGCTAAAAAAGGTCAAACATCATACACTACATTATCATTTCCTTTTCAAGTTCTAAAACTAATATTTTTATAACTCTTGCACAAACTTTGTATCTTTTATAAAAATAAAATTTATATTTTGTCCTCAACAAAAAAGGGAGATTGTTAATACAAATATCGTCATTAAACGTTATTTATATTTTTGATCTTTACCTAAGTTTTGTTAACGACAAAAGTAAATTTATTTTGTATAAAAGCTTAAAGTTTGTCAAGTTTAATAGATATTAGAACAAGCTTTTTCAAACAATATATTCATCATTCATGCATTTACATTTATGATTAGTGACATCTTGATATGACTCTAATCATTATGTATGATAGTAGTTTTTAGAATGTGTTAGGTTCTTAAAACCAAACACTACTTAAGTACTTGCATATTTCTAAATATAGAATTACAACATATGACATCATGTGATGCATCATGGAAATCTTTAGAAGATTTCATTAGATATGTTGTGTGGATTTGTACTCTTCATATCTTGCACAATCTCACTTAGATATAGTTGACTTTAGAAAAGATTTTGATATCTTGTGTGGACCACGACGCAAAATGGTACAGGCGGAACCCTTTTGGGTTCCGTGGTCCGTCAGGCGCTCCATCCATTTTGGCTATAAATAGCAAAGCCAAACCAAGTAGTTTCTTATCCCTTTCTACTATACTCATACATATCTTCTCTCTAACCTTTCTAACTCAGTTTCATATCATATTAGTGATCTCTTTTGTATCAAAGAAGATCAAGTCACATTCAAGCGAAAGTTGAAGTCTTGTTTGTTTAGTGTTGTATGATCTTGTGTTGATCCATACTTCATTGTTGTATTAAACCATCATAATCTTGTGAGTGTGAGTGGTTAGTATTTTAGTCCTCAAAATACATTGTGTGTGGGAGTGGTTGTACCCTTGGAAAGTACTCGACATCTAGCTTATGTGAGGAATAGTAGTGAAGTGTGTAAAGGTTTTCTCCGCCGGTGAAAGGAGCTTGTTGACTAGTGAAGTTAAACTCTCGAGTGTGAGACTCGGGGGGTGGAGTAGGGCAAGGAAATAGAGTCCTTGTAGACCGAACCACTATAAACAACTTGTTGTGGTTTGATCAATTCTTTCCTTATTTACTCTTTACATATTGCTTGCATATTTCATTAACATATCTAAGATCAATATCAATTGATCTTTCAATAAGTTTCAAAACAAAGTTTTTTAATTGGTAAACTATTCAACCCCCCTTCTAGTTTTCTACAAATTTTTTTCTTACATCGTTAGTCCCTAAGTTATTATTATTATTATTATTATTATTATTATTATTATTATTATTATATATTTTTAGTCTTTAAAATGTATAAAATTTGGTTTAAACATATATAATGAAATGTGTTTGTTTTACCAAAAGAAAAAAAAAATGGAACTCTCTGACGCATATAATAGTGATAGATAGAGAATGTGTTTATTTTGTAGAAGTGTTATAGAATACAAGTTAACACATCGAGTCTATAACATGCGCCAAGTGCACCTTGCACTCTTAAGTGAAATCATTCTGAATATGGGCATAACTTTGTTTTTTTAAATAGGGCAAATGGTCTAAAAAAATAAACAAACTTGTTACCTTTTTCTATTGTAAGCAATAAACCTTTAATTTTCTTACAATTTTTTTTTAATCATCCCATTGTAGCCATCATTATCATTTAATAAAAAATAAATTACATAAATCGTCCATGTGGATCAAAAAATTTACACCAATCGTCTTCATTATCATTTAATCAAAAATAAGTCACATAAATTGTCCTCATGGCTCAAAAAGTTTAAACATTAAATCTCAATATCATTTAATCAAAAACAAATTACATAAATCGTCCTTGTGGCTCTGAAAATTTACATAGGTCGTCACTATACGTATAAATTGCATAAATCATCCTTCCTTCCATTTTTATACGTTTTTTTTGCTTTCATACCAGTCGATCGATTTTTTGCTTCAATTTTTGATACGTTTTTTTTTCGATACCACTCGATCAATTTTTTTCTTCCATTTTTTATACGGCTTTTTCTTTCATTTTTTTATACTTTTTTTTCTTCGATGCCACTCGATCAATTTTTTTTCTTCCATTTTTTATACTTTTTTTTTCTTCATATTTTAACATTACCCGGTTCTATGTTTCGTGACTTAACGACTTACAGTTAGCAATTACCGGGACCAAAACTCACTCCGAAAACTAGATAAGGCCAAAGCAACTTATCTAGTCACTATGGCCGACCATATGGTGATTCACCAAGCCTTGGTGGCTTGGTGATGAGCCTTGGAAGCAAAAAAAAATAATAATAAATAAAATTGATCTAGTGGCATCGAAGAAAAAAACGTATAAAAAATGAAAGCCAAAAAAACCGATTGAGTGGTATGGAAGTAAAAAAAACGTATAAAAATGGAAGCAACGATGATTTATGCAATTTATACATATACTGTCGACCGATGTAAATTTTCAAAGCCACAAGGACGATTCATGTAATTTATTTTTGATTGAATAATATTGAGGACGATCGATGTAAGCTTTTTGAGCCACAAGGATGATTTATGTGATTTATTCTTGATTAAATGATAATGAGGACGACTGAAGTAAATTTTTATAGCAAAAAATAATAATGATGGGTACAATAAGATGATTAAGAAAAATTAATATTTTAATAAGAAGAAAATTTAATATTTTAATAAGAAAATAAAAAATTTGTTGATTACAATAGAAAAAAATGCAAGTTCGTTGATTTTTTATATCATTTGTCATTTTAAATATTTTAAATCAAAATTATCGGGACCATTTGTATTTTATTTTTACTTTTCATTTTTCAAGCATATACTAGTAACTAAATGGATTTTTATTTTTCTTGGGTGGTCATCGAAGAACATGGGTGCGTAGTGGTGTGACTCCATTCCAGAAAGATACCTCACTAGATTTCCTCATATCATCACACAGCACAGGCATATAAAAACCTCCACTAAACCCCAACCCTTTGAAAATCAAAATATGAATCCAACAAACACTATTACTCTCCAATCTACTAATTCTTTCAGGTTCGTAATTCATTCCTACCATTTTTTAAATACTTACTTTTTATATTTTGTGTTTATATCTAGTAGACTTAGGGCACTAGTAGATTTCGATAAGTCGATATCATCGAATTCGTATCGTATACTGTTATTAGTTGTTGTTTCGATAAAATTTATGCTTAATCGATTAAGCTGTGTAATGCTTTAGTTATATCATCATTATGTTGTTCAAACTTACTTGAATGTTTGATTATTAACTTCAGTCCGTTTCGGATAACTCACCAAAACGCTACCTGATATAGTCAGCTTAAGGTCATTATAGTCTAGGACTTGATTCGTTTATTGGTATCACAGGGACTTACTTTGAATGTTTGAATACCAACTTTAGAGTGTTTTGAAAGAGTCGATAACGGTATTTGAGAGCGTGAATTTTAGGTCTGCAGGTCATTATAATTAATTTTGATCCATTTGCGTAAGCTGGACTAGCTGGACTTGATGTTAGTCGTGTACATGGGACACTGAACTTTAGGCCCATAGGTCATTATGGCCGAGGTGAACTGCATTTGATGCTTAACGTTTACATATCGATGGCCAGGTTGTTTATAGTTGCGTTGGCGCTTCATTGTTTAAAGTACAACTAGATTAGGAAAAACTCACTTCGGTGGTTTCCATGAATGAATTGGGTTGCCATGGAAGGATGATTTTGTAATAGTGTAATCTAGTTTCATATAGCTATTAGTAGAATATCAGTTTATTAAGAATTCAATCATACACGGTTTGTAAGTTCATTTTATGTATTTTTGTTGAGTAAATGAGGAACATTTAGATTCGATAACATTTATGCTTACTCGTATTCACATTAGGTTCTAGTTTAAGTTTGACGTCATTTAAGTAATTCAGCAGTGCAATTGATTGCATTGTTTTGTAGTTTACTTGATCGTTTAGAATAAAATATGAACATCATTTTATGATTCTGTTATTGAAGTCATCGGAATTTACTCAAATGTTTGATTATGAACTTGTTGCGGACGTTTTGGAAGACTCGGAAACCATAGCTTATATGGTAAACGTTAGGTCTTTAGGTCATTATAATTAAGTTCAACCATTTGCGAAAGCCCAACTTTAAGACTTGATTCTTGACCTGTACATGTCACTAGCTTACATGTCATTAAATTAGATAATAGTAAGCTTGGTGCAGGGGGGGAACAAACGTTTCGAACGTTACAATAACATAAGGAATACTCACTTCAGTGGTGTCTGTTGATGAACTAGTTGTTCGTGATGGGCCCTAAACAAAGAAGATAATTGAACAGAACTAGGGGTTCTGTTCCTCGTATTTCGAAGAATAACGATAATATATCACCTTTGAAACTTTGTTGCAAGTACAAGTGAAACATGTTGATCTATTTTACATAACCAGATAACATTCTGCTATACGGATCCTTGATACTTAGACCAAATTTGGAATGCTCGGTGCTGTACTTTCTGTTGTCGTGTTTTTTTTTTTAAAAAAAAAATTTAAAATTAGTGATGTATCTGATTTACGTTTAGTATGTTCCAGCTACTTTATATGTCAGTAAGATTTATGATGATATGGTTTTATTCTGCAGTTGTATCATTCCACCTGCAATCTTAATACTATCACACTAATGACTGGGCCTGCTCGATCTCATAGAAATGATAAACCATCTATCAACTATAGATATAATCCTCATGGGGGACCTATCTTTGACCTTGTGGGTGAAGATTATAGTCCCAAATCCCAAGAAAACAGAAAACGACCTGCTAACGAAGCAGAAGCCATGTCAATGCTAAGTACGGCTGATCTCATTTCAGGAGCTGGACAATTATGGAGTTTTGCCACCTCTTCTCTTCCTGTATTACGTCACAGGACATCAACACAGAACAATGATGGTCTTCAGAAAGAAAACACGTTTTATTGTCCAGCTGATGAAGGGAGTATTATTGGTTCTATTTCTTCTGAGGGTCGGAATGTATCAGTCAATTTAAAGGCTGATAACCATGTGTCACCTTCAGTGGACGTGCAAAAGAACTTGGACTCTTTGCATGTAGCCAAAAAACTCGCTTCTTTTTATAGTTTCAGTGAGAGTCATATTTGCCATCGCCTTTTGAGAAGTCCGAATACGACTTCTGGATATGATCTGCAAAATATATATGGATGGATGAGATTGATACAGCTTTCCAGACCATTATATGAGGTGAAGTCTACTGAGCGTGATACAGAAATAGTTGCTCCAGATAATACTACTAGACCTGAGGATGGTATGACTACAAGAAATGATGTCGACGGCTATGGATTAGCTGCAACTCAGGAATCTTCATCAGTGGAAAAAACGAACAATATGCTGAAAACAAACACGGATGCCATGTCTCTGTGCTCAACTTATCTTCTTGATCCTGTACAAGAAATAGAGGCAGATGGTAGTGGTTCGGGTGTGAGTTCTAATCTGGAATCCCGACATCAGAAAGATGATGACTTACCTGAGATGAAAGAGAGTCTAGAAAGTCAATTTGTCAAGCGCGAAATGTGTAACGTGCAGATCTTTTCATCACCAGTTTATAAACCACAGTACGGACTCGCAAAGCAAGAGCATGCTTTTGCTGGAGCATTTGCTGGTATATTTGTTAGCCTTTGTTTACATCCCATGGATACAGTTAAAACTGTAATTCAGTCTTGCCATACTGACCAAAGATCAATTTCTTATATCGGAAAATCGATTGTTTCTGAAAGAGGTATGTGGGACAACCAATGATGGCTTTAAGCCGTGCTCGCTTTTTGTTCTTGTTCAAAGATAATCATCGAAAGTAATCATTGGTTTTGTAATATTATTTTCAGGTTTATCAGGACTTTATCGTGGAATTGCAAGCAACATTGCTTCTTCAGCACCTATTTCCGCAATTTACACTTTTAGTTATGAATCAGTAAAAGGGGCTTTGCTTCCCCTTTTTTCCAAGGTGACCGTTTTCCTCTGCTCCCTGCTATTTACCCTGCTTATAAAATGTTATCCTGAAACTTCTTACAAATGGGCTTAGTAAAAGCGCAAATCTAATGTTAAAGGCATTGTTCACTACAGTAACTTTTTTGCTTGTAAAAAGCGTTTTGTTCGTTTTCTTATGGAAGTTACTAAAATGATGCAGGAATATCACTCGTTGGCCCACTGTGTGGCTGGAGGTTGTGCAAGTGTTGCTACTTCATTTGTTTTTACTCCAAGTGAGCGGATAAAGCAGCAGATGCAAGTTGGTTCACACTATCACAGCTGTTGGTAAGCTTTTGTGACCCTTCTTTGGTTAACGAGTTTGAACTTTTTATTAGAAAAAGGTAGTGAGTTTGAAATTTTTTTTCCATCAGGGGTAGCTTTTCTGAGGAACTAATTTTTAATTTTAGTATTTTACGGTGTGGCTTCACAGGAATGCTTTTTTAGGGATCGTCGGGAGAGGAGGCTTTTTATCATTATACAATGGATGGGGAGCTGTACTCTGTAGGAATGTTCCTCATTCTATAATCAAGGTTCGATAATCTGACTTGCATCGAGTTCCGAGTTTGTAAGTAAATGTTATACCCAATATTTTCTTATATTTATTTTGTAACTTTCCGCCCGCCATTCTTGCAGTTCTATACATATGAGAGTTTAAAGAATGTAATGCTCACTTCACATCAAGCACATGCTCAACCAACCACAACATCAACGGTTTGTTTTTTACTACTATTTGAGTGGCCTCAACCGTCATATATCTTTTTTAATCGAGTTTATTTTATTATGACGTCATTGTGGGCTGCACCATTGTTATGTACTTATGTATGCATGGTAATTGTGGTTAGTGAATTGCTACTAAGATATTGTTTTTTGGCAACAATTTTGTTTATAGTTTACCCTCTTTTAAAGTGTGAAACAGATACATAATGCTTTTTAAACCATTTATGTTTTTAGCAAGCCATAATTGATATAGAGTTTTGTAAACACTAGTCTCAAATTGTAAACTTGATTGTTGGAATTCTTTTAGGTAACTAACTTTATGATTTACAATACACATTGATTATTTGACCTCAAGTAGGTACGAGTTTACATCAAATTAAACATAGTTTTATCTTTTTCATTTTCTACAATTGTTAAATAAGAATCAATGGCCAAACACATTTTGATTTTGTTGCCAAATAGAGACAGTAACAGCATGTGCATTTATTTTTTAACTATACAAACAACAAAAGTAGACAAGTGTTGCCAGAAGAGGCTAACTGTGATTTTTGTTGAAAGATCTGGTTGCGTGTTTTTCAAATTTGAGTAATAGAATTTGATTACTGTGTGGTGTTTATACTTTTGTATTTCATTTTCTTATAGCTATTATGCGGAGGATTAGCTGGATCTACTGCTGCTTTATTTACAACTCCTTTTGATGTGGTGAAAACGAGATTACAGACACAGGTCTGCATTTGTTTATGCTATATAATAAGTTCAGTTTGTAGGTCCTACTAATTTGTGACGAGAACGAAGGCATGATTATGATTCCCATTTACTTCACACGAATAAATAAAATACGAGAATCAAAAAATGGATGTCAGAATAAATTTTCTTTTTATAAGCTTGATGTCTTGAATGGGCCGTGTTTATCATTTGAGAACGTTTCTGACCGGGCGTGTTTTTATTTTTATTTTTATGTAGATACCTGGATCTGTAAACCGCTATAATGGTGTGTTTAATACTTTTAAAGACATAGCCCAACACGAAGGCCTAAAGGGTCTATATAGGTATTCCACCTTCAAAAGATAATTCTTGATTAAACTACAGAAATACATGAATTTTACTGATGGGTAGATGGTTCTTGTTTGTGATGATCAGGGGTTTGACTCCCAGATTAGCCATGTACATGACCCAAGGAGCACTTTTCTTTGCATCTTACGAGTCCTTCAAGAAGTTATTATCTTTGGAAGCTACTCAGCTTGGATCTTCATGAGAGGAAAGGAGTGAGTTTTGACAATGAAGTGATTTTGCTTGATCTTGAGGACCCTATATATTTGGTTTGGTGCGAAGATAGTGATTGTTTTGATTCTTTTAGTTCTTACAGATGTAAAATCAGAAATTAATTGAGGGCATATATTTTTTTTGTAAAGAGAGGGTTGTTCATGAAGATATATGAATGATTGATGAAGAGAAACAATTCTTTTTGTAGAATACTAAAATGTTGCTGAAATGAGAATTAGCTGCCATTTTTTCATGTATATATTGTTGCTGGTTATTCTTTTTAGCATGCATTCTAAAGCTGCATTGGTAATCATCACCCCTTTGGCGCCCCCACCAACCTGGGAAGGTAAAAGCGCAAAAGATTAGCGGATGTTTAAATGTGGAAACTCCTACTTACCACTAGAGCAGTCACGCAGACGCTTATATAGTGGCATTGACTGTTGAACCAATCAAGTAATACTGGTCCAAATAAAAGGAGAATGGACCGGTTCCTTGTCTAGTCGTCTTTATTCAGCAGTTTTTTATTTTTATTTTTTTATTATTATTATTTTTTTTAATCTATGGTTTTGAATAACTTGTCTGAGTGTATTGGTTTTGATCATAAATCAAACACAGGGGCTTGAGCTAAAAGTCTCTATCCGAAGCTTTTGTGGTCTCGAGTCAGTATCTTAACCAATTTTAAGGGCTAAAACATGAAGATGGCTTTTGGAACCCCATTTGCTTCTACTAATGATAGTGTTAAAAAGATACCAATGATATACAGATTTAAAAGCGAGTCTAAGGCCCGTTTGTTTTGTGCCTTTTGAGTAAAGGTTTAGGATGACAGAAGATTTTTGTTGTTTGGTTGATAAACGCGGGTTTTAAAATTAGGGATGAAAGTAGGATATTTGGTTTTTATAGAACCCGTGTAAATGTTCATTTTGCATTTTTTTTTCATAATAAGTGGGCCCTTGTCTCATCTTCGCCACTTAAACAATTTTTTTTTTTTTTTTTTTTTTTTTTAATAATAATTTTGTTATAACAAATTCTAATTAAATTTTTTATATTTATTTAGGGTGCCTTTGGTGTGTGCCAATCGGAATAAGGGAATACTTTGATTTCCATGTACAGTTGTTTGGTTAGTTAACATCGGAATCTAAAACCGGAATGATACTAAATATATAGTTATATGAAAGTCACCCAAGTTGTGTAGTTTGAAAAGTGATTCACGGGCCCATCACTTCCCCTCACATGATTTATATGGAGTACTACACTTTTCATCTAATTATCTTACCAAACAACATTTATGAGATTGATACCTCAACTTATAGTCATTCCTATTCTACCCCTATATCAAATCCATACGGATTATCATTTCGGACAACAAACCAAACGGCACCTTATATAGTAACAAATAATATATAAATCAAATCCAAAACTAAATCTAAATTCAAATCCAAATTTTAAACGCAACTACAAACCAAACGGGCCCTAAAGATATGTGTACTTATCTTTTATATAATAAAACAAAAACCTTAGTGGGAATTTTTTATTTCAAAAAAATTAATTCATACTTTATTTGGTAATAATTAATTTATTAATAATTTTATTTTTCAAAGATATTTAATGAAAAAGATTAAATATTTCTTAATTTGGCTAAAAATAAATGATTTTCGTTTTATGTAGAGAAAAGCAAAGATACTTTTGGACTAAATTGTAAAGTAAAAATAGAACGGAGTCTTATGCCATCTTTATTCACGCATAACAAATCCGAAAGAAAAAACCCTACAATCTCCTTATTGATCTCACACAAAATCGTCGATCACAACATTCCGAAGATGATTCAATTTTTCAAGATTGACGGGATTCAATTGGTTTCCATAGTATTGTCTCATTGTTTTGATTTTATTGTGTTTTCATAATGTATAAGTGATATAATCATAAATATGGTTCGACTATAAATCTCACTCATTAGTATAATAGTAGGCATTAACTTATTAAACACCACTTTTCTTGATTGTCTCGAACCTACATGGATTTGTTTTGAATTATGATATGTTATTTGGGTTTTCCGTTATTTTATAAAAGATACATATCAAGTGTTTGTTTTTGTGTCACAATGAAAAAGATGCTAAATTTTTGGTATTTTCATGTGTTTTTCGGTTTGTATGTGTTCTATTCAGTTTCAAGGTAATATTTGATCATTTTGAACAACTTACTGACTTGGAGTATTACATATGACCTGTAAGGGATACCCAAGAAATGCCTATGACTAAGTGCGTTAGAATTGCTTATATAAGATATTAGACGATATGTTGTTAATCAAAACCACATTAGCATGGTGATAATGTAAATGAAGAACATAGAATAAAAAGATCGAAGTTCCAACCCGGACCCGATAATTAATCAGATCATTATTGTATAATATACACTTTCAACTCTTATTTTTTTAGTTGCCAACTATAGATATAAAGATATTGCATAGTAACTTAATTAATCTTTTATATATAAGTTAAGCAAGACTCACAACGACGATGAACTGAATTCTTAAAACCAGTATATTGTTATCTATTGAGCAAAATATTTACAGAGTTACTTTTTGGACTTAATTAGCCAAGTAAAATAACTGTTTAGTACTGACCAGATAGTCGACGCCCAGGCTTTTGGTACTTCTTTTTACCATATCACCATGGATCCTGTTTATTTTTCTCATCTATCTGTATGAATTAGTGGTGTGTGCCTTAATGATTAACAACATTTTATTCTTTGAGTTTAATGCTTGTGTCCGTGACTGGTGGCCGTGGGCACTAAAACAAATGCACGATTTATTTGTGCACACCAAACAATTTCTTGATTATTGATATAATTCAATGTTTACGGTTTTTTTTAATTTTGGGGTTTTCGTCATCAATTATTGATTTTGCTTACTAGGTTTTTTTAATTGAATTGGTTGTTGTTTACAGGGATGAAGAGGTTTAGAGATACTGATGATGTTTGTTGGCGATTGTTGGCATATGTAAGTGTCGAACTCTGATGATGGGAAGCTGGTGTACCTGACTTTGGGATTAGAGAGCTAATACAAGGTTTTCATGTATAGATGCATTGAACTTTTAGGTCTAGCAAATATTTTAGGTTTGAGTTTTGCTAACTATAAGTCCCATATTACATTGTTAATGTAGTGTAAAACTATTAACATCCTCTTAATCTAGGATACACGGAAACGCCACCGGGATGCATTATCACGACGCTTGAACAGAAACACCGGAAAGCGCCGAAACCCCGGGAAAAGTAGAACGTTTCTTCATTTGAGAGTCGCCGATCCTTTATCCCGGAACGCGTTTTGGGCGTTTCTTGCCTAAAATTCACGCTCGGCTTGAAATAAGTTTGTGTTACAATAGAATAGAAGAAGAAAAAAACATTAAGGTTAGCGATTTGAAGATAGAGATGAAGTTTAGAAGAAGAAGATGATAATTGATGGAAAGAAGAGATTTATGATATAATAAAATTAAAAAGATACATGCACTATAAATGTACCCCATGAATATCAAGACAATAAATAGATTTCTTTAAATATTTATAAAACAAATAAATGACTTATTTATGGCATGAGTTATTCATTGCAGGGGTTATTCATACTGGTATTTATATTTTTATATATACCCCTCATATATATATATATATATATATATATATATATATATATATATATTATTTATAATTTTGTTTATATCAAAGTTATAAATCACGAAAATCTTGAACTTGATAAATATAAAGTTTAATAAGTCACGCTTTGTAATCTGGAGCGGCCCGAAAGCTGTCTTTGTCTTGAAAAAGTGGGGACAAGTGAATATTCCCTATGATTTGACATCATAGGAGGGATAATAAAGTATATCCGTTATTCATGGTGGCTATGCTTTTATTCATACGGTGGCTATATTTTTGTTTTTTTATTTTTTTTTATTTTTTTAATTTTGTTTATATCAAAAGCTATAAACCACGAAAATCAAGGGCTAGCATTAAATCTATAAAGTTTAATACATTGGCGCTTTGGCGCTGAAATACGAAACGGCCAAAAATTGTCTTTATCTTTGAAAAATGGGGACAAGGAAATATTCCCCATGATTTTATCATGGGGGTAATAGTATACCCTATTTATATGCTTTGACACTTTAGAAAAAACCGAGTAGTATTTGAGTATTTGTTTCATTTAGTTTACTTTATTTATTACTATTTGATATCTTTAACTTCTTGTTCCTATTTGATATCTTTAACTTTATTTATGGTTATTTTTTATTAAAAATTGATAGATGAGTTTTATGAGTAATTTTTTCTTAAATATTTTTAAAAAAATTATTTGATGGTTAGTTTTAATTGATGATTATAAGTAATATTTGTTTGGATTTTTGAATGTTGTGTATTTTTTTTTGAAATATAATTTGTCATATATTAAAATATTATAAAATACATTAACGTTTCTTCGCCGTACCCGTTTCTTGAATTTTAGGATGTTGGTTTCCCGATTTATTTTCCGTATCCGTCCGTCGTTTCGAAGTCCCGTAACTTAGCTCTTAATACTTATAATGCTTTATTAGGATAATATCCAGTATGTGACTAACACTAACATGTTTTCCATTTTTCATGATTAGATAATCACTAATGGAACAAGCCCATGAGCTAGATGTTGAAGAACATTCGCCCATGCCCATGACTTCCAGATAAATTTCGTGCACTCCCTTCTTCTATATCAACTATCTATGTTGCACTTCTGTATCAAATTCCACATGATTTGTGCTTCTCTGAATAAACAATTAGAAAAAAATCAAAGTTTTGTCGATGATACCAAAATCTTACGTTATCCGGTTCTTGGTGGAAAAGGGTTCTGAATATCAACATTAAAGGTGAGAATAGTTCATATTGAAAGGGTTGAATAGTATAGGCACAATGACATTATATATAAGTTGAATAGTATATAGGGTCGCCACTTTTCAAGGAAACTTACTTGTGATGATGGATATATGCCGACCCTTTAATCAAACATATGAAGAGCACCTAGACGGGCTGTAAGTATATCATTCTCAACCTCTGAGGAATTTCACATGTTTGCTTGAGAATGGGTTTATTTGGGTATTCCTTATTTCAAAATGTGAATCAAAGAAATTTTCCTAAAAAGTAAAATGTCAAATTGATTGAATGGGGCCAATATTGTAATAAATATATTTTTGGTGTAAGAAATTTAACAAGGGTAAATAATGTTTCTAACCAACCCAGGTTGGGCAATATCAAAACGTTACTTGACTTGCCCATATTTCCATATATAATAGTCATTGTTTTTTTCCTGTACCGAATCTTTCGTTTCATGTTGTTCAGCTGACCAGGAAGAGAAAAATTTTACCATGTTTTTGAAAGCTAGCTAGCTTCCTACATCTCTTAAAAGTTTGCAGTTTGACAAACAGTCATCACTGCAATATATCAAGAAAATGATCACGGATTTCAACCTCATCATATAGCTCCACAAGGATATTGTCACATTATTTAATCTTCATTGGTTACCATCAAAGGGATTGCTTCTTTGAATGCAGTAATAAAAAACGAACACTTTTGTAGTTCTTGAAAAAGAGAAGCTATTTTTTTTTATCAAGTTCATGATTATTGACTTTTTTTTTGTCATTGAAACTCATTGTCCTGAATGCAACAATCAAGAGCTAAAGACATCAAAATGTATGCTATATTTTAATTTCATGTCTATTGGCTATTTTTTTGTTGATGTAATATTGCATACTAGGCATTTGGATAAGCAATGCCAAACCCTTTGAAAACTACGTATTGCTATATCAGTCTAATCAATCCAAACAACTCTTAATGTGCAGCTTTATAGTCATTATTGTTGGTATAACCATATTTCTGGAAATGCATATTAAAACTATAAGGCAAAAATCCATAAGAAAAGTACATTTGTTTTAAGTATATCATTAAGTGAGCAACTTTAGACTTATACTCCTTACCTTTTCGAGTAACTATCATATAATTATAATACCTCTTAATATAACATTTGCCTCACATGCATGCTTTCTTTTAGGCCTGTTACAAGAAAGTGACTTTCTTTGAAGTTCATTACAAGAAAGTTGCCGCTCAAAAGGCGGTTGCTTTCGCGGCCGCCTTGCTTGAGAAAGAAAATACTAATGCGGCTTCCATTAGGCCTAAGTGCCATGCTGAAGAAAGAGTCTCTGGTACAGATTCTGGTACTCATAATCTATTACGGGAAATGTCGTGAGTCAAATGGGAAATTATGGAAACCCTTGGAAGCTAATTTCACAAAAAAAAAAATTTGAAAATTACTGCTCTATTTTTTACTACGCCACAAGTTACAAATGTATATATGTTAATCTTTGGAAATCATTTATTTATTTTTTTCTAATTTTAAAAGTGTAGTCCTTTTGCAAAGCAAGAGAAATTCTTGCACGGGTTCCATAAAAGTAAACAAAAGTTATCAGTCACTTTCGTTGTTAAGAATGTTTCAAATATTGGCTTAACAAGAAACACTAAATTAGTTTTTAAAAATTCTTGCTCAGCTTAGTATGCAAGATCGTATCAATATTTTCGAAAACAAACAAAAATAGGGAGGTTCTGCTATGCTATGGAAGTGGCGCCAAACTTGTAGTTGCTAAGCTGGAGCTTCGTTAAGTGGCAAAATGAGTGGGTCGGGTCATGGGTCTAGATGAGTTTGGGTCAAGATGTTAAAAATGGCTTACACTACAATAATATGTATGGAGCTATCATTTGAATAATAAAGCTTTTACAATATGTCATTAGATATGGTTACGACAAATGATTACATATATCATGAATCTAACAACTGTCATCATCAGGTAACATTGTCTGCTCTAGCATCTTGCCAGGTTCTCATATATTTTGCTGTTCAAAAAAAAAGATAACATTGTCTGCTTTTTTTAATTTCATTGATGGCTTATGGTCAAGTTGCAGTGACGAAAGAATCATCATATTTACAACAAATAGGAAGGACAAACTTGCTCCTGCAATTCTTCGACCAGGTCGTATGGATGTATACATACACTTGTCATACTGCACCCTGAGTGGCTTCAAGTTGTTAGCCTCCAACTGTCTCAATATCACTCGACACTATCTGTATGAGGAAATTGAGGACTTGATCTCCCAGGTGGCCATTACCCCAGCTGAAGTAGCAGAGCAACTTCTCAAGGATGAGGACCCATCGCTCTTAGCGGTCTCATTGAGTTTTTATGTGAAGAGGAAGGAAAATGAAGAGGCAAAAGCAAAGGCGGAGGAACAAATTTTGGCTGCAAAAGAAAATGAAAAGAAGCAACAACAGGATGCCAACGGATTAACCAATTATGTATCTCGGGTAGTTATCAATTGAGCAAATTGTATATAAATTAGGGTGAAAATCATCAAATAGTAACCAAGTTTGAGATCTGTTCTAATTTGGTACCTCAAAAATATCAACCATAAAAACAATCAAAATTTCAAAACCGTTTCATTCTTATGTAATTTTTATATTAGAGGTATCAAAGTTTCAAAACTGTTTCATTCTTATATAGATGTTGCAATGTGCCTTTCTGCAAATAGAATTATAACTGTGAGTGAAATAAATATCAAACCTTGATTATTTTGAATTAAGGAACTTTTAGAAACATGTTTCTTACCATCTGAAGCGACCGACTTTTCCACGCGAGAGACAATATGTTTACCAAGTGTATATCGTTTCAAAGCAGCAAAGTGGACCTTTATACGTGAAAGGACGAATTAACGTGTCGTCGGCTCATCACAAGTTTCAAGAACCTTTTGTACCACGTAAATTATACTCATTTAGACCCAACTAAAATATAGTGAGATAAAAAAAAAAAAAAAATACTCATCACCTCATAAATGTTACCAACTTAAAAGTTGGGTTTGTGGATGGAATCCCCCAAAAAGGGTTAAAATGGCATATCCTACTCCTTGGGAGGTACCAAATAAATGGGTACTTGAATCGGGATTTTGGGCATAATGATTCCACTGGCCTGTAAAAAGTGGCCATAGCCCTAATAAATTATTCCATCAAATGTAATCACCTCATGATTTTAATACAAAATAATTTTTTTTATTGGAATGCATATGTTCTTCTGATTAAATCATTAACTAATTTAATTTGTGCTACATATTAAATCTCACTTCGTAGATAGCCTTTTGAACATAGATGATACTATTCCTCACGTATGAAAATAAGCAAATTTTAGGAAGCCCGAGATAACAATGGTTATAAGGAGATCGTACACTGTGGATCACAATTGTTGGGGAAGACCCGAGGATATTACACATTACGGATTGTTTATAAGATAGCTCAAGATCATCCGAGGTCTCATTTGGTTGTGGAGACTGCTGATGCGGCGACTGTTTTAAAATCTTTGTCGTAAAACTATAAATATATAAAACATATATACAAAATATATATATATTTTTTTTAATCCAACAAGTAGAAGCATTTAGGACACGTTAATTTGTTTGTATTTTTATCAACAGTAATACATAGTTAAATATTTTAGTAAAAACCCCGTGTGTGCACGGGTATTATAACTAGTTAGGCATATGACATGATCGTTTCAGCTCTTTTGAAATCAACTTGTCATATCTTTCAAAAAGTTTAGGAGTTAATTACATAAATCATCCTTATAGTTTACACGTTCTAAAACTTAAATAATTACCCTTGTATTTGATTTTTTGTAACTGACTAGTCATTTGACTAAACGGCCGTTAATTTTTTTCGTTAATGTGCTAGTGTGGACATGAATGAGGACATTTTGGTCAACTTATTTTTTCTTCATTTTACATTTTTTTTTTCTTAAATGCATATAACAGGTTATCTACAAATTCCCCAAACCAAATTATTCATCCGTTTAAGGGTTAAGCTTTACCTTTTTGGTGTGTAATGGGTATGATGTTTTGTATTAGGCCAATATGCTACATATGTCATCAAACTGTTAACTATTTAATTAAATTTGTTGTGTTTTCAAAAGGCATACTTTCTATTTTAGAGCAAAATTGACCAAGAATTATTGATTGTAGATCTTGTATCAGACATAATAAAAGATGACACTTTTTAAATAGTTAGTTTGTATTGCATCTAGTTAAAAGTTAAAATTCTGTATAGCATTGATTTTTAAATGTTTTACTTTTATTTGTTAAACATTCTGTATAGCATTGATTTTTAATGTTTTACTTTTATTTTTGCTTATGACAGTCGTAGTAGTAAAAGTCAACAAAATGTAAGACTAGCACACCAATACGGTCGGCGACCTAGTCCCAATCGGTCGGCTTCGGTAGCCGTTGATGTGCTATGTTGGACGACCGACCCTTTTTTTGTTTTGTGAAAAACTAGGAGGGGGTGAATAGTTTTGCAGATTAAAACTTTGTTTTAAAGTATTTAGATCGACTTATTTCAATCCATTTAGATCGTGTGTTGGATATTGATAGATAGACATACACATAAATAATGCAAAGAGATAAAGAGTAACAGAACACAAAAATCACGACACAAGTATTTATAGTGGTTTGGCTACAAAGACTCCTTCCTTGCCCTACTCCACTCTCCGAGTACCCAACTAGAGAGTTTCTAAGCACTACACAACACAAGCTCCTTAATATGGCGGAGAAGCCTCCACAACGTCGCCTACACTTTATTCGGTACAAGGCTAGACACCGAGTTCTTCCACGAGGTAGAACTAAACCTATCACAACATCGCTTACACTTTATTCGGTACTAGGCTAAACACCGAGTTTCATTACAAAGGAGGAACTACTACTCAACACTACAACCCAAATGAGACAAACTCCTTTTTACAACACTTCAAAGGATATCAATACCCTTTAACCGAAACTACACAAATATACATCGACGCCCCATATCGAATGTACACCTTCGGCAATATACACCGATGCCTTCAACTTGACACACTAATGGAGGGAGAGAAGAACTATCAACAAGATGTACTTCAGTGGTCTTGATGATGACGAAGCTTAGCAACTCATGACCTTGAGCTTGCACGTCTTCAAGAGGTTGTGATCTCGCCTTTAAGAGGAACCTAGAGAATCACACAAAAAGAAAACTACATAGAATGATCCTTTGGATCTGACGTTAGAACATAGAAAGAAGATATGTTTAAAAAGGGTTATGAGCAAGAGAGAAATCACTCACTATTTATAGGAAAACTGCCTACAGTTAACCCGGATCCGGCGGATCCCTTACCCAAGGGATCCGGCCAATCCAAGGGATCCGACAGTTGGGTCAGGCTAGTCCGGATTTTGGGTTGAAAACTGGGTTATGGGTTATTGACCATGGGTCATGGACTTTGGATCATGGATACCCAACTAGATACATTGTAGCTAGTCACTGGGTCATTGGTCTTGGGTCATGGGTCGTGGACTTTAGGTCATGGATCATGAATAATATCCAACATGATTTCATGCATGATGTCATGCAATGGATCATGGGTCATGGATCATGCTACATGGGTATGGGTTATGGACTTTGGTTTTTACCCATCATTTACCCATTACAAGTTATACTAAGCACATATACATTTTTATAAAATATAAGTAAACAAAATTACTTTGTAAGTGTTTTATAAAAATGGTTTTTGTCAGTGTTGCAAAACAAGGCCTACAAGGCCGATTAATCGCCGATTAGGTACTGCAAGGCCACCAACCTTTCCGATTTATGTAAATCGGTCAAACAAATCGGTCAACCGTGGTCAATGGTGGTCAATGACGGTTAATGGTGGTCAAACTTGTCGAAAACCTTCATATCTTGTCGAAAATACTTAAAACTACCCATAAAATTGTTTGAATAACTTATGGTCATTTTTTATATCTATTACAAGATATTTTTCAAGAAAAATATTGCCGAAAATACACAAACTTGTCGAAAATACCTAAAACTTGTCGAAAATACCTAAAATTTGCCGAAAATACTAAAAACTTGTCGGAAATGCCAATCCGATTAATCACTGATTAATCCCGCCTAAACCGTTTTACAATGAATGGGCTACGATTTTTTTTGCAACATTGGTTTTTGTTTTATATAACTTATTCAACTAAACATGTTTTAATGATTTTATATGTTTAGTAAAAGTGTGCTAGTAAACTATTGTCTCAAAGCTTTTACGTATTTTATTTATTTCGTTAAAATGATTTTAAGATTGTTACCGACAAAATATTAGAAGATCGTAAAATATAAATAAACGTTTTTATGGTTTATTTGTATTAACATGGTCGATTATTGATTTAACACACCCAAAAAAATCCAAAAACTTCCCACTTATCCAAAATATTTGACCGTCTGATGCATTTTTATTTTTATTTTTTTTAATTAGAAATCTTTATTTTAACACTATATACCCAATTCAAACTACTTCTCATATTCATTTTACCATGTCTAAGAAAACTCCTAAATCAAAAACCCCAAGATCCCGAATGCAAGAAACCTCTCCAACCGGATTCGAATTTCCGGTTAACCGGTGTATCACCATCTAGTCGCTTTTGACCCGCCGGTTTTGAATATCATTCACAACTACCACAACCACCACAACATCAAAACATGTTTTATCAAAATCCTCCATTCAAGCCACCGCATAATAACAACCAACAATATTTTTTTTCAATGGCTAATTGCTTGAAAATGTATTTAACTTGACACTTTTTATCGTTGTGTGTAGCGATCTTCTTTTTTTCTTATTGTGTATACTGAACTTTCAAATTTCGATCATTGTGTGTATTTTGTGACCATTTTATCCTTAATTTTTAAAAAATTTGAAGGGGTAAAATGGTTATTTTGCATGACAGAATAGTCACAAAATACCAGTGTTGCAAAACAAGGCCTACAAGGCCGATTAATCACCGATTAGGTATTACTGGGCCACCAACCTTGCCGATGTACCTGGGTGGGACATTGGTCAACAACGACAATGGCGGTCAACGCTGTGGATGGTCAAACTTGCCAAAAACTTGCAAATCTCGTCGGAAATACCCAAAAATGTCTTGAACAAGTTTTAATGAATTATATTTGATGTTTTTATGTTGAAGATGATTTTCAAGGAAAGTCTTGTCTAGAATACCCAAATTTCACCGAGAAATACCCAAACTTGCCGAAAATGCCAATCCGATTAATCACCGATTAATCCCGCCTTGACCGATTACAAGCTACAGGGTGGTTGTGGACGTATGGTCCGGACTGGGCCAGGAATGGGTCAGGCCCGGCAGATGCGGCCCACCCTACACCTAAACCCTAATCCATGCCCTATAAATATAGGGTTGGATCTCCTCAAGAGACGGATGAGTTACTCTAACCCTAACTCATCACATCACACCGATACTAACTTGACGTGGAGGTGGACCCGGGGCTACGGCCTCGGGTCCACTCCTAACGGGTTCTCTTTGTTGACATGTCTACTTAGAGCTCGAGAAGACGACTAACGCCAAGGAGAGTCGTCGAATCCATCCATGCCGATTATCAACAATTGGTCCATGGCGCCTCACGATTCGATTTTTGCAACCTTGCAAAATACACACAATGATCAAAATTTGAAAGTTCAGTACACACAATAAGAAAAAAAAATTGATACACACAACCATAAAAAGTGTCAAGTTAAAGACATTTTCAAGCAATTGGCTCTTTTTCCAATCACCAACTGGATTGTATCGTCCTACTATGGATTCGCCGACGTATTCCCAATCAAATCATCAACCATATTCTCCGGTTAATCATATTAATCATGATATGGATTTTGAGCAGTTAATGCATAATCAAGATTATTATGTGGGTCAAGGTCGGGTCAAGATTATTATCCGAGTCAAGATTATTCTGTGGCTTACGGTTCGGCTCCAGTTGAAGACGCATCTCCCGTCGAAGAGATATCACCCGTCGAAGCTAGGAAGCCTTCGAAACGAGCTTCAAAGGCCAAGAAGAATGATGACAAGAATAAGGATCAGGAGCCGACGATATGGACAACTAAGGAAGAGATCGCGTTGTGCAGAGCTTGGTGTCATGTGTCGGAAAATAGCGAGAAAGGAAACGCTATGAAGAGTAGGGGTTTGGGGGTTGTTATTAATTACTTTAGAAACGAAAGTGGTTCAAAGAGAGTGTACAACTTGATTCTTAGCAAATGAAAAAATAGGGTTCGCCCTAGGATTGGTAGATTTTGTGCCATTATCAATAATATCGAACAAAATCACGAAAGTGGTTCGAGTGGCCTCACTGTTTGTCTTTGTATCAAAAAGCGTGCGCATAATACGAATTGGTGTACAATAGTCCCTTTACATTGGAGCCGTGTTGGAACATTTTGAAGGATCATGCTGCTTGGAAGGAAGTTGAGATGCCTACTTTTTACAAGAACGAAAAGGGTCGAAATAAGTCCAAGACCTTCGAAACCACCTCTGAAGGTGGTTTCAATTTGAACGCTGAAGCGGATGAGTCTGAGAAAGAGACTCGAGAAGAGCAACCAATTTATCGTGACCAGGCTAAGAATAAGATGAAATCATCCGCCTACTCTTGTGAGGGATCTTTATTTACTGATGCGGTAGCCGAAATATTCTTTGGCTTGAAGTTGGTAAATGGGGAAAGATGAAGTCGCAACAAGACGAATATATATAGTTGAAGAATCAAGAGTTGGATATCACAGATGCGGCGCGTTGGGAAGCAACGGAGTTGAAAAGGGAGAAACTTGAAATACAACGTCGAAAACTTGAATTTTTTGAATAAAAAAAAAGGGAAAAAGACATCTTATTCTAAAATTCAAAGCGACCCATCTTTGCCCCCAATAAAACAACAGAGCTGTTGGAGATGAAGTAAGAAATCAAGGCATGCTACAACTTAAATTATTAATTTAAGTTTTTAATTATTATTGTAATGTTTTAATATTATTTGAATTATTATGTAATGTTTTTATTATTAATGAAATTTAATTTTGTTGTTAAAAAAATTTAAAAGAAAAAACGATAAAGATGAAGGTCGTCTTAGTGTGGTAAAAAGTCGTATGTATGTCGCCGAAAACAGAAAGCTAATGTGACAGGCAAAATGAAGATCGCTGAAGGTCACTGGTGTGCCCGGTCTAAGAACTTTTTTTTTACTAGAACAATGCTACACTTACAAGATTGGATACATGCCCGTATAACATTGCACCTAACACTCTACCAGGCCCAACTTCATTCATTCTAAGTAGAGGTGCACAAATCGGTTAAAATTCAAAACTGAACCGGTTTTTAAACCGGTTTCGGTTTGAGTCAAACGGTTAAAAACCGGTTTTTGACTCAAACCGGTTTTGGACATGAAAAAACGGTTCTATGACTTTGAACCGGTTCCGTTTAAACCAGTTTTAGACCAAACCGGTTGACATCTAAACATGCAAACTGGTTTTCAAACCGCCGGTTCGGTTATTCTAATACCAGTTTTCTTAAAATCGGAGAAAACCGGTTTTCAGGAAAACCGGTTTCGGTTTTTTTCCCAGTTCTGTTCAAAACCGTTTAATTTGCTCACCTCTAATTCCATGTTCCCAACTTTTCAACAACGATGTTCCATTTTCGATTATCCAAGATTTCAAACATATAACATACTCACTCAACGCACAAGATCACAAAGCTCCACCGTTCATGGACATCAAAGCTTCAAACGAGTAACTAGTTTTATAGTACAAAATGTACACCGGTGTATTTAGGGCACACATACACAATTATCTACATCATCTCCTAACAAGGAATCCGATTAAATTTCACATATTATTACCCAATAATATATGGTTTAGTCGCAATATTTCAGTTTACTCTACAAGTAAAAGCTTATCATGCATTGTAGCTAATATTTCAGGTATGGTTGATTTCATTTTGTATTCTCAAGGTTACTTTCATATTTCTGTAAATTATGTTACTAGCTGACTTACCAATTTTAAGCCTCATATTGTTAAGTGGAAAAACTTACATTTAGAAAGAGTATAAACAGTCACAGAGATGAAAACTACAAAGTTAGTTGTTATTAAGTTTTCTGGAGGTGTTGTTACTTCAAAAAAAAATACAGTATATAAGAGGACTATTTAATACGAGTAAAAGATTCAAAGAACTCTGTCTTTTGATTAAACTTCACTCAAATTCATATGTTGCATGTACCAAATACAGTTTAATTAATCTCAAGTTTGGGCTCCTCATTAAATGCTCAAATCTTGTCTCTATTTTTTTAAAATAAAATGCATTTTTTATTTACATGCATTTCCCAAAGAAATAAAATAATAGATATTGGTAAATGGATTTGCTTTAATAAACTTTTATTACAATAGTGGGATTTAATTTGTACGATTTTTTAAAGCTAAATATCACCTAGATTTTATTGCAAACATGTAATTATAGAAAATAATTTTCCACTATAAAAACCAAATTAAGATTTTTTTTTCTTTAAATATAAATTTAGATCCCAAATACATTCTTTGAATCCTTATCACTCATTATACGATGTTTAGTCGATTTAGCTCTTAGGGCCCGTTTGGTTGGAGGGGATTGTCATTTGGATTTGGAGTTGGCTTTATAAAAGTTGTTTGGTTAAGGATTTGGGATTTGTTGGGCTCACTCATAGCTCAAATATTTGGTTTCTATAAAAGTTACCTATAAAGTTGGGTTTTACTAAAAAGGTTCTGAAATTTCTGACAACTAATGTGCTTACATAATTTTTGTGGTCGAGAATTGTTGAGCCCATCATAACAGAATTGTGTATGCTTAAAAAATTTGATTTTATAATTTTAGATATATATGTAATTAATAAAATAATAAATTATATATATTATAATATATTTTTTCACTCCTACATTAAATCATAATCCAAATTTAAATCCAAATCCAAATTTTAATCTTAAACTCATCTACAAACCAAATGGACCCTTAGCATTTTGTGTTGAAGATTAAACATTATTTACACTTATTTTTAGAGGATTAGCAAACTTTGCATGTGAAAATTTCTAAAAAGGACGTCTGTTTTTCATGAATACCCATAGAGCTCCAGAAGGTATGAAATTTAGCAATAAGCCCCCATCAGAAAAGCTTTCTACTAATTAGGTGCATACAGTAATGTCTTATTTAATTACAAAAGTATGAATATAGTAGTACCACATGTTATAAGGTTCACTTATGAAGATGATGTTCCTTTTAAGGTATTTCATTATGCAATGATTTAACTTGAGTGACAATGTTTTGAGTCGATGCTAAGTAATTTCAGTAACATATATGTTATTCAAAGACATACACTTGAGTGCCTAACATAAAAACATCAATTATTTAGCGCTTTCAAATCAATCAGTTAAGACAAACAAGACTACTCGTTCATTTTAAGAGCACTTACAACAATAACACCATAACACCAATAACACCGTCCTCGTTAGCGCCACATCAGCTTTAACATTTAACATTAACATCCCCAAAAACACCCACAACAATAACATCCCAATAACATCAATAACATTTCATATTTTCAATTTCAACCCCTAAACTAAAACAAACACTTCATTTATTAAAACACATATCACATTTAACATTAAAACACCAAGTACATTAAACGTTAAACACGGATTACATTAAAAATTAAAGATACAACTACTAAAACTATTAAAACTTAAAAAAAGCGTTAAACACGAATTAAATAAAACTACTAAAACTTAAAAAGCGAATCATCCGAGTCCCAACCATCGAGGCGGTTGGCGGAGAATAAAACTCCCGACCATGTATCGACTCTCCATTATGTCGAAGAAGTTGTCTTAGAGGTCTTGAGCTTCCGTGCTTTGCTTGCTCACGACGAGCGCCCTCTTCACGCGCTGCTTCTTCAATAATCTCCCTTACGGTTTCTTCATCTCGTTCCGGTTGCGGAGGAAGCCTCACTTAACCAACCGGGGTGGTTTTGAAAATCCACATGTGAATTGTTCACAGTGAACTTGGAACAATTGGGAGATGCGGGATGTTTTCAAAACCCACCGGAAAGACATTTTCGGAGGTGTAGAGTAAACATCGGGTTCGCGTAGAGTTGGAAAGGCGGTTTCGGCAAGTGATTTGGAAATGTGGTTTCCGGCAACTTTTCCGAAATTTGGGAATTCTTTGAGAAAAATCTTTGCGAGACATTTTTTTGTGTGTGTGAGTTGTGTGTGTAACTTGTGTGTTCTAAACACACTGTAGAGTTGTTTATATAGGCAGAGTTGAATTTTGAAACTGAATAAATCCCGCTCATATTTGATTTTTAAATTTCAAATTTGAATTTGAATTTATCCCTCCGAATTGACCAAGTATAATTTAAATTTGAATTTGAATAGGTGGAGAGGGTGTAAGTGAAAATTTATTTGAAATGGTTTAGGGGGTGAAATGGAACTTTTTTTTAACGTGCGTTGGTAAACCAACGCTATGCCACCAACGCCCAAATAACGCGATGCTTCCAATGGTATAACGCCTAATAACGGCGTTATGCCGTTACGTTTGTGAGTGCTCTAAGAGCACTACCAATGGTAACGCCATAACGGCGTTAAAGAGCAAATAACGGCGTTATAGCCGTTGCTCCCGTTGTGAGCTCGGCGTTAAAGAGAGGAAAAGAGGCTCGCGTTGCCAAAGCAACGGGCGTTAAGGGGAGGCGCAAAAAAAAAAAAAAATTCAAAAAATTTACATTTTACTACCCTTAAACGGCTACTAGCCGTTATTTTTCAAAAAAAATTTCAAAAACCCTTTTTTACCACTATAAATACCCAATTAAAACACCATTTCTTTTCACACTTCCACTACTAAATCCTCTCCATACTCTCAATCTTTCAACTTCAATTAAGCGCAAAAAAACAATGCCGGAGGCAACGACGATACTTCTTCAATCTTCTCTGGTGGGTGGAATCCCTCAAACCCGGGTTCATCATCTAACCCGAACGCGGGTTCATCTTCAAACCCCAACTCACTAGGCTTATCGAGCCAAGAAATGTATCAACAACATCAAGCATTTCTGTATTGGCAACAACAAAACCAACAAAACACCTTAAACTCCAACTTTCAAAACCTACAATTTACACAACAATCACAAACTGAAACACATGATGTTCTGACACACCCACGTCTCCTCCAAAAAGGAAAAGGTCGCATAAGCGAAAATCAAAGAAATCCAAAGACCCGAGCGTTGATTCGATGAAGAGAAGTTGTTGTTAACGCGTTGGACTCCGGGAGAGGAAGCATTGCTTGCAACATGTTACATAGTTGTTGGAGGATCCGAAAGTTGGAAAGTGCCAACCAGGGGATACGTTTTGGTATTGGGTGCGAAATGAGTTCAATAAAACAACTTTCAACGGTAACAAGGACATGCTTTGTCAAGCAAGTGGAAAACTTTGAACGACATATGCACAAAGTTCAACTCTCATTAAAAGCGTCGCGAAAGGATCAACGAAGCGGGGAAAGTGAGTTGGATGTGATGCAACGGGCAAAGCAATGGTATCGTGAGGAAACCAAGGGATCGACTTTTGGTCTCAAGACGCTTGGAAGGTTTTCATCGTCATTATAAGAAATGGAACACGCCGAAACCGGTCGATTTAACCGGCGAAGTCCCAAGCCAAACAAACGAGGATTTGTTTGGTCAAGATGAACAACCTCGCCCCATGGGAAAGAAACGTGCTACCAAGAAAGCAAGATCCGAGACTACAACAAGTACCGGGGAACAAGCACCGGAGAGCGAGCTCGTCGGCTTATTTCACGAAACTATGGCAAACGCGAAGTTTCGTATGAAACGAGAATCTCCGAAGCGGCGTATCGGGCAGCGGAAAAAGATCTCACAATAACCGGTTGGAAGAGATAAAGTTTTTGATGACGCCTCTCACGAGGGGCAAGATCCAATGGTCGTCGATGGATCAATGACGAAAAAGATCGAATCATCGCAAAAATATAACTTGAAACCTCATCAGTAGATCGTATTCTCGTCATTTCCTTTAATTTGTTGTAATGTTTTATTTCGTTGTATTTTTTTTTAATCTCGTATTGTAATATGTTTTAAGTTTTAATGAAATGTTTGTTTTAGTTTAATAAATGAAGTATTTGTTTTAGTTTAGGGGTTGAAATTGAAAATACGAAATATTAGTGGTGTTATGGTGTTATTGGGATGTTAATGTTAAATGGTAAAGCTGATGTGGCGCTGACGTGGACGGTGTTATTGGTGATATGATGTTATGACACCAATAATTCAATTAAGACAAACAAGACTACTAGTTCATTTTAATGATAGATATCACGTATAACCGACACCAATAATCCCCAACCATCTACAAGCAATATATATTTGCTCTTTATTTTTGAATATTTGATATTTAAAATTACATAAAGAAAACTCATAAACAAAGAACCAGTAACTCAACAGTAACACTAAAAACCTCTATCTGAATGTGAGTGATGCATGCCTCCTTATTAAATGTCTTTTCGTACTTGTTTTTTCTCTTTACTTGCAATCTATTTTAAATTAGTTAATGAGGCACCGCAACTATGATCATGTGTTTCAATATGAACAAACACTTGTCTAAACAGGTTGTTAATTTAGACTCGACTATCTATCAGGATCTCTGTTGTATTAATCCTCGCATAATCGCTGATCGCTCACTAAGCGTCTTGATTTATTATAATCGACCTATTTAATCAGTTTGGTCAAAGATCGTTTAAAAATTGGTCAACAAACCGATTAATCGGACAAAATCAGTCTAATCGGATTAATCGAACAAAATCGCTTAAAAATCGGTCAACAAACCGATTAATCGGTCAAAGATCGCTTAAAAATGGTCAACAAACCAAGTAATATCTATGTTTGACTTTGAACTCTAAAGAATTGTGTATTATGTTTATATTTGAACACTTGAAATGTTTGAACTTTGATGCACTATGCATATCTCATACATATAATATAATATAATATAATATAATATCTAAAATTACAATTTTGTCCATAAAATTTCCAATCCGATTAATCCCCGCCTAACTGATTAATCGCTAGGCCCTACCCAACCGCCTCACTAACGCCTAACGATTTTTAGAACCTTGATGGGATGAAGAGCACATCTTAAGGAAACTTAAAGGAAAGCATTTTCCCTAACGGAAAACTCATTGCAAGCTAAACGAGACTTTGCAAAATCCCTCCCTAACGGGACTACTCCCGCACCAATAACATGCATGCCAACAAAGAGAACACATTCTCCAAGAAAAAGAAATAGTATTTTATTTCTTTTATGTATTTTGTAGTGAGTAACTAAGTATGTGTATTAAGTGTATTTTTAAATAATAAAAAATGGTAAAAAGTTTAATGAAAAAGAGATAATGTGCAACAATGATTAAGAGAAAGTTGGAGAGAAAAACATTTAAGATAGAGAAAAAAACTGATATGTAGATGATGTGTCGAAGAAAAGCCTCTCATCACACTCTCACACTCACGCGTTTCAACTATTTTCTGCATATTTTACTCGTGAAAAAGCTTTTGAACACATTAGTATCGCCAATTAGGCTAGTAGCAGTGGGTCGGAATTGATCGGTCGAGAGAATGGGTCGACCGACTTTGAAGTCGGTCATGCCTAGTGTGGAGCCTTGGTCGAATGTCGGTCGTCGAACATAAAAAACAAAAATCGGTCTAATTTATGACCCATAATTTGCACACATAAATTCAAAAAATCTGTCCGTTTCATTAATTAAAAAACTTGGTCATCGACTGTAACAACTTTGTCGTGTCTGATCACGGGAAAAAAAAAAGCGATGTGGTGATGATACTCGCCAGTACAATGCATAGCCTTATCAACATTCTACGAAAAAACTTCAACAAAACACTATTCAGTGTTACATAAATCACAAGGACTAGCCTAGCAACATGATAATTTTGCAAGGTAAAAAAGTAAACATCAAGTCCAAAGTAACTCAAAATGAGTCAAAAGAAAGAAGATGCTTTTAAGCAGACATGACCACAAACCATGGCAGCTCTCTGTCTCTTACTCTCACACTCACTCTCACTCTCTGTGTCTTATTATAAACTATAGTACTTTACCATACTATGTGGTCACATTATGTCATATCACACACACCAATACACATAGTCCATGTGAGAGAGTGTAAGTAAACAAAGCCCTACTAAAACACACACACTAAAAAACACACATTTGCACAAGATCTTACTTATGAACAACAATGTATGAAAAATGAAGATCTGTGTGGTGGGGTAGAGTTAGATCTTGCAACAATAATAATCATTGAGTGTTTGGTTTAGCTTTGAATGCAAGAGTATGTATGTAACAAAGTTTATTGCTTTTTAATTATTATGTTTTTTTGTCTTCATTATTATGTCTACCAACTATGTTATAAAATGGCTGAAAATGAAAAAAATTTGGTTATAAGTTTTGTTTTTGGGTTTTTTTTCACTTTTGCTGACATGGGTAATTTTTGGTTCATGATTATTTTACTTGCATTGTTGGAAATTTTTGAGATTTGTGACAAATGGGTAAATCTTGATTCTGATTGCTGTGTTAAAAATCTTTGTTAAAAAGTTTTGATTTTTTTGGTATTTTTTACTTTTGCTGAGATTGTTAATTAGGGTTAATGATTATTTTACTTGCATTGTTGGAAAAATATGAGATTTGTGAAATGTGTGTAAATCTTGATTGTTATTGCATGATTTGGTAAAATAAAATGCCTCAGTTAAAAATCCTGGTTAATTTTTAAAGTTTTTGGGTATTTTTCATCTTTGCAGACATGGGTATTTAAGGGTTAATTGTTATTTTACTTGCATTGTTAGAAAAATATGAAATTTGTGAAATATGGGTTCAATTTTTATTATAATTATTGTGCTATATTGTTTGTTGATTTGACTTTTGTAGTAGAAATGTGACTATGGTTTTGTTTATTTTGTGAAAGATTGCAGATCTATAGATGGGTCAAGATATAAAGCTTGATTTTGAGAAGTATTGTGTAGTAGATGGAAGTCCTAAAACTGTTCTTGTATCTCCTCGCGATACGAATGTAGAAAAGAAAAAGGTTAGGAAGAAGGTAAAGTCCAGAAATGAGGTGTTTTTAAGTCAAAATAAGGAGTTTACCGAGATTAGTTTTAATCGTTACCGTAGTGCGTCTTGTAGAGCTGTTCCGTCTATTAGGTTAGAAGTAGATGAAGCACCAAGAAGGGGTTCTGTTTATCAGAGAAGGGGGTCTGTGTATCAGAGCTCTAATGAAGTAGGTAGAATGAGTAGGATTAAAGAGGAAAACAGTGAAGAGAGAAAGAAGATTGCGGTTTCTAGACGAAGTGCTGCCCCATTTTCGCTTGAATTAGTTGATTCGTTGTGCAGTTCGGATGAGGATACTAGCTCGTTAGGCTCTTTCACAAGTTCACCTTTAGGCGTGTCTACAAGTTCAAGTTCAGTCAACAAAGAGAATCTTTCAAGAAGAATCCCTATGAATAAATCTTTATCTGCTAAGTTAGCAACGCCTCATTCTCCAACCAAAACAGAAAGTGAATCGTCTAATACAAGTTCCAAAACTCGTTTTAGTCCTTTTAGAAAGATGTTTGACCCTTTCACAAAGTCAAAATCACTAAAAAGTCCGTTGGGATCTGCTATTGAAGAACATGATGAAGCAACACCCCCGTTACCTGAACAAGTTAATTCAAGGAATACTACTTTAAGGAAGTCGTTGCTAAATGATTTCTCAAACACCGAGGGGGATGCTCAGACTTGTAAGAAAGATTCATGTAGTTCAATCGCATCATGTACTTCTTCGCCTGCTCACTTAAGTGGGTCCCTTAAGATGAGGAACAAAAATGGGGTACTGTATTTTGAATTCTCAGTTAAGAATCCACATGATGTTTGGGTGGCAAAGACATGGAACACGGGGGACAGTTTCAATTGGGTATATACATTTCACATGGCTCAAAATAAAAGAAGGAGCAATGCTAGTGGACGAGGATCTAAAGATCATAGAAGTAAAGAGTTCTTGATGATGGCACAGATGCAAGTTTCTTGTTATTTATGTACAGAACTGATAAATGCAGGAGCTTTTGACAACTCTATGCTCACAGAGTTTGTCTTGTATGATCTTGCACGTCCAAGACATTCTGTTACACAAACACCTTCCGAGTCAAACGAGATAATTGAGCAACCAAAAGTCAACGGTCAAAGTAATATCCCCACTTCGAATCCATGGCCTGTAGAAGATTTGCATCCCGACCTTGAATCTGCAGCCATTGTCTTGCAATTTCCACCCGGGAAAAGGGAAACCTTGAAATACAAAAGAGAAGATAAGAGAAAGGATGGTTCACTAAATGTATCTCGGGTTAAGTTAGAGGAAAGCAAAACTGACTCTGATTGCTTAACCGCAGCTAAAGCTAGTGTAGTAATCCCTTCAGGTAACCATGGTATGCCAAGTGATGAAACTCAAAGGGTCTCACCATTACTTGAGCGGTGGAGATTGGGTGGGGGTTGTGATTGTGGAGGGTGGGATATGGGGTGTCCCCTTCTTGTTTTTGACAGTCCCGATATGAAAAAAGATGAAGCCTATAACCCGAACCGGCATGTTGAAATTTTCTTGAAGGTAAAGTTTGTATTTCAGTTAACATTATCTACTACCAGATTTTATCACTATTAAATTCATGAGAAAAACTATTATGATCACATTGATGTTCGTAAAGATGGTAAGTAAAGCTCATAATCATATAACAAGTTGATCACGTTGTCTTAGTTGTGGAAAATATAGTCATTTTTTCGAGTTTATTAAACAACAATGACACCATTGAATCATTGATCATTGACCATCGAAACTTTGAGGGTGTTTGGATAAGTGTGCAAGAACTGCCAGTAAGCTATTTTAGTGTTTAGATAAGCATATTATGCATGCCTTAGATTATATAGGGGTCAAAATTTTACTTTTGTGTAATCAGTTTTATGCCCTTTCTTTCGACAATAGTGAGATGTCAAATGTCTCCCCTTTCTTCACAATATGTATTTTGGGTCATTTTATATATTAATTCTTGGAATAATCAGAATTAGCCAAACACTTATTACATGTGATTGTCTGAGCATTACAACTTAAAATCAGAAGAAAATCCAAAACACTATCTATTACACCTTGTTTCATTACAACTAACTGATTATCTGATTCTGAGTATTTAGCGTCACATTCTTAAGACACAGATCACACAACCCATAGGGCCCCTTATACATTTATTACTTTGTTGACATGACATCAATCACAGTTTTTGGCTTAGATCTCAGACGAGGATTAAAGAGCGTAATATAGGTTCCACCTAGTTACAATGATACTGATGATACCATAGTAATGTAGACTAACTAAATCACTCAAGTTAGACCATTATTATCAGAGTTTTGATTGATTTCAATTTTACACAGGGAACTAAAGAGAAGACACCAGCTTTGACCATGAAGTTAACCGAGGAGGGACAGTATGCAGTTGACTTCCATGCGAAACTAAGCTCATTACAAGCTTTCTCCATATGTGTTGCTATGTTGCATGGTACAGAAGCCTCTATAGCCATTGGTGGGGATATGAACAGACAGATGTTGCAATGTGATTCATTAAGAGTTTTCCTCGAAGACGAAGTCAAACAGTTGATTGAGGCAGTGGCAGAGGGTGAGAAAAGAATATCAAGTAAGAATCTTGATGAAATCCCACCCACTTTTGTAGTTAATCCACCGTTTTCTCCAATGTCGCGGGCATGAAACCCAAAATTTGGGGCTTCAAGAGGGTGATCACAACCCTATACTCGAGGAGCCCATTTCTTCTTATTGGACTTGAAAGCTTCCTAGAGGAGCAGTTGACGTCTCAAACCATTGTGTTTGACTTTTTGTAGCAAATCAACCTCCGCTCTTGTGACGATACAAAAAGTGAAAAAAGTTCACTTGCAAGAAGTGAGTTTTTTGGTGCATCACACTAAGTCAAATATGGTGGGTTCAGAAGTCAATCATCCTTCATCGAGTGTCAAATTGGAACTACGGGTTGTACAAGATTTGTGGTTCATGTTTGTTCGTTACACGAAGCTCCGGATGTCAAATACAGAAATGAAATGTTCAGTATACTATCTTTTGGTGGTGTTAGTTTCTTAGGCAAAGGGTGGAAAACAACATTGTTTATATTGTGGGGGGAAATTAGTTAGATGAGTTACATTGAGAATCTGTAGTGTATTTTTTTACACTTAGTTTTGTAATTTATATATGTAAGGCTATTAAGTAGTATAGATGAGCTGGGATTTTGGAAACTTGTTCCAGAAAAAGATATCCCATATTGCATCTAAGTTTTTACCACTCATGGAGGAATATTTGTATCTCTGGAATGATAAATAAATTACATGGCCTGTTATACAGAATGTGCATTTTTGTTTCTTGCAATTATGAAATGAAATTTATGTCATTTGTTATTAGTCATGTCCCAACGTTTGTTTCTTGTATCCGTTTATCAGTTTGATCACCGAGTATACATGCTGTATGCGAGCTGTCTATAGAGGTTTTACTATTTCAGTTCCCTTGCAAATGCATCAGTTTGTCAATTTTGTAAATGAGTACGAGGCTCTTAAAATATAGGCGAATAACAAAATTTACATTGAACTATTAGGGTGGTGGCAACCATGCCTAACAAGTTTTTTCATGCCTAATCACCCACCAATAATATCCTTTCATCTCATCTCATACGTATCTCATACGTATCTCATACCTAACAATAGATTTTTAATGGCAACCATGCTAACTCATACCTCATCTATTTTTTTTAAATAAAAACATAATATTTTATTAATACTTAAAAGAAAATTACATAATACATATTAAAAAAAAACACTAGTCATCAAGGTATGGTAAGTCTTGAGCGTCTACATACTCCGTAAGATCATAACGAAGACGGTGATGGATATTTTCGTCTAGTAACTCCGGTAGTACATTCGGGTCATAAAGCTGGCGTGCCGGCCGGATCCATTATATGAACCGTGATATTGCCCACCCGTCGTCTTTTAAAATCATATTGTGTAATATAACACACGTATGAACGATTTTTCGAATTTTTTCGACGGACATAGCCCGGAAAGGATTTCTGAGAATAATCCATTTTCCTTTAAGACGACCAAAAGCTCTTTCGACATCCTTTCGTGCAGACTCTTGTAGCTTCTTGAATCTCTTTTCTTTCGGGTCAGTTGGATAAGGATATGCTTTAACAAACGTTGAATACGTAGGATAGATTCCATCGATAAGATAATATCCACGTTTGTAAAGCCGTTCATTTAGAGTAAATGAACTGTTTGGTGTCGTTCCATTTCGATGAGTAAGATACAACGGAGATTGATTCAAAACATTGATGTCGTTATATGCACCGGGAGGACCAAAAAACGAATGCCAAAACCACAAATCATTTGAAGCTACGGCTTCAAGCATAATAGTCGGGTATTGGTGATCACCTCTTTTATATTGCCCTCTCAAATGCCTAGGACAATTTCGCCAAACGAAATGTGTACAATCAATTCTACCAAGCATTCCAGGAATGTGATGTTGCTCTTCATGTGCCTCGAATAAGTGCAAGCGTCGTGGGTTGTCGGCCTACGTAAGAACTCTTGCCTATATAATTGGATTACGCAATAAAAGCGATCAAGGCATTCACCTACAAAGTATACCGAATTATAAAAAACGAAAACATTATAAAAATACATCGAATTATAAAAAATAAAAAATACCGAATTATAAAAAATAAAAATACCGAATTATAAAAAACTAAAAAATACCGAATTATAAAAATAACCTGATGTTCTTCGTGCCATGTTTAAGTAGTCATCGTATCTATCCGGTGGTCCACCCGTTGCGAGTTGACGAATAGCCGATGTGCATTTTTGTAACGCCGTGAAACTTTTTTCCCCCTAGCGTCTACGCCCTTTTGAAACTATTCGAAATTCGCTTCAATATCACCAACAATTTTTAGAAACAAGCTTTTATTCATACGAAATCTTTCACGAAAAACATTGTGGGGAAACTTTGGGTTTTCTTCGACGAAATAGTCATTCATTAGAGTTTTTAGAGCTTTTTCACGAAAACGGGTAACATGTCCTCGGGTTGAGCTTGTCGTGTCTTCAATGGCATCGCACGCGGCTAAATAGGTTTCTATGGTAGAACCGGTGGAAAACATGTCCTCGGAAGAGTCGGATAGAAATTCTAACTCGTCCTCGGATGAAGAAGATGACGATGAAGATGAATCCATTTTGTTTGTGAAATAGAAATGTTTTTGTTTGAGTAAAAATAGAGATGTTTTTGTGTGTGCAATAATGTTAAATGAGTAGTGTTTAAATAAGTAAAAAAAATGGTTTTTTTTTAATGCAAGTAAACGGCTAGTTTGACTAGCCTAACGGCTAGTTTTGGTTGATGTAGAATCGGCAAACAATACCGATTTGGGTCTAATTCATCCCACACCAAATCATGCCTAGGACGAGTCAATGGGCATGCCGATCGGTGTCATTGATGCCGAATGCATACCGACTTGGGTTGCCAGTCCCCTTAGAAACGAGATAATTCAGTTATTTACTGTCACGTAGAATTAATTAACAGATACAATTGTCACGACATATCAAATTAAGGACATCATTCACAAAGATAAAGTATGGATTCCAAAATAATTCCACATGAATGTTTATACAGAAATATTTTAGAGGTAAAAATTTGGTATCAAAGACTATCTGGGCTATCCATTTGAAGGGTGTTTTTCTTTATCACAAAAGGGATAATAATTTATATATAACTAATTTGTCACGCTTTTTCATTTATATGTAGCTAATAAAAAATAGGCTAATTTATTTGTTGTCTCAAAAAATCATTATAAATTAAATGTCCCAAAAGGTCATCATAAATTAAATGCCAGCCTAAAAAAAATTTACTTTTTACATTTTCCTTTTTTCGATTTATGCTACTTATACTACTTATGCAATTTCATCTAAGTTTGACAAGTGTCCAATTTGAAAATCATTATGTGTAATGGAAAGTACATGTGTGAAGTGTCCTCTTATCACGACAAATGATTATCTTTTATGCGACTATACTTTTTATGTATGACTTGTTTTTTTATCGACTTGTACTTTTTATGTGAGATGTACTTTTTATGCGACTTTGTACTTTTACACACTTGTACTTGTACTCTTACACACTAGTACTTGCATTTGAGGCAAAATGTACAAGTTTCATAAGTCGAAAAAGGCGCATTAAGTCGCAAAGGAGCAAATGCAAAAATGATTTTATTTTGTGTAAGGAATTAATTAAGGGTGAGATGTTGGGGCACATATCAGATTACTTCATAAAAAATTTAATAGTTCAAGTACAAAACTTTCAAATTTTGTCACTTTGGTGTGTTATTTTACCTCAACAACCAGTTTTGCCAAATGGCACAAGTTACCGTCCATGTCATTATCTTTTTTGGTCTTTCATTTATATGTATCTAACTTATCACATTTTTCATTTATATGTATCTAACTTGTCACATTCTGCATTTATAAATGAATTTAACTTGTCATATTTTTCATTTATATGTAGCGAATAAGTTGCAGTTATCCTAGAAGATGCCATGTAGGTAATAAAAAAATTGAAAAAACGAATAACCTGGTATTTGTTCCGGACGTAAAATCCTACACCAAGGTGATGAAATTTGAACGTTTACTACTTGAAGTTGTAAATTTTCTTATTCGCTACACAAAAATGAAAAATACGACAAATTATAGACATTTCTAAATGTTTATCCCTTATTTTTCCAGACAGAAAGTTGGTAAACGATGCTATGAAGACAAGGTCATATAATGATGATAGTGGATATGATGAACCCGACTTTGATGATTATTTTTTCAAACAAAAATTTAAAGTTGGTAAGATAAGCTACGAAGACAGGTTCATATAATGATGCTCGTAGATATGATGAAACCGACTATGATGATGATGATTAGGAGCCTCAAGTTACATGTGGCAGCACCGGAAGTTTCAAATCCCGTTATTTGAAAAACATGAGGGACGAACATGACGAGGCGACTTTAAACACACAAAAAGTTAAAGACTGTTGTTGACAAAAAGTTGGAAAAACTCTTTTAGTGATGCTCCTAGAGATGACGAAACCGATACTGATGATAAAAATAGTGATACTCCCAGGTTCGATGCGGGATTTGATCATGTTGAATTCGAAGATGCGGCTAAGTCATTTTTTCCGTCTCCGGGTAAAGAAGAAAACTTACACATTTGAAGCTTGAGTCATATAAGTTATTCAATCTCCACGTAAACAAGATTTTTCTAGGAATTCTCGAATTGAGTTGGATGATTTGATGCAATGGAGTTCATCTTTTGTTTTTTTTTTGTTGTGTTTTTTTTTTGTGCAAACGATCAAATATACTAAAATTTGCACAATATATACACAAAATTCTAAGCTCTGCTAGAACCAATACAACATTAAAGAACTAGCATACTTTCTTAAAGGAAATACAACTATACCAAGACGCCATTTAGAACATACAAACAGCTCCGACTAACAAGAAACCTATATGCACAGTTATGAGTTAGACTTTTCCTTTTTTATCATATCCACCTCCCATATTCTTTGCACAATTCTAACTTCTTTAGAATCTTTAACAGTCAATCCCATAAGCTTCATTCTAACTATCTCCCATACCATTTTAAACAAGACTCCACAATAATGGAATCCATCTTATCATAGCGGTAGAGCCACCATAGAAATAGTGGGGGCGATGCCCCCATATGCGGATACACAAATATATAGGTAAAATAATTAAGAATGATGGGAAAAAGTCCATAGCCTCACCCGTGAAACCAAAGTGCCCTCGTCGTTCTTGGCTTGTAACCAATCAAAAGTGGTCTGATAAGAAAAAGTTGTTTTCGGTGACTTTTCAATCGAAAAATATGGAGAAGTGACTTGGTGAAATACAGTAATGGTTAACTGTGAAAGTGAATAAAGAGTTGTGGGATAATATTAAATAGGGTAAAAGCATAAAATATGCGTATTTTCTAAAATTTCCGACTTGAAACACTTACTTTTTTATTAACATATCTGTTTCGCGTACTTTAAATTTTGTTCACTTTACCCATATTGTAATAAAATAATATTATTTAATATGATATTATATTAATATAAATCCGGTCGTATAGGTGAAGTCGAACAAAATAAAAATAGTGTATATGATAATAAAAATAGCGTTAATCGATACATTTTAGAAATGCGTTATTATTTATGACTTTCAAATATTAATAATTGAGTGAGGAGTGGGCCAATAAGAGTAAGTTTAATATAATATAGTACTCCGTACAATAATAATATTGCTCTTTGATGTGCATTGATATTTGGTGGGTTAAGATATTTTGTGGGATATAGTTTGGGATTTGGGAAGTTTGGTAGTGCAAACTTAGAATTTTAAAAAATTGTACGAGTATAAATGATATATGGAGTATTGCATTTTTTAGAATGTTTTGTTAACTACACAAGTTACCTAATATTAATTCGTACTAAAGATTTTCTCAAATACTTTCTACATTATAGTTTTGATAATAGTCACATTTCTTTTAGTTAAAATATTAATAATACCTTGAAAGCTATACAAATTTTTTACAACATTTGGTGTGTTAGATTTTTCGCTAATTTTGGTATGTGATCAATGAATATATTTTAAAACATAAGTGAGTTTATTTACATATAAACTAGTTGAAATCGTCATCCGAAATTAATTTTATCGACACCTAAACTTAAAATTAGTTTTATTTGCATCGTAGAATCACTTATCACCTTTGGTGCATTTATATTAAACCTAACCCGACCCGATTTGTTTAAAGTTATGCTAAAAATGACGGTTCCAAATTATGCTCGATGCCCCCCGTAATCACAATTCCTGGCTCCGCCACTGATCATAAGTAGTATGACAATTTAGATACTTAGGAAGATTTACGGTTCGAAACATTGGCTAGTGGCCATTAAAACAAAGGTGGTCAAAAATACCCACCGCACACAAACATTACTTCACCTTCGTCAAAGAAGCCCAAAGTAAAAAATATATATATAAAAAAAGGGAAAAAAATTACGATTTAGATGTATCATTACTGGAAAAACTACATATTTTACTTTTGCCATATTCATGTACAATTTGTGAAAGCGAATCTAACAAAAAAGTATTCCAAAACTCTGTGCGTTTATGTGGATCTAAAATTAGTTACTTATATGATTTTATCTATTTTTTTTATAATGTTTTAGAAATTTAATCTTATGTGCTCAAAATCATACTTGCAGTAAGTATCAAATTTTATCAATGTCCTTTATTCAGCCGTATTAAGTCTGATTTATTTTTGTAACACCCTCACTTGTGTAGTTGTAACATTACATTGACTTATAGAATACTCGATCTTTTACGCTATATGACGCATTGTAACGTAACCTTCACTCGATTTTGATTTGTAATCATAACACACCACACATGCTATAACCTTATACTAACTTTGTCTTTTCACATATTCATCCCCTAAACTTAAACACTTTATACCTTAAAATAGATTAAATGAATTATAAACAACACGATTCTCTTACTAATTATAAATAGACAAATGCTAACAACTCTCATAGTATGGCTATTGTTAGCGAATAAATTTTCATAAAACTTGTTTATATTATAACATAGCTAGCAGCTAATTCTACACTTCTTGCTAAAATGATCAACAAGAATGGTAAGTTAAGGAATTATGAAAAGTAATTTGTGATCGGTTTGTGTTTAAGAAATTATAAATAGTACAGAGTAATTAGCATTCATATTCTTCTCTTCAAATTAAAAATTGCAAATTAAATATTTATTTTTAAACTACGGAACAATATAACTGTTATATTTTGCATCAATAAAATGTAACGAGTGATTTTTACCCGCGCGTTGCAACAGGCATATAGCTTATTAATTAAACCCTTCTCAGTTTATATAATGATCAAAGGGCTTAGATGTCATCGGTACCTCAGTTTTCTAAGAATGCTTCAGAGTAAAATAGTTGTAGGTTTAAGTTTGTTCGTAAGATAAGTTTGTGATCTATATATTTTAGGATTGTTAGTAGCCTTTTTAAAACATAAAAAAATTATTCGTTGAAACTATCAAAATTTGTTATCCAAAGTGACATCAATATTTTTTCAACTAATAAGAATGATAGTAACGGGAGCAAAAATAACATTATAAGATGGAGATGTTTAGTCACTTTGTTAAGGTTGAGGGCTAATTTGTAATTTTAAAAGCAACAATTTAAAAATAGTGTTGGTTAAGGTTGAGGGGTCGTTTGTAATCTTAAAAGCAACAAAATAAAAATTAGAGCGGGCAAAACTTGAACTCGAGATAGTGAGTTTGACCATGTTTAATGGCAACATGTTAAGCCATTAGGATAGCTCAATTTCTGGTTTTAATCTTCATCTTATAATTTTAAAGGATTGTCTAACCAGTGCCTTGAAGGCATTAGTTAAGGTACATTTATTAAACACAAACACTCTTTTTATATTACAAATTGTATTTAATACATATTAATTAAGCATATAAATTACCAGAATTAAATCTGATTTTTAATTTGATAAACTCAAACTTTCCTTTTATAAACGTCTTAAACATGAGGGCACCTATTAGACAAACCCTATTTTTAAATAGGGGATAGTATAACAACCCGTAAAATTTTGGATTATTATAATAATATTTATAACGTCAGAAAATTTAAATCGGTTATTTTCTGACATATGTCAATATTTAGATTTAAAAAGACGAGAGGTCATCTCGTTTCTTTAAAAACAAGACACCGCACACATGATACTTGTCCACTAAGTATAATAAATGTGGAATTTATTATTGTCCAAGTTAAAATTTAAGCATACATAAGCTTAATTTATTGTTTCGGGAAGTTATTCCGCATACTGCAACGTAGTAGCATACAAAACTAAAAATAAATAATGAGATAAGTGAAATATACACATTTTATCATTCAAGGATAATTTATGGAAGAAAACGAGAGGTTATCTCGTGAATTTAGAAAGTCACGGCACCGCACGCATACCGACACCAAATTAATAACGACAAACAATTATAATCAAATTTCAACGTAATAAGAATGTCATATTATTACGTTTAAGAAATCATTTCCGAAAACATAATTTCTATATGTCATCATCCTGATCACCTCATAATGAAAATTCTCTATATTGAGTTTCAAAACAGTATGTCACATATAATATGTAGGGGTAATTTAATATATTGCACTTTGTCAGATTAATAGTTAATAGACCATTAGTCAATTTCATAATGCATATAATTTTTGACGAACCATAATCTTTGGTGCAAGTTTCCTTTTTAAGCTATATTTTACATCTTAAAAATTTGTATTGGTTGAATATTTTTTTTGTCTCATTAGTTCTCGGCTTATTTCTTTAGCTAAATTGTGGCTTGTTTGATGAGTCGGCTGAGAAAGAACCCACCTCAAGGGCAGTTTCTTTCCTTGTTTCGTGCGTACCAAACCACCTCAAAACCCGTAAGGGTGTAGTTGGTATTGAGTCCTTTGTTCGAGTTGGGTTGTACCCGATAAGCGAGAACAAAAAGGGACTTGACCATAAGTTCGGTTTTGGTCTCATGTTTGCGTTTAGCTAATGGCCCGTGCGTCAAAAACCTGCACTCCTACACCAACAATTCCCTAAGCAGCTTTTGGTGATAAATTCTAGTTGGGCTCAAGCCCATAACCTAAAAAGTGTGATTATTATTTACTGAAATGGGATGTGAAGCCTAATTATATCTAATAGATGCCATTGATCTTGTGTTATCATCAGGCCCAACTCAGCTCATTTGTAATAATACACTGGGCCGAAGCCCAGTAATAAAGAGGGTTCGTCTGGTTTGTACAGCCCACCCGGGGTGTTGGAGGTCATGTCATCTTGAGTCTTCCCGACTAAATTCCGTTCCATTCGTCTCATTTTCCATCTCACCACCCATTGCATACCATTGTACACGACAACTTATACATACCTTTGGCATTTATATTAAAATGAGACACGAAAACAAATATTAAACATAAACCTATATGTTGATCCCAGTTGAGCAAACGATCTAATAAAGAAACTGACTTTAAACAAATACTTATTAAGTATCACGCGGAATTTAATACTTAATCTTAAGAAGAAGAAAAATAAACATTCAACACCTCAATATTATTATTAATACGAATACTCTAACCAGTATTAGGGTTTTACAACCTTGAAGTGTATCGACCTTAGATATAAAACATACGTATATCTAATCTAACCTAGGACCTCCTTTTATAGGCTAAGGAGTCCTTTACATAATACAATACGTAACCTACAAGATAAATATCTTTTCCATATTTATCTAATACAGAATACTAAACCGACTATACAAGACTAGCAGTGGTTACATTACATTATCCGTGGTTATTCAATACTACTAGTCGTGGTTTGTCTTCAGCAGTGGTTCCATTCTTCTGTCCGTGGTTTCATCAAGACTGTCCGTGGTTCCAACACTTAGAATGATTCTTGATCCAAGGAACCAAAAACCCAACAATCCTCCCCTAAACTTGATACATTCCAATAGAATTCTCAAGTTTCTTTTAAGCTCAAAACATCTGAATTGGAGAATGTAGCCAAACACTTACTAGATTTAAGAATTTTCTCATACTTCAGCAACAAATTGTAAGCTTGACCATCATAGGGCAACAACATCTTGATAATACCGGGCTTCATCATCGATTAATAACTTCGGATACTTATTCGGTTGAGGATAATCACCTTCTACAAGCATATGAATAACTTCTCAGATACAGCTTAAAACATGAACTCCACAAGTTTGATATACAAACCATTCAGAACTTGTCCATTGCAGAGTCCTTTCCATTCAGGTTCATCATGAGTAGGCTCAAACAAAATTTTCAAGTGATGATAAACCATTTTCTCATGATAATCATCTGTTTGCACATCACCATATTTATTCCTATAAAGCTCCCAAAGATTCAGCAAATTATCTCTATCAAAATATAGCATCGTGAAAATTGATTATACTCAGAAACTTCATTATTGAGTCTTTGAATTTTCCAACATCCTTTACTCCCTTTAAGCTCATATTCATAAAAGATAATTTTATTGCTATCTTCAGTTTCTTTCAATCTTTTAGAACCATATGCATCCCGAACTCTATTTTCTCTTTAGATTACCTTTAATCCATTGTTCTTCTTTTTTCAATTCATTGGACAAAAACTATCATTATTAATCCTCATACACATCAAATAAAGCTCATGAATTCTTTCAAAAGAACATTTATTAAGATTATCCGGAATATGTATGCCTGAATTCTTAATAATCTTCATCAGTACATTCCTCATCTGTGCAATTGTAGGAGGTTTCTTTCTTATAACTTGCCTCCTTTCTTTACTAATCTTCCTTGCCCATTCACCCAAAAGTCTGGCTCTTTCTTCATCATCTAACAGTGCCCATTCTTGTGGAGTATACTCATCATGTATTTGTTTAGAAGCTTGAAGGTAGTTTTGTGATTCATACCATGTAGCTAACCATTTCTGACTAGCCTCTTCTTCTTCTTACTTCCTTTTCTCTAAAGCTACTTGTTCTTCAGCTAACATCTTTCTTATACACTCTTCATCATAAGCAATCTGTTCTTCTTTACTTTTAAACTTCAATTTTGGTTCGCAATTCCTTTACCTTTTCCAATATCTGATTGAGCCACCTTCTTCTTCAAAGGCCCACCAATAACTAAACTTTTACCTTTGGATTTGTTTGCAGTAGATTTAAGAGAAGAAACAGGTGCAATGATAGGTGTAGGGTTAGATGAGGTTTTACTTAGATTGATCAATGTACTGACTTCTTTCTCAACCTCTTTAGATTTGGGTGGTGACTGAGAGATGGTTGTAACAATTGTGGAAGTAGTTATGATAGCAGTGGGTATAATTGTCATGTAAACCGCGAGTGGTTTCAAAAGTACTATCCGTGGTTGCAGAGACACACTAGCGATGGTTTTGTTGCATCACTTCATCTTCTACCACGATCTTCAAACTTTTCAAGAACGCCTCATTCCCATGTTTATCGGATACCAAAATTCTTGATCTCCACTATCAACAATCCATAGATACATCTAGCCTCCCACAATTCATGCCTTCACTCCTCCCCTGTTTGGTTACATTCTCCATATTCAGATCTGGAGAATAGTCCACCTTCTTTTTCATTGACCTAATTTTCCTCAAACAAGCAACCCTAGGTCTTCCTACTTTCTCCAAAACAAACATCCTATGCTTCAGCCTCTGAATTTCCTTACCCTGAAACACAGGCAACTCTTGAAGACTTGAGATTGTATCATCTATTTTAGCACATTTAGCCGTCAATTCATTAACAAGTTTAAGAATATCCTCCCCACTTTCCGACCTGTGTGAACCTGGTCCGAGGTGGTTCATTGGAAAAGTCATTATGTACCATATTAGGATCCGTCAATGCATGTTCATGTTCCAATCTATCCTCATCACTTAGAACGAAATGTTAAGCGCCCAGAGAGGTGAATCCTTGGATATAGAAACATAGCATCGCACCTAGCCTGAACATCTATGCACCTGTATTAGCCGGTTGGCTAGGGATTCCTCCACATGTGTTAAGTTTCAAGGAACTCTCCACATTAGGAGTTGCCAAAGGTTGGGTCTTAATTATGTTTCCACTAGCCCCACCAGCATCTAAGCATGAATCAAGAGTGAAAGCCTTTCCAATCATGTCACCTCCACCACCTCAGACTGACCTTCATGAGCAACACCACTAGCACTAGCCTGAGGTAGCTGAGTGCCCTTCCTCCTCCTGGTCCACACAATAGGGTTACAGCTTGTTGCAAGTGTACTAACTTGCTGGTTTGGGGTAAATCTGAGAAAGTGGTTTGAGAGTCACTATCGCTGGGTTCAGTTACTAAGGGTTGCCCCTGCTTCAAGACCTTCAATACCTTCAAACCTTCACAAAACATATGTCGGAAACGGTGAACATCTATGATTTGAAATTTGGCTTTTGATCATATGCAAACACCTTGGTATATAAAACTTCAATTCTCTAGAATGCTCAAAGGTTCTTCAATTTGATCTATGATTTGAACATTTGGCTTTTGATTCCTCATATGTGCAAACACTTTAGGAAGCATATAATGAACTTCATATTCTCTAGAATGCTCAATTGGTTCTTCAATTTGACTCTTAACAATCAATTGCACAAACCTAGGATATAAATAATATTTTCCTTTCTTCTAATGTTCTTTTAAGACCATCATAAATCATCCTAGACCAATTAAACTTCCTTCCCCTAAAAACAAATAATAGTCAGTAGCAATCTTAGAAGGAAAGTCATCAAAACAGTGGTCTTGTTACTGGACACATCAACAAGTGTGTATTAAAAACTTCCATTGAGGTGAAAAAATGACTCTTAAAAACTTTACCTTTTCACCCCCGTGTGTATAGCCTAACCTTTCCAAAAAAAATCTCAACATCCGAAGATTATCAACACCATCAAGATCATCAAACTTCAAACCCTCTAATAATCTCCTATCAACAAAAATTGCATTCTCATCCACATAGATAACTAAACACCTCTACTCCATCTACCTTCTCAAACTTAGCATTCCCAGGCCCGATGTATGTAGGCTTTAAGAATGGTTGGTGTAACAGTTAAAGCATAGTGAATAGGACTGTGAATAAGGAAATCAATCATTTGATGAAAACCTACAGATCTATTGTTTTTAACAAGTTAGCAACAAGGTTATGGGTTTGAGAATACTGGGTCGCCATTGTGATTGATGATGTAAGTGTGGTGGGATTTGTGAATTAAGCAAAGTAAAGTGATTAGGGTTTAATGAGAGCGCCAAGATGAAGTGGTTTGAATATCAATTAAACGATCGTCCGTGATTTGGGAGATAAATATACTTTAGCCAAAGTTACCAAAATGTTCTCGAGTATCCAACAACAAGCCATACTTTGCCGATTGGTTTGAAAACCTCTATCCGTGGTTTGAAACATACTATACGTGGATACAAAATTGCACTCCAACCAGTTGATCATGAGAGACAGCAAGAAATCTGTGTCTAACTAAGAGATATCTCACAAAAATATGAAGGATTACACAACCTTTTTTTTTTATTTTTTTTTAAACAAACACTAGCAGCTAACAAAAGCATAAGCTCCAATGTACACTAATCCTTCATACCTGCAAGTCACAAACAAGAACCAAACACAGAAAAGTGAGTTAATATTAGCGTGGTTAGAAAAGGTAGAAGTGGTTCCATAGACTATCTGTTTAGGGGTGCTAACAACTAAGTCAATATGGTCAACTTCCAGTATTAATATATTTCCAAAACCCAATGAGCTCATTAACTCCACAACCATTTAAACGCCCCTCATTTACTTACATAATCCATATCTTTGCTTATAAAAGAATCTCTCATCCCAAATAACACACAGAACAATCAAAACCAAAACCCTAATTCCACAACAATCCACAATCAACAACCACCATGTGGAATCCGTTGAATAAACCGATGTCATCGATCTAACATCATCATCATCATCATCAAGTGATGATTCAAACCCATTACGTATCTTCCTCCACAAGAACCAAGAGCCCTCTTTCTATCTAAAGATGATAGTGTGGTTGATCCTGAGTGATCAAGAGGATCGATGATTCCACTAAGCATTTGGAGCCAATCTTCAATAGATGGTTCAGAGGAATCGAAAAGCAAAACCTTCACCATCTCACCCTCAACCACCAGGCCAGCCAAAAATCCACCACTTCAAAGACAGAGGTGGTTCTTGGTCTTTACCGTGTTTTGGTGCTTCATCATATAAGTAAGGGGAAGGGTAAAAGGAAGATGGAGTGATGCTTTATAGGGTAGATGGGTAGATGGGTAAGTCTTCTATATCACAAACCATCTATCAGTATTCATCTTCATCATCTCCGTTTTCATCAATCCATCCTTCCCATTTTGATCCTTAGCTTCTTCACGTGATCGTCATGAATATCCAATGTTTGGAATAGATGATATAAGCTAGGATAGGTGTAGGAAATCATGTATAGTAGGCACTTGTGTAAGTAATGTACGCTTTTGAATGAATAAACAACTTCACTTCTTTGTATCAGAATTAACTTTCTTTTATCTACAAAATGGTTAGTGAAACAAAAGCAATAAGTAGTGGTTTGAACAAAACTATCAGTGGTTAGAAACAAGAATAGCAATACTAAGATTACATAATAACTGTCCAATACTTATACAAACTTTTACAAAACAAGTTGAGATTTAGAGATTAATCATTCCAATACTAACTACAAGATACTGAAACCTCCCACATCAAAAGCTTTAGTGAGAAGATCAACAACATTGAAATCAATATGGATTTTTACCATTTGAATCAACCTTTTCTCATTACAATCTCTAATTAAATGATGTCTTATCTCAATATGTTTAGTTCTAGAGTGCAAGATTTTTAATGATGCAAATTGTACTTGTATTATCAATGTAAATCTTAGTATGCATAAAATTGTAAAAGTCCAAAGCAATTGATTACGAATCCAAAGAACTTGACCACAAGAACTAGCGGCGCCACATATTCAGTTGTAGAATTTGCCACAATAGTTTGCTTTTAAGCCATGAAATAATCCGCTTCCCAATCGACATCCTCCAGTTGTAGATTTCCTATCCAAACTTGCACCGGATAATACCACCCTATAGGCCACAAATCAAAAAGAATCCTTAGAATACCAAAGGCCCAGTTTAGGATGACCTTTAAGGTATCTAAATATTCTCTTAACAGCATTCATGTGTGTTGAATTGGGTGTAACTTGAAATCTTGCACACACAAACGAGAACATTATATATGGCCTAGATGGAGATACATCAAAGATCCAATCATGGACCTGCATAAACTTCTCATCAACTTTGGGACTTCCATCATGTAGCATGGTTTCGAGTCTCCATAGGTGTACTAGCACTCTTCACATCTGAACCCAAACTTTTCAAAACATCTCTACATACTTGTCTTGACTAATAAAATACCATCACCTTTGTTGAACCCGCAGTTCAAAAGAAAGTGAGTTCTCCCATAGAACTCATCTGAAACTTATCATGCATAAGCTTCTCAAAATCTTTGCATAGCTCCTTATTGATTGAGCCAAAGATGATGTCATCTACATAAACCTGAACCAATAAAATATCATCCTTGTGCTTCCTAATGAACAAAGTCTTATCAATCAACCCTCTTTTGAAGTCATTGTCCATTAAATAAGTAGACAAGCACTCATACCATGCCCTTGGAGCTTGATGCAACCCATACATAGCCTTTCTCACCTCTGAAACCTTGTCGATGATCAGATCTTCAAAACCGTGAGGTTGACAAACATAAACCACCTCATCAATTGTGCCATACAAAAATGCACTTTTAACATCCATCTGATACACAACAAAATTCTTGAATGAAGCATAAAAACAATCTAATAGCCTCAATTCTGCAAGCAAACACTTCATCATAATCCAAGCCTTAGTGTGTGTATCCTGAGCAACCAACCTTGACTTGTTCCTCACAACAATACCTCTTTCATCTCTTTTGTTTCTAAACACCCATTTTGTCCCAATTGCCCTCTTACCATTTGGAAGATCAACCAATGTCCAAAACTCTTGAAGTTTGAACTGAAGAAGCTCCTCTTGCATTGATTCTACCCAACCTTCTTCAGATAATGCTTCTTCAACTCTCTTAGGCTCCTTTTGAGACAGAAAACATGCAAACAAGAAATTTTAGAGATCTTTATGACTATTTCTTTTGTGAAGTGATCTTGCAAAGAAACCTTGTTCAGGAAAGGTTTTTGTATTCTGAACCTTGCTTCTTGTTTGAACAGGAGTGTTCAAATTTCCAAGTATTTGTTCCTTAGGATGAATCTTATGAATCCTTGTTGAGGTAACAAGAATTTCATGAATGACATGTTCCAAATTAGTTAAATCAACATTGAAGAAATCATCCATGTCTTCATCATCAGCAGGAGTATCAATTTCAATCAAAGCAGGCATATTAGGATCATGTGGATACTCCTCTTCACCAAATAATGGCTTTGTAGTTGGCCGAAAGAAAGTACTATCATCGCGTACTTACAATTGTGGTTTCACTTGTAATCGGCGGTGGTAGAAGTTGGCTTAGCAGTGCTTTCATTATATCTATCCGTGCTTTCATTTGACTTAGCGTTGCTTTGAGAATGCCTTTTCTTCTTTTCAATTTCTTCACCTACTAATATCGAAGTTATCTTTCAACAACTCATCCTTATCTTGATGATGATCAACATTGCCTCCAATATTCAATACATCATCATCGCTGGGACCTTGCTTATCATTGATGGGTGAGACATAACTAGCTTTCCACTTTTCAAACAAATATAACTCTTGAGGAGAATTAGCTTCCTTAGAAATTGCTTCGCATCATAATCCTTTTGTGTACCTGCATCAGATTTTCATTAGTGGAAGTTCCGCAATGATAGGCTCATAATTCATAGATTTGGTTAGCATATCAATGTTAAACAGTACTCACCGTCCTTTGGTCTCAACACTAGGAGTCTTTTCACTAAATTGAACATGTAAGTTCTCTTCAACAATTCTAGTCCTCCTATTGTATACTCTAAAGGCTTTACTATTAGAAGAATAGCCTAAAAAGTATCCATCATCAACTTTTTCTTGAAACTTGCCTAGGTAGTCTATGGTATTCAAGATAGTAACAAGACACCCAAAAGGTTTTAGGAATGCAATCATTGCCTTCCTATCATGTAATGACTCATAGGGGTCTTGTTATGAGGCTTCACTACCTTACTTCTATTATGCATAACATAACATGGTGCAACTTCTGATTTAAAAGGTAGTTGGTAACTTAGACTCTGACAACATTGTCCTAGCAACCTCAATTAGTGTCCTATTTTTCCTTTCAGCTACACCATTTTGTTGTGGTGTTCTAGCAACACTAAACTGTCTTTCTAAACCCTTAACTACACAACAAGATTCATCACATCATTCTTAAACTCAGCCCATTATCACATCGATTATCTTTACCTTATGATTTACTAGATTTTCTATCTTAGTAATGAAACTCTTGAGAATCTTACTAGTCTCACTCTTACGCCAAAAGTATACCCAAGAAAATCTACTATAATCATCGTGATAACTAGGCAATCTGCTATGGTTCAAACTTTTAACAAAGGTAGGTCCAAATAAGTCCATATGAAGCATAAACAGTGGTTGTGTAATGGTGTTGACAATTTTGGTCTTACAAGAAGCTCTATGTTGTTTTCCTTTTTGACAAGCCACACACAGTTCCTTACACTCAAAACCTTAGAAGGTAACCCTCTCACTAAGTTTCCTTTTACCGGTTTATTGATTGTTTTGTAATTGAGGTGACCTAACCTTCTATGCCATAACTTAGACTCATCCACAGATGCTTTAGCAAACAAACCAGTTAAGGACCTATTAGGAATTACATCTTTAAGATCAAAACAATATATATTTTCTTTCCTAGGTACCCTTAGCTGTATGTACTTCTCATCGGGCATCTTAAATTGGTGACAACACCACACTCATTTCACCAAAAAGTACCCAGTTTTCTTATCACACATTTGAGAAACACCTAATAAATTATACTTAAGTCCTGTACGGATAGACCTTTTCAAAGTCTAAATTCCTGCTCGATTGTGCCTCTGCCAAGTATCTTTCCTCCCTTTGGATCATTACCAAATGCCACATATCCTCCATCATAAGCTTCAAAATCCTCGAGTGTTGCTCCATCCCAAGTCATGTGCCCCGAGCAACCACTATCAAAAACTCCTTTGTCTTTTAGCTCATCTTGTAGATTGCCCTACACATGAAATTAAACAAATTAGTTCCTTTTGTGGACCCAAGCCAATATCGACTTGGTCCGCCTGTGCATCAATATAATCAAATTTGTTTAGGTCCATTGATGCACAGCTGACATGATGTAAAACCTTGGTCTTAGGTTTCCATTGCCAACTAGTTTGAGGCCTTTACAAAGCATAAAATGGTTTCCAACCACTGTGTCAGTTATCACCTTTGGAATTTTTAAAACTTCTTTTGTATCATTGGTGATATTTTGCTTAGCAGTGTTTACAGTTTGCTTAGCAGTGTTTACAATTTGCTTAGCAGTGGTTGGAACCCATTTGGGTGCAGATGACAATTGATTTTGTATTTCCATTCCTCATTAACACCGCTCTAGGAATCATGTTTCTGTTAGGATGAGGGTTTATTTTCTTTGAAAAGTTTTGGTGATTTACCCTCCTCCAATGATTCCAAACTTGTGGTCTGTTTTTATAACAGTTTCTCTGTAAGTGCTCAAAACTACCACATGAAAAACAAGCCTTTTTAACACATTGAAACACATCTCCTAACCTATTTGAAATTAGTCCATTGAAGTTTCTCTGGTTTCCCCTAGGTATATATCTTTTCATCTGTTCCCTATGTACTTCCTTGTACTCTACTACTTTCTTAGCAATTTAAGCTCCAAATCTAGGCACAAGGTTGGCTTGCTTAGTATCAACTTCCTTAAGAGGTTCTATCTTCTCAGGCTGTGTTGATACAGATCTATCTTCCTCAGAATCTAATTCCCAATGTTCAATGATGGGAGCATCAGATGACTTATCAGAACCTATCATAGGTGATGCATTGCTGGTTTCACCTACAGATTTATTGAAACTAAATTTACTGCTAAATGACAGTTCTTTTAAAGGT
>OU343222.1:188837457-188866245 GCA_910596185.1 Chrysanthemum makinoi | reverse complement strand
TTGAATCTTTCATCTTGTTTCTTTTGGTTTTGTCACACTATTTGCTGCACATAACCGTTTTGCTTTTGGTATGACAAACTTTTAGAAGCCTTTTTATCTTAAAAATTAATCACATAGATTATTGTATATCCAAGTATGCTTAAGTGTCTGTTTCTAACGACAAAACAATCTCTTAATGAAGATGTCTTGAATAAAGTCGTATTCTTGCATAATATGATTGTTTTGATGCTATCTTGTGTGGTGATTTCTTGTCTACTAAGTGCAATGTGTTGTTTTTGCTTATATAATATGTTATCATTTGATTTCTATCATGTTAACATCTTTTGTCACTAACAAATATGTTTTGTAGGTTGATAACAAATTATTTTTTATCTCACTTGGTTCTAACTTTTATATGCTCATTTTGCACAATCCCCTTTATTGCTACGTAGATTAGTACTATACTTTATGGGACCCCTACACTTGCATATAGTTTAAAAGCATATAGAATTAAGTTGTAGAGGGTTGGCTTTGCATTTTTGTCTTTCAACCGACCTCTTTCCAAATCTTGCTTCCGCTTTCCAAAAATCATCTCCATCATTATTTAGTTATAACAATACTCTAATCCTCTTCACTTCCTATTAGGAAACCACATGCTTTATCATACGATCATCTCAGATAATCGAGAAGAGGTACGTGACTTTAAGGATGAAGTTCATTGTATGCTAACCATCATCCATAAAAACATCACTAAGCTCACCTCTTTCGTTAACCCGAATAACCTCCTAAACACTTTGTTGTCATTCCTTATTTGATACATTACACATTATGTTGGATGTCCACCAATTAAGGGGAGAGAAATCCATTCACATAATTATCTTTTGTCAAAATTTATGTCTCTTAGACTCTAAAATACCAACACATAGGTAAGCACCACTTAGCTAAACCGCTCACTCAAAACCACAACTAGTTCAACCCTTTTAACTTTTTATCACAAGTTTGCACCAATACCTCATCAAGTGAAAAACGCATCATGTGTTTTACAAAACGTCTTCATCTCCACATATATGATTTTCCTTAAACTAGCACCTTACAACTTCACTATCTAGAACACCATCATATTATCTTATCCTTTTCCCCTGATATCATGCATGTCCTTGTTAGTGCAAACGATATATTAATCAAAACAACCATTCCCAACACGTTGGTCTATCCAACTCTCACTCTCAAATGATGTCATCCTCATATAGGTACTCATTATTATTATTAGTATTTTTCATATTGTCTTCACTTCTTTTCAATGTGATAATCATCCATGATGGTCAAAACCATGCTAATACTACCTTTCCCATTGTCACCTAGAAATGTCATCTTTATAATTCGTGTCAATCAATGAACGGATTTATCTTCATGTTATCACTTTTATAATTTTTGGTATCTTCATTATAATACTCTTAGATAGAACGCATTATTGATTACTCTTGGGTTGAAGTATATGAGAACTTGCTCAAAACAATAGGTTGTTAGCATCAATAAATCATTCAATTCATAACCCTTATGCATCATTGAAATGCAATGTCCATTCATATTTTTTTCCTCTTAGCTTTGGTCACTTGACACGACGAAAGGATTGCATGAATCCATATTTTTATATTTGCTATACATACGAGTTTCTAACTTCTTAATAGCTTCCTACCTAATCACCACCACCTTCCATCACCACTTTCACTAATCATCACCACCATGGATTAGCTAAAACTTACTTTTGTAAATCTCGAGTCATCTACCATCACCACATGAATCCTACTAGTAAACCGACACCAACACTAGCACCACTAGTGGCACACCCGGTGGGAGACTCCATATCTTCTTTCTAGGAACGATTTTGTAGGATTTTATCATATTATATTCTCACTTTTCTTATGATTGAAATTAGGAGACTACACTTCATGAGATCTTTGATTATATCATTTATCACATATATACATCTTATTTTTCTTTGTGAAAAGATGAAATATATTGCACTAATGTTTTTCATTGTAGGTTCATCATCATATACACTCGATTGTATATAACTTACTCATCTAAGGATGAAGTTTGCATCAATTATTTTCTTTATTTTAGGTGCTTCTTGACACCCTTGAACAAGGAGGAATATCCTTTAAGCACTCATATTGCATCGCCTATACACTTGGTTGTATATGACATATTTGTCTAAAGACAAAGCTTCTATTATACTAATATTTATTTTGAAGGTTCATCTTGACGCCCTAGAGCAAGGGAGCTTCCATCAAGAATTTATTGAATGCATCTTATACACACTTTGTTGTATATCACTTACTCGTCCAATGACGAATATAGTTTCGCACTAATATTTGTTTTGTAGGTTTTTAATCGTACTCGACGCTCAAACAAGGGGGAGCAACCGCCATGGGGAGCATGCACGCATTTAGCATCATTCTCACTTTTCAACAAGCATTTTTGCTTCGATAAAAAGTGGAGAAAAATAGGCTAAAATTGCTATGCCTTTTTTCTTTTCATATATTTCTCATAATTTTTGTTGCATTAAACTAACCTTGATGTAGGTTAAGCCTCTTTATTTGATCCATGGATCCGCTACCAAACAAAGGACGGATTGAAGTAGACGATTCAACTTCACTAGGGATGATGCAAGCTCGCCTTTTTGGGGAGAAATTAAGTTAAAACTCCAAGGACACCTCTTTTGTTTCGAAAAAAGGGGGAGAAGAGTGTAAACGGAGAAGGTAATGTAAAGGTTGTAGAGATACAAGTAACTTTTTACATTTTACTTTCTATTACATATATCTTTTGTCATCAAAAAGGGGAGATTGTTAGTGCAAATATTACGATATTTAATCTATACAGTCTCGTTTGTTTTGATTGATGACAAACATGTAACTTGTAATACATAACGTAAAATGTACAAGTTACTTGTAATTACATTTGTCTCAACATACATTCAACACCTCTCGATGTCTCAAGTTCTCGTATGTTACAACACAAAGTTCGACATGTTTGTTATGTGGCATTATGATCAAACCCATTAACAAATCATTTAGAATGTTTAAAATACGTTTAGAGTCACTAAGTGTTTTAATAGGTTAACCATTCTATTTCGAACCTCATTTTACATTTTGCATTCACAAGTATTTTATACAAATACATCTTTTGTAAATGTCTAACAAATATATACTTTTATTTGTACAAGTAAACTAACTATAATATTCATACAAGTACTAAAGTTTACTTACACTTGACAAAATATATTTTATTTTGACAAGCACTCAACTAGATATTTTTTTTTACAAAAGGTTACTTACATTTTATTTACAAGTAACTTACCTTTTTAAATAAGTATATACATTTGTTTAAATGTATTTTTCATAAAAGGAAAACACTCTTTTATTACCTCATGCATAGTGTCATCTAAATCTTTAAAAGATTTTGGAAAGATTTTTGAAGATATTCTAAGATATCAAATCTAATAAATTATTATATTTTTGATTACCACTTTTGGTTATAAATACCATCCCATGGTTTTCTCATATCTTCATCCCTTCCAACATACATTTTCTCTAACATTCTTTCATCACTTAGATCTATAGATAAACATGTAGTAGCATACATCAATCACCCTCACCATCACATGATCATAATGCTTCTAACATTCATCTTTGTTGTAAGCATATTTTACATTTTGATCAACCAAGGAAAGTTTAGAGATCTAGCCATCCTCATTCACGAAAGCATATCAACATATGAAGATTCAAGATCTCTTGATATCCTCATTGATTGAAGACTTTTTATTTAAGAAGATCATTTAGATTAGTCATTCATATCCATTAGACATGTATGTCATGGATCATCATTGTAAACATTATTGCATCATCACAACACTTTCACCAAACTAGATTAGATGGTTTATGTGTTTGTACCATAAAACACAAGGTTTGTTATGTTGGGCCATAAAACATAGTGGGAGTGGTTGTACCCTTGAAAAGAACTCGACATCTAGCTTAGTGTTGGAAATATTGTATAGGCGACGTTAGGTTGGTTCTACCTCGAACTAGAACCCGATATTTAGCTTTGTACCGAAAAAGTGTGCGACGATTGTAAGGTTTTCTCCGCCGAGAAGGGAGCTTGTTGATTTAGTGAAGTAACTCTCGAGTTGGGTATTCGGGGAGTGGAGTAGGGCGGAAAGGAGATCCGTGACCGAACCACTATAAATCCTCGTGTTCGGCTTGCACTTTCCTTTCTTTATCTCTTTACTTTATAATTGCTATGATGGTTTGATGATGATGCTTGTGCGACAACTTGGTTTACTAAGCTTTATATTAGTCATAAACAATAATTGATACTTTCATATAATAACAAGGTTCATAAGTGATTTGATACAAAAGATCTAACGATTTTAAACGGTAACGTATTCACCCTCACAATGTCCTAATAAATGTACATACCTTTCGTACGTCATCATTCGGTTATCATCAAAACAAAGCCTTGTTCTTCCTTGATATACTTCTGCGTATACCCTTCCAAGAGCCAATACTACAAACATTAGAAAAATATTCTAAACTTAACCAATGCCACATAAGAAACAACAACAACAAAACAAACATTTAAAGATTTATAAAGTTAGTTAAACTTTATCGAGTCTTAACCATGAGTAAAGACTAAATTTCCATACTAAATTAGGTTGCTTGTCGGAGCCGTGCACTACTACTAATTGATTTAATTCCCTTCGGACTACTAATGGCCAATGTGAGTTTCATAGCCCCGTTGTTACTTCTTCTGTTTTCATAACTGCTTGGGGAGAATACATGGTCGTTTTTACTTAAACTAAATGCTGATTTTACCTGAACAAGTGAATTGTTTACTAAAACTATGTTGAATGACTGAATGTATTATGTGTTACATGCCAATTACATGGCACGATAAATGACCTATAATCCCACAGAAACTTGAAAATTTTACGCCCTATCTTGAAAATTTGGTACCTAGAAGCTCCACCCACCTCTTAAGAATAACAGCGCCTACCTTGTTACCCTCCTATAAACTAAATAAATGAGTTGCCATTCAAATCTGTTTCCATCATCCCACGGACCATTATAATCAAAATACCTTATGAACCACTCCATGAATTATTCTACAAACCAAATTACCACCCTACCATTTCACCATAAAGTAAACTACAATTTCACTACTACCTCACAAGAATAAAGTGTTTCTTAATTCTTTGAAAGGTATTCTAGAACCACTCAATTAGTTACTTACTTCCTCGAAAAGTGTTTTAAGTTAATACCCCATAAACAGAAATGATCAATGTCCTCCTTGGCAGCTAAGCCTGACCTTAGGATGTATCCCACACCTCTGCCTAAAACCATTAAAAAAAATGAGGTTCACCAACCATTAAACCTCCAACCTTACCCAACTTAGACAATTAAACTCGACTCGTAGCTATGGGTAAATGTTATATCCTGCTACACATCCTTGCTACAAAATTTTGAGAATTTCCCTTTAAAAATCCTATAATAATACTTCCCAAATCCCTCATTTAAAATGAGGTAAAATGCCGAAACACTAAAAGTTTCACAAAATTTCCCTTATACACACCATAATTAAGAACCAGTTTTACAATCTTGTGAAAATGTGTCATTTTTACACATTATCGATTTTGAAATTTGATCTTAGTCAAACTTGTATAAACATGTAGTCGAAAGAGAAATTCGAAAACAAATGTTTCTTCATCCCTTAAGAATAAACCCATATACCTTAGAATCATGAAACGCCAGAAATGGGTACGTTTTGATAAGACCTTGAGAAGTTAGAGGTGCCCACACTAACAAAATAGTGAAACCTCATAGCATCATGAATTAGAACTTTCACCCAATGAACCTACCCCAGAAAATCATGGCTCCTCAGATAGAGGATGTGTCGGCATAACACCTAGGTACCCATACCCAAAGAGGAAACCCTAGAACAACCTAGGGAAAATTCAAAACTTGTTCCAAATACCATCACCTCGTTCCATACACTTATCGGTATCGTGAAACTGAGATCCGGGACGGATCTCCAGTAAGGTGGGTAGACTATAACAACCCGTAAAATTTTGGATTATTATAATAATATTTATCACGTCAGAAAATTCAAATCGGTTATTTTCTGACATATGTCAATATTTAGATTTAAAAAGACGAGAGGTCATCTCGTTTCTTTAAAAATAAGACACCGCACACACGATACTTGTCCACTAAGTATAATAAATGTAGAATTTATTATTGTCCAAATTAAATTTTAAGCATACATAAGCTTAATCCATTGTTTCGGGAAGTTATTCCGCATACTGCAACGCAGTAGAATACAAAACTAAAAATAAATAATGAGATAAGTGAAATATACACATTTTATCATTCAAGGATAATTTATGGAAGAAAACGAGAGGTTATCTCGTGAATTTAGAAATTCACGGCACCGCACGCATACCGAAACCAAATTAATAACGGCAAACAGTTATAATCAAATTTCAACGTAATAAGAATGTCATATTATTACCTTTAAGAAATCATTTCCGAAAACATAATTTCTATATTTTTCGGGTACCGGGAAGGTACGTTTACTCGAGGATTCGACAAAACACGGGATATAATCTATAGAGTGTCTAATAATAAAACAAAATTTTATTCATCCTACCCCTACCACCGCCCTACTCCTTTCTTCTTTCTCTCTTCTCTGCATTCTTCCCCAAAGCCAGGAGCAAAAGAAACTCGTCTCCCTTCCCTTTTCAAACCCAAACCTAACCATGGAAGGCTGCTTCAATATCTTTCCAAGCCTACTCTTGAAACATCTCCTTCATGTTCCATTCTCGTGACTCCTTAGCAGACCACACGAATAGTACTTCATTATCTCAAGACAAGGAAAGAAGGTCCAAGTACAAGTATTAATAAGTTTGAAACTTCACAGGCTTATCCATTCTTCAATCTCAAACAATCGAAAATTAGGGTTTCATGAGTCAAAGGGGTTTTCAAAATTTCCAAAGGGGTTTTGTCAATTGGTGCATAGGAAGGCTTCCTCAAGTGGTTAATTGCCCTAATTCAACTCGAGTCTTTTCCAATCGGATTTTGGTGTATTTAGTGTTCATCCCACATTCGACCCCTATTTTCTATTGTAAGATATATATTATTATGAACTTAATTGTTAAGTTGTGTTAAAAATTATTTTGTTTGTAACCAATCTAATGGGTCGAACAAAGCAGAAAATATAATTGTGATTCTCGTTGTTGTTGTTGTGTGGAAATCCAAAAAAAGAAAATTTTACCCATTGATGATAAGTTAGATGAGGTTTTACCTCATCACGTAATGTGCCACCGTATAATTACTAAAATCTATGTCATCATCCTGATCACCTCATAATGAAAATTCTCTATATTGAGTTTCAAAACAGTATGTCACATATAATATGTAGGGGTAATTTAATATATTGCACTTTGTCAGATTAATAGTTAATAGACCATTAGTCAATTTCATAATGCATATAATTTTTGACGAACCATAATCTTTGGTGCAAGTTTCCTTTTTAAGCTATATTTTACATCTTAAAAATTTGTATTGGTTGAATATTTTTTTTTTTTGTCTCGTTAGTTCTCGGCTTATTTCTTTAGCTAAATTGTGGCTTATTTGATGAGTCGGCTGGGAAAGAACCTACCTCAAGGGCAGTTTCTTTCCTTGTTTTGTGCATACCAAACCACCTCAAAACCCGTAAGGGTGTAGTTGGTATCGAGTCCTTTGTTCGAGTCGGGTTGTACCCGATAGGCGAGAACAAAAAGGGACTTGACCATAAGTTCGGTTTTGGTCTCATGTTTGCGTTTAGCTAATGGCCCGTGCGTAAAAAACCTGCACTCCTACACCAACAATTCCCTAAGCAGCTTTTGGTGATAAATTCTAGTTGGGCTCAAGCCCATAACCTAAAAAGTGTGATTATTAATTACTGAAATGGGCTGTGAAGCCCAATCATATCTAATAGACGCCATTGATCTTGTGTTATCATCAGGCCCAGCTAGGGGTGTTCATCGGTTCGGTTATCGGGTTATTCGGTTTATTCGGTTCGGTTAGTTCGGTTAATTTTTTTTCTGGTTATAACCGAAAACCGAACCGAACCGAATTTAAATTTGATTCAACCGAACCAAAACCGAACCGAAAATCAAAAAACCGAACCCCTATAACGAAAACCAACCGAATAACTCGAATTACATAATTTTAATTATTTTTTATTTAATTATATATATTTTTAGCACAAAATATTTTTTCAAGCTTAAATCATGTTATATTTATACTAAAAAAGAGTTTTAGTGATTTTTCTCCATATATATACATAGAAAAAATATATATTTTATATGAATTCGTTTTCGTTTTCATTGTTAAAACCATATCCAAAACCGATAACCAAATATTTTGTTCGGTTCGGTTCGGTTTTGACCAATTCGGTTCGGTTATGAATTCGTTCAGTTATTTTGGTTCGGTTCGGTTTCGTTTTCTACATCGTGGATATTACCCAATCCGTGAACACCCCTAGGCCCAGCTCAGCTCATTTGTAATAATACACTGGGCCGAAGCCCAGTAATAAAGAGGGTCCGTCTGGTTTGTACAGCCCACCCGAGATGTTGGAGGTCATGTCGTCTTGAGTCTTCCCGACTAAATTCCGTTCCATTCGTCTTATTTTCCATATCACCACCCATTTATACCATTGTACACGACAACTTATACATACCTTTGGCATGTATATTAAAATGAGACACGAAAACAAATATTAAACATAAACCTATATTTTGCTATAACTCAAATGGAAGTTTTTATATTCAAAAATTTATTAAAAACATAGAATCGGTAAACATTTACTTGCAATTATTTAAATTTCAATAAGAAATACTTTTATGAAATTTTGACGATAGTTACCTCGGACAAGCAAGTTATACATTCGGGTCACGCCCAATTTTCTATAAATATATTATATATTTTCCATAACAATTTGAAATAATTATATCAACGCTTACAAACATGATTATTCCTTTTAAAATGCATACATTTGACATGTATTTTGGAAACTTACAAATGTGTACAAATTAAATTGTACTTAAAACTTCTTTTTATGTATTAGTAACGACTTAAATATATATAAATGTGTTATATGGGTATATATACTTCCTTCATTCATGATGTCTGCTTAAGCCGATAATGTCCTAATAAATGTACATACATTTCGTACGTCATCATTCGGTTATCATCAAAACAAATCCTTGTTCTTCCTTGATATACTTCTGCGTATACCCTTCCAAGAGTCAATACTACAAACATTAGAAAAATGTTCTAAACTTAACCAATGCCACATAAGCAACAACAACAACAAAACAAACATTTAAAGATTTATAAAGTTAGTTAAACTTTATCGAGTCTTAACCATGAGTAAAGACTAAATTTCCGTACTAAATTAGGTTGCGTGTCGAAGCCGTGCACTACTACTAATTGATTTAATTCCCTTCGGACTACTAATGGCCAAGGTGAGTTTCATAGCCCCTGCTTTTACTTGTTTTCATAACTGTTTTGGGGGAGAATACATGCTTGTTTTTACTTAAACTAAATGCTGATTTTACCCGAACAAGTGAATTGTTTACTAAAACTATGTTGAATGACTGAATGTATTATGTGTTACATGCCAATTACTTGATTACTTTTAAATGCATACAAGTGTAATGTTATTGCTTGCTTTTACATGTGGATACAAGTATTTGAAACTGTTATGCCTGCATGACCGAGTGAACTGGTCAAATGACCGATTATACTGGTTGCATTTGCTATGTACATACATGATCGAATGAATAGGTTACATTGCCGAGTGAACTGGTAACATGACCGAGTGAACTGGTCACATAATGAAATGTATTAAATGCTAAATCTTGTGGTCCATAGAAACTTTTACAAATAAAAATCTATGAACTCACCAACCTCGTGTTGACACTTTTTAGCATGTATTTTCAGGTTTTGAGGTGATAGTTTATCTTTAGAGGTGCAAGGCAAATGCATGGCATGGTCATAGACGACTTTGATTTATGTATTGGGACCACATTTTGATAATGGGCCATTTTCCGCACTTAATCAATCATGTAAACATTGTTTTCAAGAATGAATAAAAGTTTTTTTTTTATGAAAATCAGTTGTTCTATGCTTATGTTGTGATATCAATTTAGTAGCACCCCAATACTTGTGTGCTTCCGCTGAGCCATCTTGGGGGTGTTACAGATAGATTGGCTTGAAAATTTGTAGCCAATTGACTACAATCCTTTATAAAAAAAACACTAGCATTAAATCAGAGACTCACATAAAAGAATCAGGACCCACAAAAAGTATCAGGGACCCATATTATATAGCATAAAATTGTAGCTAATTGGCTACAATAAATTGTAGCTAATGTATTCCTTTTTAAATAATAAGGTGGTGTTTGTTTTTTTAAGAATGATTTAACAGACTCTTAACGAGCCAAACCTATTAATCGGTCAGACGTTTTGGGTGTATAACAACGTAACCCACTTTATGTTTAACTTGAAAGCTTGTGATCAAACTGTTTTACTTACAAACCTATGAACTCACTCTACTTTTGTGTTAACACCTTTTAGCATGTTTATCTCAGGTTCGAAAGAAATTAGTTGGCATGGTATGTGAAGGCGCACGGAAAATATTTTGAAAACGATGCATATATTATCATTCGAAAAATATTACAACTTTTATGTTGTACTTTTTATGATTGTACAAACTTGTAGGACTTCTTTGTAAACTCTGATACTTTTATGAATGATAATTTATTTCAAAATGTCTCATTTAGAGTTGTTTTCTCAGAACTTGTTCTGTGAACTATGAAGTAATACCTCAGTGACGCAATCTTTCGCTGCGATAATTTTGGGGGTGTTACATGTGCATTGTTGACTTGTTTAGTCCGGAGTTTTTATGAAAACCAACCTTTCAAGACATTCAACATATATAAGCAAGACATAAGCGTGTTCATGGTTTTCTGAGAATGCTTGGTAGCATCGATTGTATGCATTGGAAATGGAAAAATTATCCGGTGTGATGGCAGGGGCAATATGGTAGGGGCGATAAAAAATACCCAACTATAATGCTTGAAGTTGTTGCTTCGCACGATTTGTAGATTTGAAATGCATTTTTTGGGGTAGCGGGTGCGAATAACGATATAAATGTTTTAGATAATTCTCCGTTATTCGTTGACACTCTTGATGAAGTCGCCCCTATAGCTCCGTTTGAGGTAAATGAAGTTGGGTTTGAAAAGAGGTATTACTTAGCCGACATAATTTATCCACAGTGGGTTACTTTCGTCAAATCGTTCTTAGTCGCACAAAACGATAACATAGTTTCTTTAAAAGGCGACAAGAAAGTGCACAAAAGGATGTCGAACATGCTTTTGGTGTTCTCCAAGGACGTTAAGGAATAATACAACAACCAACACGTCAATACCAGGTTACCAAGATACACAAAATCATGTATTCTTGCATCATATTGCATAACATGATTTTAAAAGATCAAATGTTTGCAATAAATGAGTACAATGAAATGTGGGTAAATCTGGTACCACATAAGCAACAAAGATGGATCGACAGATGTGATATGCATCGTCGAAAGGCAAAAGAAATATGTGACAAAAATACGCATCTTAATCTCCAACGACAGCTTATAGGGTATTTGGCGAGAACGTGAAGATTTTGATGAAGAAGATGAAGATTAGTCTCTAACGTATTTTTTTTAACTTCATGTAGTAGTTTTAAAATTTTCGAATGCTTCTTAAGTGTATGGATTAGTTTTTAAATTTTCGCATGTTTTTTAAATTTAAGTATGTTTTTTTTTTGAAAGTATTTGTAATTTGTATTAATATTTAATGAATGAAATATTAGTTAATGGTTTATTTAAGGAATGAAATATTAGTTAAGGGGTTAATTTGTAATTTGTATTTTTTTTTAAAGGTGTGTTTCAAAAGTGTTGTTATTTAGTGTTATATCAAGATCCTCTCAAGTTGATGGTAATATAATAGGTCATGTTGACCAATCACAATTAAGATAAATATATACAAGTTTTTTTAAATGAAATTTAAGGGCCCCACTTATAGTAAAACCTCTATAAATTAATGATGTTAGGACTGATATATTTTATTAATTTAGCGAGATATTATTATATCTATAAATTAATAATTTATTAATTTAAAGAAGTTTTATGCATGACATTTAAATTTCCATGTCCAATATACTAGATAGAGAGGAAAAATAAATTAGAAAAAACAAGTTGCAATTAACATTTTATGAATTCATATTCACATATTAATTGAATTTGTCAAGTTCATTGTGTTTGAATAAGTAAAAAGTTAGTTTCGTTAGGACAAGTTCCAATGACGTATAGCCTTAATAGAATTTGTACAAATTCATATGGCCTTTATATATTTATGGAAATTTTTAGTAATTATTAATTTATATTTTCGTTAGAACCAATATATATATAAACTAGGGTGTCAAAAAAAATTATTATCTTATTATTTTAGCGATCGAGATTCAAATTTGTATTGGTCCCGAGATGGGACTGGACAAATTATTAATTTTATCGAGGTTATTATTTTATCGAATATTAATTTATAGAGATTTTACTGTACTTATATTGTCTCACAATAAAACTTAATATAATCTATTATGTTGAACAATTGAAATCAACTTGAGAGAATCTTCATCCGTTAGGATAAAAAGTGATTTTTTGGTATTAAATGTTTTGTTGTTGAAATTACTAGTTATAATACTCGCGTACGCACGGGTTTTTATATGTTTTTTTTTAAATCGATTACTAATTTATTTCTTTACATTAGACATAAATATTTTTAAAATCACTCCCGTTTTCTATTAAGTTTTTTTTTCTTTATACTTTTTACACTTAAACTTTTATGTTTATTTTTTTTTCTTGACTATATATAAGAACGTTAATTATTGCCAAATCCTGAATATCTGAGGTTTTTTTTAGTAAATATTTTAAAATAAAAATAATAATAAATAAATAAAATATTGCTAAATAAGGTATAAATTAATTTTCTTTAAATAAAAAATTTTCAACAAGGGTTTTATTTTGTTACTAGCCGCAGGCCCGGCCGCTGGGCGGCTAGCTTCAAGAATTATTTAAGATAAAATTAATAATATAGTTTTTAAGATATCGTTAAACTTAATATAATGTTCACAATAAAAAAAAGTTTCTGTCAATCATAATCGTAAAAGAAAAAAGATACATATCTATTATAGTAGGGCATAATGAAAATGAAGAAAGATACGCATAATCTGTGAAGAACCTCTAGCATTTGTGTAATTATCATCTTTGTCAAACCTTTGCCAACGTTTGACCTCGACTTAGAGAAACTTGTAACCGAGAAACGCAAACATAACAAAAACTGCTTCCATTATTATAACATCCTCTTTACTAAAAAATAACATCAAACAGTCAACATTTCAAACACGCAAACACTTCCAAAATAAACAATTTGACTCGAGAGATATGGGGGTCACAAAATGAATCATTAAAATTTCATCACTTCATATGACACATTAGTTAATACAATAGCGATACCGAGACCCACCATTTTATGAAGGTAAAGCTAATCACAAAATCAGAAGTGTCTCCTCATGAAACAATTCTAATCACCAAATAAATAAAATGTGTTTACCTTTATATCCACTACATCCACATTATCAAGCTTTTAAAGGAAGACGGGATACAAATGACTAACAAATGATTATCATACTGATTTGATCTTAACAGGATTCAATGAAGGAACCGAAGAACGATATATCCTATTTACAGTTGATTCAAAAGAAAGAACGAATTTCGAATTAATTGGACTACTAATGGAGGATAGTTGTTACAATTATTTGAGAGAGAATAGAAAAGGGAAAATGTTTACAATTCTAATTAGCTAATTATAAATGAACTACTGAATGAAATTTATACAATGAAAAGTAATCGATCATCGTTGTTGGGTTCTTGATGCTTTGACTTTGCTAATGACTTTGCTGACTTCCTCATTTTAACCCATAACAATCATCTCGCTTGAAATGATGCTTGTCCTCAAGCATCTAAGCATTCAAATCACTGACGTAACCTTCCTTATTCCTTTAATCGCCCTCCCTTTGTTGAGCCAAACACCCCTAAGAAAAATCATCAACCCATACTCAAATGCAACATCCCTTTTATCCTCGGACGTATTGATCATGTGCTAAATCAGGATCAGGTAGTACTGGATCATGTATTGAATGATCAAGATCAGGCGCCTCAGTGTCTACTCGTTCAGGCACTGGATCAAGTACTCATTCGGTACTTCGCAGTGACACCGGTAAATTTTCACTAAAATTTAACTGATAATTAGTAATTTATTATTACTTAGCATGAGTCATGAAGCATGCATAAGCTTTGCCTGATCATTTGAGTAGATAACTCGCATACAGTAAAAATTTCACCACTCTTGCATTCATATCATTTTATGAATATTTCATTTTGTCTTATGATTTAAATTGTAAGACGAGAGGTTATCTCGTTTACCCAGTGACCATTAATCTGACGCGTACCGACACCATGATAAGGGCTTGATAAAACAAATGACAAACTCGTAATGAAAAATATTACAAAAATAATAATATCTCCGATGCGTAACCATAATATATTACATCTAAAAGTTATCAAACAACGATACTTTGGTCACAATATGACTTCGCGGAACACAAAATAATTAACCCACTATCTCTTAAACAATAACTCTTATAAGACTTAAAAACAATTAATGCATAAGTATAATGTATATACATACATTTTCACAACTTGTACCATAAGTATACTACATATATACATATACATTTGATAAATGAAAACATTTAATAAAAGTTTAGATAATACACCTTTGTCCTTCTTAGCCCACACACCCACAAAACCCACACCAAAAACAAAACAGAATATCAAGATATCAAGATCATATCTTCTTCCTCCCTAGACACTGCCCTCCCTGTCTACACACCATCTAGGTCGAATCTCCCCAAAAGGAGATAACCCAACATATTCATCCAACATATCCTTCTCTCATACCCAATCCATGTAAGTTCTTGGTTCCAAATCTTTCTTGATGCGCGGCTACACCACGATGGAATCCAAGAAGAATCAAGATGAATCACCAAAGGGAAACAAATCTTTACACCAATCCATCTTGAGCCTATGTCCAAGATTCGTTAGTTTTGGAAGTTATCTATATTTGGCTTCAAACCAAGACCAAAGGAAAGAAGGATAACCAAGCTCCTCCCCAATATACTTCTATATCTTTGGTCGAGTTGCAAAAGCCCCAAACTCCAGCCAAGTTAGGGTTTTCTAAAATCAATTTTTGCATTGGAAGTGTTTTAGAGCTAATTCAAGTCTTGTTTGGTCCAAATCCAAGAAACAACCCTTCGTTCATCACTCACCATTTTCGGATTTGAGGTTATTTACCTTTCTTGTTGTAATGTTTATGTTATTTACGATATTAAGCTTGGAGAAATTTATCAATGAAATTGTTATACGAATTGAGTCATGTCGATTCTCTTATTGTTCTTGGTTAACATGTCAAACTTTGAAGTTGGTCATTCATTTGGTTTATGTGTTTAAACATCTTGTCCAAAAACATGAAAAGGATATTGTGCTATATTTGATGCATTAACAAAAATTTCTTGGTTGCTATGCTAAGTTTACTCTAAACTTTACTTGTTTAAATAATGGTTGTTCGATTATGAAACTTAGTGTTTTGATGTTAATAAGTCTTATAATTTTTGGTGAAAGATAAACTTTCATGTAAACTTGGTGTGTTGTTCTCTTTGTTGTTGTTTTGTCGAGAGTATGTAACAAGAAAAACTAGAAGTGAGTTTCTTTGGTATTGTTATGTTAACTTTGGGTCTTGTAGAATTGCATAAACAAGAATTGAAGATTTAGTTTTTAAATTATACTACCCTTGTGTTTAGTAAACAATCTTGGTTACATGAACTTGTGTGGTCATTTGCACTAGAGCCCGTTTGGTTTTCTATCGAGACTAGGGAACAAAAATAAGGTATATGAGTCAAGTTTATGAAGCCTACAAGTAACCCATGTCGATACTCATTTTTTCACGACATTTATGTTGTTTAAAAGTATGTCAAACTTGATTTTACCTTGTTTAAACATGAGAAACATACTAGTGTCTTATTGTCTTGTGTCTCAAATTTGCAACAAGGAATCGGGTTGAGTAGTACTGACCAAACACATGGTTTCGTCACACATCGCTGCTCTAACCATTCCGTTAATGTATCAAACTTGAGTAATATTCTAGGCACTTTAGAAACATCGGGTAGTCGAGTATACCTTGGAGTACGCTAACTGTGACACCCTCGTTCGAGTCTAGCTTCGAAATGTTAGTACCTTATTCACTTAAATGAACACTTGCTATATCAATTCTTTTTTTTCCTCTCGTGTGATCTACCCACAAAGAATTTGGCACAACAAAGGCACTACCAAGTACTAACTAATGTTTAGACATCAAGTACGGGCCACTTCAACTAATGAATTAAGTTGCATAGAATCTTTATTTTATGGGCCTCGCCCATATTGGGTCCTTAGTCGTGATCAACACCAAAGAGCCCATGGTGGCTCGGGTGTTCGCAGACGGTTTAAACTACCTCACGAAATAAAACATGTAACGTATAACCGGAAGGCAAAGTATAAGCTTAAACCGTCCCCGTCTATTCTTTCTTTTCATCTCAGAACATATAGTCTTAACGCCAATTATGTACAAGTCAGTCATAATTTAACAAATGTATGAAAGTTGGTATAAACAACTAATATTCAAAAACATGATTCCGTAATACCAAAATGGCCAAAATTTAACAAAATTGTAAAATGAATGGATGTCAAGTAAACTTCTTAATGGAACTATATATATAGAAAAGTTTTGATGAAATAACTAAACCACTATGTCATTTTATCATATAATTTGGAAGGTCTTCAAACCTAACTTAAATATTTTCTAAACACTATTAGAAAATAAATCAATTAGTTATAAATTTTGACAATATCATTTTGTGTCAACTTAAGTAAGTATATACACATTCATATACTTGCTAGTAGAATATAGTAATTATTATTCATATCAAACATTGGATTTTAAAACCCTATTAATGTCAATATAAAAAGTATATACACTTAGTATACTTACTAGTAAAACTATATTAACAATTTTTACAAAATTACGATTAGTATTAATACAATTATATTGAACCACTTTAAGTAAGTGATACTTAAAACAATGAACTAAAACATTTCCCTCCTTATCTAGGTCGTACGTGCCAGATCACAACAATCACTAATCCCACATTTTGGATTGCACAATTGCTAAGGTGAGTTTTCATAGCCCGCTTTTACTTAATAAACTGTTTTATACATTTTGGGGTGAGAAATATGCAAAACCTTTTTATGGACCAAAACTATACATGATTACTATTACGTGGTTTAGCCTAAGCCCTTATGTCCCTTGAGAATGCCCTTTTTCATGAACCGTCAATTCCCATTGGGAAACGCGATTGTTATAAATAGATCTATTGAGGGTGACTCCTCCGTTCGTGGCCGCTTAGGCGCGAAACGTGATACCATGTCGGAACCAAGTGTTGAGGACAAAACACTTGCTATGGGCCCCTATATTGTATGACATCTTTTAGCATACAGAAACCGTCGTAGTATCGGTTGCATGAACTTAGAGCTAACGTAATAGACTTTCATCCATATATCATTATATTCGTTGTAATGATTATATGACTTTGCTTATGGTCCAAGCTTACTATTTTAACTCAAACCTATGAACTCACCAGCTTTTAGCTTAACCTTTTAGCATTTTCAGTGCAAGTTATGATCATGAGGCAAGGCAAGAAGCGGACAAATGGTCGTAGTAGTATAAAGAAGTGTTTTACACAAAAATGATGTTTTTTTTACTTTGGGACCACAAAACTAATGGATGCCCATTTATCTAAACAATGTTGTAAGATAACGTTTTAAAATATTTTATGAAATTAAACGGAGTGTGTATTCCGTTCTTTATTTCTTGTGTTATGATTCACCCATCCCGTAATGCTCCCAAATAACACGTAGGCTTCCGCTAAACCAAATTTGGGGGTGTTACAGATTGGCATCAGAGCCAAGGTTATAGAGAACTAGGTACATATAAACCCTAAACTATAACTACTTTTCATAAAAACATCATACTACGCATCACATCCGCCGCTTGCCTTACTTGCCATTTTACTTAGAGTTCATTTAAATAGGATTACATATTTTATTTCCTATTTACTTATGCACTATTTCATATTCATTATGAGCATATTTTTCCAATACTTACACATATGCACCGCCTTGTCACGCTCATGCCTTCACCAAATTTCACCACGATGTTCAGTGAGGATATCCTACTAGCTCACTCACCCACCCGCCGCTTGCACACTTAGCCACCGATCTATATTCAAAGCCACATTAGCAACCAGCTATTGCACCTACTCCATCTATACCTACCCTTACCACCACTCCATCGCTTTGTTGACGCAAGCAGCAAAAACCCCGCATGATTGTAGAGTGCCGGATATCGAGAGCGGTATTCATTTGTGCCGCACTAGCTTCTCGATGACCCGTGCTTACATGGGTCCTTCTTCTACTTCTGAGTCACTGACACCATCATCTACTGAGTCACCACCTCATCGAGACTCCTGAGATTCATGATTCCTACTGATGAAGACCAAGAAGATCCGAAGAGGATCCCGAGGAGGAACTACCAGAGCCTATGCCGACAGAGTGTCCCCGACATGTTAGCACAACAGCAGATATGGATATACTAGGTCCGAGATTGTCCATAGTATTCGGAGCTAGACAAAGCTCCAGGATGGCTCAGATTGAGCGATGACATGGACATTGATGCACCATTGGATTGGGACAGAGAGTCGCTTCAGAGCCAGAGGAAAGTAATGAGATTACTTGAGAGATATTGATTGTGTGATCGCTTCGCACCACACATCGCCAACCGAGCTATAGTCCATCATCACCTTCATTCATACCATATCTCAGCAGACATGGAGCCTTCAAGCGCCACTAGACAAATTTGAGACCATCGGGAAGCCGCACGGTTGAGGCACAGGCCGAACTGCATCTATCAGATCTCCAGATGGCGATCTGACCTCACCGAGAGGATATTTATTCACTGACTCTCATGAGACTGCTAGGAGTCCATACTGATCGCTGTAGAGAGTCGATCCAACACGCTTGCAAGCCTCGAGCGAGCCGTGTTGGTTTAGACCGAGTTACTGATGTATTGTTTGAGAGCGTGGAGCTCGAGAGGCACGAGCGGATTCGATGGGTTTTAGGTCGAGGCTCAGTCGGGATGTTAGAGAGTTGATAAAGGGACACGAGCTTTGGGCAGGTCAAAGCCCGATGCACGGACGATTTAGGAGCTAAAGCGTGTCCATGGATGGCTAGAGATACCGCAGAGAGAGTGGCGAGGACTACTGGTTTAGAGTCTATGTTAGCATCTCGATGAGACGATCACGAGTTTGGAGGATACGCAGCGGAGAGTTGATTGCTACCATTGAGCGACCCGCACTCAGCGGATATCCTTAGATATGATTTCATGATGTATCACACTAAACCGATTTATACAGCTTAGTGTTAGTTATCACCTTGTACTTCAGCTTTTGTATCCATTGTATTCCGCTATTTCGTTGTACTCCATCTAGTATCTCATCATGTACTTTAGAAACCTTGTAACCGAAATTCTATCTATGTCAAACTTATTTTCCCATCCTATTGTCTTCCTTTATAGATTGCTCATATGATCTATCTCGACAATCACACTGTTACTTGGCACTTACCTTTAAAAGGTTATGTATCTCATTACCTTTCTAATGCAGAAATGCCGCCAAAACGAAGATCGAAACGTACCAACCCTGGTGGAGCTCCTAATGCTCCTATTCCAACAGGGTTACTGCAACCAAGCCGCAAACGCCGCTATTCCAAACAGAGTCACACACGATCGATCGGCCGCTACTACTCCCGCTAGGACTACTCCAATCCAAACCTATCATGAATCAAGCCATGATTGACCAACTAGTCAATGAGCGAAAGTGAACGCCGCTAGTCGCAGAAATCACTCATCTACTAATGCTGGAACTTCGAGACCACCCATTCACAGCCGCACTTGTACTTATCAGACTTTCGAAAACCATGACCGGAGGTTTTAGTGGAACCGGGAGCTGCGGCCCGACTAGATGGATCGAAAAGCTCGAGACCGTGGTTCCAAATCTACATTGTGAAGAAGAGTCTAAGGTTAAGTATGCATCATTCACTTTCACAGATGCCGCTGACCTGGTGGAACAATTTCCTCGAATCGCTAGTTTCGATGTCGCCTATGCCATGTCATGGGAGAACTTCAAGGAAATGGTACTTCAAAGTACCTGTCCTCGTAATGACATTAAGAAGCTCGAGTGAGTTTGGAACCTCAAGGTTCAAGGCACCAATATGGCCGCTATAATCACGATTTCAAGAACTAGCCTTATTGTGTCCTGAAATGGTTCCCACCGAGACCGATTGTTAGAGAGATACATCTGAGGACCGCCCCAACCCATCAAGGGCAATGTCACCACTTCTAAGGTGCCGATCTTCATGAAACTATCGTAGCCAACAAACTCATGGACCAAGTGATTGAGGATTCCATGGACAAAGTGGTAGACAATAAGAGGAAATGACACCATTTCTCAAGGCTACAACAACAATGAATACCGTGGCAACAATAGTAGGAACAATGTAAAACAATCAAAGCAAGAGGCAAAATGTTGCTAGAGCTTATGCAATGTATCGGGGAAAGAAACCGCATCGTGGATCAGACTTGTGTAATCGATGCACACCGATCACAAGGGCAAAGCAGGCCAAGTGTCAGAATCACGTAGAAAATCGGACACTTAACCAGAACTGCAGGTCCAAATCAGTATAACGGTTCAAACAAATCTACCAAGACCCAAAAGCTAATATAACTTGCTTTGTTGTATGGTGAAGGGCATTATAAGAATGAATGCCTAAAGACCAGAAACCAAGGCCATGGAGGAAACCAAGGGAACCGAGGAAATCCGTGAAGCCACGGAATGGCAGATTCAGTGGAAATGTTGACAGACGAGTAATCTCGGGAAATGGTGAAGGAGCTCGTGGAAGATTCTATGCCAGATCCAAAGTGGAAGCTCGGAAGACCAATGTTGTGACGGGCACGCCTTATAAATAACCGTATGCATCCATATTGTTTGATACTGGAGCCGATAGGAGTTTTGTTTCTAATACATTTAGTCCACTACTCGATATTGCCCCAACCGCATTAGGAAATGCATACAACGTGGAACTAGCTAACGGTAACGTAGAAAGGGTAGATACTATCATAAGAGGTTGCACCCTTAACCTGTTAAACCACCCATTTAATATCGACTTGATACCAAAAGAGTATTGGGTAGTTTCATGTCATCGCTTTAAATGGATTGGTTAGCAAAATATCATGCTGCCATCATTTGTGACGAGAAACTAGTCCAATTACCCTATGGAGATGAAGTCCTAACAATAGAAGGGGACGTATGACAGAAGAAGCGTTTCAAGACTGCATGTCATCTCCTCGTACTGTGTTAAGGTGTATCGAGGAAGGATGTCACATCTTCCTAGCACAAGTCACCGAAAAGGACGAAAAAGAAAAGGAAGAGAAATGTCCGAAGATGTGCCAATAGTAAGGAATTTCCTGAAGTCTTTCCCGAAGATTTACAGGACTCCTCCGACCACAGTGTTGAATTTCAAATCGATCTAGTTCCCGTGCCGCCGACTGGCAAGAGCACCTTATCGATTAGCTCCAACGGAACTCCGGAGTTGTCAAACCAGAATCCATGGGGTTCATTAGTAAGCTCATCACCATGGGGAGCACCAGTCTTATTCGTCAAGAAGAAGGACGGAACTTTCAGAATGTGCATTGACTATCGTGAATTGAATAAACTAACCATTAAGAACCGCTACCCACTACCGAGAATCGATGACTTATTCGACCAACTTCAAGGTTCAAGCGTTTATTCAAAAATCGACTTAAGGTCCGGATACCATCAACTAAGAGTTCGAGAAGAAGACATTCCCAAAACCTCGTAACTCAAGTTATGGACATTACGAGTTCCAAGTCATGCCTTTTGGGTTAACCAACGCACCAGCTGTGTTCATGGACCTCATGAACCAAGTGTGTAAACCCTACTTGGATAAATTTGTGATCGTATTCATTGACGATATCCTAATTTATTCCAAGAGCGTGAAAGAACACGAAGAGCATCTTAGATTGATCTTGGAATTGTTGAAGAAGGAATAACTGTATGCAAAGTTCTCGGTGTGAATTTGGATATCTACTGTACAATTCCTAGGTCATGTAATCGACAGTGTGGTATTCATGTAGATCCCGCTAAGATCGAGTCAATAAAGGATTTGGCGACACCCACAACTCCTACAAATACGCCATTCTTAGGACTCGCTGGATACTACAGAAGATTCATTGAAGGTTTCTCAAAGATTGCCAAATCTTTAACCAGGCTAACCCAAAAAAACACTAAGTTTAACTGGGAGAAAAAGAAGAAGAAGCTTTTCAACTCCTTAAAGAAAAGTTGTGTAGTGCACTGTTCGGCCTTACCTAAAGGTAGTGAAGACTTTGTTGTTTATTGCGACTCTTCACACAAGGGGCTAGGAGCTGTTAATGCAGGGAGAAGGTGATAGCATATGCCTCTCGCCAGCTAAAAACCCATGAGAAAAACTACACAACGCACGACTTGGAGTTAGGATCAGTTGTGTTCGCACTCAGAATTTGGAGACACTACTTGTATGGCACGGAGTGTGTCGTATACACCGATCACAAAAGTCTACAACACATTTTGGATCAGAAAGAACTGAACATGAGACAGCGCCGATGGTTGGAATTACTCAGTGATTACGACTGCGAGATTCGTTACCATCCTGGTAAAGCGAATGTAGTTGCTGATGCTCTCAGTAGGAAAGAGCGACCAAAACCTCTTAGAGTCGATCCGGTATGACAATTAGTTCACCTCTTCCAACCAAAATTCTTGAGGCTCAATTGGAAGCACTCAAGGAAGGGAATCGTCCGAATGAGAACCTTTACGGAATGCCAGAGAGTGAAAATGGATTGAAAAGGTCGGATGGAACTTTGTGTTTCAAAGAGCGAAGTTGGATACCACTATACGGAGGAATTCGCGACATTATTATGCACGAATCCCACAAGTCTAAATACTCCATCCACCCAGAATCCGACAAAATGTACCTTGATCAAGAAATTGTACGGTGGCCAAACATGAAAGCCGACATTGCAACATATGTCACCGTGTTTAACATGTTCAAAGGTTAAAGCTGAACATCGAGACCCTCAGCCTACTAGTACAACCCGAAATCCCCGAGTGGAAATGGGAACGTATAACAATGGACTTTATCACTAAGTTGCCTAAAACCTCTAAAGGTTTACACTATTTGGGTAATAGTTGACCGTCTCACCAAGTCAGCACATTTTCTACCGATGAAAGAAAGTGATGGAATGGAAAAACTTGCACAACTATACCTGAAGGAAATCATCGCACGCCATGGTGTACCAATTTCCATCATCTCAGACAGGGATAGCCGTTTCACCTTAAATTTCTGGAAATCACTTCAAGATGCTTTAGGGTCTAACCTCGACATGAGCACCGCTTATCATCCTCAGACCGATGGACAAAGCGAGAGAACCATTCAAACACTAGAGGATATGCTAAGAGCATGTGTGATAGACTTTGGAAATGGCTGGGATAAGCACTTGCCATTAGCCGAGTTTTCTTACAATAACAACTATCACACAAGCATCAAAGCCGCACCATATGAAGCACTCTATGGTCGAAAATGTAGATCACCTGTGTTGACAAAGTTGGAGAAAGTCAACTTAATCGTCCGGAGTTAATCCAAGAAACTACCGAGAAGATTGTACAAATCAAAAGCCGACTGCAAGCGTACCGGACCACAAAAGAGCTACGCGGATAAAAGGAGGAAACCACTTGAGTTTCAAGTGGGAGATAAAGTTATGCTCAAAGTTGCGCCATGGAAGGGCGTAATCCGTTTCGGAAAACGTGGAAAGTTAAATCCTCGTTACACTGGACCATTCAAAATTCTTAGAATCGGACGGTAGCATACCGACTTGAATTACCACAAGAACTCAGCTCTGTGCACAACGTGTTTCACGTGTGCAACTTAAAGAAATGTCTTTCCGACGAAACTCTTGCTATTCCTTTGGAAGAAATCCAAGTTGACGAAAGATTGAATTTTGTCGAGGAACCCATTGAGATTATGGATAGAGAGATCAAACCGGCTTAAGCAAAGCCGCATCCCGATCGTCAAAGTCCGTTGGAACTCTCAAAGAGGTCCAGAATACACGTGGGAGCGTGAAGACCAATTCAAACGCAAATACCCACATCTTTTCTCTACTTCAACAAGTAATCCTAATTGAAAACCGAGGACAGTTTTCTCTTCCAAGGCGGGAGGATGTGAAACACGGTAAATTTACACTAAAATTTAACTGATAATTAGTAATTTATTATTACTAAGCATGAGTCATGAAGCATGCATAAGCTTTGCTTCGCATACAGTAAAAATTTCGCCACTCTTGCATTCATATCATTTTATGAATATTTCATTTTATCTTATGATTTAAATTGTAAGACGAGAGGTTATCTCATACCCCAGTGACCGACACTCGCACGCATACCGACACCATGATAAGGGCTTGATAAAACAAATGACAAACTCCCGTAATGAAAAATATTACAAAAATAATAATATCTCCGATGCGTAACCATAATATATTACACCTAAAAGTTATCAAACAACGATACTTTGGTCACAATATGACTTCGCGGAACACAAAATAATTAACCCACTATCTCTTAAACAATAACTCTTATAAGACTCAAAAACAATTAATGCATAAGTATAATGTATATACATACATTTTCACAACTTGTACCATAAGTATACTACATATATACATATACATTTGATAAATGAAAACATTTAATAAAAGTTTAGATAATACACCTTTGTCCTTCTTAGCCCACACACGACAAAACCCACACAGAGAATATCAAGATATCAAGATCATATCTTCTTCCTCCCCTAGACACTGCTCCTCCTGTCTACACGCCATCTAGGTCGAATCTCCCCAAAAGGAGACAACCCAACATATTCATCCAACATATCCTTCTCTCTCATACCCAAATCCATGTAAGTTCTTGGTTCCAAATCTCTCTTGATGCGCGGCTACACCACGATGGAATCCAAGAAGAATCAAGATGAATCACCAAAGGGAAACAAATCTTTACACCAATCCATCTTGAGCCTATGTCCAAGATTCGTTAGTTTTGGAAGTTATCTATATTTGGCTTCAAACCAAGACCAAAGGAAAGAAGGATAACCAAGCTCCTCCCCAATATACTTCTATATTTTCGAATTGCAAAAGCCCCAAACTCAGTTTCAAAGTCAAATTTTACCAAAAAATTAGGGTTTGTGAAGGTTAGGGTTTTCTAAAATCGAATTGGGGGTTTTGCAATTGGAAGTGTTTTAGAGCTAATTCAAGTCTTGTTTGGTCCAAATCCAAGAAACAACCCTTCGTTCATCACTCACCATTTTCGGATTTGAGGTTATTTACCTTTCTTGTTGTAATGTTTATGTTATTTACGATATTAAGCTTGGAGAAATTTATCAATGAAATTGTTATAACGATTGAGTCATGTCGATTCTCTTATTGTTCTTGGTTAACATGTCAAACTTTGAAGTTGGTCATTCATTTGGTTTATGTGTTTAAACATCTTGTCCAGAAACATGAAAATGATATTGTGCTATATTTGATGCATTAACAAAAATTTCTTGGTTGCTATGCTAAGTTTACTCTAAACTTTACTTGATTAAATAATGGTTGTTCGATTATGCAACTTAGTGTTTTGATGTTAATAAGTCTTATAATTTTTGGTGAAAGATAAACTTTCATGTAAACTTGGTGTGTTGTTGGGTTCTTTTGTTGTTGTTTTGTCGAGAGTATGTAACAAGAAAAACTAGAAGTGAGTTTCTTTGGTATTGTTATGTTAACTTTGGGTCTTGTAGAATTGCATAAACAAGAATTAGACAGATTTAGTTTTTACAAATTATACTCCTTGTGTTTAGTAAACAATCTTGGTTACATGAACTTGTGTGGTCATTTGCACTAGAGCCCGTTTGGTTTTCTATCGAGACTAGGGAACAAAAATAAGGTATACGAGTCAAGTTTGCGAAGCCTACAAGTAACCCATGTCGATACTCATTTTTTTCACGACATTTATGTTGTTTAAAAGTTTGTCAAACTTTGATTTTTACCTTGTTTAAACATGAGAAACATACTAGTGTCTTATTGTCTTGTGTCTCAAATTTGCAACAAGGAACCGGGTTGAGTAGTACTCGACCAAACACATGGTTTCACACATCGCTCTAACCATTCCGTTAATGTATTAAACTTGAGTAATATTCTAGGCACTTTAGAAACATCGGGTAGTCGAGTATACCTTGGAGTACGTCAAATGTGACACCCTCGGTTCGAGTCTAGCTTCGAAATGTTAGTACCTTATTCACTTAAATGAACACTTGCTATATCAATTTTTTCCTCTCGTGTGATCTACCCACAAAGAATTTGGCACAAACAGTGCACTACCAAGTACTAACTAATGTTTAGAAATCAAGTACGGGCCACGCCCAACTAATGAATTAAGTTGCATAGGAACTGTTTATTTTATGGGCCTCGCCCATATTGGGTCCTTAGTCGATCAACACCGGCCGCAGCCCATGGTGGCTCGGGGTGTTCGTCCGACGGTTTAAACTACCTCACGAAATAAAACATGTAACGTATAACCGGAAGGCAAAGTATAAGCTTAAACCGTCCCCGTCTATTCTTTCTTTTCATCTCGTAACATATAGTCTTAACGTCAATTATGTGTACAAGTCATAATTTAACAAAATGTATGAAAGTTGGTATAAACAACTAATATTCAAAAACATGATTCCCGTAATAATGTACGTCAAAATTTAACGGCATTGTACAAATGAATGGATGTCAAGTAAACTTCTTAATGGAACTATATATATTAAGAACAAGTTTTGATGAATAACTAAAGACCACTATGTCATTTTATCATATAATTTGGAAGGTCTTCAAACCTAACTTAAATATTTTCTAAACACTATTAGAAAATAAATCAATTAGTTATAAATTTTGACAATATCATTTTGTGTCAACTTAAGTAAGTATATACACATTCATATACTTGCTAGTAGAATATAGTAATTACTATTCATATCAAACCTTGGATTTTAAAACCCTATTAATGTCAATATAAAAAGTATATACACTTTGTATACTTACTAGTAAAACTATATTAACAATTTTTACAAAATTACGATTAGTATTAATACAATTATATTGAACCACTTTAAGTAAGTGATACTTAAAACAATGAACTAAAACATTGCCCTCCTTATCTAGGTCGCGTATCGGTGCCGCATCACAACAATCACTAATCCCACATTTTGGATTGCACAATTGCTAAGGTGAGTTTTCATAGCCCCGCTTTTACTTAATAAACTGTTTTATACATTTTGGGGTGAGAAATATGCAAAACCTTTTTATGGACCAAAACTATACATGATTACTATTACGTGGTTTAGCCTAAGCCCTTATGTCCCTTGAGAATGCCCTTTTTCATGAACCGTCAATTCCCCATTGGGAAACGCGAATTTTATAAATAGATCTATTGAGGGTGACTCCTCCGTTCGGTTGGCCATGCTTAGGTCAAGGCGAAACGTATACCATGTCGGAACCGAGTGTTGAGGGACAAAACACTCGCTATGGGCCCCTATATTGTACGACATCTTTTAGCATACGTAAACTGTCGAGTATCGGTTGCATGAACTTAGAGCTAACGTAATAGACTTTCATCCATATATCATTATATTCGTTGTAATGATTATATGACTTTGCTTATGGTCCAAACTTACTATTTTAACTGAAACCTATGAACTCACCGCCTTTTAGCTGATCTTTTTAGCATATTTTTCTCAAAGTGCTTTGTTATGATCACGAAGGCAAGGCAAGAAGCGGACAAATGGTCGTAGTAGTATTAAAGAAGTGTTTTTACACAAAAATGATGTTTTTTTTACTTTGGGACCACAAAAACTAATGGGATGTGCCCATTTATCTGAAACAATATTGTAAGATAACGTTTTAAAATATTTTATGAAATTAAACGGAGTGTGTATTCCGTTCTTTATTTCTTGTGTTATGATTCACCCATCCCGTAACGCTCCCAAATAACACATAGGCTTCCGCTAAACCAAATTTGGGGGTGTTACATTCAGTGTTTCCACGTTCAGGCACTCGATCAGGTACTTCAGCGACTACATGTTCAGGTACCGGATCAGGTTCTTCAATGTCCACTTGTTTAGGTACTGGTTCAGGTACTCGAGTGTCCACTCCAGGCCTTCTTTCCTTCACCACTCTTTGAAATGAATCTTGATGATTTTTAATTGTAGTACACATTGCTACTAATCTAGCCCGCACAACCACTTCCTTTATCCAAATTTC
>OU343222.1:188743463-188837357 GCA_910596185.1 Chrysanthemum makinoi | reverse complement strand
AGCTTCTCAAGTCATACCCACGGGTAATGGTAATTACATGCTCATTCCAGATCCAGCATATAAACCACCAGATTCAAACACACTCATGGAAAACTTCATCAATCAACTATCTCTCATGGTTAGTCAAAATCTGAATTCCACTCCACACACCAACAATAACCTCAGAACAACATCCAATCTACACAATCAAGCTACTATCAGAGATGGAAAGGTGGTGGTGTAGAATGTACAAGGAAGACGGTATGAACAGGGGATTATTGGAGCAGGTTATGGTAATACTGGAACAGGAGAAGGGTATGTGGCTAATCAGAATCGTGGAAGGAATGTAAATCAAGGACAAGGAAAGCCAATCAAGTGCTACAACCGTGGTGGTGAGGACATATTGCAAGGACCACATCTCCAAAACGTCCCACGAATCGCGAATACTTCAGAGACAAGATGCTGCTAGTGCAAGGCCAGGATAATGGAGCAATTTTGGATGAAGAAGAGTTGTTGTTTCTTGCAGAGGGAAATGCCAAAACCTATGATGTTGATGTGGATGAGCACCATCAGGAAATAGGACACAATCATCAAAATGCTTTTCAGTTGCCGATTGTGATGCATTTGACTCGATGTCGATGATGAACCTCGCCCAAACAATCTTCATGGCTAGCATTTCACCAATGGTCTCCAAAGGTCTCTTCACCACAGGCGGTCCTCCAAGGCATCAATCATCTCGAGGTACTAAAATTAATGATGAGGTTGATGAGCAAAAGATACAATACAAACTACAACCAATGAATATGTGAATCGATATTGAAAATATGGGCAATAGTAAAGTTGTCCCATATGACCAATATGTGAAGCATGATGAAAGTGAAACGGTACCAAGTAATGTATCTTCTGTAGTCAATGATGAATATGCTTTCGATGAATACACCGAACGCGTGCCCGATGATTCCATAGTTTCGTAACTTAATGCCTATAAGGAACAAGTTGCCATTTATGAACAACGTGCGAAGTTTGAGTTGACTACCGGTGAGCAGGAAATGGATAACCAAATACGCATAATTATTAGAAAAAGTAATTTTAGAGAAGAAGTATTAAAACAAGAGTTAAAATCCTTACAAAAAAAGTCATCTAAAACTGTTAAGCAAAAGCAAGAACTCTAAGATAATGTTAAAGTGCTTAAACAAGAATTCAATGCTAAGGAATCAAAACTTTTGAATGACTTTTCCAATCTAAAAACTTTGAAAACAAGCTTGAAAATAAGTTGTACGTGCAAGGGAATACCATTCAATCGCTCACATGATTACTAAGCACAGAGTCTTGCGACAAGCATAGCATTCCCTAGTAGAGAAGCCAAATCCCGAGTATTGTAAAAAGGCTAGAGCGTTCCATGCGATTGTATATGATGGGAATGAGATCCTCAAGCCTAGGCAAACACCATCGTGTATTGGAAGCACTGAAGAGGATAGAAAATTAGAAGATGCCTCTAGGGAGAAAATAGATATGAAGCTAAATGATCATGAGTGTAAAAAGAAAAACATAACGATCAAACCCCATGATTACACAAAAGAAAATTGGATCTCCCTGAACATGTTTAAGCCTCAAACTCAATTAACCCCATAACAAATTTTTTGGAAGAAAGATATGGATAAGCAAAAAGCAAATGCACTTGTTGAAACAAACCCTCCCCTTAGGAAAGTGCCTGCAACTACTGTGTATCCTCCGAATACACCAATGCATTTAGTTCCTAGAACTATTTCCACTAATAGCAAGACCTTAATCAGCCTGTATGTTGTCTATCAATTATTCGTTGATTTTGAGAAGACATGTAAGAAGAGAATCACACCTACAGGGATAACTGAAAGGGAAAGGGGTTTTGAGCAAACTAAAGAATGCTATTTAATTGAGGTCATGCCTTTCTTTAAACAATTAAAAGGTCAATTTGAAAGTCTTCAAAAGGGGATAAACTCGGATATTAAAGAAATAGAAAAGGAATTTGATGCAATGATTGTTGAGGTCAATGATTATGAACAGGAACTCAAATATAATGAAATTGAAAGGAAGAATCTGCATATCTTAAATGAGAACTTAGTATTGAGTTGTGTGGCTCAAGATGTGTTTTATACTGTTATTAAGCATTCTATTACTGCTTCTCAATTTCATGAATTAACGGTTGCTTTGAAAGTTTCCCATGATCGTGTCATTGAGCTTGAAAACAAAAACTCAGAACTAAATGAAAAAATTGATCAGGATGATCACGATAATTTGGTAAAACATCTTTCTAAGCTAGAAGTTGAACATTTTGATTTGCAACTAAAATGTCAACATCTCAAAGAAAATGTCAAAACCTCAAGCATCAAGACATCCTCAAATGTTCCAAAGTTTGATGCACTTTTTGAAATAAACAAACGTGACGCAATTGATTCAAGCTCAATGTAACACGATCAGAAAGTTGAAATCCCAAATTTCACAATTAAAGGGTGAACAGAACAATGTGACTGGCTCCCAAATGCCTCCTCCTTTAGATTCTCAGTGTTCTCAAACTTTTCATCTTCAAAACTTGGTTAATGTTTTACAAAAGAAAAAGAGAGTTTTCTGAAGAAAATGAAAAAGTTAAACGACACTTTAAAGAGTTATATGATTCAATGAAAGTCACTCGTGACAAGAACAACTAAAAAATAACGTCTTTACAAAAGGAAATTGAGAATCAAGAGTCGTAAAAGGGAAAATGCCACTTGTCTTTAATGAGAATGTTGCATCAAAGTCATCTGCAGACTCTAAATATACTGTGGCTATTAAATACATTCCTCCTCATCTTAGAAATAACGAACTTGTGTTTCATAACTATTTTGCTCACCTTAAGGATAGTCTAGAATGTCTCCGTGAGATTGTAGAAGAGGATTTCATAAATAAGCCACTTGATAGTGAAATTAGGTTTGCTTGCATTCAGGACAAACGATCTCAGGAGCTGTTAGAATGTTTGAGAGCAACATGTCCTAAATCCTTATGTGAGAAAGATAAAGCTGTGATGCCTTGTTCTATGCCTATTGCCAAATATGCAACCCATTTTAAGCCCAGTGTTAAGAAAGTGAACTCTAAAGTGCCTTCAAGTAGTTCAGATCCCTGCACTTCTAGTTCAGGAATGCAAAAGGTAGCCCAACCAACTAATGTTCCCATAATTCCCTCTACAGGAGTAATCAGTGACATAAAAGCAAGCGGTCAAAGCCTCCAGGCAATACAAAGCAAGATAGGACCTCGCAATCTAAGAATGTGCAATGGAAGAGAGTAGAAGACCACCCTAGGAACATTAAGTTTGAGTTGAATAAAACGAATCGTGTTGTTTCTAGTATTAGCTATAAAGCCGCATCATGTATTTAATTCAATTCGCTACTATCCGCAAAACATGTAATGATGATTGCTTGGTTTCTGTTACTAATCATGTGTGTGGCGTGAATGATTTGATTAATTCTGTTAAACATCCAGTTAAAATCGTTAATGCCAACAATCATGTTAAGAACGCTAGAAAGCAATGGTGGAAGAAGGTTAGAAAACATTGGAAACCCACATGAAGAAAATTTAGTAATGTAGGTTATCAGTGGATACCTATAATCGCAAGCTTAGTCTTAATGAGTTGTGCCCTAAATTATCTAAGTCAATGCCCATTAGAAAATGGATGCCTACTAGTAGAACTATTCATTTAAGAAGTGAACATACTTTGAATAGGTCAAATACGGACACTAGCACGATCTATCCCTGATGATTCCATTGTTTCTACTTCCGATGTGGGTGTTCCAATCACTGCTACTAACCAAGTGGAACCCATTCTTGCATGGGGATCCCAATTGTCCAGTTATCCATTCTTGTCTGTGTTCAACTGCAGATCGTTCAAATCGGTCTGTGGTACTTGGACTGTCGCTTCCAAGCATATGATCGAGATCGCCGCGCTCATGAACTTCGTGAGTAAATTTATCGGACCGCTTAGATTCGGAAACGACCATTTTGGAGCAATTATGGGTTATGGAGATTATGTTGTTGGTGACAGTGTAATCTCTAGGGTATATTATGTGGAAGGTCTTGCTCACAATCTATTCTCTGTTGGTCAATTATGTGATTCTGATCTAGAGGTTGCCTTCAGAAAACATACATGCTTCGTTAGAGATTTAGATGGTGTTGAACTTTTGAAAGGAACACGTGGAACCAATTTGTACACCATCTCCATCAAAGACATGATGAGATCTTCTCCAATTTGCTTGTTGTCAAAGGCTTCGAAAACAAAGTCATGGTTATGGCATCGTCGTCTCAATCACTTGAACTTCGGCACCATTAATGATCTTTCCAGAAAGGACCTTGTAAGAGGCTTACCTAGATTAAAATATGAAAAAGATCATCTTTGTTCAGCATTCCAATTGGGAAAAAGCAGGAAATATGCCCACAAACCCAAACCTGCAACTCAGTTATGGAAGTTCTTCATACCCTTCATATGGATTTGTGCGGACCAATGAGAGTGCAAACGATAAATGGGAAGAAGTATATTTTAGTCCTGGTTGATGACTACTCTCGATTTACTTGGGTAAAGTTTCTGAGGACAAAGCATGAAACTCCAGATGTCATCATCAAACTTATCAAGCAGCTTCAGGTTCGACTTAACAAGACTGTTAGAATTATTCGAACAGACAAGACCTAAGTCAATTTTATGAAAGCATTGGAATCAGTCATCAAAGAAGTGTTCCACGACTCCTCAACGAATGGTATAGTTGAAAGACGAAATCGGACCCTTGTTGAAGCTGCAAGAACAATGCTAATTTATTCAAAGGTTCCAATGTTTCTTTGGGCTGAAGCCATTGCCACTGCTTGCTACACCCAAAATCGTTCCCTCATACACACATCTCATGGAAAAACTCCATACGAACTTGTCCATAAATGAAAACCTGATCTCTTCTACCTTCGTGTGTTTGGTGCTTTGTGCTATCCAACAAATGACGGACAAGATTTAGGTAAATTAAAAGCTAAGATGGACATTGGAGTTTTGGTAGGTTATGCATCAAACAAGGGTTACCGAATCTACAACAAAAGAACTCGAGATATCATGGAAACTATTCACGTTACGTTCGATGAGCTGTCCGAGAAAATGGCTCCAGGACAATCAAGTTCTGGACCCGCATCACAACCTTCATTAAGTAGTCCCATTAGTTCCTCTCTTGTACTAAATTTCTCACCAGCAACTCCTTATGTACCTCCTTCAGAAGATGATTTGAAGAAATTGTTTGATCCAATGTTTGATGAACACTATGAGCCAATTGCTAATAATCTATCAAATCCATCAACAAAGGCTGCTCCTATCCCTGTCAATGGAGATAACCCTTCAGTCTCCATGTCATTAAGTCAAGAAGCTCCTACTGCAGATCACTCATTCTTATCATTAGATCCTCAATCATCGAATGTACATCATGGAAATGTTTCTGGCACCAATGATGGAGATAACCCCTTTGCTACTCCCGAAGATGCTTCCTTTGAAAACATATTTGCTCCTGAACCATCATCAGAACCATCTTCATCAGGGGAAAATGACTCTGCTACTTCGGTTCCTCAACAACAACCACATGAACACCTTAGAAAATGGACACATGATCATCCATTAGACAACATCATTGGAAATCCCTCTCGCCCAGTATCCACTCGTAAACAACTTGCAACTGATGCCTTATGGTGCTTTTTCAACTCCATACTATCTAAGATCGAACCAAAAGACGTTAAAACTGCCATGAATGAAGATAACGGTTCAATGCCATGCAAGAAGAAATTCATGAGTTCGATCGACTAGATGTATGGGAATTAGTACCGGCTCCTGACCGTGTGTCTATGATCATTGCTCTAAAGTGGATCTTCAAAGTAAAACTTGAAGAGCATGGTGATGTGTTAAAGAACAAGGCTCGATTAGTTGCAAAAGGATACCGTCAAGAGGAGGGTATTGACTTTGAAGAATCATTTGCTCCAGTTGCACGTATCGAGGCAATCAGAATCTTCCTGGCTAACGCTGCACGTAAGAACATGGTAGTCGTCGATGGATGTAAAGACGGCTTTTCTTAATGGAGATCTTAAAGAAGTCGATATCGTCACCAACCTGGTTTTGTGAATCCGAGCATCCTACACATGTCTATCGCTTGAAGAAGGCTCTTTACGGTTTGAAGCAAGCTCCAAGGGCATGGTACGATACACTATCAAAGTTTCTTCTATCTACAAGATTCAACAAAGGAGCAGTTGATCCGACATTGTTCACCAGAAAGTCAGGCAAACACTTAATCCACGTTCAAATCTATGTTGATGATATTGTTTTTGCCTCGACTGACCCCAATGAATGTGACCGTTTTTCTAAGGAGATGGGCCCCAAATTTCAAATGTAAATGATGGGACAAATGTCATTTTTCTTGGGATTACAAATTTCACAAAGTCCCGGAGGCATTTTTATCAATCAATCTAAATATGCTAATGAAATTTTAAAGAAATTTGAATTTAATTCTTGTGACCCTGTTGACACTCCCATGGTGGAGCGTACTAAACTGGATGAGGACCACTAAGGGAACATGGTTGACCAGACCAAATATCGTAGTATGATTGGGTCCCTGATGTACCTTACTACTAGTAGACCACATTATCTCTGTTTTGTATGCATGTGTGCTAGATACCGTGCTAAGCCTACCAAAAGCACCTTGAAGCTCGTTAAGCGGTCTTTCGGTATCTCCAAAGAACCATCAATATGGGACTTTGGTACCCGAAGGACACCGGTATGTCACTAACACCCTATGCAGATTGACCATGCAGGATGTCAAGACACACGTCAAGCACGTCGGGAGATGCTCGCTTTTTGGGTGATAAGCTTGTGAGCTGGTCTTCAAAGAAACAAATGAGTACTTCTATATCCTCTACAGAGGTGAATACATAGCCATGTCATCTTGTTGTGCTCAAATCCTATAGATGAGATCCCAATTATCTGACTATGGCTTTGAATTTAACAAAATCCCTCTCAGATTGTGATAACAAAGTGCCATTGCTCTCTCATGCAACAACGTTCAACGTCCAACAGCAAAAGCATACGACATTCGACATCATTTCATCGTGGAGCAAGTGGAAAACGGTGTGGTGGGACTATATTTTGTGAGGATGAATACCAGTTAGCAGACATCTTCACCAAAGCTCTTCCTAGAGAACGTTTTGAGTTTATCCTCCGACGACTTGGTCTAAAGAGTCTACAACCGGAAACACTCAAACGTCTTCAAGAGGAAGACGAGGAGTAAAAGTTTTTCTTCATCCATCTCTTGTAAATAGTTATTCAAAAAGAAAAAAAACAAAATTTCAAAACCAACAAAAAGCAAATAGAAAAATATAAAACTTTCAAAAATCCATAAAAATTTGAAAAACTCAAAAAATTTCAAAAATATTGTCGTTTTGTCATGTTTTTCTTGATTCGATAATATCTACGGTCTTTGTGTTGTCATTCAAAGAGTGACACGGGTCTTTAGATGTTGTTCGAATGTCCTTAAATCAATTAAAAAAATTGAGAGAAAGTAAAACAAAGGCTTATAGTCATTTCAGTCTATAACCCGTTTTGTTGGGTTTTAGGTTCCTCAGATCATGAATTATTCTAAGTGTTGGAACCACGGACAGAGTTGATGAAACCACGAACAGAAGAATGAATCCACCGCCGATGTGAAACCGGCTAGTAGTAATATAGAACCACTGCTAATGTATTATAAGCACTGCTAGTTTTGTATAGTCGGTTTAATATTTTGTATTAGATAAATATGGAAAAGATATTTATCTTGTAGGTTACGTATTGTATTATGTAAAGGACTCCTTAGCCTATAAAAGGAGGTCCTAGGTTAGATTAGATTGATGAGTGTCTAAATACTCATCATTTTTGTACCAATTAGACTGCAAAAACATCTGAAAACACTCAGAAATGTATCAAAATGATAAAAATATCACAAATAAGTGTTTTATGTGTTTTAGAAGCAAAAATATCAAAATCGGTGAAAAACGATAAAGTTTGCATAATTGGCGCTTTTAGTCCCCAAGTTTCAAAAGTTGTCAAAACAGTCCCTGGTAAATCTAAATAAAGAAAAATGTTATTCAAGGTCCCTGAAATATTCTAAATTGTCAAAAATGGTCCTTGAATAAATCTTTTGTTAAATGGCAGACAAGGTCCCTGAACTTTTGAAATTGTCAAGTTTGGTCCCTGGAAAATTTGAAAATGTCAAAAATGGTACTTGTACTATTAAAACTTGTCAATTTTAGTCCTTGTGACAACTTTGGAAAATTACAGAATTGGTCCCTCATCTTTCAGAAAATTGCAAAGTTAGTCCTTATGATATTAAAACCCTTTTGACCCCTTTGCCTATTTCTGACCCCCTGCCACTTAACCCTTTTGACCCCTGTCTTTAGCCTTTTTGAACCTCCCAGTCAAACCATGGTCAAACAGATAAGCTTCCCTCCACCTCCTGCTTCCTCTTCCCCACTTGGCCTGCAACTGCAATTCCCTCTCCCAATACCCTCTCCCATCACCTTATCTCTTCCAACCCCCCCTCCTCATCATTACACCTAGTCCACCCCCTACGCAAAATTCAGAGCCGCTGGTCAAATTTCACCTTTCCCGCCAAAACCAACCAATAGCCAAAAGGCACCAAAAGTTATCCAAATGACCTGGAATCAAGTGGGAAGTAATCAGAGGATAGAGAGAGACTCTTTGGAGCTATAAAAGAGGAAGAAGAAAGAGGAAACAAGTAGTAGTTTAGTTTTAATTTCCTTTGTATGTCGTATTTTAAAATTTATGTCTTTAAATTAGTTTTAAACTGTAATTTTTGGTTCCATTGTATTCAATTAAGTTGTTTAAGTATATTAAGACTATTTTCAAGTGGTAATTCACATTGTCTTAGCAGTTCATGTTTCCAAGTCTACTGTGGCAATTCTCATTTTCACACTCTTATGTTCAAGTATTAAGCAGCTTAATTTTAAGCTAAAATAAGCTTAATAAAGCTTCTTATAGCTTCCTGTAAGCTTGCAATCATTTTCAAACAAAATTGTTATATGGTCAACAAAAGTCAAACTAGGCCAAGCATTGGACATGGTGATGAAATGGGGTTGATGCAGTGGTGAAATTGGGTTGGAATAGTCCCAGTTAGTGTAGTATTGGGTTTGGTTTTACTTTGCAAATCAGTTGGTCATCCAGTAAGTGAGTATTCCACTTTTCACTTTCAAGTCTAAATTGCATAGTATGCTTGTACCTATATCTGTGGTTAACATTGGTCCTTGCCTGTTTATTTGAATTTAAGTAGTTAAATTAGAGTGAGTTTGATCATTAATGTTAATTAGTTCAGTGTTTAGGTAAGTTTTTATTACAAATCAAGAGGATATAGAGTGTTTGGAACTAGCGCTAGAATCGAGTTTTAGGTCTGTTTATTGGATTAGGATTATTGATCCAGGTCTATTGAGTTCATTTAGACTCATTTGAGTCAAATACTTGTGCCTGCAAAGCCCTATAGTCAAAATCATCTATCAAATGTCCTAACTGTCCTTTATTCATTGGAATTTTTGATGTCCAAAAGTTTGTTTTGTGTTTAACTTTCATATATACAACTTGCAGTAGCATCATTATACCTTAATACACCATTATCAGTCCTTAAATCAAGATTAAAACTCAAATAAGTCAACTTTTCAGTTTTGATAAAAAGTCAAAATTGCATAAACCTCAGTTTTGGCCAAGTTAGATGGATTTTTCAAGAGCTTATTTCTAGGTCATTTCAAATGAAATCTGTTGTTTTAAAAAGCCCTACTGGTCTATTTTCTTATGTCCATTTTAGCATAATTTTGAGAATTTTCTATAAGCCCTTAAACTGCTTTTCAATAATGGCTTAAATGCCCTGTGCACAAAACTCAGCTTATGCTGAGTTTTCTCAGTTTGTGCAAGCCCTTGCACAGAGCTTGTTAGAGCTCACCTAGGTCTAATTTTTGGTTTAGAGGTTCTTAGCCAGGTCTTGTTCAAGTTCCAATTTCTGTTTTCCTGTTTCCAGCTTATTTGATTGCTTATTTCTCAACCCAAAGTAGGCACCTAAACTCGTCTTTAGCTTAAAATCTCATAAACTCAAATCTGTGTAATCAGCTTATCAGAGGTTGCAGCTTGTTGATTCTTGTTGCATTTGAGTTCCTTTAGCTTATTGTAGCTTCCATTTCAGTTTGGTGCCTTTTGGTGTGCTTTTGGCTTATCCAAGTGCTTATTTATAAGCACTTGGCACATCAGATCCTTATTCCTCCATATAACCCCTTGTTTTTCCAATTTTCCTAGATTCCTTATATTATTTTTGAGTTTTCCTGAAATTCTCAGATTTTTCTAAATTGGTTTGCTATTTTTCTTAATTTAAAATAGTTTTTAAGCATTTTTAATTAGTATTTAATACAAAAATTAAGAAAAGGTTCAAAAAAATAATTTTTCATTTTTCTTAAGTTAAGTTAAATATAAAAAGACAAAAAAATATTTTTCTAGATTTTTCTTAGTTAAATTTGTATTTTTAAATAATTTAATTAGTTTTTAATAGTTTAAAATTCCTAAAAAATAGAAAAATAATCAGAAAAATACAAAAATAGTTTTGAAAATTCTATTTTGATATTTTAGATTTTTCTAAGTCTTAATTTTATTTTTCTAGCTTTATTTCCTAATTTCTTGTCTTTTAAGTTATTATTTAATAGTTAAAAATAGTTTTTAATTAATAATAATTAATTAAATAGTTATAAAAATAATTTTCTTTTTCTAATAATTTTATTTTATCATTAGGTTTGTAAAAATGTCATTTTCATATTTTTAGGATTTATATTGTGTAAGTTTCACGTTTTCATTTGTACGTTACGTAGTTTTTAAATTTCAGTTTTATAAAAACATAAAAACAAAAACATCATTTTGCAAATAGTGATAGCGTTTATTTAATATCTTTAATCTTTTTAATTTCCTTTAATTTACATTTTAGCCCTTGTAGTTTATGTCCTTTTTCCTTAGTTATAATAAATCACAAATCTCTTTCCCGTTCAAATCTCTCGATCACTTTACGTTTGACTAATCTCGCATACTCGTTGGGACTTAACACAGGGGAAACACTATACTCTCCGATCTTCATTGCATTCGTATACAGCAGTTTTAAGTCGATTACGGTCGGCCATTCACAAGTGGCGAGCTTGAGTGATTTAGCTTGACTGTTTTGCGTGATCAAATTTTAGCGGCCAGCCGGGCAAGCTAATAGTCTTACGTTTAGCAGATTAGTGATTTGAATATTCACTCCTTGTTTATACCATCTATATGTTTATATTTTCTTATAAAACCCAAAAGATTTTCATTCTTTGTTTTTGCAAAATGTTTATCCAAAAATACCAAAAATATTCCTCTTTACCCTCTTACTCTTTTGATTCTTCATTTCTTACCCTCTAGAACCATTTGATTCTTTCTATGTCTTATCCTCACCCTCTTGGTTGTCAAAGGTGTGGTGGTCCTTATAATGGTGGCAATTGCCCCAGTTGTAGCATGGTGGAATCAGGAAACGGGTCTGTCTATAACCAAGATCCCTATTCCTACCATAACACAACTGATTTATTCCATCAGCTACCACACTGTGAGACTCAGCTTTTATCGTTGTGAGTACTCGTGGTGGTTCACACTCCAGTTCTGATTGTCAATCGGGAAACACGCTTGTCTATGAGCAGGTTCCTGATAACAATTATGATTACAAAACATATGACTCACCACATCCAGTTTCTTGTTGTGAGTATTGTGGAGGTCCTCACTCTAGCTCGGATTGTCAAACAGGGAATTCATTTCCTTGTAACAATTACGACTCTTCGCTTCAAGACCAACCTCCACAATACCAAATGATTCAAGCAACTCCTCATGAAACTACGACAGACCTTCTACTGAAGAGTCTTGAGTTATTAAAAGAACTTAAGGAAGAGTCGGCTATGTCACACGAGAAATCCATGGAAGAATTGTTAGCGGAGGAACGGGCTGCTAAATTAGATTCCCATATTGCCATTGAAAACACCTGTTAGGGAATCAATTAGACTACAAAAAGCATTCAAATCTAGCTCTCGATTCCGTTTCATTCCTGATGATGATGATGATGATGTTACCCTTGATATTAGTGAATTATGTACAGATTCATCAAATTCATCAGTTGATATTCCTTCCGTGGAAAATCGAGGAAAAGACTATGATGGAATTACTAGAGTAAGAACAAATGTTAAGTATAAAACATATGTATGCTAGTCCTTCTAAACTCTCCCTCAGTCTGTTATCACACCCGAGGTTCACACTCACTCTCGAACATGGGGATGAGTATCTTGACACTGTTCTAAAAGGAATCGGACGAATTCATAAAGTCTAGTGTTGAGAACCTTGTCCCAAACCCGAGAGAGTCACAGGGAACTTCTGATCATGTGTGTGATTCTATTCCCCCTATTGAGTGTTCAAAAGATCATTTTGAAACTTTCTCTGATGTTAGCGACGATTGTACTTCTTATGAAAACATCGAGTATGTTGAGACATCTCTCCCTCAGACTGATGTTGATCATCATCTTGAGGAGTTCACCTATGAACTCACTCACACCAATCCACTTTCATCAGAAAGTAGTGATAATCTTTCTGATTTCAAAGTTGATCTGGGAGAGACTGAAAGTCTCCTTGATAATGATCGTTCACTCACTTCTTATCCCAACAAATCAATAGAGAATATTAATCACTTTGTTCCTGAAACATTCAAAACAACTCTCACCAATCCTCTATTTGAATTCGACTCTGAATTCACTTTAATTTATGTGAATCCACTCTTTGATACTCAGATTGAGGATAGTGATGAGTCTACAGTGGAACAAGAATTCACAGATTTACATCTTGTGATTGATTCTCTTCACGAGGAGTTCGCCGGTGAACTCACTCATATCATATCTCCGCCGGAGTATGATAATTTCTACTTTGATCTAGACACACCCATAATATGTCTTGATCAAGCGAGCTTAACTGAGGAGATTCATGAAACTATGAATTCTCCTATTGAGGATGAAGAGTTAGTCATGATTTGTATCATGATTTTCTTTCTTTTCTTCATATATCCCGTGGCTTCCCCTGTTCTTCACTCCTTCGGGAATGAAGACATTATCTTTGACCCCGGCATTTCCATGTACCATTTGTGAGCCGGGTCTGTCTCTATATCTCATCGGTGTGGAACTTTCTCGTGCTTCAAATGTTTGTCCAAACATCTTGAATGAAAGTCCGATGGAGATTGTTTCTTCCACTTTGCTTCCCCATGAACCAATTAATGCGGGGTCGAGTCAAGCTAGCGACTCGGTAATCAAAAACAGTAGCATGCCATATGGGTTTTCCCCCATATTTCTGACTTCTTTCTATTTTCTACCCCCCTAGTGGGGGGGGGTTGCCCCACATGTTGTGTATATATGCAAGTTTCTAAAAAAAAAAATCCTTGCTAAATAATGGCCGTAGTATTTCCCTTTACGTTTATGTTTCGCATAACCGCCGGTACTTTGAATATTGAGGGCAATATTCATTTCTAAGTGTGGTGGGGAATTCTCACGAATTTTATCATGTAATTATACCGCCTAATTCCCCCATTTTTGGCCAAAATTTTTTTTGGAGTAAGTGTTTTGCACTTACTCATTTGGTTATCAGTCCGCCTTGTCTAATAAACAAAAGGATTGGCTAATCCAGGAGCAAACGGCTCTTGGTAAAGATATCTCAAATCCGTTGACGGCTTGCAATTTGCCCAAAATTGTATGGTATTCAGCTCACCATATCCTAAAAAGTGAAGAGTTGGCTAGCCCGCAAGTTTATGGCTTGTGGTAAAGGCAGTGGAAAAACCATAATTGGTAATCGACTCACCAAAGATAATATTGATAATTTATCTAAGAGTTGGCTAGTCCAGAGCAAACGGCTTCTGGTAAAGACAAATCAAATCCGTTGGAAGTTGGTGATTTGCTCAAAATCACATGGTTATCAGTGTACCATGGTTCTTACTTGAACTGAAATATTTGGCTACCTGAAGTAATGGCTTTTGGTAAAGAGATGAAATCCATTAATTTTTCTCAAAACATTGCTAGAGACTAGCAATATCTTCATGTGATTGATGAGTGTCTAAATACTCATCATTTTTGTACCAATTAGATCGCAAAAACATCCTGAAAACACTGAAATGTATCAAAATGATAAAATATCACAAATAAGTGTTTTATGTGTTTTAAATGCAAAAATATCAAAATCCGGTGAAAAACGTATAAAGTTTGCATAATTGGCAGCTTTAGTCCCCCAAGTTTCAAAAGTTGTCAAAAACAGTCCCTTGTAAATCTAAATAAAGAAAAATGTTATTCAAGGTCCCTGAAATATTCTAAATTGTCAAAAATGGTCCTTGAATACATCTTTTGTTAAATGGCGACATAGGTCCCCTGAACTTTTGAAATTGTCAAGTTTGGTCCCCGAAAATTTGAAAATGTCAAAAATGGTACTTGTACTATTAAAACTTGTCAATTTTAGTCCTTGTGACAACTTTGGAAAATTACAGAATTGGTCCTCATCTTTCTAAAATTGCAAAGTTAGTCCTTATGATATTAAAACCCTTTTGACCCCTTTGCCTATTTCTGACCCCCTGCCACTTAACCCTTTTGACCCCTGTCTTTAGCCTTTTTGAACCTCCCAGTCAAACCATGGTCAAACAGATAAGCTTCCCTCCACCTCCTGCTTCCTCTTCCCCACTTGGCCTGCAACTGCAATTCCCTCTCCCAATACCCTCTCCCATCACCTTATCTCTTCCAACCCCCCTCCTCATCATTACACCTAGTCCACCCCCCTACCTGCAAAATTCAGAGCCAGTGGTCAAATTTCACCTTTCCCGCCAAAACCAACCAATAGCCAAAAGGCACCAAAAGTTATCCAAATGACCTGGAATCAAGTGGGAAGTAATCAGAGGATAGAGAGAGACTCTTTGGAGCTATAAAAGAGGAAGAAGAAAGAGGAAACAAGTAGTAGTTTAGTTTTAATTTCCTTTGTATGTCGTATTTTAAAATTTATGTCTTTAAATTAGTTTTAAACTGTAATTTTTGGTTCCATTGTATTCAATTAAGTTGTTTAAGTATATTAAGACTATTTTCAAGTGGTAATTCACATTGTCTTAGCAGTTCATGTTTCCAAGTCTACTGTGGCAATTCTCATTTTCACACTCTTATGTTCAAGTATTAAGCAGCTTAATTTTAAGCTAAAATAAGCTTAATAAAGCTTCTTATAGCTTCCTGTAAGCTTGCAATCATTTTCAAACAAAATTGTTATATGGTCAACAAAAGTCAAACTAGGCCAAGCATTGGACATGGTGATGAAATGGGGTTGATGCAGTGGTGAAATTGGGTTGGAATAGTCCCAGTTAGTGTAGTATTGGGTTTGGTTTTACTTTGCAAATCAGTTGGTCATCTGTAAGTGAGTATTCCACTTTTCATTTTCAAGTCTAAATTGCATAGTATGCTTGTACCTATATTTGTGGTTAACATTGGTCCTTGCATGTTTATTTGAAGTTAAGTAGTTAAATTAGAGTGAGTTTGATCATTAATGTTAATTAGTTCAGTGTTTAGGTAAGTTTTTATTACAAATCAGTAGGATATAGAGTGTTTGGAACTGCTGCTAGAACTGAGTTTTAGGTCTGTTTATTGGATTAGGATTATTGATCCAGGTCTATTGAGTTCATTTAGACTCATTTGAGTCAAATACTTGTGCCTGCAAAGCCCTATAGTCAAAATCATCTATCAAATGTCCTAACTGTCCACTGTTGGAATTTTTGATGTCCAAAAGTTTGTTTTGTGTTTAACTTTCATATATACAACTTGCAGTAGCATCATTATACCTTAATACACCATTATCAGTCCTTAAATCAAGATTAAAACTCAAATAAGTCAACTTTTCAGTTTTGATAAAAAGTCAAAATTGCATAAACCTCAGTTTTGGCCAAGTTAGATGGATTTTTCAAGAGCTTATTTCTAGGTCATTTCAAATGAAATCTGTTGTTTTAAAAAGCCCTACTGGTCTATTTTCTTATGTCCATTTTAGCATAATTTTGAGAATTTTCTATAAGCCCTTAAACTGCTTTTCAATAATGGCTTAAATGCCCTGTGCACAAAACTCAGCTTATGCTGAGTTTTCTCAGTTTGTGCAAGCCCTTGCACAGAGCTTGTTAGAGCTCACCTAGGTCTAATTTTTGGTTTAGAGGTTCTTAGCCAGGTCTTGTTCAAGTTCCAATTTCTGTTTTCCTGTTTCCAGCTTATTTGATTGCTTATTTCTCAACCCAAAGTAGGCACCTAAATCCTGTCTTTAGCTTAAAATCTCATAAACTCAAATCTGTGTAATCAGCTTATCAGAGGTTGCAGCTTGTTGATTCTTGTTGCATTTGAGTTCCTTTAGCTTATTGTAGCTTCCATTTCAGTTTGGTACCTTTTGGTGTGCTTTTGGCTTATCCAAGTGCTTATTTATAAGCACTTGGCACATCAGATCCTTATTCCTCCATATAACCCCTTGTTTTTCCAATTTTCCTAGATTCCTTATATTATTTTTAAGTTTTCCTGAAATTCTCAGATTTTTCTAAATTGGTTTGCTATTTTTCTTAATTTAAAATAGTTTTTAAGCATTTTTAATTAGTATTTAATACAAAAAATTAAGAAAAGGTTCAAAAAAATAATTTTTCATTTTTCTTAAGTTAAGTTAAATATAAAAAGACAAAAAAATATTTTTCTAGATTTTTCTTAGTTAAATTTGTATTTTTAAATAATTTAATTATTTTTAATTAGTTTAAAATTCCTAGAAAATAGAAAAATAATCAGAAAAATACAAAAATAGTTTTGAAAATTCTATTTTGATATTTTAGATTTTTCTAAGTCTTAATTTTATTTTTCTAGCTTTATTTCCTAATTTCTTGTCTTTTAAGTTATTATTTAATAGTTAAAAATAGTTTTTAATTAATAATAATTAATTAAATAGTTATAAAAATAATTTTCTTTTTCTAATAATTTTCTTTTATCATTAGGTTTGTAAAAATGTCATTTTCATATTTTTAGGATTTATATTGTGTAAGTTTCACGTTTTCATTTGTACGTTACGTAGTTTTTAAATTTCAGTTTTATAAAAACATAAAAACAAAAACATCATTTTGCAAATAGTGATAGCGTTTATTTAATATCTTTAATCTTTTTAATTTCCTTTAATTTACATTTTAGCCCTTGTAGTTTATGTCCTTTTTCCTTAGTTATAATAAATCACAAATCTCTTTCCCGTTCAAATCTCTCGATCACTTTACGTTTGACTAATCTCGCACAGCTCGTTGGGACTTAACGACCTGGGGAAACACTATACTCTCCTGAACTTCATTGCATTCGGCTACGCAGTTTAAGCGATTACGGCGCCATTCACAAGTGGCAGGCTTGAGTGATTTAGCTTGACTGTTTTGCGCGGATCATTACGTATGTTTTGCTATATCTAAGGTCGATACACTTCAAGGTTGTAAAACCCTAATACTGGTTAGAGTATTCGTATTAATAATAATATTGAGGTGTTGAATGTTTATTGTTCTTCTTCTTAAGATTAAGTATTAAATTCCGCGTAATACTTAATAAGTCTTTGTTAAGTCAGTTTCTATAAAGTATCGTTTGCTCAACTGGGATCAACAAGTGGTATCAGAGCGTGTGATCTAGAAACTGGAACCAAGAAGAAGTTTAGTTAAGTTCTATTCAAGTAAGTTAAGATGTCTGACGAAACTCACATGGTTACTGCATCAAAGGTGCCCATGCTCAAGCAGGGTGAGTACCAAGTTTGAAAAATGCGAATGAGGCAATACATTCGTATGATCGATTACACCATCTGGGATGTTGTTGAAAAGGGTGATACTCTTCCTAAGAAGGGTGATGATGGTAAAGAGATAGCCATTGTTAGTGAACTTGACAAGGCTAGAAGGAAGCTGGAGATCAAAGCTCATAGTATTCTCTCTATGGGAATACCTAATGAATATGCTTTGGACTTTGAACAATATGAGTCTGCTAAAGAGTTAATGGATGCTATTGAAACAAGGTTTGTTGGTAATGAAGCTACCAAGAAATCAAGGAAGAACATGCTCAAGCATTAGCTTGAAAACTTCACTGATCTTAGTGGAGAAAAACTTGATGGCACTTATAACAGACTTTAAAAACTCATCAGCCAACTGAAGTTAGTGGACTACAAAGTTGCTCAAGAAGATATCAACTTGAAGTTCATCAGAAGTTTATCACCTGACTGGGCTGTGCACACAGTTGTGTGGAGAAATAAGGATGACTTTGAAAAGATGACTCTGGACAATCTCTACAACAACTTGAAAGTTTATGAGTCTGAGAACAACATTGCTGGTGCATCTTCTACTAATCAAAACATTGCTTTTGTTTCCACTAATAACAAGAGCTCACTGGATGTATCCACTGCTTCCTATGGAATAACCACGGCCATTGCTAACAATACCACTGTTAGTGATAATGTCAGTGATGGTGCAATTTGTGCTTTTCTGGCTGATTTAACTACCAGTGTTACTGTTTTGAATCAAGATTTAGATCAAATTGATCCTGATGATCTTGAAGAGATAAATCTTCAATGGTAGATGGCAATGTTGACTCTCCAAGCAAGGAAGTTTTTGAGAAGAACTGGAAGGCAAGTTAAGTATGATGGTCAAAGGAGAGCTGGATTTGACAAAAGCAAGATGGAGTGCTTTAACTGCAAAAAGAATGGTCACTTTGCTAGGGAATGTAGAGCTCCCAAGAGGATTGAAGGCATCAAGAAGACCACTGAAGAGCCTGCTTCTTCTTCAGCATTAGTTGCTTAAGATGGTATTGGTGATTATGACTGGAGTGATCAGATTGAAGAAGGTCCCAATGCAGCTTTTCTTGCTAGTGAAGCTTCTAAAGAGCATAACTTTGCTCTTATGGCCTATGCTTCATCTTCTGGTTCAGATTCTGAGGTATCTAATGATTCTAAAAATTCTACTTGTTCCTTTAAATCATGTCAAGATAACTTAGAATCAAAAAAAGCTATTATTGAGAGTTTGAGAAAAGAAGTAGATAGACTTTCACTTGATAACTTAGGTTATAAAGTTGGTCTTCAGATTGTTGAAGAAAAACTTAATTTCTGTATTAAATGAAAGTTTGAGTATGTCGATAAGATTAATATACTAGGTGGTGAAATTTGTCACACCCCCAAATTACCTGTTTTGCAGCGGAATGGAATTCCTGGGGATTGACTGTCATAGCATCACAATCGCAGTTATATTGAACGACCTAAAGTGTCGTTTGGAAAACACATCGTTTGATTTAATAAAACAATCAGAGTTTACAAAATGTAGGTCCCAAATGAAAATCAACTTGTGCGGAAATAAGTTTGTTACAATTCAAACGATGTTTTAAAGTGCATAAATCCATGAGAGACGCGTCGTCACCACGACTCTTATGATAAGTCCACATGCATGCCATGAAGTGTATGCCTTAGATACCTGAGATAAAACATGCTAAAAAGTGTCAACACAAAGGTTGAGTGAGTTCATAGAGTTTGTGTTGAAATGTGAAGCCTTTCAAAATCGTTTATGCAAAGAAAGGCATTAAATCCACTCAGCCCAAGTTCGCCATACAAAACTTGCAACCTGTGTGTTTACAACCCACTGCCAAAATATGTATAATTTATGTTCAAACACATGATGTCAAATGAATTCACATAATAGTGCATGACTTAATGTATCAATAGTTCAATGAAAATCCCAAGACATTCAGCTCAATGATGTTCCCAAGACATTTAGCTCAATAATAATCCCAAGACATTCAGCTCAATGATAATCCCAAGACATTCAGCTCAATGATAATCCCAAGACATTCAGCTCAATGATAATCCCAAGACATTCAGTTCCATGATAATCCCAAGACATTCAGTTCCATGATTTATGATATAGGATATGACTAAACATTCAGTTCAGTTAAGGTGTAGTTTCAAATAATCATGATAGTCATAAAAATAGTTGAGCATGTATCTCCCCCAAAAGTAATTCATAACAGTTAAAAGAGTAGGGGCTATGACTCACAGTAATATATAAATAATTAAGCATGTATCTCCCCCAAAAATAGTGCAAAACAATTGAAAATAGGGGCCATGAACTCACTTGGTAAAATGAGGCGATGACAAAAGTGAGTACACCGAGATGTAGTGTGATACTTTAACCTTGACTAGCTACTTTGATGAGGTGATTAGAACAAGGATTGACCTAAACACCCTAGGTTTTTATTTCAAAACCTAAACAAGAGTGTATACTAGATTGTTTTAAACACTTGACTTGGAAAAACTTGGGATGATCTCCTTGGATCCTTGTGGCTGCCGTTTTCTTTGGAGAGGAAGACAAGAGAGAATGAAAAACTAGACTAACTTTAATAATTGTTGAGAATGAAATGAAGTATATGTATAATAATGTATATGTATAAGAGATATTTGCAAGACAAGATCCACCATTTAGGGGAGTTGATGGATCTTGTCTAGTTCCTTTATTTATTATGTAATTGAATGTGTAAGAAAAATGAGGTCATATAAACATAATTTGTAACTAGTACATATATATATATGTGCAATTAGAGTAGTGTTGTCTAAAAATAATTTTTTTAATGGATCAAAGTAAAATATATTGAGGTCATAAAAATTGTAAAAAATACATTTCTTGAAAGATTTGAGTGAATAAATATTTATCGGGTTGAATTTAAAGAAACCGTCGTAATTATATAAATTTAACGATTTATATACAAAATAAATTTAAAACACTAGGTAACTCAAAATATTATTTTTATAAACTAAATGTAAGTATAAAAATATATCGGGATCATTTTTGGAAGTATCGGATTAAATGTTCAAAATAATAACTTACGCGGCAACGTTTATTTAATATGAAATTTATGCGTTTAAGGTGAAATGCAAAATCATGAATGAACTAACATGATGCAAATGATGTTAATGAAATGTAGACTAAACTTAGTCTATATGAAATGTTCGTGATGATATGATCATGAATTCGCCGCTAAACCATTAAGGTTACGCGAATTTGGAACACGTAAACCTAGTTTACGATAAATGATGAAATTGTGAAGCATGAATTGTTTTGAGAAATGACCTGAAAGTACGAGTTGTCACAAAATTGATCTTAAGGACAGAGAAATTAAGATGCTTAAAAGGAAACTAGAAGAGGCAGAGAGTGTAAAACAAGAAGCCCTAGTAGAAAAAGAAAAAACATGTTGTTAGGGTTGCTAAAACACAATATGCTTCTGATCTAGTAAATAAGCCAATTGGTCAAAAACTAGTCAAGGAGGGTACTGGTCTTGGATACAATAATATGCCACCACCCTCTCTGATGAAACATGCACCACCTACAAAAGAACTGTCATTTAGTAGTGAATTCAGTTTTAACAAAGCTGTAGAAGAGATTAGTAAGACTGAAACAACTAAGATAGGTTCTATTAAGTCATCTGATGCTCCCACTATTGAAGATTGGGAATTAGATTATGAGGAAGTTAGATCTGAATCAACTCAGCCTGAAAAGATAGAAAATGTAAAGAAAGTTGATTCTGAACAAGCCAACCTTGTGCCTAGATTTGGAGCACAAATTTCTAGGAAAGTGGTAGACTACAAGGAAGTACCTAGGGAAAATGTAAAGAAACTGGAAGGCTTGTTTTACATGTGGTAGTTTTGAGCACTTACAGAGAAACTGTTATAAAAACCAACCACAAGTTTGGAATCAATAGAGGAGGGTAAATCATCAAAATTCTTCAAAGAAAACAATCCCTCATCCTAACAATAAAATGATTCATAGGGCAGTGTTAATGAGGAATGGTAAAACAAAATCAATAATCAATGCTGCACCCAAATGGGTTCCAACCACTGCTAAGCAAAATATAAACACGGCTAAGCAAAATCAATCCACTGCTAAGCAAAATATCACCATTGATACAAAAGAAGTTTTAAAAATTCCAAAGGTGATAACTGACACAGTGGTTGGAAACCATTTTTATGTTGTTATGGCCTCAGCTAGCTGACAATGGAAACCTAAGACCAAGGTTTTACATCATGTCAGCTGTGCATCAATGGACTTAAAGAAATTTGATTATGTTGATGCACAGGGCAGACCTAAGTCAATATTGGCTTGGGTCCACAAAAGGAACTAATTTGTTTAAATTCATGTGCAGGGCAATCTACAAGATGAGCTAAAAGACAAAGGAATTTTTGATAGTGGTTGCTCTGGGCACATGACTTAGGATGGAAGCAACCTGGAGGATTTTGAAGCTTTTGATGGAGGATATGTGGCTTTTGGCAATGATCCAAAGGGAGAAAAGATACTTGGCAGAGGCACAATCAGAACAGGAAAATTAGACTTTGAAAAGGTCTATCTGGTACATGGACTTAAGTACAGTTTATTCAGTGTTTCTCAAATGAGTGATAAGAAAAACTGGGTACTTTTTGGGGAAACTGAGTGTGTGGTGTTGTCTCCTGATTTTATAATGCCTGATGAAAAGTATATACAGCTTAGGGTTCCTAGGAAGGAAAACATATATTGTTTTGATCTTAAAGATGTAATTCCTAATAGGTCCTTAACCTGTTTGTTTGCTAAGGCATCAGTAGATGAGTCTAAATTGTGGCATAGAAGGCTAGGACACCTGAATTTCAAAACAATCAATAAACTTGTAAAGGGCAACTTAGTGAGAGGGTTACCTTCTAAGGTTTTTGAGTGTAAGGAACTTTGTGTGGCTTGTCAGAAAGGAAAACAACATAGAGCTTCTTGTAAGACCAAAACTGTAAACACCATCACACAACCACTATTTATGCTTCATATGGACTTATTTGGACCTACCTTTGTTAAACGTTTGAACCATAAGCAGTACTGCCTAGTTATCACTGATGATTATAGTAGATTTTGTTGGGTATACTTTTTGGCTGCTAAGAGTGAGACTAGTGAGATCCTCAAGAGTTTCATTACTAAGATAGAAAATCTAGTAAACAAAAAGGTCAAGGTAATCAGATGTGATAATGGAACTGAGTTTAAGAATGATGTGATGAATCAGCCTGTGTAGCTAAGGGTATAGAAAGACAGCTTTAGTGTTGCTAGAACACCACAACAAAATGGTGTAGCTGAAAGGAAAAATAGGACACTAATTGAGGCTGCTAGGACAATGTTGTCAGAATCTAAACTACCAACTACCTTTTGGGCTGAAGCTGTAGGTACTGCATGTTATGTGCAGAATAGAAGTAAGGTAGTGAAGCCTCATAACAAGACCCCCTATAAATTGTTACATAATAGGAAGCCCATGATTACATTCCTAAAACCTTTTGGGTGAACTGTTACTATCTTGAATACCATAGACTACCTAGGCAAGTTTCAAGAAAAAGCAGATGATGGATACTTTTTAGGCTATTCTTCTAATAGTAAAGCCTTTAGAGTATACAATAGGAGGACTAGGATTATTGAAGAGAACTTACATGTTCAGTTTAGTGAAGAGACTCCTAGTGTTGAGACCAAAGGACCAGACTGGCTGTTTAACATTGATATGCTAACCAAATCTATGAATTATGAGCCTGTCATTGCAGGAACTTCCACTAATATTGATGCAGGTACACAAAAGGATTCTGATGCAGAAATAAATTCTAAGGAAGCTGATTCTCCAAAGGAGTTCTATTTGGATGAAAAGTGGAAAGCTGGTTATGTCTTACCCATCATTGATAAGCAAGGTCTCACTGATGATGATGCATGAATTCTGGAAGCCAAGTTGATCATCATCAAGATAAGGATGAGTTGTTGAAAGATAACTCAGTATCGGTAGAAGAAATTGAAAGAAAGAAAAGGCATTTTGAAAGCACTGCTAAGCTAAACTAAAGCACAGCTAGGTATAATGAAAGCACTGCTAAGCCAACTTCTACCACTACCAGTACAAGTGAAACCCCGGTTGCAAGTACTGATGATAGTACTTTCTTTGGACCAATTGCAAAGCCATTATTTGGTGAAGAGGAGTATCCACATGATCCTGACATGCCTGCTTTGGAAGAGATTGATACTCCTACTGAAGACATGGATGATTTCTTCAATGCTGATTTTACTAATTTGGATACTGTCATTCATGAAAGTCCAATCACTACCACAAGGATTCACAAGATTCATCCCAAGGAACAAATACTTGGAAATTTGAATACCCCAGTTCAAACAAGAAGCAAGGTTAAGAACACTAAAACCTTTTCTGAGCAAGGTTTCTTTGCAAGATCACTTCACAAAAGAAATAGTCATAAAGATCTGCAAAATTGCCTGTTTGCTTGTTTTCTGTCTCAAAAGGAGCCCAAGAGAGTGGAAGAAGCTTTGTCTGAAGAAGGATGGGTAGAATCAATGCAAGAGGAGCTTCTACAGTTTAAGCTTCAAGAGGTTTGGACATTGGTTGACCTTCCTAATGGAAAGAGGGCAATTGGGACAAAATGGGTGTTCAGAAATAAGAGGGATGAAAGAGGGATTGTGGTAATGAACAAATCAAGGCTGGTTGCTCAAGGATACACACAAACTGAAGGCTTGGATTATGATGAAGTATTTGCTCCAGTTGCAAGAATTGAGGCTATTAGATTATTTTTAGCATATGCTTCATTCAAGAATTTTGTGGTGTATCAGATGGATGTTAAAAGTGCCTTTCTGTATGGCACAATTGATGAGGAGGTTTATGTTTGTCAACCTCCTGGTTTTGAAGATCCTGATCATCCTGACAAGGTTTACAGGGTGAAGAAGGCTATGTATGGGTTGCATCAAGCTCCTAGGGCATGGTATGAGTGCCTGTCTACTTATTTGATGGACAATGGATTTAAAAGAGGGTTGATTGATAAGACTTTGTTCATTAGGAAGCACAAGGATGATATTTTACTGGTTCAGGTCTATGTAGATGACATCATCTTTGGCTCAACAAATAAGGAGCTATGCAAGGATTTTGAGAAACTTATGCATGATAAGTTTCAGATGAGTTCTATGGGAGAACTCACTTTCTTTTTGAGGCTACAGGTTCAACAAAGGACTGATGGCATTTTCATTAGTCAAGACAAGTATGTAGCAGATGTTTTGAAGAAGTTTGGGTTTCAGGATGTGAAGAGTGCTAGTACCCCTATGGAGACTCAGAAACCACTGCTACCAGATGATGGAAGTCCCAAAGTTGATTTGAAGTTGTATAGGTCCATGATTGGATCTTTGATGTATCTCACTGCATCTAGGCCAGATATAATGTTCTCAGTATGTGTGTGTGCAAGATTTCAAGTCACACCCAATACATCACACATGAATGCTGTTAAGATAATCTTTAGATATCTTAAAGGTCATCCTAAATTGGGCCTTTGGTATTCTAAGGATTCACCTTTTGATTTGGTGGCCTATACAGATAGTGGTTATGCTGGTGCTAGTTTGGATAGGAAATCTACAACTAGAGGATGTCAGTTTTTGGGAAGCAGACTAATTTTATGGCAGTGTAAAAAGCAAACAATAGTGGCAAATTCTACAACTGAAGCTGAATATGTGGCTGCTGCTAGTTGCTGTGGTCAAGTTCTTTGGATTCAGAATCAATTGCTGGATTTTGGGTACAATTTTCTGCATACTAAGATTTACATTGATAATAACAGTACAATTTGCATCATTAAAATCCTGTTTTACATTCTAGAACTAAACATATTGAGATAAGGCATCATTTTATTAGAGATTGTAATGAGAAAAGGTTGATTCAAATGGTAAAAATCCATACTGATTTCAATGTTGCTGATCTTCTCACTAAAGCTTTTGATGTGGGGAGGTTTCAGTACCTTGTAGTTAGTATTGGAATGATTAATCTCTAAATCTCAACTTGTTTTGTAAAAGTTTGTATAAGAATTGTACTATTATTAGGTGATCTTAGTATTGCTATTTTTGTTCTAACCACTGATAGTACACTTGAACCCACTGTTAGTGAATTTCAACCCACTGCTAGTCAACCCCAAACCACTGTTAAACCTATTTTGTGGACTAGGAGGAGGAAGGGCACCAAGCTACCTCAGGATGGTGTTAGTGGTGTTGTTCATGAGGCTGTCACAAGTTGTGGAGGTGACATGATTGGAAGGGCTTCTACTACTGATTCATGCTTAGATGCTGGTCAGGATAGTGGAAACATCATTAAGACCCAACCTTTGGCAACTCCTAATGTGGAGAGTTCCTTGGAACTTAACATAGGTGGAGGAATCCCTAGCCAACTGGCTCACTCAGTGCATAGATGATCGGCAAGGTCCGATGCTATGTTTACTTTATCCAAGGATTCGCTCTCGAGCAACACAGCTCGAAGTGATGAGGATAGTTTGGAACATGAAAATGAATTGACGGATCCTAAACTGGTACATGATGACTTTTCTAATGAACCACCTCTCGCACCGCTTAACACAGTCGAAGTGTGGAGGATATTCTTGAACGCTTAAATGAATTGACGGCTAAATGTACCAAACTGGAGGATACAATCTCAAGTCTTCAAGAGTTGGCTGTGTTTCAGGGTAAAGAGATTAGGAGGCTGAAGCACAGGAAGTTTGTTTTGGAGAAAGTGAGGAGACCTGGGATTGCTGTTTTAAGGCATATGAGAAAGTTCGGAAAGAAGGTGGATTCCTATCCAACTGTGAATATGGAGAATGTACCCAAACAGGGGAGGAATGAAGGCATGAATTCAGGGGAGGCTATAGATGTGCATATGGATGAGGATGTGGATAGTGGAGATCAAGCAGAACAATTTTTGGTATCTGATAAAGATGGGAATGAAGCTATTCTTGAAAGTTTGAAGACTGTGGTAGAAGATGAGGTGATGCAGGACACAACCACTGATAGTGTGTCTGCAACCACGGCTAGTATTCTTGAAACCACTGCTGCAGTTTCAGATAAGGTAATCATAACCACTCCCACTTTAAACGTACCTACTGCTATCATAACCACTTCTACAATTGTTACAACCACCTCTGTATCACCACCTAAATCTAAAGAAGTTGAGAAGGAAATTTCAAGTACATTGATCAATCTAAGCAAAACCTCAACTAACCCTACACCCATCATTGCACCTGTTTCATTATCTTTTAAATCTACTGCAACCAAACCCAAAGGTAAAAGTTTAGTTATTGGTGAGCCTTTGAAGAAGAAGGTGGCTCAACCAGACATTGGTAAGGGTAAAGGTATTGCAAAGACTTGTTTCGAAGTTTAAAAGTATAGAAGAACATATTGCTTATGATGAAAAGTTAACAAGAGGCATACAAGCTGAAGAGGAAGCAGCTGCAGAGAAAGAAAAGCAAGAAGAAGAGGAAGCTACTCGGAAATGGTTAGCTAAATGGAATGAAACACAAAACTATCTTCAAGCTTCTAATAAAATACAGGATGAGTATACTACTCATGAATGGGCATTGTTATCTGTTGATGAAAGAGCTAGAATCTTGGGTGAATGGGCAAGGAGGATCAGTAAGGAAAAGAAGCAAGTTAAAAGGAAGAAACTTCCTACAAAAGGTGAGATGAGGAATGTACTAATGAAGATTATTAAGAATTCAGGCATACATATTTCTGAAAATCTTAGTAAATGTTCATTTGAGAGAATTCATGAGCTTTATCTGATGTGTATGAGGATTAATAATGATAATTTTATTCCAATGAATTCGAAGAGAAGAAGAGTGGATCAAAAGTAGTCAAAAGAGAAAATCTGAGATACAGGAGACATCTGGTTCTAAAACAATGAAAGAAGTGAATGAAGATGTTAATCAAATTATTGCTTATACATTTGAGCTTCATGGAAGTGAAGGATGATGGAAAATTCAAAGAGTCAGTAATGACGTTTCTGAGTTTGAGAAATTTTCACAGATGCTTCAATATCTGGATAGAGATGATTTGATGAATCTTTGGAAGCTTTACAAGAATAAATTTGGTGATGTACATCTAGATGACTATCATGAGAGAATGGTTTATCATAATTTGAAGATCTTGTTTGAACCTACTCATGATGAATCTGAATGGAAAGGACTCTACAATGATCATGTTACAAGATGCTTTTTATATCAATCTTGTGGAGTTCATGTGCTAATTGTGTTTGGAGAAGTTATTCATATGCTTGTAGAAGGTGATTATCCTAAATTGAATAATTATCCAGAAGTTATTACTCAGATGGTGAAGCCTGGTGGTTTAAAGATGCTGAAGCCCTATGATGATCAAGCATACAGTTTGTTGCTAAAGTATGAGCAAATACTTAAAATTGTTAAGTGTTTGGATACATCCTCCAATTCAGGTGTTTTGAGCTTAAAGGAAACTTGAGAATTCTATTTGAATGTATCAAGTTTAGGGGAGGATTGTTGGGTTTTAGGTTCCTCAGATCATGAATTATTCTAAGTGTTGGAACCACGGACAGAGTTGATGAAACCACGAACCGAAGAATGAATCCACTGCTGATGTGAAACCGCTGCTAGTAGTAATATAGAACCACTGCTAATGTATTGTAAGCACTGCTAGTTTTGTATAGTCGGTTTAATATTTTGTATTAGATAAATATGGAAAAGATATTTATCTTGTAGGTTACGTATTGTATTATGTAAAGGACTCCTTAGCCTATAAAAGGAGGTCCTAGGTTAGATTAGATATACGTATGTTTTGCTATATCTAAGGTCGATACACTTCAAGGTTGTAAAACCCTAATACTGGTTAGAGTATTCAGATAATAATAATATTGAGGTGTTGAATGTTTATTGTTCTTCTTCTTAAGATTAATTATTAAATTCCGCGTAATACTTAATAAGTCTTTGTTAAGTCAGTTTCTATAAAGGATCGTTTGCTCAATTGGGATCAACACGTTTTTTTGAAGAAAGAACAGAGCCATGCTTTGTCTTATTTTTCAAATCTCATGCTCTGATTCTACAAACAAATGCTTGTCACTAAAAAGACAAATGCTTCCCTCACAAATATTTTTCCTTTTATAAATTCTTCTGAAAAATATTTGTTATCTAAATGAAAACTAATAAAAATAACTTGGCCTCAATTTTTGAAAATCATCTGGACTTGAAATTTGTCAAAATCTCTATCTCTCAATCAACAACTTATGTCATTGATTGAGGGGGAGAATGATTTCATTTAAATCAAAAGGTTATTTGTCATACAATTGGTTCAGACCAAGGTTTATGTCATGTTTTCATAAGATATTCAAGCATGTTTAATCGTTGGAGTTTAAAGTCTCAAATTTGATCCTTATCGGTTCAATGTTTTCACAAGAAAGTCACAATTCTCCTCAAAAGCTTTCAAAAATCAATTTAAATCTACAGAGATCACAAATCTCAAATGATTTGAAAATTGTGATCGGGGGAGAATTTGTGATTTAAATTGGATTTAAACTGATAATTCGATAAATGGTTTTATAAGTATTTAGCAAGCTCTCCTCCCTTTAAGCTCTCCTCCCTTCATGTGCCAAACAATTTTAAATTTTCCATGCACATGTTAAGGGGGAGCATCTATATCAAACTATGAAGGATTAAAACGTGATTGATTTGTTCCAAAGTGCAGTTTTTCCCTAATATGTGCAAAACATTTTTTGAATCTTGATGCACATATTGAGGGGGAGCAACTTTTTGAAAACCACATCCTTTCTAAAAATATCCTTAACAAAGTATGAAAAATACTAATTTTGATCAGGAAAGTGATGTTGATATCTTTTAGAAAATGGTAATCAAAGAAGTGAATCCTTCCTCTTGCCTCCGTGTGCCAAAACGATTTCAAATACATGATGCACATGTTGAGGGGGAGCTCTTTTTCTAAAATATCAAAAACAATTCATGTACAAAATGTTTTGATAATATATCACAAGTATCTGGATTGATTTTCAAATGGTTTTTCAATTGGTTCCAATGGCAGATGAACAATACCAAAAAGACCGACCAAATTTACTTTATGTATGGTGATATAAGGATGGTTAGGTTAGGTATTCGTTCCCACGATCCCGCCAGAGCCGGAGGGATCTACCCAGGGACAATCTACTAGATAGTGTAGAGTCTTTAGGTATATTGAAAAAAGGTGAAAAATGAGAATACGGGAAGAGTGCGGACTGAGACAGAGCTAGTACTGGAATAAACCCAACAAGGTTCTAGTTATGAAGTCTCGGTAAGCACTGAAGGGGTTGAAGAATGAAAAAGAATTGAATGTGAAAAGGGTGAAAAGAAATAGCCCTCCAATAATTCAACCTTAGGGCATAAACCAGGTTCAATACATATGCTACTGGTTGTTAATAAGGTAACACCAGTATTGAAGACAAGACGTCATGGACCCAGTGACGCACTGCACTACAACTTTCCAAGCCACTCAAGTTCCTCTTAAAAGGACTTCTTTCATTCTCACGGGGAACCTACATAATCTATCGACTTTCTCTTAGAGATTGTTGATATTGAAGAAGGAGACCCTCTCCCTAGTCTCCGAAATAGGAACCAAATGTGCACTATTGAGTCTAGAGCCACGAGATCATCAAATAAATCTCATTAGGACACTGTCAATGAAGACTCTCTGTTTCACACAATGTGGAAAGAGAGAATATATATTTTAAGAGTCCCTCGCGATTATCCTTGTAGTATTTCCGAACATCCGAAAGTGATATGCAAACATATTCACAATGAAGATGGAAAGCCTTCTAGAGCCAACATCAAACAAGCTCTTGGTAGGTGGCATGTGAGATCTATCCAATAGATCAACCATGTGACAACTTAACATAAACAATGGGGCGATTCAAATTTATGAATCAATCCTGGTTCAGGTTATGGATTGACGGATGCCTTTGAAAAACCGATCGTTGTGCTTAAAATTATTTTCACTAGCACATCGACTGTGTATTAATTTTTCAAAATTAAAAGGTGTTTGTGATTGATAATTGATTTACCATAAAACCTTCGTTGTATTGCAAAACCCTTTATATTAAGCAATACACGGTTGTTTTTCAAATCATTTTTCATCAATCAGTGAATCTCAATTCGCTGGTTCACTCACTCCGTGTTGTCTTGTTTGAGACGTTCCGGTTTGAGAACAGCTAGAGCAGCTGCGAAACCTTGTCAAGGAGATTCTTCGGAATTATACATGATCACAGGCAGTACTTGTACTGATCAACGGGGAACCGTGGGCCGTGTACCTCAATTCAACGAAAGTTTGCGTGTGTGGTGAAATAAACACAATATCAATTTATCAAATTAATCATGAAATTCGACAAATCAACCTTTTAGGAAATGGGTTAACGTGCCAAAGCTCACGAATGTGAATAAAGTGATACCGGGAAAGTGATTTCCCCGGGTCGTGTCCCAACGAGGTGTGAAATTGACGGTGTCGTTGAGTTTCGTGATTAGGACTTGAATTGGTTAAACGAAGTTGGATTTTTGATTACGTTATTCTACAAAATAAAGAACGGAAATGAAAATAAAGCACGTAAAACAATGTAAACGCTAAATAAACTATACTAAGCCTAAGAAACAATAAAACGACGCTAAACTACATCCTAGGGTGCTAAAATGCAAAAGGGCGAAAAAACCGGAAGCGCACTAAGCCCCGAAAGTGAAAAAATATGCAATTTAAGTCCTACGAGTGCAAAAACAATTTTCCTACATTCTACATGACTAAAAATGATTTTAGAAAAAAGCCGAGTATTTTTTTGACTTTTATTTTATTTTCTACGAATTAAAAACTATTTAAATCTGACTAATTAACTAAAAATACTAAACTTTTTGGAAAATTCTACAAAAATTATAAAAAATTCTTTAATTAGTAAGGAATCTAACAAAAAAAATATACACTACTGCTATATGAAATCAATACTTAAAAGGCTAAATTAAGTTGCTAGGCTAAAACTGAGATTGTAGTTAAATAACTGATAGTGCAGAAGATAACATGAAAAAGACCCCAGGGCAGTTGGTTGAGGTGTTTGCTGTGTTGGTTGTGGACTGCAGACTAGGAGGTTCAGGGTTCGAATCCCATTACTGCCTTTTTGGCAATTTTTTTTTGATTTTTTTCTTTTACAAACTAACTAAGGGACTAAATTAACACTCTTTTACTAGAAACTAAACATGGAAAACTGAAATCATAATGGATCAGCTTGCAGCAGACATAAAAAAAAGGGAATGGGTACGTTTGGGATAAGAGCAATCCAAGGAAAAATAAGCTACAACAAATCGACAAAAGCTACAACAAGCTTCTAAAAAGCTACAAACTAGTAAATACTACATCTAATAAGTACTTAAAGGTCCTTAATAAGCAACTAAATGAGCCAACAAATAAGCTATCATTAAGCAAACTAATGGGAAAAACAGCTTATCGAATCATCTATCTAGGGAATTCCTAAGGCTCAAGTAAAAATGAAATAAGGTGTTTAAAACTACAAGCACTAGAGATCTAACGTGGACCTAATTCATTCTAAATACACTAAACTATGACTAATAAGCTGAGAGAAATACCTAACAAGCACAAAAAGACAACAAATGTTGGACTGATCAAGTGTAAAAATGAGCACTTTGGCGGCTTAAACAAGCAACAAAATAAGCTCTAGAGTCACAAATAAACTAGCACATATAAGGCTTATACATCTAACTAGTTGATTACATCAAATTCTAATCCTAGATCTAACTTAAACCTCCTAAATCTAAGCAAAAAAGAGATGCACCGCTGCTTTTAACAGAAGGAAAAAAAAAAAAAAAAAGAAAAGACAAACACATTCTAAAAAACTAAATTCTAAAGCTATTAAACAACTAAAAATTGAAGATATTCACTATCATTACATCACATGAATTAAATCAAAGCTTTCTTAAAACAATTTGAGACATTACTTGGGTCAAATTGAGAGTTTGACCCAAGATATTTGCAAAACCAAACAATCCCTTTTTTTTTTTGACAGAAATGAGTTTAAAACTGATTTGCATTTACCTTACAAACTAAAAACTAGTTTCAACAATATTAACTAACAATTTTAAAGAACTGGAAACAGAACTTAAGAACATAACAAAGGATAACGAAATAATTTAAAGTGAACTAAAAAAAAATTAAAGTAACTTGCATTGAAAAATAAACTTACAGAATTGTAAATGACGAAATATTAAAATGGGACTAGAACTCAAAAGATTCTAGACAAGTTTTACAATTTCTTTACAAAACCTATTTATACTAAAAAAATGCCACTTCTCTCTTCAGGTCTTCTTCTTGTGTGTTAGTTTTGTGAGGTAAAATGTACCAAACCATCTCTTGTGCTTCTCGATCCAATCCCCGCCATCCATCAATTAGGTACAAGTTGGGGGACAATCTGAGCCATCCATGGGGCTTTTGTGAGTTTGGGATTGCCAACGTGGAGGGGTGTCTCGTGACTCTGCCTTGGGGGAGGGAGATGAGTGGGATTAGGATGTGCGAATGAGAGTGACAGGGGGAGGGGGAAGGGTTTGGCGGGCAAAAGGCTTTGCTGGGTTGTTTTCTGGCTTTTTTAATGATTTGGGGAAGAACTGGTAAAAGAGAGAAGTGTGTGAGGGTTTATTGTTTGAAAAATGTTTTTAAGTATTTTGAGATAAAATGTATTTATTTATTTATTTTTTTTTGAAAACTTGAAAATTGGTTTTAAGAAAAATCAAATTTTTATAAAATGGTTTTTAAGGATAAAATGGAATTTTGGATTTTTTTTTTTGGTTTTAAGGATCAATTTGGTCATTTGGGTATCGGGGAAAGGTAAAATGGAAATTTTGGTTTCGGGTTAGGTTTTTAGGTGTTTTCCCTCTGCTCACTCTCAAAAACGCGTCCCGGGCTCTGAAAATGTCGAAAATCCACTCCCTCGCTCTGCTTTCAAAGACTTTTTCTGATTTCCGCTTGTTATTGCTCGCTTTCATTTTTCAATCCTTTTGTACCTGCAAGACACAAAACACACTCCGAGGATATTTTTGACATATTTTGATCGTATTTGGGTGTTTTTGGTCATTTTTATGGTCTTAGGTGGGTAAAAACGATGAGTGAATAAGCACTCATCAGGGTTGAAGAATAAAAAAGAATTGAATGTGAAAAGGGTGAAAAGAAATAGCCCTCCAATAATTCAACCTTAGAGCATAAACCAGGTTCAATACATATGCTACTGGTTGTTACTAAGGTAACACCAGTATTGAAGACAAGACGTCATGGACCCAGTGACGCACTGCACTACAACTTTCCAAGCCACTCAAGTTCCTCTTAAAAGGACTTCTTTCATTCTCACGGGGAACCTACATAATCTATCGACTTTCTCTTAGAGATTGTTGATATTGAAGAAGGAGACCCTCTCCCTAGTCTCCGAAATAGGAACCAAATGTGCACTATTGAGTCTAGAGCCACGAGATCATCAAATAAATCTCATTAGGACACTGTCAATGAAGACTCTCTGTTTCACACAATGTGGAAAGAGAGAATATATTTTAAGAGTCCTACGCATTATCCTTGTAGTATTGCCAGAACATCTGAGTGATATGCAAACATATTCACAATGAAGATGGAAAGCCTTCTAGAGCCAACATCAAACAAGCTCTTGGTAGGTGGCATGTGAGATCTATCCAATAGATCAACCATGTGACAACTTAACATAAACAATGGGGCGATTCAAATTTATGAATCAATCCTGGTTCAGGTTATGGATTGACGGATGCCTTTGAAAAACCGATCGTTGTGCTTAAAATTATTTTCACTAGCACATCGACTGTGTATTAATTTTTCAAAATTAAAAGGTGTTTGTGATTGATAATTGATTTACCATAAAACCTTCGTTGTATTGCAAAACCCTTTATATTAAGCAATACACGGTTGTTTTTCAAATCATTTTTCATCAATCGCTGAATCTCAATTACGGTTCACTCACCGGTTGTCTTGTTTGAGACGTTCGGTTTGAGAACAAATTTAGAGCAATTGCGAAAACTTGTCAAGGAGATTCTTCAGAATTATACCTGATCACAGGCAGTACTTGTACTGATCAACGGGAACCGTGGGCCGTGTACCTCAATTCAACGAAAGTGATCAAAGACACTTTCGTGCGCTTTATTGCTAACTCTTGTATGCAGGTTCACCGACGTTTTCACCATCGTAATGGAGAGGTCAATCCACGTACCGCATGCTCACACAACACATTCATTTCTAAAGATATCATGATAAGTGCATCAACGACTCTGATATTTTCACTCCATGCTTCTGCTAAGCTGCTGCAAATATCATGAATCATATAAAGCTTCCGCTACTCTGATGAGAAGATATCATGATCCAGAATGTGAGCATGTCGGTCCAAAAGTCACAACTTCACATAATGTCAACACTACAACGGAAGAGTATGAGATTTATGGTAGTTGATGATCTCAAAGCTGGATTAAAACTCATTATCACGTGGATCAGTTAAAGACCTCCACTCGATTTAACAAACATGCAAAACATGAAGAATCAAAGACTACGGGCTACAGAGCAAAGAACTTTAACAAGAATCCAAGAACAATCTTAATGTTATATATGTTTGTATTCAATGTAATTTGAGGTGACCTCCCTTAGGGGGAGATTGTTAGGATTTAGAAAATCCAGTTATTAAAGTGTCTTTCACCTCAAGTATATGTAATCGTTAGAAAGCTCTTAGTCGTAGTTATTTAATGTTAGTTAGTATTTAGTTTAGTAACACCGTGGAGGACGGACGCTGCCTTTACCCATCTGTATGCCTGATCCACAGCCCGTAGGTGGCGTTTATGTAAGATACTATAAATACCCTCTACCTCCCAAGGTAGAGGGTTGGAGCTCATAATAATACTTTTACTTTCTCTCACTAAGTTCCCTAAACTTCTAAACTTTCTCTCTCTAAAACCTAAAGTATACGCCCCTTGTGATCATGGTTTGATGTGTTTGTGAAATCTAATATGTTACAGTAGTCTTAGTTCTCTCATTTTTGCATACACATCAAGTTGCACTTGTGTGATTTCTTAACGAATCGAATCGAAGTTTTTTACAAAGTAAATTTTATAACAAACTTAAAATCGGTAAAACTATTCAACCCCCCGCCCCCTTCTAGTTTTCCACATATGCATTACTTGAGATTATCCATTTAAGTTATTGTACTATTTTTATATTTAAATTACTACTCTATTATAAGTTTAGCAAGCTAACGCCAACACTCAAAAGCATTAGACAAATAAGCTAAATCTCCTTTTCGGGCATTAAACATCTAGTTAGATCGCTCCACTCATGCCTTTCGTCTTGCAATAGAACATGGTAATTGATATTAAAAACACTAACTTTATGAGTGAAAGATTTCAATCCCATAGAGGGTCAAAATGCTAAGACTTGTTTATAGTCTTGCAAGCAAGGCAAGAGGTGTTTCTTTTAGGCTGTGATCTTGAGATAGATATACAAGAGAAAGAAAAAGGAAAATAAAATGAAAGAAATTGAATAAAATTATGTTCTCAATATTTTTTATGAGGAAAAAAAGAAAAGAAGTGGGAGAAAGTAGAACGAAGATGTAGTGTTTTTGTTGTATAAAATTTTCTTCCCACTTTTGGGAGGAATATGAAAGAAGATAAGTGATTCTCTTTATCTTATCTCTTCTCTTCTTATTTTTATAAACTTAACTCGAGATACCTACCCGACGAATCAAAATAGCGATAAAATGGTAATCCACGGGCATGAAATACCGAAATAGCAAATCTGCAACTTTTAATCAAGTTGGAAAATTCTTGTCGATACGCAAAAAAAATCATATTAGCTACTTTGTTTGAAAAACTTCTTAACCAAATAGTTGTGTCAAAATTGTGAAATAAATTTGTAGTATAGAGTTAGAGCAAGGGGTATGGTGAGGAGCAAGCTCGCCATTTCCGAGCTGGCAGCTTGCCACCATACCAACACCTCTCGCCAGGGAAGTGAGGAAGAAAAGGACAAAACACTTTTTAAAACTACCCGTTTTGCTTTTCTTTTTTTCTTTTTTGGATTTTTAAAGTATGTTTCGTGTTTGATTGAGTGTGTGCTTTTTTAAGATGAAAAATTCGAACCAGGTGTGTTTGAGGGTTTTTTTTCCTTAGACATTAAAAAGTTTTAGTTTATACCTTAAACATTAAAAAAAATAGTTTATACTTTTAAATTTTTAAAAAGTTATAAATTATACTTTTAAATATTTAAAAAGTTTATTTTTTAGTTTATATAATTTGTATTTTTTTAAATGGAAAATAAAATAAAACTGGGGTGGGTGAGGCTCAAATGGCTTGTTGAAACTTGTTGTGAGTGCAATGTATTTTGAAGTGGTAGTGTTGAAATGAGGTGGCACCTGGTGGGGCTCAAATGAGGAACGAAAGCTTCTCACCATACCTTATGCTTTTAGGATCAAATAAGAAGAAAAGTTAAAATAAGAAGGATGAGAAGAAACCACAACCACACATTTAATATATATACATAATAGAGTAGCTGATCTCCCCTTAAATTTTTTTGTTTTATTGAAAATGTGTGACTAAAAATCATTCTCATTTTTCTTGTTTTAGTTTATTTTATGACCGAATTCTTTCCCTTGTAGTACACAATAGAGCTTGGTCCATGGAATGAGGCTCTGTTGTGTAAACATTTGTGGAATATCATTACTCAGAAGGATAGTTTATGGGTGAATCTGGTAAAGGTAAAAGGGAAAAGCATTTGGGAAATTGATGTGGAGGATTCTGATTGTGGAACTTGAAGGTTCTTCTGAATCTTAGAAGTAAAATCAGAGATAATGTTTGGTATGAAGTTGGTAATGGTAAAAAGGTTAATGTCTGGCACGATAGATGGAATGAAAATGGTAATTTGAGTGAGGTTGTTACCTTCAAAAATAGATATGAAGCTTGACTTTCAGAACAGCTAACTCTTGCAGAAGCTATAGTTGATGGGAATTGGATTTGGCCTAATAGTTGGTCAACATACTAGTATTCTTGACAGTTTTAAAGTTCCAATGTTAACTAATGAGAAAGAAGATAGAGTATTGTGGAAAGGAGATAATGGTGTGAAAAAACAGTTTTTTATAAGGAGTGTTTGGGAACTTTAAGGAGGAAAGAAATGATGTTCATGGCATAAAGTAGTTTGGTATCCTCAATGTAATACAAGACATGCCTTTATACTGTGGTTATCTCTTTTGGAAAGACTAGCTACCCAAGATTGGATTCTGAAGTGGAATACTCAAGCTAATCTGAAGTGTCCTCTTTGTAATACTGTGAATGACTCTCATGAACACCTTTTCTTCAAATGTCCATATTCAGAAACTGTTTGGAAAGAAGTCAAAGCTAAGAGTCAAAGAATGAGTTGGGATGAAGATTGGAGGAATGTGGTCTCTAGTATGATTCTTGCCACAACAGTTTAGAATATTTGGATGGAAAGAAATCAAAGATTGTTCCAACAAAGTCAAAGAAATAGTCAAAGCTTGATAAATGGGAAAGTAGAAAGTATTAAGCTGAAACTTCTGAGTCTGAAAGTGAAGAAAACTGCAGTTGTTATTTATGTGAGTAAAGATTGGGAAGTGTAGATGAATATTGTATAACTTGAAAGTTTAAGGGAATGTATGGATTTAGGTGTTATATAGCACTGTCTGAGTATTAGGTGCTATTGGCGCAATATATTCTCTTTGATTATCTATAATGGAAATCAAAGTGTTTTTTTGCAAACCATAACAATGGATTGTTCTAGTACTTGGAGTTCTAATGGTGTGACTGTACTCATTTGATGCTCAATTTCCTGATCAGTTTGGCCTTGGGAGGGAAATTGTGAAGGTATCGATGTATCAATGAGAGGTCTAATTCATAAGAATGTACCATAATAGAGGACAATTCATTGTGAAGGGTATATGGTTTGGGTGGGCAGTGTATGATGGGTGGAATAGCGGGGAGTGAAAGATGAACCTGCTTTGTCCACTCAATACTCTGCCAAAGGAGGTAATGGTCTTCCCTCAAGGTATGTGTTCTCAAGTAACTGAAGCCATTTTTTAGAAATGGAAATGTAGGTTACTTGGTATAACTCTTGATTGGAAGGGTTATGGGTCCCTAGTGAAGTCATTCTCCTCTTCTACTTTGATCACTGTGGACATTGGTTTAGTGGTCTTGCTGGGGAGGTGAAATGAAAATGTAGCTAGATGGTTAAGGTGAATTTTAAAGGTAAATTTCAGGTGCAAAGCTTGCTTGGTTAAAGTATGTTTGCAGCTGCTCTGTTATGACTGAAGCTGCTGACTGATATTTGCCCGAGATCAGTTGTGCCTGATATATGTTGTAGGTTTGTCACATATCGGATGTTTAAGTTTCCTGTTGTTGTATCTGGTTTTGGGCATGTCCAAAACTCAATGGTTACTTATGTTGTGTTTGTACAAATCGGTTGAGGAGTAATATAAATTTATCTTTTGAAAAAAAAATGGAAAATGAGACATTTAGGGGCCGTTTAGTTGGTGAAAAATTTCCCATTTTTTCTGGAAATTTTTCATATGAAAAAGGAAAAATTGAAAATCCGTTTAGTTACACTTTTTTCCAACAATTTTCAAAATTGTGAAATTCTCATTCTCTAAATTTTAACTACAAATTTTAAAAGCTCATTCTACTCTTCTCAACTTTTCATTCTCACTTTTTATAAGTCTATTTTATTACGTTTTCATCAATTTTTTTACGTTTTTATCCGTTTTTATACGTTTCCTTATGTTGTCATCCGTTTTCTTACGTTTTCGTTTTTTTTTATTATTTTTTTTATTTTTATTTTTTTTGTTTGTTTTTGTCCTTTATTTACGTTTTCATCCGTTTTCTTATGTTTTCGCCCATTTCTCACATTTTCTCCCATTTTCTTACATTTTCTTCGCTTACCTCCGCTTTTGTACGCTGGCCCATTTTAACGCTGGCCCACTTTTTACGCTGCCCACTTTTTACGTTTTTGTCCATTATTTTATGTTTTCATCCACTTTTTGACGTTTCCATCCATTTTTTACGCTTGCTCGCTTTTAACGCTTTCGGTCCGCTCTTTTACGCTTTTGTCGATTTTTACGCTTGCCATTTTTACGCCGCTCTTTTTACGTTTTCTTATGTTTTTTTACATTTTCGCCCCGTTTTACGCTACGCTTTCGCCCACGCTTTCGTCCGCTTTTAATATTCCCGCCGCTTTTTACGCTACCTTACGTTTTCCTCCATTTTTATATTCCATTCGCTTACGCCACCGCTTTAACGCCATGTAGTTTTACGCTGTCCGATTATTTATGTTTTCGCCTTTTTTAAGTTTGCGTTTGTTTTCTTATGTTTTCGTCCATTTTAATTTATATTTTCATCCTTTTTTTATGTTTCCGTCCTTTTTTTACGTTTTCATCCGTCTTCATATGATTTCGTATGTTTTGAATGTTTTTGTACATTATTCTACGTTTCTTACGTTATATTACGTAAGAAAATGGACGAAAACGTAAAAAAACGGTCTAAAAAGAAAAAACAGATGAAAACGTAAAAAAAACGGACGAAAACATAAAAAAACGGACAAAAACATAAAAAACGGACGAAAACATAAAAATGGACGAAAACATAAAAAAACATACGAAAAGACAAAAACGTAAAAAAACATATGAAAACGTAAAAAATTAAACGAAATCGTAAAATAATGCATCGAAAACGTGAAAACCGATGAAAACGTAAAAACGAATCTAAAAACGAAAAATGCATCGAAAACGCTAAAAACGGACAAAAACGTAAAAAAATGACGAAAACTTTAAAGAAGACGAAATCTAAAAAACGGGCGAAAACGTAATATAACTGATAAAAACGTAAAAAAAAAGGGAAAAAAACGTAAAAGACGGACAAAAACATAAAAAAAAAAAACAAACGAAAACGTAATAAAAAATTGATGAAAACATAAGAAAACAGATGAAAACGTAAAAAATCAGACGAAAACGTAAAATAAATGACAAAAACGTAAAATAACGGACGAAAACGTAAAAAACAGACGAAAATGTAAAAGAAGTAATAAAATAGGATGAAAGAGTAAATTGCAAAAATCGTCCTTGTGGTTTGGCCCAATTGCACGTTTCGTCCTTGTGGTTCATTAAGTGCAAATATCGTCCGATTGCACGCATGTTACGCAGCACTTTTGGTCCTCCATCATTGCAAAAACCGTCCTTGTGGTTTGCCAAATTTCACTGTTGAAGGGCTAAAAGTGCACGTAACAATGCCAAATCCGGACGATATTTGCACTTAATGAACCACAAGGACGAAACGTGCAATTTGATCAAACCACAAGGACGATTTTTGCAATTTACTCTAGGATAAAACGTATAAAAACGGGTAAAAATAAATGATAATGTACAAAAACGGATGAAAATGTAGAAAATCGTACAAAAACGTTTAAAATGGATAAAAACTGTCACAATTCTCAATTTTCGGTCATTTCTCAAATTTACTATTCATCTCGGAAATTTACTATTCATTTGTTACTATTCATCGTTTTTGAAGTCAGTTTACGACTTTGAGAGGTTATTTTAAAATTTTACTATTCACAAAACACTATCCATTCCCGGAGAAAAATCACTATTCATGATTCACTATTCATCATTTTTCGTAAACTAGGTTTCGAGTATCAAATTCGCACTGCAGGGTTTAGCCATGATTCATGAAACATAATTGAGAACACTTCATATAGACTAAAGTTAGTCTGCATATTATCAGTAACATCATTTTCATATTAGTTCATGCATGGATTTGCATATTTCATTAACGTATATTTTTCTATTAAATAAACGCTATCGCACGATCATTTATTTTGAATAATTGAACCGACACTTCCAAATATTATCCTGATATATTTTTATACTCATTTTAAGACTATAAAAATTATATTATTAGTTTACCCGATGTTTTAAATTTATTTTGTATATAAATTGTTATATATATATATTTACGACGGATTTCGTAAATTCAACTCGATAATTATTTATTCACTCAATTCTTGCGAGAAATGTATTTTTATAATTTTACGACTTCGATATATTTTATTTTGTTCCGTTAAAATCGATTTCTAGCTAACGCTACACTAAATATCTAATTATATTTACCAATTACACATTATACTTAACAAAAACAGAATTCATTTAACTACAAAACTCATCAAACCCTCCCCAATATTACCCCTAGCCGACCCCCTTAGTCACCATTGTAAAAAAAATAAAAAATAAAAAAAAATAAAAAAATAAAATCTTACTTACTAGTATGTACACATATGCAATGTAGAGTAGATATCTACTTAATATTTTTACTATACTAGATATTATCTAAACTAAACACATACAACACATAATCAAAAGGTGAAAGAAAACTCAAACCCTCTCATCCCCTTTGTTGATGTTCGGCCAAGGCAATAAAAACAAGAAGAAAACATAAAATTTTCAAGATCAAATGATAATCTAAACACTAGTATACTTCTATATAAGATTTTGAAATAAAAATCAAGAAGTAATTAGTACCTAGTTACCTTAAACCTCATCATAATACAAGAAAGCTTTTCATAATCTTTATAAACTCTTTCACAATCCTACTTGAGCTATTTTTATCATTCTAGTAAGAAATCATGCAAGTATCATATGTATTTATACCACTTTTAATTGTTTTTAGTACTTATTATGAGTTTTAATTATCCTATAATTAATTCCTTGAAACATATCATTGTTGATGAAGTTTAGGAACTCATGACACCCTAAGAAGGTGTATGGTAGGATTAGAATAGATTTGGGGTTGATTTGAAGTGATTGAAACAAGATTTACGCAAGAAAAATCAAGTTAGACGATATAAGAATAGTTGCTGTCCATTTTTATAAAATCTAGAAATTTTGACAGGTCATGGACAATTTTGGGTTATATTTTCAGAAAATATACTTTAAAACAAAACCGTGGTCGCTTGAACGGGTTAAAACGGGTTTATAATGAAGAAGTTCCGCTATTTACAAGTTTTGCGACGAAAACTAATTTTCTGAAAATATGCAAGCTGTCAAGGGTTATTTAAGGGGCAAAAATGAGTTTTAAACCTTATCTAAATAAGTCGATTTATCAAAAATATATTATTATACTTTAATACGAAACTAAGGATATATAAAACGTAGAAAAAGGACATATAACGACTAAGTTATACGCGTTTTAAATATGGCTATCGTAACTATTTTACACTAATAATAACACTTATATATTTTCTACTAGGCCAAAAAGGTTATCGCAAGTGACCGTGTTTGGAGCTATTTTTCATATCGATAGAATGTTTTTGAGAAAATGATGTCTACAAGTAAAAGTGAGTTCGCCTATTCTATTTTCCAACATGTTCAACCGTTTTTCAAGCGAAGCTATAATGAATAATATACAATCACTCAAAGTTAGCCATTTTCATGAGTTGTCAAAATTATATCGTTTTATGACGAAAAAACTATAAATTCTTGTTCTATTTCTAAACGACTATTGTGGGATGTTGTTTCAATATATATAAGCGTAAAGCAATTTATAACTTGATAAGACGTTATAAACTTATTTTCGACGATAAACTCTATTTTCAAATGCACAAGTGGTATGGATATCATATGAGTTTGCATGCACAACATTATTTCATGACTTATATTAGAGCATATCATTCATATTAGGTTGTGGATAGAGATTGCACCTCATATCAGTGTATCCACTTTTGTCATTATAATTATTGCATCAGGTGAGTATTCACGATCCCCTTTTTACCGTTTTTACTATATTTTGGGGCGGAATGCATGAAGCATACTAAATTGATTGCTACTTTTATGAATTCTTTTGACTTGAACTTTTGAACTTGACTTAGACTCTTGGACTTAATTACGAACTTATGACTTGTTTAAACTTATTGAACCGTACGTGCTATGACCCTGACTTAAAGTCTCCCCTGTTCGGAGCGGTGCAAATTCTCCCATGTTCGGAGTGTTCTTAATTGTATATTAATAGTTGTATGATGTACCGCTCGACATTCGCATTGTTAGTCTCCTATTAGTAGGTAGTATGGATAGCGCTATTAGAGGTCGGCCAACCGCTCGTTCACTATGTTACGGGACGCATATTATTTATTCTAGGGCTTTTCCCGCATACATTATTATATACGTGGTGTTATATTGTGAACTATTATGGCAACTTATACTTGACTACTAGACACACTATATTTTGTGCAATGGTTGTGAACACACAGGTTGCAAGTTTTGTATGGGCGGAACTTGAACTGAGTGGATTTACAATGCCTTTGCTTTGTGGACTATTCTAGATGACCGAAACCTTTGACTCTCTTAAACGCTTTCATATCATACTAAACGTGTGTACTCACCAACTATTTTCATAGTTGATCCGCTTTCTCTCATGCATTTCGTGATCGTTAGTAAGCTTTTCTTCAAGGTCTTTGCATAATGAAGTTTTCACATGTCACTACTAATCATTATGTATTAGAACGCAATCTTTTGGGAACTAAACTTTGTATTTTAATTGCCGATGTCGGCTAAACTAGTATTGTAATAATGTATTATTTCCTTTAAATCTTAAACGTTGGTATGTTCTATTATCTTTTTCTTGTGTTCCTTTCCGCCATACACTCGGTTTTTCACGGGTGTGACAGATTGGTATCAGAGCCAAAGGTTATAGAGAATGCCGATTTTTCAAAAATAAAAATCACAACTATAACCAGAATAAAGTTTTATTAAACATCGAACATCATACGAGTCAACTAGTCCTATCGTTGCATCGTTAATCCTAAATTATACATATCCTGATCACCTATGTCTAATTCATGAAGAACCATGCAATGATAAGAGTGGTAGTTTTGAATCATGTTTAGTCGAGTCTTAAGAGTCTGGTCACCTAAAACTGCATTGGTCGGGTGGGTATGCATAGCATGTCTCTGATCCTGTCTTATTTCGATCACTATAACACATATTACAACCGTTCTGCACCTCATCTGCCTTCGTTCGAGTGTCATTTACTCAACCCGATGTTTTGGTCCACTGCAGATCATGGCCGCAAGAAACACACGCTCAGGAGTCAACAACCACGTCGACCCAAACAACAATGACAATCCAAACAACAACGCTGCTGGAATAGCGGACCTACTCACCCAAATTATGATGCACCTTGATGCTAGACGAACCAACGTTGGAGAAGGTACTTCAAACACTGGGCATGGATGCAGCTACAAGAGTTTCATGACATGCAAGCCAATGGAATTTTATGGTACCGAGGGTGCCATTGGACTGCTAACATGGTTCGAGAATGTTGAGTCGAAACTTAGTATCACGAAATGTGCTAAAGAAAACAAGGTTGAGTTCTCTACGGTCTACTACAGTGGTCGCAGCATTGACCGGTGGAACAACCAACTACGCACTGGAGGAAGAGGGCTGCAAATGTGATATCTTGGGAAGCATTCAAGAAACTACTAACTAATGAGTACTGCAGAAAAGATGAAGTGCGTAGTCGGAAGCGTAATTTTGGAACCACTTGATGGTAGGAGTAGAAGTCGACAAGTACACGATCCGTTTCCATGAGTTAACTAGAATGGTTCCTCACATGGTTTCCACTGTGGAGAAGTTGATCGACCGATATATATGGGGATTGATACCGAAAATTAGGAGGGATGTCACTCATCAAACCCAACCACTCGCAAGTCAGCCGTGGGTATGGCGACCGCTTGACAAATGATGTGATCGTCCGTGAACTAACTAAAGGAAATGACTGGACGAAAGAGGCGGAAGATCAAAAAGAAGTCGTGACCAAAATCAACAAGACAAGAGACAACGAGTAGTTGGGAACTACGGAGAAATAACTCAAGGGCCCGTAAAATACGCAGTCCATATCCTATGTTTACTCGATGTAACTATCACCACTCGTGAGATCGCCCAAAGTGCAACAAATGTGGATTGCATCGCAACTTCGCTAAATTGCTCAAACAGATCGGGAACCAAGGACAAAGAAAGGCATGTTAAGAGTGTGGAAGTCTAGATCACCTTCGAATACCTGGCCCAAAGTTAAAAAGAACTCCCAACCAAGGAGGAAATCGCCCAAACCGGCGCTGGCAATAGAAGGTCCACCGATCGTAACATTGATGTTTCCCCGACGTGGTCGAGCATTCTATATGGGTATCGAGGAAGCCCGCAACGCGTAACGGTACATTATTTTGAACAACCACCTTCTTTCTCGCATACAACATGATTTTGAGTGCATAACTTCCTTCTACCACGCTCACGACATTGATTAATTTGAGACCTAACGATATCGACCTTAGTTGTAATTTATTTTGTTGATTTGATTTGGTTTGTGTAAGCAATTCCAATATCGAATTTAATCTTTCAAAAGACTTCATTCAAAAGACTTGTTTTCTAGCTTGATCTAGTGACAGTTCTTGTTTGATGAGTTGCAAAAATCAAGCTAAGAGTCAAGTTTACTCAAGTCGATTTAGTTTAATCTTATGACAGTTCTTGTCTGATGAGTTGTGAGATTAAATTAGAATCGACTACCTAAAGGTCTTTTGAGGGCTACGTTCGATATTGGGTAAGTTTACCCCATCAAATCTGATCACGAGAACGTACTTAGCTGGATGAGGAACCCATATGCATGAGCATTGACATAATCATTTAGACCATACACGAGCATGAACTTTTAGAACCCTTGTCGCGGTACGGACTATAGTTATCAATAATTGAATCACGAGGACGTGATTCCTCTAAGAGGGGAAGAATGTCACAATTCTCAATTTCCGGTCATTTCTCAAATTTACTATTTATCTCGGGAATTTACTATTCATTGGTTACTATTCATCATTTTACTATTCATCATTTTTGAAGTCAGTTTACGACTTTAAGAGGTTATTTTAAAATTTTACTATTCACAAAATACTATTCATTCCTGGAGAAAAATCACTATTCATGATTCACTATTCATCATTTTTCGTAAACTAGGTTTACGAGTATCAAATTCGCGTACCCGTAAGGGTTTAGCTGCGTATTCATGAAACATAATTGAGAACACTTCATATAGACTAAAGTTAGTCTACATATCATCAGTAACATCATTTTCATATTAGTTCATGCATGGATTTGCATATTTCATTAACGCATATTTTTCTATTAAATAAACGCTATCGCACGATCATTTATTTTGAATAATTGATCCGACACTTCCAAAAATTATCCTGATATATTTTTATACTCATTTTAAGACTATAAAAATTATTTTATTAGTTTACCCGATGTTTTCAATTTATTTTGTATATAAATTGTATATATATATATATATATATATATATATATATATATATATATATATATATATATAAATTTACTTGATTTCAGAATTCAACTCGATAACTATTTATTCACTCAATTCTTGCGAGAAATGTATTTTTATAATTTTTACGACTTCGATATATTTTATTTTGTTCCGTTAAAATCGATTTCTAGCTAACGCTACACTAAATACCTAATTATATTTACCAATTACACATTATACTTAACAAAAAAAAAATTCATTTAACTACAAAACTCATCAAACCCTCCCCAATATTACCCCTAGCCGACCCCCTTAGTCACCATTGTAAAAACAATATATAAAAAAAAATAAAAAAAAATATAATCTTACTTACTAGTATGTACACATATGCAATGTAGAGTAGATATTTACTTAATACTTTTACTATACTAGATATTATCGAAACTAAACACTACAACACATAATCAAAAGGTGAAAAAAAACTCAAACCCTCTCATCCCCTTTGTTGATGTTCGGCCAAGGCAAGAAAAACAAGAAGAAAACATAAAATTTTCAAGATCAAGTGATAATCTAAACCCTAGTATACTTCTATATAAGATTTTGAAATAAAAATCAAGAAGTAATTAGTACCTAGTTACCTTAAACCTCATCATAATACAGGTAAGATTTTCATAATCTTTATAACTCTTTCACAATCCTACTTGAGCTATTTTTATCATTCTAGTAAGAAATCATGCAAGTATCATATGTATTTATACCACTTTTAATTGTTTTTAGTACTTATTATGAGTTTTAATCATCCTATAATTAATCCCTTGAAACATATTATTGTTGATGAACTTTAGGAACCCATGACACCCTAAGAAGGTGTATGGTAGAATTAGAATAGATTTGGTGTTGATTTGAAGTGATTGAAACAAGATTTACGCAAGAAAAATCAAGTTAGACGATATAAGAATAGTTGCAGTCTATTTTTATAAAATCTGAAAATTTTGACAGTTCATGGACTATTTTGGGCTATATTTTCAGAAAATATACTTTAAAACAAAACCGTGGTCGCTTGAACAGGTTAAAACGGGTTTATAACGAAGAAGTTACGCTATTTACAAGTTTTGCGACGAAAACTAATTTTCTGAAAATATGCAAGTTGTCAAGGGTTATTTAAGGGGCAAAAATGAGTTTTAAACCTTATCTAAATAAGTCGATTTATCAAAAATATATTAGTATCCTTTAATACAAAACTAATGATATATAAAACGTAGAAAACGGACTTATAACGACTAAGTTATACGCGTTTTAAATATGGCTATCGTTATTATTTTACACTAGTAATAACACTTATATATTTTCTATTAGGCCAAAAAGGTTATCGCAAGTGACCGTGTTTGGAGCTATTTTTCATATCGATAGAATGTTTTTGAGAAAATGATGTCTACAAGTAAAAGTGAGTTCGCCTATTCTATTTTCCAACATGTTCAACCGTTTGTCAAGCGAAGCTATAACGAATAATATACAATCACTCGAAGTTAGCCATTTTCATGAGTTGTCAAAATTATATTGTTTTATGACGAAAAAACTATAAATTCTTGTTCTATATCTAAACGACTATTGTGGGATGTTGTTTCAATATATATAAGCGTAAAGCAATTTATAACTTGATAAGACGTGATAAACTTATTTTCGACGATAAACTCTATTTTCAAATGCACAAGTGGTATGGATATCATATGAGTTTGCATGCACAACATTATTTCTTGACTTATATTAGAGCATATCATTCATATTAGGTTGCGGATAGAGATTGCACCTCATATCAGTGTATCCACTTTTGTCATCATAATTATTGCATCAGGTGAGTATTCACGATCCCCTTTTTACCGTTTTTACTATATTTTGGGGCGGAATGCATGAAACATACTAAATTGATTACTACTTTTATGAATTCTTTTGACTTGAACTTTTGAACTTGACTTAGACTCTTGGACTTAATTATGAACTTATGACTTGTTTAAACTTATTGAAGCGTACGTGCTATGACCCTGACTTAAAGTCTCCCCTGTTCGGAGCAGTGCAAATTCTCCCATGTTCGGAGTGTTCTTAATTGTATATAATAATTGTATGATGTACCGCTCGACATTCGCATTGTTAGTCTCCTATTAGTAGGTAGTATGGATAGCGCTATTAGAGGTCGGCCAACCTCTCGCTCACTATGACGGGACGATATTATTTATTCCGAGGGCTTTGCCGGCATACATTATTATATACGTGGTGCTATATTGTGAACTATTATGACAACTTATACTTGACTACTAGACACACTATATTTTGTGCAATGGGTTGTGAACACACAGGTTGGAAGTTTTGTATGGGCTAAACTTGGGAACTTTTGAGTGGATTTACAATGCCTTTGCTTTGTGGACTATTCTCGATGACCGAAACCTTTGACTCTCTCTTAAACGTTTTCATATCATACGAAACGTGTGTACTCACCAACTATTTTCATAGTTGACCCTTTTCTCTCATGCATTTCAGGTGATCGTTAGTAAGCTTTTCTTCAAGGTCTTTGCATAATGAAGTTTTTACATGTCACTACTAATCATTATGTATTAGATCGCAATCTTTTGGGAACTAAACTTTGTATTTTAATTGCCGATGTCGGCTAAACTAGTATTGTAATAATGTATTATTTCCTTTAAATCTTAAACGTTGGTATGTTCTATTATCTTTTGCTTGTGTTCCTTTCCGTTACACCTCGTGTTTCCGCCTTCGGCGGGGTGTGACAAAAACGTACAAAGATCGAATACGGAAAAAAAAAGTTAATTTAAAAAAGAAAAAGTGTTTGAAAAGAGCTTCATCTAAACATCTTTTTATTTTTTAAAAAATAAAAAATAAAAATCTATTTAAACGGGTTTTAAAATTCTCAGACTCGAAGAAAAACCAATCCTCTCCTCTAAAGAATTTAAAAATGAAAAAACAATTAAATTTTTGGCTAACTAAACATCCCCTTATACTTTCTAAAAAACTTTTCGGAAAAAACATGCTTTTCTTGAGGATGAGAAACACATGATGTGTTGCTTCCAACACAATAAAACATCACTTAAAAAAAACCTCTAAAAAGAAACTGCTTTTTCACCGCCACGCTCCTCATTACACAGGTATTGAGACCGATTTTGTTTTTCTTTATTATTATTATTTTTGTTCGATATTGTTGAAATGCTAAGTGTGTTGTTCGTTGTTATGGGATTGGCTTCTATTGTGTAATTGTATCAAATATTTGTTATTTATATGGGAATGCTGTGTACACCTAATTCGTATGTTTGTGAATTGTTTCTGGGTTGTTTGAAATAAGGGGGTGTTTGTTTAAGCTTATTTGGGGGCTTATGATCTTATTAGCTTACATAACTACTGAAAACCCAATTTTAGTGTTTTGTGGTTGGGCTTATGCATTTAGGGTTCGGATACTGTACAAAAGTCTTCAATTGTTAAAAGTCAAAAAACTGAGGATATAAAATTTTCGAAGATTTTTGTTGAATAAAACAATTGATGAACATTGAAAAATTGATAGAACACAAAAGTTTGCCTTCTTTTTTTTTCCTCTATCACAATATTTTTTCAGCGGTTATAATTTATTTTTTATCCCCTTGTGAAAAAAAAAAAAATCAGAATTTTTGGACAAACATTTTGTTGGCGTTCATCGAGGACACATATCATGTTCTCGTTATTTTTTAGACTTTGTAGGAGATGGTGACTTTTTATTTGATCCCCTTTCTAGGACTTTGTGGGGTGGGGTAGTAGTGTAAACTTGTGTTTTGGGCTTAGGCTTATGTAGCATAAGCATTTAATGCGTATGAATGCTACTAAACATTTAAAATTGTAATTGATAAACAGAGGTATTAAATCCCCCCTCCCCATATATTTATCTAAGGGTTGTTAGGCTAAAAGGAATAATGCAACGAGTCACTCACTCCACGTCAGCGCCACCTCAGCTTTCTCTCTCCTACTTTACCACTCACTCACCACCCGTTTTAACACTCACTCACCACACCAAACTCACTCACTCCACATCATCTTTTTTATTTAACACATTCATTTTATTCATAGAATTAAAAAAACATTACATAAAAAGTAAAATACGGAAAAAAAATACATAACAAATAACGGTAAAAAGATTATTCATTTTGAGCCAAGTGCTCGATCAAATCGTGACGAAGGTTTTGATGCTCTTCCGATGATCCGATCCACTCATAACTTCGCTGCACTTGCTCTTCATTTCAAGAACGTCTTCGGTGTGCTTCATCCCAAACCATTTAGGCGAGATTGCAACTTTTTTGTATTTGCGAATCATGTTATGTAATATGATACATGTGTACATCATATTCATAATCCTATTTTTATTTTGCTTTCGTGTTGGATTGGCTATTATTGCCCATTTTTTCTTAAGAACACCAAACGCCGCTCAATATCCTTCCTTCGATTCTTGCTTTCTTTATACAAAATTCGTTTATGATCATCATCTGGTTCCGTAATCGCCTTAACAAGAGCTTCGGATATATCCGCCAACAAGATAGTATCCATGTGGGTAACTTACTCGTTAGCCACAAAAGGAACCTCAGTGCCCGTTTTGAGATCGTTAAATAATGGGGATTGATACAAAACATTGATGTCGTTGTTCGACCCCACAACACCAAAGAAAGCATGCCATATCCACAAGTCTTGTGATGCAACTGCTTCAAGTAAAATGAACGGATTCGACCATGATCACGCCTAACATATTGAGCTTTGTAGCGCGGACAACCGAACCACTCCCGGTCGGTAATCAAGACTACCTAACATCCCCTGAAACCTGCTTTGCTTCTGATGCCGATAAAGTTTTTCAACATCACCACCGTAGGTTTCCTCAAATACCGTGGAAAATCATCACACTTCACAAAATTGTCAAGAGACTCTCGCGAGGTTCTCTCACTTATTTGCATATATTCATCTAGAAAACTTGCACTAACACCGTGACGCCAATTGACTAATCGTGTGCACTTTATCAACGAGGATATACCTTCGCCCGTAACAATCGGGATTACCCCGAAGTAAGCGAGTGATTGGTTACCGATTTACTATACGGTTGTTGGACGAGCCATTCAAACGCTTTTCTAAATCGTCGATTAGTCGCACATCGGGTTAGCGTAAAAAGGCCGCTACTAGACGCTCATGAGCACCCGCCGATCTCTCGGTTATGGTGGTTCTCGACAATCTAGTATATGTTCGTCTCGACTTAATATACTCGATAGCTTTTTTAATAAAATTTTTACGCTAACTTCTTCTCCATCTTCTAATAAATCATCCATGCCCATAAACGATATCTAATTCATTTTTGAAGATTTAAATTGTGAAAAGTGTGTGTAAATAAATTGAGAGATGTGTATAAAAATGAAGATGAAATGGTGGGTATTTATAAAAATGAAGATGAAATGAAGATGCAAACGGTTTGGCCAAGCACTCACGCCCGTGGCTCACTCACGATTTGGCCAACCACTCACGCGCGAGTGAAGGCATGGGGGTAAGGGTGAGTGGCTCACGGGGGAGACTCACGGGTGAGTGGCCCTCTATTCCGTCTAGCCTTATAGCAAAACACTTTGTAACCTCAAATAACAATTACAATGTTAGATGTTTATGTAATTTTTGGTCATTTTACCTTATTAAATATAATAAGCTTATAATTTATAAGCCATAGCTGAATATGAAGTTTAAGCCTAACGCCAGAACATAAGCTTAGATAAACACCCCCTAAATTAAATAAACATATAAACGAATGAGCTTTTTCCCTTTCTGGCTTTCTGGGAGGGCAAGTCTTTGACTCAGATTCACGCGGGCTCACTGGGGAATTTCCGTGACCGTTTGCAACCTTTCCCCGGCCACAACCCCTAAGATATGTTCCTAGTGAGGATTCACCAAGATCTCTTCCCTAACCCCCTAAACTAAATGTCTACCCTAAAATTTTTCACTAATGGGGGCTTGGGTTTCAAGGGCTTATCAGTTTACTCGCATTTGGAAAAGCCGATAAACTCACTTTTTGAGCTTATGAGTTTATTTCATTGAGATTCTGGCTCAAATAAGCCATAACCTTAAGTTGATAAGCTAATAAGGTCAGTAGAGCTTGAGTTTTCCAAATTCTAATAAGCCAATAAGCGCATACAATAAACTAATCCAAACACCCCCTTAGCTAAGAAGCCGAATAACTTATGTGGAATAGTCATCATTTCAACAGCTATGTGTTAATTGTACAATCCATTTATTTAACTACCCAATTGTTTACTTATTTTTTAAGGCTGTCCATGGCTCCATGCAAAACTTTGTTTCTGTTTGTAATCGAATTGGCAATATTGACCTGTTGACCAGATTCATTTTTTGAAAATTTGAACCCATTTGACTCGTTTTGTTTGACTCATTTTGTAGCAGGAGATACTTTCCTACGTTCTGCATCACTCCCAAAAAACTATCATCCCCTTTTGTTACAAATCCCCAAAATCAAAAATGTCGGACAACATACCTTTCGAAATCCAACAGGAAATCATGAAAAGGCTTCCTGTCAAATCATTGATTCAGTTCAGATCCGTTTCAAAACAATGGAAGTCTCTCATTGACAGCTCTACATTTATCCATAATTACCAACATACTAAGCTGCATCACCATATACTTATAAGATATGAGTTTGAGGAAAACTGTGTTTCTGTTGCTGACAATGATACTTTCCCACATGAGAAAGTTTCCCTGCCTGTTCCCATATCTGCTAAACAACTTTACGATCCAGTATTGCTTGGTAGCTCACAAGGCTTGTTTTGCTTGTATGCTTTTTTTGAAAAAGAAAAACGTACATATTCCGGAACGAAAACGGCTGTTATTTGGAATCCCGCCATTAGGAAGTCGGTTGATATATTTGTGCCTGATTTGTTAGATACAAAAGATGAGTATGATACTTTTGTTGGTTTTGGGGTTTGTCCTCGTTCTCTTGACCCTATACTTGTTAACATTACAATGGAATATAGTTCGGAGGGAATCAACTTTATGACTCGCACCAATTGGCGAGTTGAGGTTTTTAGGTTAAGCTCCGGAGCTTGGAAAAGTCTATCCATCAATCTGCCTCGAAGCACAACTGCATTACATGATGAGGATGATCAGGTAGTGATTGATAGGTATATCTATTGGGGTGCTTACGATACGACTGGTGGTCCTAATCTGATTTTGTCATTTGATATGATTAGTGAAGAATTTACGGAAATACACTTTCCTCATAGTTTAGCGTGTATCCTTGGCATGGGGTTGCATATATGTAAGTTAAAGGAGTCCCTTGCTGTGCTTCAATTCGACAGTGAGGTGGATGCACCAGATTATCATGTTTGGATGATGGAGAATGGTGATAAAAAAACATTTACAAATATTTACACCATCATGAGTAACACACTTGAGGCGCCATTTGAAGGTGTATTTGGATCTAGGAAGAGTGGCGAACCTATAATTGCAATGACAAATCATTCAGAAGAAGGAGGCTATGAACTTTCTGAATACGAACCCAACTCCGGACAAGTCAATCATATTGGGATTTCTGCAGAACGATCCTCATTTTCTGTGAGTTCCTATCTGGAGACACTACTTTTGCTTGATTACTGAGATTGTGTATCTACTCTGACACAAATGAGGACAAAGATAATGTCACTGGTGCAAACTTGGAGCTAACAAAGTAATGCAGTATGGCGATTGAAGTTAATGAAAAGTTAGATGCATTACTTGTAGATTGATGCTTAACTCCAGAGGCAATATCAATGTCTACATGTAATAATGTGGTACAGGTTAGTTGAAGTCGAGGAAAATTTAAATGATTGCATCTTTATTCGAATTTCAAGCAAATCATATCAGATATGTTTCTTTAGTGTATTATATATATTGTCATTACAAGATGGTATGCTATCATCAGGAATTTTCCCATTTTGACCCCTAAACCACTAAACCTGAACTCTACCGATATGAGCATATTGCCACCTCTGCTATTCTTACTTTCTTAGCTTCATTCCGAAGAAAAATGACCACTTTGTCAATGAAACAGAACTAGTATGGTTCTTTAGATTAGCGCAAAAGGAGTAGCATTGATGAATCATTAACCTGTACATAATTTCGAGAAGCTTAAAATGATTTAAAGAATTGTACTTTAGCATATAAGTTGATTTAGGAGGTTTCATGCATTGTGAATACACTGTGGGTGGCTTTCAACCCGTATGACCTGCTCAAGTGTTCAACACACTTTAATTCTAGCTATATTTTTTATCTATACATTTTTTTTAGAACATTAACAAAGATAGCCCATATTGAGCTGAACCTGTATGATCCGTACAGTATCAGATTTTTAGCTTCATATTGCTTAGAAACTTCTTAAATTTCTGATTATGCATCAATGCTGCATTTATGTGATACACAAGCTATAGCATTGGATTAGCCATAGATTATTTGACAATCCAGAGATTCGCATGTCCTTAAGAATATTAGGTATACGAACTTTTTTGTTTATCCAGTGAAAATTGCTGATACGCGCATTCTGCTATGGACATTATCTTTACGATAGATAATAGTTGTACCTTAATGTGAAACATACTTTAGCGATGGTTTGGTTAATAAGAAACTTCTGCTGCTGCACTTCTGGTATAAGAAGTCTTTGCAAAGGCTATGTATTAACTGCAAAAGCACATGTAACATGTTAAAATATGTTATTTTAGTATATATATGTAGATCCAAATGAGCAAGGTTGAGTCCATCTGCCACTACTTTTTTTGTGTTGGTTATAGTGGTTATAAATACTTAATTGTTTTGATGTAACAAAAGTTCAAAAATATATGATTTCGATGATAACAATACATAGGCACATATGCCTGTCTTCATCATTATACTTTGAACAAACCGACAAGTAGCATAGTTCAACCGAGTACAAGTGAAACGAAGCCAAGACTCCAACAAGTAGACACACCCCGTCACTCGCTATCTGCCGTGTTTGTGTCTTGTCAGTGTTATTGGAAACAAAATGGGAAAATCACCAGCCCACTTTGATGTGTCCGAAACAAAACAGGAAAATCACCGACACACTTGGATGTGTCCGACACTGGTATGCCAATTGGATCACTTTCCAATTGTTATCTTTGATGCCGGTTTCAAGCACGTACGTTCATATATGTTTGAAAGAGGCGTCATTCAACGGGTACGAGGAGTGAGTTCTGTATAAATCCAGCATCACTTGAAGATAAACAAATATATAAACTATCTTAACTTAACAATTTAGTGACTTAAGATAACTTCTATAGAACTCCTAAAAGTTTATTTAACTTTGGCTTGATCAATATATTAGCTGAAAACGATATGTTTTAGGAGGCTAATATCAAACATGAAAACTTAGTTAGAAACATGATTATGGTTCTTGAGGAAAATTCGAAAAGTTTATACAACCTTTGCTCGCCCACATTTTCTAACTCATTTAGATTTTAAACACTTTAGGATAGTCAAAGACATATTTCAGAAGGTATGAAATCGAGCCAATCATTGTAGAAAAAAGATCCAACTCCAAGTGACAATGTGAACGCGATGGGTCTTAAACAGCTCTGTTCACATACCAAAACCGCTAGAGAGGGGACAAACACATCACAAAAGGGTCCTTGATAAAGTCTGCCTCTTCTGTCGACAAATTCAATGTTTCTTCAGAAGAAGTTAGGTGTGAAATAGTATTGTTACATTTAGAGCACTAGGTGTCAAAACGAGCCTAAGGCTCGTCGTCGTGACACCTCAGCGCCACATCCGCATCCCATTTTTCCACAACTAACCACAACAAACTCCCTCCTCACTCATAACAAACCTCAACCTCTTCATTTGGGGCCCACCACTACCACTTTATTTTTTTCTTTTTCAATTTTTCATCTAAACTAAATTTATTTATTAAATAAAAATACAAAACAATATATTTAAAAAAAAAGTTAAAAAAAAAAAAAAAAAAAAAAATGAATGTAAAACTTTACCTGTGCTTCTTCTTCCCCGTGCTTCTTCTTCCTCCTTGATTACACACACTAAAACACACACAACAATACAAACACACACTAATAACACAAATCAAATAACACAAATAAACGTTACTCACTTTTTGTCAGAAAACTTTACTCGTCGTCACCACGATTTGGTTGCCAACAACGAGCCTCGACGAGACACCCCGGTGTCACAACGAGCGTCGACGAGATGCCAGAGTGGACGACGAAGGCTTCAACGAAGTGGACACCGGGTGCTCTTATACTCACTTGTAAGTGAAAGAGGTTGTCGTGGAGTGATCTTTTGTTTGTTGTAAACTCTAATGTATTTTTATTTTATTTTATTTATTTATTTATTTATTTTTTTAACCGTAGTTTTTGACCTTTTGGCAGATTAATTCACAACGTTTGAACCTATTATCACACAGAATTAAACCCGGTGAATGTCTCTCTTTTCATGAGTTTGTCGTGATCACTTCATGGTTATTTACATCTAACATTTATTGAACTTGATGCATCTCATATTTTAGTGATGATAGTTATAAATATTTTGTCAAATAGGTCGCCTCGAGTGGTTAACTATCATTATTGTTAGTGTTTAAGGAAAAGCGAGAAACTAAAGGGACCTAGCGAATTATATTTTCTGTTTGTTTCACACTTTTGAACTTTGTTTTAATTGTTTTGTGAAATTGACTACTCTATTCCTGTCAATAATATTGTTCATCTTTCGTTTTTAAAATGTCTTAAAATAATTTTCTACTGTCAGAAAATAGTAGATGAAAGATTTAAAAGTTACCACATTACCTCTAATCAATATAGCTATTCACAAAATCAAAGAAAGCGACGATTAATTTGTCAGAAGGTAAAGTGTCTTTTGTGACTTTTGTAAATGCATTTTTCCTAAAATGTATGTTTTTTGTTTTGTAGACAATAACTTTGAGACGTATAATGTATTTAAAATATAAATAAATTTGAGATTGGGTGCAGTGGGTCTTCAAAAACATGCCCCCACTCGACCCCTTTCACGATGCGTCGTCTTTATTACACTTGTACCACAACGATGAGTGGTGGTGCTTTGATTATGATAGCATGGTAGACATCAGGACCATTTTGTGGAAATGCTGAGAAAAAAACCCGGTAGATCTTTGACCGTTGGGTGATTTATATACAAAACTAATTAATTAAGTTTACATACTTTTATAAGGATGGGTTAAAAAAAACAAAAAGTGTAAAGATTATAGTGGTAGTGACATGTGGCCTTCTTACCCCCATCACTATGTCACATTACCATGTTATTCTTAGTGTGATGGACTAACTGTTTAATTGTGATTCATATGTCTTTTTTAAATGATTAAAAAGGTGCAAAACTGGTATGAAGAAGGGGATCAGATTTAACTATGATGCGGTAACATATAACTATGATGTACTATAATTATAACAATGATGCTGTAATGTATAATCATTACGCACCAAACTTACAACTATAATGCAGTAAGTTATAACTATGACGCAGTAAGTTATAAGCATGATCACCAAAACTTATAACTCTGATGCATTAAACAATTTTGGCAAGACTTTTTACTTTTTTGGCCACAAATTTTTTTTTTTTGGCGGAGGTGAGGGTGGGGTGGTGACATGGCAAGGGGAATTGAATTGGGAAAGGAAAGGGATATGAGGTAGAAAGAGAGTGACATTTCGCTTCCACAATCTTCCATACACTTTTTAAAATAAAAACATTTGTTAGAATAGCTCCATTGATTTTTGAGTAAACTACACCATTCGTCCTTGTGTAATACGTTGACCATCAAGTTTCGTCCTTTGACCAAAAAAATAGCACCGTCGGTCCTTAATCAAACGTTAGTCATCGTTGGTCCTCACCCTAACGGTTGGACTAACGCGTTAAGCCTTGTTAAGTGGAGGGTATATTTGTCTTTTCCCACCCACACCACTTTTCCCACCCTAAAGATATTTTCCGCTTCTTTCTTTCTCAGTTCCTACCATATATAAGCATCCCATCCCACCTACATTTTCATTTTTCTTTCTTTCTTCCATTTACACTTCTATTCACAATAATTGAAAACACAAAAATGGTGAATTGTCACCGTGGAAGACGGCGTGGTGAGAACATCATGGACCAACATCAACCCAGGACGAAGGTTTTATGGTTGCCCTGATATGGTGTGCATCATTTGATTTTGTGAGGAAGAACATGGTTGATCTCTTTTATGATGTTATTAACTAACTGTTATTGTTTAATCTTCTTAATAGGCATCAGATTGCCCTTTCCTTGATTGGGTGGATCCCCCAATGTGTGGACGATCTGTTAACATAATACCCGGACTATTAAGATCACTGAAAAACTATTGAGGACAAATTCAAGAGTTGCAGGAACAAAGAGCAAGGATGAAGAAGTATCTTTATGTTTCTTGGTCTTTTGTGTTGATGTGTGTTGTTTACAATTTGTTGACTTAAGTTAGATTTTAAATTTGGTTCGTTTGTGGTGTTTAGGTGTTAACTGTCAATTTAGATCTTTTGTGGAAGTTAGTTGATTGTAAACGCATACCACTTTTGTGGTTCTATGAATGAAAGGCAGTTGTTGGTTAACATTTTGGGTTGAATTTCTTCTTTTTGTGGTGAATGATATTGAAACAAGTAAAAGTCTTTTTGTGTTCAATGAAATACCAAAAAGTGTTTAACTTGGACCCATTACTAAACCCAAATTGACCCATTACTAATTAAGTCAAATGGAACCAATTACCAAACCCAAATTGACCCATTACTAATTAAGTCAAATGGAACCAATTACCAAAACCAAATTCACCCATTACGGACCTACCAAATGGAAACCAAATACCAAACTCAAATTGACCCATTACCATTATGAAATTGACCCAGATAGACAAGCAAGTAAGTTAAAACTTCACACAAGTAAAAGTCACATTTTTGCAGACCAAATACAAAGTAGCCCTAGTACATCAAGACATGATCATACAAAATAGGCCTAGTACATCAAAGTTATGCACCAAATAACCATATCTGTAGACACGCTTTGCGACCAAATACAAAGTGATAATCCTAAAAGACCATTTCCAAATACATATTAGTAGTCTTAATTCAGAAATAAAAAGACACAACTATCAACCAAGAACAACAACTTTCTTCCTTGGTTGATATTTCTTCTTGTTTCCATCATCAACTGCAACTCCTTTACCTTTATCACCATCACTAGATCTTGTTGCAGAGTTGTCATCTTCCCCAAAAGCACTTCTAGTTTTCCTCTTCTTACCACCTCCCTTTGACTTTAATTTTCTTGGTCCGGTAACTCCTTGAGTTGTGACCTCTGTTTCCACACTTGTCACATGTCACAGTTTTGAGTTTCCTTGTCAGCTTGCCATGCTTGGACATATGCACCACATCAACCTCTGCCCTAGACTTCCTCCTTTGCTTTCTTGGTCTTCCAACCTGTGGTTGATGTTTTGGTGGTAGCAGAGTTGTTGGTACATTACACTTAGGCCAATGAACTGGACCTCTGATTGGGTTGATCTTGTATGAGTAAACCTTCTTCCATGTATCCAACCTATTAAATGGAAATGCATTAATAATCCTACTGAATTCAGGCAATGTAAATGAAGTAATTGTACAAGCAAAAGAAGTTATTACATACCTATAACATGGATGTACTCATTCCTCTGGTAATCCTACTGTTTGATTGTTAAGTGCCATATTCCAGTTGGTTGCTATGGCATGTTTACAAGGTATCCCAGTTAACTCCCACTTTCTACAGGTACATGTCCTTTGTTCCACATTCACCACACACTGATCATTCCATGGACCACTTACCTCATAATAAATACCTCCTCCCCAAGTAATTGTATACTTACTTGCTTCATCACGCTTCAACTTCAAAATCTTTGTAGCAGTAGGTGTGAGTGGACCATCACATCTTTCAATCATTTTATTCACATTAACTATTCTTTTCATTAGATAAGACCTTGCACCTGAATCTTCACAATTGTGTTTGGATTGGCTTCCATCAACTCTAATGCATAACTTTTGAGCATCTTATATTGATGAGTATAATCACCTCTAACTTTCTTTTCACCTCGACTTTGCTCAATGCTTTTTGTTCAAACAGCTAACTCATGCTTCCTTTGTAATTGCTCTTGCACGGCTCTGTGTATGTTAGGGTTTGATTGGAGTTGCTCAACAAGTTCTTTAGCAAACCATTTTGATGTGGCATACAAATTGTTTTCGGATTGTAAGCACTTATGAATAGATCTATGAGTTTTCACCTGCCATGTATCACTATTTTTTATTTTGGATACTAGCAACACCCAGGGACATTTATTGGCATCATCCTCTTTCCTACTTTTAGGTTTTCCACCATTTATTATTCTCTCTTTTGCCTTTTTTGATGGACTAGCATTAACTGACTCAGACCCATTATCGGCCCATTATCGGCCCATTACTGCACTCCAGCTTCACATGTGGGCAAAGTTGGTATAATACCCCTGCAGACAACCCTCATTCTTTCCTTATCATTTTTTTCCATCCTAAGTTCCCTCCTTGTTTCAATTGAATGCTACTTAACTAGGTCTTTTACTTGTTCCCTGTTTCCAAAGTTCTGTCCCACATAAAAGTATGTCTTGTACACCTGGGTTGAAGCATGTGCCTGTTTCCTAATCTGTTTCAACTTCCTTTTCTCAACCTATCAAGTTCATTTTCTTCATCTGAAGCACTCTCAAAATAATCATTATCCATAACTTCTATATCCTCTTGTGCTTCTTCATTATCAGATATTTCATCTCTATTCCTACATCCCATGAACTCAACAGTTTCATCAATGTTGCAACGAAAGTCTTCCATGTCAACATCAACCTCTGAAACATAGTTTTCTTCATCCATAATGTAATCACTATCCTGGCTATCATCATCACTAGAATCTGAGTCCTGATTCCCTTCACTATCCTCACTAGAAACACAGGTTTCATTCTCTACATCATCCATATTATCAACATCTAATGTAACATTTTCCATACTATTTAGATCTAAATCAACATTTTCAGGTCCATGTTCTAACATATCATCTAAATCAGCAAAAGGATCAAGGTTTAGGTCTTGTGAAGCTTCATAAGGGTCATAAGAAGAATAAAAATCATTCACAAATTGACTATCTCCCTGTCTAGGTACAACCTTAGCAGGACTACCTTCACCTACATCTTTAGTGACACCACTACCTTGACCTACATTGACACTACTTTGTGTACCTACATTGCCTGCATTCTCATCTCTAATGCATTTCCTAACAACTGGTGTAATACATGCTTTGGACAAACTTGGTTCATCTAACTCTTCTATCAAAAACCTTTTGTTTTTCACTGCTGGAGTAAAATAAAGGTCAGCCATTGTTCTTTCATGCTCAACATATATTTCAATGAATTTGTGACCTTCTTCAACATATTTTGCCAAAAAAAGAACATCTTGGTCACTGGCTAAAGGTTGTAGACCACTATCTAAATCACCACCAGGTTTAAGAAAATGATAAAACATTACTTTATGGCCATCATTACCTAACTCTTCTACAATGGCATCCATCTCATGCAGAAAACTCATCGAGTCTAACTCATCTACAATCTTTGAAAAGCCATTAATGTACCTCCTATCAGGTGCTACGTTGAAAGAGCCTCCATAATGCACCCTTATTGAAAACGCAGATGACGTATGGCGGTGAAAAAAAATTATGATTAGGGTTTATTAGGGTTTATTCAATGTTGGATCAAATTAACCCAACAAAAACAGAGTATCATTTACAAGACTTTGGATAAACAAAAAATTGCAAAAAATAAGAAAACTTACCATAAGCTACATTTGGATCAAACTCAACTAGTGATTCTCGTATTACATACCCCATGGGTACCACCATTTTTGTGTTATTCAAGGTTGCAGTTGGTGTGTGTTGGTGTGTGTTTTTTTGTTTCGGGGTATGAGATTGAAATGAAAGGTAGATGAAATAATTAATAGTGGGTGGGAAAAGACAAATATACCCTCCACTTAACAAGGCTTAACGCCCGTTAGTCCAACCAGTTAGGGTGAGGGACCAACGATGACTAACGTTTCGCAGTTAAGGACCGACGGTGCAATTTTTTTTGTCAAAGGACGAAACTTGATGGTCAACGTATTACACAAGGACGAATGGTGTAGTTTACTCTTGATTTTTATATACCTATAAATACTCCAATACCCTTCTATTTATATTAAAACTTTCAAGATGCTCTTTTTATAAGTATCCAAATACATATTTCTCATTTGTCATACCAAATAGATTCCGGACATTTCATGTTTACGTCCTCGAACGAAGAAGTTAATAGTATTAATTTTGAGTTTCTAAAAAATGCGGCGTTGATGTATCTTAATAATAAAGTTGAAATTTTGCCAAGAACAAAAAGAAGCACGCTACCATGAAAACGTAATAAATTCATATCGTGATGGTAAATTGAGATCGTGATGGTGCCGTCTAGTCGTCGCTTAATTTTCAACATCATGAGGATGATCCAGAGAAACAATATCATGAGGATGATCCAGATGAAAATCATCTAAACTCTCGTGTCGATCTGGTAGAACACCTTGCACATCGACCAAATGCACAATGAATTAATTTTTATTTGAGTATTTTAATGTATTGTTTTTTTAAATAAATGTAAACATATAGTCTTTAATAAACTAGTTAAAAATAACAATAATAATTGATTTGGTGGTAATTGCGGTGGTTTTATTACACTTATTTGGTAATGATGTTGGTAATAAAGAGAAATTGATTTTTGCTAAGTTATCGTTGGTGAATGCACCAGTCACAACTACACCTAATATGATATTATATTGGCCAAAACACATAGTAGTACTTTGAACTTGATAAATTGGATAATCTAGTATCCTGAATTTTTAAAGGTACATAATAGTACCATGGCTTAGCAAAATGAAATTTCAACTACCCTATAATAAATTGAGCTATGATTGAGAGGCTTAAAGATATGGCTAAAGATGTGCCTAAAACTGTGTAACATCATTTTGATGGTTGCAACTAAAAAGGATTGACTTTTTTACAAACTATCAGGATCATGACACATATGTTTAGGCCTAAATTTAGGCACACGTGTTAGGCCTCCTAATCATTTGTCTACTAAATTAACTCAACAGTTAACTTCTTTTTTTTTTTTTTTTTTTTTCTAATAAATCAATTTAGTAAAGTTTATGGTAACATAAATTATTTTTACTTCAATTTTGGCTAACTAAATATTTTCTTTTCGTAAAATAAAATTGTTTTCTATTTTTTGATATAGTATTTTGAATATAAAGAATATATAAGTAACATTTATTTTAAAATGTTACTTACGAACTACTTTAATATATCTTCATATTATATAATTAAATGTTTGTCTCAAATGATTTTTAGATTAACTTGTAATTAATTACATAAGTATTTTTGTAATTTTCAATTTAATATATGTAAAAAAAAAAAAAAAAAAAAAAAAAAAAAAAAAAAAAAAAAAAGTTTATGGTGTAAGGATTATTTGAGCAATTATTTGATTATTTAGTATGGACATGTATATCAAAAATAGTGCGGTAAATTTATTTTTTGTAATGTATTATTTCAAAATTATCTTTTTTCACAATAGATGACTAAAATATTATATTAGTTAAAATAAAATTTAAAGTAACAAAATTTTACGAAAAAATGTACTTAATTATCTTAAATTTAACTACAAATTTTTTGGATTGCAATAGGCTTTACTAAATTTATTTTTTAGCATAAAATAGTTATTAATTGATTTAGTTAATTTAATAGTATAAGATGGTAATAATTTCAACTGACAAGTTAGAGGTACTATTCTGCAGCGTTAAAAATTGAGAGTATTAAATGATTTAGTTTATAAAGTTTATTGTAATAGCATGTGTTTTGCCTATTACTCCCTCCGTCTCAAAATTATTGTCACTAGACAAGATTCACACAATTTAATAAAAGTGGGGCCACTTTAATTTTCAACCATTCAAAAGGAATATTCCTCCACTAAATTCTTTTTTTTTTACTATAAAAGGAAAGTGGACAATAATTTTGAGACATCCAAAAAAGGAAATGTGGACAATTATATTGAGACGGAGGGAGTATATTTGGATTTGTGGGCCCAAATGTTTAACTGCAATGATTTTACATTTAAGGAGGATCTACCCATGCACTTCATTAATTCTTTCCCCAACACCCCATAGACCAATCATTTGCCAATGATTGGATTCATTTTTTTTTGTTATGTGTATTGTTTTACAGTATTATTTATTTGTGTAGTGTATATATATAGGATTTTTCTAACATGTGCTTTAAAAGCGTATTAACATATTAAAAGGACACTGGTGTCGTCACAGAAAGGACAGAATCCACAAAAAGTACAATTTTTGTGGATCCCGTGTCCTTTCTGGACCCGTATCTTTTTAATACTTACATGACTTAGCACATGTTAGACAAGCTCATTTATTTGTGTAGTGTTTTTATATGTGATATTGAAAAAATGTAAAATCTCGATATGTCTCTTTTTGTTGTTTTTTATAAACTTTTTTTTATAAATTTTTTATAAACCTTTTTTATAAATTTTTTATAAACCTTTTTTATAATTTTTTTATAAATTTCTTATAAATTTGTTATAAACTTTTTTAATAAACTTTTTTTTATAAACTTTTTTTTTATAAAATTTTTGTATAAATTTTTTAAATACTTTTTTTATAATTTTTTTATAAACTTTTTTATAAATATTTTAAAACTTTTTTATAAATTTTTATAAACTTTTTTCATAAATTTTTATAAACTTTTTTTTTATAAACTTTTTTTATAAAATTTTTTATAAATTTTTTGAAACAAATACTTATAAATTTATATAAAAAAAATATTTATAAATTTTACAAAAAACTTAGCTGCGGGAACACGTACCAGACACTATTAGACAAAAGACAAAGTCTACCCATTCTTTATTAAAATAAAAGGGAAAGCCTACCCCAACACCCTATTAATTCCTTAGTATCTGGTCCCAAAGAATTAACAAAAGTGAAATTGCAAATTGCAAATTACATAGTATCTGGTCCAATGGAAAGAAAAAAAAAGGAGAGTTTATATTTTATCTTGCAAATTTCAAGACATGATTGGCCAAGCACGTGATACTACTCATTCCAAATTAATTCAAAGCAAGGCACGTTATCCTCCACTATCTCCTTGCGTCAGCCATTACGAATCCACCACGTGGCATTTGGTCGGGTTGTGTACAAGATGCATTGAACAAAAAAAACGGGTAATGATTTGATGTGGGAGAGATAAAACCCAAACACCCCCTATATTAAATACTAGGGGTGCCTCAATAGTAGGACCCTAGATTTAACATGGTCTATCTAAACACTCAGGCCCAGTCTGCAATATATTTTGAAATTTTGCTGAATATCGTCTCTCATTTCCACAATTCCGACTAACATAGTACTAGTAACATGTCATTCCGTTGACTCCAAGAATCATATTTGGATCATGTGATCGTACTTTTGTAAGGCATTAAGGGTGCGTTCGGTATACCGCCATGAATGACAATGGGTATGAGTTTGATAGTAGTGGTGGGTCCCTCATCTATGAAAGATCCATACCTAGGTCTCTTGATATATATAGAGTATGGAATATATTCATCATTCATTATCATAGTTGTGAGCCCTCTCATATTAAACAAACACCTTTAATCACTTTAATAGTGATAGTCTCATTCCCATAATGGTCAACCAAACACACCCTAAATGCATAACACATACAAAGTAATCATTCCCTACCAAAATGTTATGGCGCGTTTTGGTTTGTAAAAAAATGTGGAATTAGATTTGGATGCGATATTAGTTTTAAAGAAAAGCAGGAAAGAAAAAATTAATGATAGTATAAAGTATGGGAGTTGATTTGCACATTCATATAAATGATGGGACTATCAAATTTAGATTGTTTAAACATTTATGCTTTTACATGATTAACATGACTAAAAGTAATGTGATAGTATATATATCAAAACACTTTAAATTTAAGTGTACCAAACATTTATGAAAGTGTGTAAATCACCTAATATTCTTTAGTTTATGAAATGTGATTAACAATAGGTTTTAAATTTAATATTATTATAATTATAAAACATAGTAAAAATAAATTATGGCCCACTTTTTACATAAAATATATAAATAAAATAAAATAAATTTGACTGGGCCCACACTTTATCTTTTTTTTTTAACGACACACTTTATCTCAATACCTACCAATATAGTTTGGAATGGGTGACACCCGTTGGTAAAAGAATTAATTACTATGTTGATTCCAAACCCTACAATCAAATATTTAACTAATGTCACATCAACATAAAACTCATTCCAAGGCGTTAAAACAAACACACCCTTAGTCCATTTAACTTTTTGAATGTAACTTTGACTCAAATAACTTTGTTTCTATTTTATAATACTTGATGCAAAGTATTTTTATGGATCGAGTCTTAAATGTATTTTTATTGGTATAATTATTATCAAGTGTTAGTATAATATCCGCGCATGTGCGGGTTTTTATATATTGCGTTTTTTTAAGAATCGATTACTAATTTATTTTCTTTTCATTAGACATAAATATTTTTAAAATCACTCGCTTTTACCAAATTTTTCCTTTATACTTTTGACACTTAAACTTTTATGTTTATTTTTTTTTCTTGACTATATATAAGAACGTTTTTTTTAACTATTGTCAAATCCGGAATATTTGAGTTTTTTTAATAAATATTTTAAAATAAAAATAATAATAAATAAATAAAATATTCTCAAATAAGGTATGAATTGATTTTTTTGAAATGAAAATTTTTCATCAAGGGTTTTGGTTTATTATATAAAAGATTGTATAATACAAACAAAAAATATTTAAGGTTAAAGTTGAATTCAAAAAATCAAAATAGACTTATATTTTAAGACAGGGGGAGTAGCAAGAAGGTAACACATATCCGGCCCAAATACCCAATAATCTACAAGTTGTAGATAACAAAGCATAAGAAAATGACATTAAGAGAATATCTTAATTTGTTTATTGATGTTACATTCGTTAGCATGGTTGATATCATAAGTCATATTCGTGGTCTTTTTCGAGTTATCATCCAAAAGAAATGGGCTAATTGAAAGGAAAGGAAAGCGGCAAAATCGTATTCTCAAGTTTTTCTAGATATAAGTTAAACGAATCTTAGAAGAAAAGAAAATGACGTTTCTCTCGTCTAGAATGTGGAAATATTTGACAAAAATGTAAAAAATGAAAACTTCATAAACAATAAAAGCCATCTTTCAAAACTTTTGTTCGTATACAATAAAAGTGCGGACAATAAAGGTGTAAACATTTTTAAATTTTTTAAAGCAGCACTTTTCATAACCAATCTGAGCCTAACACGGTTTGCCCCGATTGCATGTTGTATCATGATGAAATTCTTGTACGAGTCTAGTCTGGTCTACTCAATTTATTACGAAGTACTATATTATTGTTACTAGTAAAGTTGATTTGTGCGATGCACTAATTGTATATAAGTTGTTAGTTTCGTCTTTAAGTTTACGGATGTCATGTGCAAAATTCAATTTAAAAATAAAAACGGGGCCTAAAATAGAAAGTGATTAATTATCTTAAAAAATAAAACAAAAAATAATCGTTTTGAAAGTGTCCCGACTAACATTTTTGAATGCACTTTAAATCAAAGTCACTTTTATAAAATACATATACATACCATATAAAAATTTGGAGGACTCAAGAATTTGAAAGCCCTCATGCCATCGCACGCCATACACCTTCATATACGGCTCGAGTTGTTGTTAATACATTTGGTGACTCGTCGTGTTATCAAAATTCGATTAAGTGCACTATGTAAGCTTCCTTATTCAAGTGGTGAAAGAGTTTTAAGTCCTTAAAATTGACTCAAACTTTAAACATATTAAATAATATAACTTATACAATTAATCCTTACATCAATTGCATGAACTCAATCTTTGAAAGTTATAAAAAGGTTTAAGTTATATATTCAATTTTTACAATTGTCGCATGAAATTCTAATTATAACTACTATATATGTAGAGAAGGCGGTGGAATAAAAAATTCTTTTTCCCCTCTTTGCTAGAGTAACTCCACTATTGCTTCTATAGTCTTCTTTGATCCTTCTTCCATACACATTCAACACTCCCGTCTTCTTCTCTCTTATCTAATCTTTTTGTCTTCCATACACACATTTCATGATTACCATTGTCTTCTTTCCGATTTGCAACGATTATGTGGTTTATGTTGGGATTTTATAATCTAGTTAGCCAAGTAACGCAAACGAGTATGCAGCGGAATATGGATCTAGTTTATGCAATTAGGTTAACACATAAATAATAAACAATAATGAATAAAAGGTAAATAGAAAACTAACCTTTGATGTCAACTGCACGCTATCAAACGAACAAGAAAACCAAAGAAACCAAGTATCTAAAATAGATACCTCTACGAGTATCACACACAAACACTTAAACCAAGTACGTTAGAATAAACGCTAGTCGAGAACGTTTAACCCAATCAACACTTTGAATACTTGAATACCACGAACAAAGAATACGCAAGAAACAAGTCTCTATTATGTCCGAGAACCACAGTTTAGTCCGATTACCAAACGACCATTATTCCCGATATCGGATGATGCATGTCCGATATATATTGCACCCTTTGTCCGACGACTTTCAGTCTTCTTTTAACCCGAGAACAAAACAAATTAAAACCCCTTGCTTGGATGTCAGATTCGACTAGGAACACAACCAAGTTATACAAATAATAAACCTTTAAAACCCTTGAATCTAAGATGCAAGTTAAAAGGTATTATTCACTTGAAACTAAAAACAATCGACTAAGATATATGCCATTTGTTTAAAGTTCTGGAATAGTGAATCTTATTGGATTTTAATTGTGTATAGGATTTCAGATCATGCATGTAGGACCAAGACCCTATTTACAGAATGCATGATAGATCGATTAGCTTTAGGGTTTTAGGGATAGTACTAAAAATCGTTAGGCATGCAAGGTATGTGTTTGTATATATATACTCTTGAACCAACTCAAGCTATGGGCTTGATGCTTGTGCATCAAGCAACAAACCAAACGCCCCGATCGGTTTGTGGACAAGGCCCAAGGCTCCATTTAAACCGACCCACTCAATTATTGGATTAAGCCCATGGGTCATTTATATGATCGGGTATACATGCATGCATAACGGGTATAACGTATTCCAATAATAAACGTTCGACACTTACTCGTGTTTAACGTGTGTGCCCCCATAGGCTCACACACTTCTAGTCGTTTACGTGTGGTTTTAACTCCCACAAATCAACAGCTCCCACTTGAGAGTTGGAGTGTCGAATGGCACACAAAACTAACGACGGAAATGCTTAGCAACGCTCTCACTCGCTTTTTAACTAAGAGTGTCTGAGATATAGTTTCATAAAATATTCTTAGTAGCATGGTTATTAATGTCTTACTTTTAATCATCCTTTGTTATAGATACCGTTAAACCATGGATATGGATCCTAACTCATTCCATATAGTTTAACCATTTAGAATCTCGTTATAGAATTTAATTAGATATACCAAATGTAATCAAGTATCATCTTGCATTACCCTTTGGGTTCGACCAAACAATTATCTTATTAATTCTAGAGAGGGCCCATGGTATCATTCTGCACATATCAAGTGGAGTAACAAATCCTTTATTGACTACAAGTGTTGTGGATGCTGCTTCACATCACTCTGAAATATAGCTTTTATAACTACCTTATTTACTTACAAAAAGTGATATTCACACATGGCCGGATTTTAGCATGTGCGGGGTGTGCAACGGCACAGGGCCTCCATTTTCTTAGGGCCCCAATTTCTTGATTTGTAACTTTAGTACAAACTTATTTTTGGTCGTTTTTCCCCAAGCAAATGATGCATTATGATGGAATTAATACATTTTACAATGTTATATTTTAGTGATCTGAGTCACAACAGAGAAGTAGAGCTCAAAAATCGTTTTTATTGGAGTAAATATTCAGGGGATTTGTCCAGGGAAGAAGATGGCACAGATTCCAAAAGTTTTGTTTTGTTTATGCTATATTCTATGTTTAACCCTTGTAGTATAAATTTTATCAAATTAGTCTTGATTCTATAGTATACTTTTAGCTTCATTTAACAGTATAGTCATAACAACCCCATTATGAAATATCTATCTACAAGATAGTAATTTTGATCTTCAAAAGTTCTCCTAATAAATTATCATCGTGTGTGATGTATAAAAATATTTTTGCTATAACTATGTTTCAAGAAATTTAATCATATGTATTTCAAATAAATACACTATCACATGATATATGAGAGTTATCTTTAGAACATTATAGGAAATTTTTAGAGGTTTTGAAAAGTTCAATGGATTATATTAAAAAAATAAACATAAGGTCTATCACAAAATGAACAAAAAATACACACATTACTATTGACTTGATTATAAAATCTAATGTGTGTAAGTAGTTAAGGTTACTGATTTTGTAACAGATTTTGTAAAAGGCCCTCCAACGCAATAAGGCACAGGGCCCCCTAAATTCACGAGACGGCCCTGTATCCACACATAACAGAACTTGCTTGCATCTTAAGTCTAAGGACGACTTTAACAAACCATTTTCAATATTTTACTTATGATAAGGATCCAAAAGTAAAAGTTTAAAAGTTGGGGTATCCAATATGCATCCCTTGTGAATACACATGAGTTTGGCGGGAACAATCCACATTCTCGTTAGAATATAACCAACACTCACATTTGTCTTACATAACAATATTCCCATATTGTTAACCGACAATGGACATATTTAGAACAATAAAATCATTCAAGGACTAAACATGCAAATAGGATAAAAATTATTATATGAATGAATAACAAATATCAAGTATCTTTATTTATCATAAATTAAAATTGTCTTTCAATCCCAATTATCCAAATACTAAAACAGATATGCATGAGAGTAGTTTAGTTAGTTGAAGTCTAATGTTTCCAACATTCTCAACCTTTCTTTACAAGAAAAACTAAATAGTCATCTGAGTAAACTTTCCAAATACTTGTTTCAAATTTCTCATATAGTGAGGGATTTGAAATATAAGATGAGTGTCTTATCTCATATGCTCATACTATTGCAAGAGTTATAGTATGGAGTTTTCGCCCTACCTTGCATGAGGTATTAGAAATCAACGACATACTGGACATCATCTTTACAGTTTCTAAAAGTGTAAAGTATTCTCATTCCTTAATGCGTAATGCAACATTGCTCTATGTTGAGCATAACTAGTTAGCAGATTTATCATAAAAGATAAAATCCTACTTCAACTAGTATAAATAATTCTCTAGCATCATTGTACTTATACAACACTTATGCTTTATAATTTGTAAACATCTGTATTAACAATAATCTAAACACTCTCAATTAGATATTGTTGTTGTCAGCTCATCTTGTTCTGTATGAAAGCAACAACTAGTCTTATACACAATATAATATATACATGATAAATCCTTAGTTAAAAACATAAGGTTTCTATCCATGTAATAAATTACTCCAAGTGAAATACACCATTTAAGACTTGATTAAATGATATATTGCATTTGTGTTGGACTTAATTTTCCGCGTTTGTTTATTCCAGATAAACATTTATTTCAAGGTTGTTTGTTTTATTCCCTAAATTCCAAGTGAAGTTTCATTCCAAGCTTAAAGATTAATTCTAGCTTAATTGGAATGATATCTTCAACATATAAATTTTAAGGATAAACACAATGCTCTCACTTAATATCAAATGTACTCAAGAGTTATCTTAATTTAATCAAAATCATATTGTAATTAAACTCAAGATCTCAGCTCCTAGATGCATGATCCAATCCAAAAATGGATTGCTTAATTTTGTATACTACATAAAGATCATATAGATTCATAGCCCTTTTGATTACACACCGTCCTCGCAAAATATAATCATAAAAGAAGAGTTATAAAATTTTAATTGCCATATTCCTCATACAAGGAATCATGTATGACAGATAATTATCTTTATATAATTAATGCGTGTATATATAAAAAAATCTAATCACATTTAATTGCTTAAGTATGATTAAAAACTTCTTATTAAATGTCATGCATTAACATGTATACAATTTTGTCCTTGTGAGCCTTTCTTCAAAAGAAACTCATTCTAACCTCATAGGTTAACTATTAAGCAAAATAACAATCAAGCTCAAAACTTGATTTGCCTTTTAATGACTGCATCTTGTCATTCATATTTTTAAGATATTTATCAGATTCAAGATGTGATAATATGTTTTAGTAGTTAGCTGATTTACAACAATCTTCTAACTCATATCCTCAACAATGATATTAAAATATCACTCAAGTGATGAGGCATCCTTGCGGATTTATGAATGAGAGTAACATTATACTTCGGTCGACATTTTCATGTTTAACCTTAGTATGACATTAATAAGTGAATTTAAGAAGGTTAAGTATTTTGTTCTCAAAAACTTTGAGATTTGTATATGCTCCTACTTACTTTTGTAAGTAGAGACAATTCTCTAAATACTAAGTATTTAAGTAACAATAAATTGTTCTTTATTGGGAACCACAAAATACATTTCAAGTTCTTATCTCTAGATTTGTTAATAAAATGCTTCTTAAGATTTTAACAAATTCAGAACTAAAATCAAGACATAATGAAATTTCTTCCAATAACTCTAATTAGGGTTTGTAGAAAAACTCTAATTTTGTATCACTTTTTAACCAAAAATCTAACAACAGTTTTGTGTTTCGTCAAGCTAGGAAGAACACCAAAAACTACAATATTCAAGCTAGGAAGTGTAGATAAATCAAAAATCCAAAAGGGTTTATGATTCGATTGGTTTGAGTGGAAAAACCTAAAATCCCTAAAGGATTAGGGTTTTCAGTTATGGGTTGTCTTGAATACCTTCTTGGTTTGAACTATATTGAGTGTATCCACGACACACGCAATTTTCTAACCTTGATATGTTTTGGAGGCAGAGCAATTAAAGCTATCATGAACCAAACAATATGAATAAGGTTTGTTTCATCACATTAAACATACCATAATGAAGTGGTATTCTATGATTATTAGAATTGTGAAACTATATCAGAATTCCATATATAACTTTATTCTCTTTGGACCAAATACTTGTCAATTGAGTCAAGCCAAATTGCATATTAAGTATTTATGAACCAAGTGCATGCTATAATGTATATTCATTGAATGATACAAGAACCTTATGTTCACGTGTTCACAAGAAGACTGAACTGTTCAAGAATTATATGTTCATGTGTTTACAAGAAAACATAACATGTCAATAATACATTATAAGTCTTTGAATAATTCAAAGGCCTCAGGTTTATGTGTTAACTAGAAGACATAACAATTTTACTATATATACTTTATATTATAAGTCACTGATTAATTCAAGGACTTTATAATTACGTCTTAACATGTAAGCATAATTATGATAACAAAAGTAATCATGAATGCAAACTCTTGAGTTCTATAGTAATTTCAAGTTAATTTTATACTTCAGAATTATGATCATTATCATATAACCATAATTATGTTGACTAAAACTTGTAGTCAAATGTTGAAGTATCTTTACACTATATCATGACATTTGAATGTAGTAGGGTAAAAAACATCTCACATGTTTAAGTCCTAGTAGAATTCTTATTAACGTAGTATGGCAATAAACATCTCACGTGTTTAAGTCCTGGTAGAATTATTAGTTTAATATTGTTGTTCCTTGCACACACTTTAAGATTTCTCCCACTTGTGTAAGGCACAACATCATATTATGAACACAAACAACATGTGATTGATTTGTGTAAACAATATGATAATTTCATAGATATTACAAGTAGTTTTAGAACCATAACCTTTAATAAGGAATTGTGGATTATTATTATTCTATAGATACGCTTGAGAGGCGACAAGGAAGGCAACGTGTTATCTTATAAAATAAAATGCAATTTTCCTTTAAGCAATGGTCGTTCATATTCGAAAAGTAATGAATTGTTTCAAAGAAAGTTTGAAATGATATGGGTGACTAACAAGGAATGAATCCCGTAGCTCGAAATTAACAACATTACATGAATGTTATTTCAAGTAATAAAATGCAATTGCTCCCCTTTGGATTTGTCAACATTGTAAGTGTTACATTTCCGATAGAAAACATATAGCGATTTTATATACTTTCTATTCTCTTAATGCCTCACGGTAACAATGTACTTAGGCATTGAACAGAGTATATGATGTTCTAATTATGTAGATAATGGACTAGCCATTCATACTTTCAATTAACTTGAATCTTTAGCATGCAATTCCTCCTTTATCGTCTACATAGCCCCAAGGGTATTTAGCACTTTAGGAATAATCAAGAGTCCAAGAAAATTACCTAGCGAATATTCTAGTAATTTCTTTACTCTTTGCGGTTTAAACTCATACATCGTGACAAGTGCAAGATGTCATTTATTTTGATAGCTATAAACAAAATCTTTTCTAGTTACACAAAATATTTTATCTTTCAATTATTTCTAGACCTTAAAAGGGTAATGAAAGATCATAAATGAGTTTAATAGTTTGTAATCCTATCTTAGTTTGTCAACTAAGGAGAAAAGATAGGAATAAGTCTCACTCTTCTTATCAGGAAAAGAGACTAAGTTTGTCTTTTAAAGAAAAACAACTTTGTTTACGAATTATGTTGCAATTAACACATATTATTCGGAACATAGAAAGGTCAATTATAGTATTTTTGATAATTACATTCTTAAAAGAATTAACTACCTAATTAATTACTAATTAAGACTAAGATCCATCTTGTACTCCTACTTATTTACCAGAGGTCTGACCAGTGAGTAACTAAGTAGGACAAGAGGTAAGCTTGGCGTTAATTGCATAATGCAACTCTTAGATTTATGAGACTAATCAAGAAATTAGTAGACAATTAATAATGTCATGAGCATTTTTAGTTCTCATCTTATGTGTAACACCCCCGAAAATCTTAATGACAGCGGAAGACTAATTAGGGTGTTACTTGAATGGAGATCATAGTCAATAATTATATAAAACGACTTGAAAGAGACGTTTTATTAAAATAGTTATCATTCATCGAAAACTCATAGTTTGTTACAAAACGTTGTGAATAGATCAAGTGTTTTTCCCAAAAGAAAGATCATGAGTTTGAAATAAATGACAACTTTTATGTTTTACACCACCAGATAAGCCTTGCCATGCCCCGTTCCGCACCTTGGTCATAATCTTCACTAATTACCTGAGATAACATGCTTAAAAGGTCAACAAAAATGCTGAGTGAAAACATAGGTTTAAAATAGTTGAACACGAGTACAAGATCATGATCATTGTAAACTAACAATATCATCGGAAAAATCATGATTATTATGCGCTAAGCTCATGAAACCAAGACTCAACGCATACACCGAATTACCGATTAATGCGTAAGTATGCCCCAAAGGAGGTAATAGCCAATTACCTAAAGAAATTCAATATGGCGGTTATTTCTCTATAACAAAGCGTCGTTAATCCCCATAGTACTATTCACGATATCTACGTTCACTCGCGGTGACTAATGGTTCATGATCAGGGGACTTGTGGCTAAATACTTGTGCAGTACCAATAATCAAGAAGATAGAGCATTTATGAAAAACCTTGTGTTCTAGTTTAGAGCATGTATCTCCCTCGCAGGGTTTGCAAAATAAAGTAAAAGCGAGGCTATGAACTCACCTTGCTGAAAATGAACACGCACAAATAGATCAAGCACAATGTAGCGGAGGTTCCAAACCGAAACCTAAAAATGATGAGATGGCGAGTCTCAGTAAAATGAGCATTTTGGTTCGCGACCAAAATAATAGAGCATTGAATATTCTTATCCAATAGATCATTGGATTGTCCAATCCAATAGTGTCGCGTTAACTAACTTTTAAGTTAATTTATGTGCTACATTGCCTTAATTAATGATCCTCACTTACGCATAAGTGAAATGTTTCCCCCCCGTTGTGATCTTAATGGATGTGTTGAGTATTTTAACTTGTTTAGAAGATTCTCCGTGTGTTTTATCGGATTTATATATATAATTATAATCTTATAAATATATATATATATATATATATGTAATACATTTAACGTTATCCGATAATAAAATACTCATATGATCAAAATATTCGTTTTCACAACGTTAGGATAAGATTATAAAATTTTCTAAACTTTTCCAGAATTTACACTTTTTACCCTCAAGTTATGAAAAGTACGAGTTTAGTCCCTTAAGTTTGAAAAGTTTACACTTTCTACCCGAAATACATTTTACATCAAAACTTTCAGAAATGACATTTTAACCCTTCGGTAAAACTGATTTTACAAAAACAGCCCCTTAAGTTTCACTTATTCACTTTAAACCTTCATTTTTCCTATTTTACACTTTTAACCCAAAACTTATATTATAACTAGTTTGAGCTTATTACATATTCGGTCCTTGTGGTTTCCATGCATATACATGCACACGTATAATACACCTTTTATTTTCAAAATAGTGCACTTTGAGTCCCTAGACTTTCATGTATGCTTATTATACGTATGAACTACCCCATTTACATTTGAAAGATTTCCATTTTGACCCTAAGTCTCGTATATTTGCAAATCTAGTCCAAAAATCAATTTTATAAAACGAAAACTTTGCAAAATGACTTTTCAACTTATCTTTAACTTATTTTTATAGTTTATGGGCTTATCTTGGACTCATTGGGCTGGGTAAATCTCTTATTGGGCTTTGTTTGGACTTAACGGGCTCGGTGTTTGGGCTTCAGGCCCGTTTTGTTTCGCGTGAGTCTATTAGACGTGTACGGGAGTTTTTAGTGGTTCTCAAGGGGTTTTGCAAATTATTTATGACTTGTTTCGTTATGGATATCAAACCCTAATGTGCAACTAATGAGTGAAATTGGTGTCGTGTGGGTGGTGCATGGTGCTTACAAGATACTTTGGTCGAGTGTATGTGTTAAGGAGTAGTGTGACCCATTTTTATTCGTGTTAGCAAGGTGTGTTGAGACATTAGGTGCATTTAACATTCTTATCGTGTGATAAATGTACATATGCTAAGAAAAGTGAGTTAGGAGAACTTACTACACTCTTAAAGAGTGGTGGCGACGTGTGAGCAAGTTTAGACAACCAAGAGAACCCTTGTTTTCCTTATAACCCGAAATTAATTTACCCAAGCTTCCTAGCTTCCTTTTTGTATGTAGCAACCTTGTTTTGAATCTAAATGTTTCCCATTTTCCCTTTTTCCTCGATTCCTATTTCTTTTGGTACTCACAGTGGACGAGTTACATGTATAGTGAGAGTGATTTGTTAAATTTGTGAGCTAGTTGGTGAGGATTCTTATGAACTTTTGGTTAAGTGTTGGGGAATGAATGGGTTTGATTTATATGCTCATCTAGCATCGTCTTGGGATTTATTTAATCTTGACATTTGTTTGTTCTTGGCATGCCTTCTTGGCAGCCGATTTTAAGGGTAGTATTGTGGTCTAGTCTTGTCGAGAAAAACATAGTAACCAATGGATTATAGAGTCAAAATGATAGTCAAGTACATTAGGTTAGTTTATTATTTGTTTAGTGTAGCTAGCATGCTTTTGTCCCTTCTTTTTGCATTCATACGCTACACTTAGGATTAGGGGATGAAGTGATTTTGCTTGTGTCTCAACTTTGTGGCACATTTGGTCTTCAGAGTGTTTAACAACATGTGCTAATTTCTTTTTCTTATAGTTTTGCACCAACTGATTGTGCTGGGTTGGGTGATAGACGAGGCCCGAATTAAAAGGAAGGTTGGGCTCTCTTTGATAATTCGTGTACCAAGATTAGGCCCAAAATGATTATTAAGGGTGGTTTGGTTTTGTTGGATCGTATACATAGCAAAGCCCAAGAAAAAAATTTAGTGTATTGGGCTCGAGGCCCAAAGGAAAGTGGTGTGGGCTTGGTTTGGTGGTATACGAGGCCCATTAGCAAATTGGGATGGGTCGTGTGGTGATATGTAGTCCAACAAGTTCTGAGGCCCAATACGAATTTTAATATATTTTTGTTATAATTTAATTCATATTTTTCCAAGTTTTTACGTATTCGTTACGTATTTTAAGGTTATCAAGATCGTGGGGAATTTCGTTCTGATCATAATGGTATGTTTATGAACGCTCAAGTTGCGTTGATCATGCATATGCCAAATGATATGGAAATGTGATGTTTAGAAAATTTCATGATAAAATAAATCGAGCTTAATTTCCGATTAGAGCTTTAAGTACATTGAAATTTTCCGGGAGCTTACAGTACCTACCCCTTAAGAGAACCGCGTCCCGCGGTTAAACTCGCAGAGGTTGTCATGGGTGATCTAGATGAACTGGTGGGGATACTTGGAACGCATTACATCCTCGCGCTCCTAGGTGAACTCTGCACCTCGTTTCCTGTGATTCCATCGAACTTTAACGATAGGAATACGGCTTTGCTTAAGCCTCTTGACTTCCCTGTCCATGATCTCGACGGGTTCTTCGACAAAGCTAAGTTTGTCATTGAGCTGGATGTCCTTGAGAGGTACGACTAGAGTTTCATCCGATAGACACTTCTTAAGATTCGAGACATGGAATGTGTCATGTTCTCGACTAAGTTCTTCGGGAAGTTCGAGTTTATATGCCACTTGACCAATTCTTTGAAGAATTTTGAACGGTCTGACATATCGAGGTTTGAGTTTTCCTCTTTTTCCAAATCTGACCATCCCTTTCCAGGGTGATACTTTAAGCATTACACGGTCTCCGATCTGGAATTCCATTGGTTTTCTTCGAACATCTGCGTAGCTCTTTTGTCTATCTCGATGCTGCGCCGTTGCCTAATTTGCATTATCTTTTCGTTGTCTCTCGACAATTTCGGGGCTGTGAGTTGTACTTCTCCAACTTCGCCCGAAACTGGCAATCGGCATTTTCTTCCATAGAGTGCTTCAAAAGGAGCAGCTTTAATGCTGGCGTGATAACTGTTGTTGTAATAGAATTCAGCCAGAGGTAAGTGCTTATCCCATCCTTTTTCGAAATCAATCACACATGCTCTTAGCATGTCTTCCAGAGTTTGGATCGTTCTTTCACTTTGTCCATCTGTTTGAGGATGGTACGCGGTACTCATATCCAAGTTGGTACCCATCGCTTTTTGAAGTGTTTGCCAAAATCTATAGGTGAATTGGCTATCACGATCAGATATGATAGAGATTGGTACACCGTGACGAGAAACAATCTCCTTGATGTACAGTCTAGCGAGTGTAATCATCTCGTTGTTCTCCTTGATTGGCAAGAAATGAGCGAACTTCGTAAGACGGTCTACAATGACCCAAATGGTGTCAAAACCATTAGAAGTTCTCGGTAACTTCGTGATGAAATCCATTATGATTCTTTCCCATTTCCACATGGGAAGTTCTGGTTGGGTTAACATACCTGATGGCTTTTGATGTTCAGCTTTGACTTTCAAACATGTCAAGCATTTACTGGCGTATTCGGCGATATCAGCCTTCATGTTAGGCCACCAGTACAAAAGCTTTAGATCTTGATACATCTTGTTGGGACCAGGATGTATGGAATACTTTGATTTATGTGATTCATGCATGATGAGTTCTCGGATACCTCCGTAGAGTGGAATCCAACTTCGATTCTTGAAACATAACGTTCCGTCCGATCTCTTCACAAATCCATTCTCATTCTCCGGCATGCCATAAATCTTCTCATTCGGCCAATTTTCTTCTTTAAGTGCTTCAAGAATTTTCGATGGTAGGGGTGAATTGATTACCATACCCAATGATCTCACTCTAAGTGGCTTAGGGCGATCTTTTCTACTCAAGGCGTCGGCAACAACGTTCGCCTTTCCAGGATGGTAACGAATCTCGCAGTCATAATCACTGAGCAATTCTAACCAGCGACGTTGACGCATATTCAGTTCTTTTTTATCTAAGATGTGTTGAAGACTTTTGTGATCAGTGTACACTATACACTTGGTTCCGTACAAATAATGTCTCCATAATTTGAGCGCAAATACCACAGCGCCAAGTTCTAGATCGTGAGTAGTATAATTCTTCTCATGAGTTTTGAGTTGTCGTGACGCGTAAGCAATCACTTTGTTCCTTTGCATGAGAACAGCGCCTAAACCCATGTGTGAAGCATCGCAATATACTACAAAATCTTCGACTCCTTCCGGTAGTGCCAAGATGGGTGCTTCGCAAAGCTTGTTCTCTAGGAGTTGAAAAGCTGATTCTTGATCGTCTCCCCATTCAAATTTCTTCGTTTTCTGGGTTAACTCGGTCAATGGTTTGGCTATCTTCGAGAAGCCTTCAATGAATCTTCGATAATAACCAGCAAATCCTAAGAATTGACGAATCTCAGTGGGGTTGGTGGGTATTGGCCAATTCTTTACGGATTCGATCTTTGTGGGATCTATATGGATTCCTTCACTGTCGATCACATGACCAAGAAATTGGACTGTCTCAATCCAAAAATCGGATTTGGAAAACTTTGTGTACAACTCTTCATCCTTGAGTAACTTTAGGATAGTTCTCAGATGTTCCGCATGTTCATCTTTATCACGAGAGTAGATAAGAATATCGTCGATGAACACAATGACGAATTTATCCAGATAGGCTTTACAGACTCTATTCACGAGGTCCATAAATACAGCAGGTGCATTAGTTAAACCGAATGGTATTACATGGAATTCATAATGGCCATATCGAGTTCTAAATGCGGTCTTGGGTATATCTTCCTCTTTTACCCGTAACTGATGATATCCAGATCTTAAATCAATCTTCGAGTACATACTCGAGCCTTGTAACTGATCAAACAGATCATCGATTCTTGGTAAGGGATAGCGGTTCTTGATTGTGAGCTTGTTCAATTCTCTATAATCGATACACATCCGAAATGATCCATCTTTCTTCTTAACAAATAAAACTGGTGCTCCTCAGGGTGAGGAACTTGGTCTAATGAATCCCTTTTCAGATAGCTCTTCTAGTTGTTTGGACAATTCTTGCATTTCTGAGGGCGCAAAACGGTACGGTGCTCGTGCAACGGGAGTAGCTCCAGGAATAAGATCGATTTGAAATTCAACTTGTAGAGCAGGTGGGAGTCCAGGAAAATCTTCTGGAAACACCTCAGGAAATTCTTTGACTACAGGTACATCCTCTAGTCATTTCTCTTCCGTCTTCTTTTCCGTTACTTGAGCTAAGAAGGCATAACATCCTTTTTCCTTGTACTTTATCGACTTCGCACAGGATATGATACTTAAGTATTTTCTACTTTGATATCCTTGGATGACTAAAGTTTCACCGTTGATCGGGATATGAATGGTTTTCTCGTCGCAAACAATCCTAGCACGGTGTTTGGACAACCAATCCATGCCAATTACGACATCGAAACTACCAAGTTTGATTGGCAAAAGATCTATGAGGAATGAGTGGTCTTGTAAAAGAATAGGTCAATTACGGATTACAGTGTTGGTTCCTATTATCTTTCCATTGGCAAGCTCTATCTCATAAGTTGTATCTAAGGCGATTGGGGATATTTTAAGTAATGGTGCAAAAGTAGTAGATACAAAACTCTTATCGGCTCCAGAGTCAAACAAGATTTTTGCAGAACGATTGTTAAGAGAATACGTACCCATCACAACATCAGGGTTCAACGGCACATCTCCATCTCCTAGTACGTACGCTCTTGCACGCGCATTGTTGGGTTGAGCTGCATTCATCTTTGGGCATTGACTCTTGAAATGACCTTTTTCTCCACATCCATAACAATTCATGTTTGCCACAGTGTTTCCCCATCCAGGGTTTCGGCAATGTTTTCCTTGATGACGTACCTTGTTGCACTTGTCACACTTCACATCACAAGGTCCAGAATGGTGCATCAAACATCTATTACACTGGGGATGTGGTCCTACATACCCTTTTCCAGCAGTGGGTGCAACATAAGCCCTTGCGGCTTCTTGCCTTCGGTTTTGCCGATTGTGATGATGGTTTCTGTTGCGGTGATATAGGTTGTTGTTTCGATTGCTGTTGTTGGATTGATGGTGGTTGGAATTCGAGCTTTTCCGTTCATCAATCTTTCTTTTGTTGTCACTTGAGCCTTGTGCATTTGCAAGCTTCAATATCGGTTCCATAAGGCGGTGGGATACAATGAAAACTTCTTCAACAGTCTTTGGATTCGAAGCGATGACATCTCCTTCGATGCTCCGAGGTAAACCTCCGATCAAAGCTTCCAAAAGCTTTTCATTTGTGGGAAACAGATGAGGACATAGAGCTCTTAGCTCATGGAATCTCTTGAAGTATGTCTTGAGATCATTACCTTTAGCGACCGGTGGTAATACTCATCTCGAAGTTTCTTGATCTCAGTTCTCGAGAAATACTATTTCATCAACAGTTTTTCAGATCGACCATGAAATCTTACAAGCTTCTTCCACTCCAATTGGTTGAGCATGGGCTTTCCACCAAGATAACGCATCTTCTAACAAAGTTCCAGTTGCAAACTTGACTTTGCATTTATCTGGCAAATATCACTTAGCGAAATACTGATCTTGGTTCTCTCAAACCAATAAAGTAAACCAATAGCACCTTGATTGCCCTTGAAGAATGTCGGCTGCGGTTCATGAACTCTTTGTAACTATACTTACGAGTTACAGTGGACTCACTTTGATTTGTCGGAGTGTTAGTTGCATTTGAGTTTGCCATTTCAACAAGACGTGCATCTTATGTGGCACGATTCTCTTAAGCAAGACGGCACTTCCCACGATCTACTTGAGCAACACGGCCTTCAGCCTCGAGCGATCTCCGCTTCGGGCTCGGGCAATCGACTTCTCTTGCAACCGACTTCTCTTGCAACTTCGAGCTTCTCTTGCAATCTCAGCAAATTTTGTCTTGCAATTTCAGCTTCTCTTGCGGCGGCTTCGACTTCATGCCTCTTGGGCAATTCGTTCACCGGCAATGCGTTCAAAGCCGGCTCTTGCAGGTAAGTTGTCGGCATCTTGTGCTAAAGCAGCGCTAACACTTTCGGCGACCAATTTTCGAACAGCTGCGGGTGTGATAGAGGATGAGGTAGCTTTCTTCTTGACCATTTTTCTAAGATTACCAAGAAATAAACACCAATATTAAGAAATCATCGATCGATAATAAAAGTGATTACACATTATAAATATCATAATAGTCAAGATCACCATTTTAAATCAATGATATGATATCGTTATGAATAACAACAAGTGAATCATGATTTTTCTCAACAAATCATAACATATATAAGGACATAAGGTTCGGTTCGGCATACATTACCGATGAATAATATCACAACACAAGAATATAAGAAATACAACCATAGGATACATAGAATACATCATTACATAGTATTGTTCACAACCATAGGTTACATCATCATAATTCTTGTTCCAAAGTTACAAACCAAAAGGATACAAGCCTTAATGCCTCATATGGCGGCTTTATGATACATATGAAAATAAAGATGACTAAATTTACATCTCGATGCGTCAGCATGGCGACGGCGAATCTCCTCAACCATGGCTGTCAAATCTCGGATCTGCTGCTCACGTGCTCGATCTCTCGCCTCGAGGTCATCAATCCTCTCCTCTAGGATGGCAGTGTGAGCATGAGCGGATGCAAGCTCGTGGTGCAAGACTCTCTCTCGACCTAAGGCAGTGTCTCTCAAAGTACTAGCATCTCGAACAGTAGTCTCAAGCCTCTGGGTTAATCTGGTCACAGCCTCTCTCGCCTCCACAATCTGGGTACTCATCATGTCAAACACAATCTCAATGGAGTAGCGACCTATCACGAGGTTTTCGACCTCTTCCTCCAAACTCTCTATCCTAACCAGCGGAATCTCATCATAATGCGCCAGGAGCTCACTCAACTGGTCCTCGTGTCTAACGAGTCTCGTAGCCAGTAGAGGAATGGTGTGGTGTCTGAGCTCACCGTGTAACAGGGCAAATTTGAGTGGCGAGTAGTTGAGCTCTCTCCAAGCTCGAATGAACTAGGTGCTCCCTCCTCTTCTCTCCAACGACTAAGTAGTGGTATCAAGAATGACCATCGCCTAGCACCGGCCTTCTTCCTTGGTCGGTCTCAACGTCCACTTGAGTAGGCATGTCAAGATCAGATAGTGATGGTGGATAACACTTGATGCAAAGCGGTAGAAGTGGCTCACTAAAAGTGTCCAATGGAGGTGATGTTGTGGCGGTGATGAAACAGAACGATGGTGGTCGGACGATAGAACCATGAGGTGGTTGTGGTGGTAAAGTAGCGATGGAGTGGAACGATGGGTGTAGCTGGTGATGACTGAGTAGGTGGTGACTGGTGATGGTGAAGCCGGTATCACATGAGTCATAGTGATGGATCGCACATGCTTCATAGCGGTATGCATGAAGGTCGTACCCTTACGATGTAGTTGGTAAGGCACTCCAAACGGCTCAGGCTCATAAGGCTTAAGAACACGGATTCTACGTCGGCGACGGCGGATCGGTAGGGAAGATGATCCAGAAGAGTCTGATGAAGCAGATTCAGTGCTCTTTGATGACTTGGATGATCCATCATCCACAATGACATCTGAAGCAGGTAGCCATTGCTGCGACTCGTAGTACTGATCTAAGGTCATAGAGGCAAAAGCATTGTCTTGAGGAGCGAGCAATCATAGTTGGAACAATAGGAGTTGGGCAACTTCACCTTCCTCAAAAGGTTCATCTCGTCGAAACGATGGCTGGTATGACTGGACTGGGATGAGCTGGCATATTGACAATCGTTGAGGACATAGTGTCTTCCATCTTAGTGTCTAAGGACAGAACAACCGGGTGGGATGCAGACATGGTACTGTAACAACCCATAAATTAATGTAAGTAAAATGCCAAATAATATATATTAACAAGATTTTAGTTAGCTACACATATTTTCCAAGCAAATCTCTATGCCTAACTAAAATGAATGCAATTTACTTATGATCTAATGATGCATCAATCCTAATGCATAGAGCGGTCACGGAAGGGCGTAAGGCAATGGTGTAAAATAGTCCCGTTTTAAAAGTGCGGTTATAGTCCAAAATGTTTTTGAAAAACTCTTTGGTTCTCTATAACCTTAGGCTCTGATGCCAATCTGTAACACCCCCGAAAATCTTAATGACAGCGGAAGACTAATTCGGATGTTACTTGAATAGAGATCATAGTCAATAATTATAGCGACTTGAAAGAGCGTTTTATTAAAATAGTTATCATTCATCGAAAACTCATAGTTTGTTACAAAACGTTGTGAATAGATCAAGTGTTTTTCCCAAAAGAAAGATCATGAGTTTGAAATAAATGACAACTTTTATGTTTTACACCACCAGATAAGCCTTGCCATGCCCCGTTCCGCCTTGGTCATAATCTTCACTGATTAACTGAGATAACATGCTTAAAAAGGTCAACAAAAATGTTGAGTGAAATCCATAGGTTTAAAATAGTTGAACACAAGTACAAGATCATGATCATTGTAAACTAACAATATCATCAGAAAAATCACATATTATTATGCGCTAAGCTCATGAAACAAGACTCAACTTGCATACGATTACCGTGTGCGTAAGTATGCCCCAAAGGAGGTAATAGCCAATTACCTAAAGAAATTCAATATGGTGCGCCCCGGTTATTTCTCTATAACCGAAACGGGGTCGCTAATCCCCATAGTACTATTCAAGATATCTACGTTCACTTTCATGTGACTAATGGTTCATGATCCGGGGACTTGTGGCTAAATACTTAGGCAGTACCAATAATCAAGAAGATAGAGCATTTATGAAAAACCTTGTGCTCTAGTTTAGAGCATGTATCTCCCTCGCGGGGTTTGCAAAATAAAGTAAAAGCGAGGCTATGAACTCACCTTGATGAAAATGAACACGCACAAATAGATCAAGCACAATGTAGCGGAGGTTCCAAACTGAAACCTAAAAATGATGAGATGGCGAGTCTCAGTAAATGAGCATTTTGGTTCGCGACCAAAATAATAGAGCATTGAATATTCTTATTCAATAGATCATTGGATTGTCCAATCTAATAGTGTGCGTGCGTGTTTAACGTTTTAAGTTAATTTACGTGCTAAATTGCCTTAATTAATGATCCTCACTTACGCATAAGTGAAATGTTTTCCCCCCGTTGTGATCTTAATGGATGTGTTGAGTATTTTAACTTGTTTAGATTCTCCGTGTGTTTTATCGGATTTATATATAAAATTATAATCTTATAAATATATATATATATGTAATACATTTAACGTTATCCGATAATAAAATACTCATATGATCAAAATATTCGTTTTCACAACGTTAGGATAAGATTATAAGTTTTTCTAAACTTTTCCAGAATTTACACTTTTTACCCTCAAGTTATGAAAACTACGAGTTTAGTCCCTTAAGTTTGAAAAGTTTACACTTTCTACCCGAAATAAATTTTATATCAAAACTTTCAGAAATGACATTTTAACCCTTCGGTAAAACTGATTTTACAAAAACAGCCCCTTAAGTTTCACTTATTCACTTTAAACCTTCATTTTTCCTATTTTACACTTTTAACCCAAAACTTATATTATAACTAGTTTGAGCTTATTACATATTCGGTCCTTGTGGTTTCCATGCGTACACATGCACACGTATAATACACCTTTTATTTTCAAAATAGTGCACTTTGAGTCCCTAGACTTTCATATGCGCAATACTGCACGTATGAACTACCCCTTTTACATTTGAAAGATTTCCATTTTGACCCTAAGTCTCGTATATTTGCAAATCTAGTCCAAAAATCAATTTTATAAAACGAAAACTTTGCAAAATGACTTTTCAACTTATTTTCAACTTATCTTTAACTTATTTTTATAGCTTATGGGCTTATCTTGGACTCATTGGGCCGGGTAAATCTCTTATTGGGCTTTGTTTGGAACGGACTTAGCGGTGTTTGGGCTTCAGGCGTTTAGTTTCGTGTGAATCATTAGCGGGGAGTTTTTAGTGGTTCTCAAGGGGTTTTGCAAATTGTTTATGACTTGTTTCGTTATGGATATCAAACCCTAATGTGCAACTAATGAGTGAAATTGGTGTCGTGTGGGTGGTGCATGGTGCTTACAAGATACTTTGGTCGAGTGTATGTGTTAAGGAGTAGTGTGACCCGTTTTTATTCGTGTTAGCAAGGTGTGTTGAGACATTAGGTGCATTTAACATTCTTATCGTGTGATATATGTACATATGCTAAGAAAAGTGAGTTAGGAGACTTACTACACTCTTAAAGAGTGGTGGCGACGTGTGAGCAAGTTTAGACAACCAAGAGAACCCTTGTTCTCCTTATAACCCGAAGTTAATTTACCCAAGCTTACTAGCTTCCTTTTTGTATGTAGCAACTTTATTTTGAATCTAAATGTTTCCCGTTTTCCCTTTTTCCTCGATTCCTATTTCTTTTGGTACTCACAGTGGACGAGTTACATGTATAGAGAGAGTGATTTTTATAAATTTGTGAGCTAGTTGGTGAGGATTCTTGTGAACTTTTGGTTAAGTGTTTGGGAATGAATGGGTTTGATTTATATGCTCATCAAGCATGGCCTTGGGATTTATTTAATCTTGACATTTGTTTGTTTTTGGCATGCCTTCTTGGCAACCAATTTTAAGGGTAGTATTGTTGGTCTAGTCTTTATTAAAGAAAACATAGTAACCAATGGATTATAGAAGTCAAATATTTGCGGCCAGTAAAATTAGATGGGTTTTGTTGGTTGGAAGTATACATAGCAAAGCCCAAGAAAAAATTTAGTGTATTGGGGCTCGAGGCCCAAGGAAAGTGGTGTGGGCTTGGTTTGGGTGGTATCTGAGGCCCATTAGCAAATTGGGATGGGTGGTGTGTGGTGATATGTAGTCCAACAAGTTCGAGGTATCACGATTTTAATATATTTTTGTTATAATTTAATTCGTATTTTTACAAGTTTTTCGTATTCGATTCGTATTTTAAGGTTATCAAGATCGTGGAATTTCGTTCGATCACAACGGTATGTTTATAAGCGCTCAAGCTGCGTTGATCATGCATATGCCAAATGATATGCAAATGTGATGTTTAGAAAATTTTATGATAAAATAAATCGTGCATAATTTCTGATTAAAGCTTTAAGTACATTGAAATTTTCCGGGAGCTTACATTATGCCTCGGGTTCAAGGTCTGACCAAGCCAACTCGAAATAAGTCGACCAAGTATGAACTTGCAAAAATAACCAAAGGTCTGACCTAAGAGAAATAATCACCATGTGTTGGAAAGGCCCTGAGGTCTGACCAGAGAAGTCAATCCAAATGCACGTGTTCATAGTTGGATGGCATAAACTTAAAATTAACAAATAGGTATGGACATAAATGTGGTAAAGGTCGTGTACAAAGAAGCATGCAAAACAACTTCGTAACACTAATTTTAAAATTTTTTAGTCATGACATTGTAGTGATCATCATGGTTCACGGTAGCTCCAATCGAACTCACAGGAGGCGGGAGGACCGGTCGGCTAGGCAATAACTAGAAATCCTTTAGGTGTGACTGCGTGCACCTCCTTAAAACCCCTTTATAGTTTGTTCTAGTGGGTGAGCCGTAAATCCCAAGTGTCCATAGCGTATAGTTTTTAAATTCAAGAAAAACTTGTTTCAATAGTTTAGGTCACTTTATTTAACAAAAACAATTTTCCACGAAACAAATAGCAGGTCACAATGAGCCTGATATTTAGGCGTGTAAATAAAGACCAATATTGATGTTATGGTTACGATATGTATTATTCCATATTGCATATAATTAGGTGTTAAAAACAAGTAACAATAATGCACATAAGGAATCACAAACATATAAACATAAACATCAATATATAAACACATATTCTTCTTAGTTATCTCGCGAGTCTTCCCCAAAAGGAGAACCATAAGACCGTCACTAGGTACGAAACCTAGATCGCCCCATACATCACAAAAATCAATTGAGTGGGTCTTGTATCCGGAAAAACACATAAAAAGCATGACAAACTTAATTAACAATTAATTACACTATTTTATGTATTTAATAAACAATATGTAATTCTAATTATCAATATAATTCTAATTAACAATTAATTCTAATTAACATTTTAATTCTAATTAACAAATTTAATTCCAATTAACAAATTAATTCTAATTAACAATCTAATTTAATTTGTGTGTGTCTTGTTATTTTTTATTAATAATTGACAAGTATTGTATATAGTTGTCAAAACAAAAATAAAACAAATAACTAATTAGATTTCATGCAACCTTTTAATACGTTTATTAAAGCGTGTAACTCATAATCGCAAAAACGAGATGGCTCGTGATGCCACTGTTGGGATTTTATAATCTAGTTAGCCAAGTAACGTAAACGAGTACGCATCGGAATATGGATATAGTTTATGCAATTAAGTTAACACGTAAATAATAAACAATAATGAATAAAAGGTAAATAGAAAACTAACATTTGATGTCAACTGCACGCTATCAAACGAACAAGAAAACCAAAGAAACCAAGTATCTAAAATAGATACCTCTACGAGTATCACACACAAACACTTAAACCAAGTACGTTAGAATAAACGCTAGTCGAGAACGTTTAACCCAATCAACACTTTGAATACTTGAATACCACGAACAAAGAATACGCAAGAAACAAGTATCTATTACGTAGAACCACAGTTTAGTCCGATAACCAAACTGCCATTATACCCGATATCGGACGATGCATGTCCGATATATATTACACCATTTGTCCGATGACTTTCAGTCTTCTTTTAACCCGAGAACAAAACAAATTAAAACCCCTTGCTTGGATGTCAGATTCGACTAGGAACACAGCCAAGTTATACAAATAATAAACCTTTAAGTTAAAAGGTATTATTCACTTGAAACTAAAAACAATCGACTAAGATATATGCCATTTGTTTAAAGTTCTGGAATAGTGAATCTTATTGGAGTTTAATTGTATAGGATTTCGAGATCATGCATGTAGGACCAAGACCCTATTTACAGAATGCATGATAGATCGATTAGCTTTAGGGTTTTAGGGATAGTACTAAAAATCTTTAGGCATGCAAGGTATGTGTTTGTATATGTATACTCTTGAACCAACTCAAGCTATAGGCTTGATGCTTGCGCATCAAGCAACAAACCAAACACCCCAATCAGTTTGTGGACAAGGCCCAAGGCTCCATTTAAACCGAGCCACTCAATTATTGGATTAAGTCCATAGGTCATTTATATGATCGGGTATAAATGCATGCATAACGGGTATAACGTATTCAAATAATAAACGTTCGACACGTACTCTCGTGTTTAACGTGTGTGCCCCATAGGCTCACACACTTCTAGTCGTTACGTGGTTTTAACTCCCCAAACTAACGGTTCACCGCAAAAGCTTCGTTTAGGTTGAAACTTATGGTTAGTCCCACACGTGTCCTATATTTGATTATGGCTTTCGTTTGTGTTTAACACACATGCAGGATAGATCTGGCCCTCATTGTCACTCTCCTTTGGTGGTTTCATTGGTTTTTTGGCGAATGACGAAAAGGTACGAGCTTCAAACTAGGGTTTTGTTAAATTTTGGAGCTTTTTTTTAATTTACGGGTTTCCTTATAGATTTAGTGTTTTAAAGTGATTGAGATTTGGTAGATGGTACAATCTTTGCAAAGCTCTTGATTCTTCTTTTTTGTTAGAAGCTGATTCTTATACCTTTTTATGTGGATTTTGTTGTTTTGTTCAATGATAATGAGGTTGATATCCATTGTGGGGGTTGCCGTGATGGGGCTTTGCGGATTAGTATAAACTTGTGGTTGTCCCCATATTGGTGGGTTAACTTATTATGGTTGCAGCTATAGGGGATATATCCTCTTTGTTCGATTTTTCCCAAAACTAATTGTGTCGAGGTATTGATTTAGTAAGTTGTGATGAGTGCGTGCGGATTCGATAAACTTGAGATTGTTCGCAACTTGGCGTGGCAACCCATAATGGTTGCAGCCATGAGGATGTATCATTTTTATTTGACTGTTCCACTGTCTGAGCCTCATGTGCGTATTACAAAGGCATTACAAAAGCGTCGTTTATTATTATTCATGTTGTTACACGTTTATAATGATGTTGTTGATAGTAAAAAGATGTTGTCATGATTCACGGTCATTTCCCGCACTTTGGGCAAGCCGATTCGGCTTTTAGCCATGGCGGGGCGATGTATTGCTTATTCTATTGTTTTTATGTGTCTTTGCAAACATGACACTTTTGTACGGGTGTTTCGTGTAATTCTTATTGTTTGTCGTTTTTAACCTTTAAGGAAACTTGCCACGTCGGGTATTTGGTTTCGGTTTTGGAATAGTAGATGTTGGCCTCATTGGTTTTTACACATTTTATTTGTATATATATATTGAGTGAAAAGGGTGGTGTGTTGGGACACGGTGAGTTCTATTCGTGAATTAGATCCACACATTCGGGTTAACCTACGCGGTTGTACCTATATGGCGGATGCTCTTTTTGTTTGATTCTTGGCTGTCTAAGCCTTCTATGAAGTCATATTGTGTTTTACTTATGTTGGTTTCTATCTGATTTAATCTTGGGGTAATTTTGCATGTGTCCTCAGTTATCTTATGCGTTTTATAACCAAAATTCTCTTAAGGTTTGAAGCTTTACTTAATCATATATGTGTCATCATTTAGATTATGTGTTTTAAAGGCAGAAGTACACTTATTGTGGGTAGGGTTGCTAATGTGGATCATTTTGTGTGCTTTCTGCGACTTGTAAAAAAATGTCAATCACATGGGTGTTTGTTATAACCGTTATGGTTTGTGACAACTTTGGCTCAAAACCTGCTGACTTGCTTAGTAAAAAAAAGTATTCCTTATAACCAGTGCATGATGGGGATGACAATTGTTAAAGGTTGTTAATAACTCCTATATTATACATGTTTTTGCTATCAAATTCTCATGATAATTGCTCTTTTTTTCCTTACTTTTATAAGATATTATGCTAAATTGTTGTAAATTGTATTTTAGTGTTTGTTTGGAGCAAAAGAATTTCTCATGATAAAACCGAAAACAAGCCAAAACAACCTAAATGTGATGAAGCCAATCTCTACACATATGCATACGCCTTATACCACTCCTATAGCATACGGCGGATGAGCTATCATCGAGAATTAATCAAGTGTTGAAGATACATATATGTGTATGTCACATTTAGTGCATATGGTGGATGAGCCCCTTAGTGCTGTCTGTGCGGATGAGCTCTCGTCAATATTTAAGGACATTCACCGTATGACCCGTCCAACCATACCCATTAA